>OX403617.1:18016184-19241184 GCA_948107695.1 Meliscaeva auricollis | reverse complement strand
TTCATTTATTTCTATGTTATTTTTGCATAAAAGCAAAACTACTCGTCCAAATTTGATAAAAAATACATTTCTGCACTCTGCGAACGCATATCTATCGGATGGCATACCAATTTATCCCAAAAACACGTTTTTAAAAATGTCATTTATTTATATGTTATTTTTGCATAAAAGCAAAACTACTCGTCCAAATTTGATAAAAAATACATTTCTGCACTCTGCGAACGCATATCTATCGGATGGCATACCAATTTATCCCAAAAACACGTTTTTAAAAATGTCATTTATTTATATGTTATTTTTGCATAAAAGCAAAACTACTCGTCCAAATTTGATAAAAAATACATTTCTGCACTCTGCGAACGCATATCTATCGGATGGCATACCAATTTATCCCAAAAACACGTTTTTAAAAATGTCATTTATTTCTATGTTATTTTTGCATAAAAGCAAAACTACTCGTCCAAATTTGATAAAAAATACATTTCTGCACTCTGCGAACGCATATCTATCGCATGGCATACCAATTTATCCCAAAAACACGTTTTTAAAAATGTCATTTATTTATATGTTATTTTTGCATAAAAGGAAAACTACTCGTCCAAATTTGATAAAAAATACATTTCTGCACTCTGCGAACGCATATCTATCGGATGGCATACCAATTTATCCCAAAAACACGTTTTTAAAAATGTCATTTATTTATATGTTATTTTTGCATAAAAGCAAAACTACTCGTCCAAATTTGATAAAAAATACATTTCTGCACTCTGCGAACGCATATCTATCGGATGGCATACCAATTTATCCCAAAAACACGTTTTTAAAAATGTCATTTACTTATATGTTATTTTTGCATAAAAGCAAAACTACTCGTCCAAATTTGATAAAAAATACATTTCTGCACTCTGCGAACGCATATCTATCGGATGGCATACCAATTTATCCCAAAAACACGTTTTTAAAAATGTCATTTATTTATATGTTATTTTTGCATAAAAGCAAAACTACTCGTCCAAATTTGATAAAAAATACATTTCTGCACTCTGCGAACGCATATCTATCGGATGGCATACCAATTTATCCCAAAAACACGTTTTTAAAAATGTCATTTATTTCTATGTTATTTTTGCATAAAAGCAAAACTACTCGTCCAAATTTGATAAAAAATACATTTCTGCACTCTGCGAACGCATATCTATCGCATGGCATACCAATTTATCCCAAAAACACGTTTTTAAAAATGTCATTTATTTATATGTTATTTTTGCATAAAAGGAAAACTACTCGTCCAAATTTGATAAAAAATACATTTCTGCACTCTGCGAACGCATATCTATCGGATGGCATACCAATTTATCCCAAAAACACGTTTTTAAAAATGTCATTTATTTATATGTTATTTTTGCATAAAAGCAAAACTACTCGTCCAAATTTGATAAAAAATACATTTCTGCACTCTGCGAACGCATATCTATCGGATGGCATACCAATTTATCCCAAAAACACGTTTTTAAAAATGTCATTTACTTATATGTTATTTTTGCATAAAAGCAAAACTACTCGTCCAAATTTGATAAAAAATACATTTCTGCACTCTGCGAACGCATATCTATCGGATGGCATACCAATTTATCCCAAAAACACGTTTTTAAAAATGTCATTTATTTATATGTTATTTTTGCATAAAAGCAAAACTACTCGTCCAAATTTGATAAAAAATACATTTCTGCACTCTGCGAACGCATATCTATCGGATGGCATACCAATTTATCCCAAAAACACGTTTTTAAAAATGTCATTTATTTCTATGTTATTTTTGCATAAAAGCAAAACTACTCGTCCAAATTTGATAAAAAATACATTTCTGCACTCTGCGAACGCATATCTATCGGATGGCATACCAATTTATCCCAAAAACACGTTTTTAAAAATGTCATTTATTTATATGTTATTTTTGCATAAAAGCAAAACTACTCGTCCAAATTTGATAAAAAATACATTTCTGCACTCTGCGAACGCATATCTATCGGATGGCATACCAATTTATCCCAAAAACACGTTTTTAAAAATGTCATTTATTTATATGTTATTTTTGCATAAAAGCAAAACTACTCGTCCAAATTTGATAAAAAATACATTTCTGCACTCTGCGAACGCATATCTATCGGATGGCATACCAATTTATCCCAAAAACACGTTTTTGAAAATGTCATTTATTTATATGTTATTTTTGCATAAAAGCAAAACTACTCGTCCAAATTTGATAAAAAATACATTTCTGCACTCTGCGAACGCATATCTATCGGATGGCATACCAATTTATCCCAAAAACACGTTTTTAAAAATGTCATTTATTTATATGTTATTTTTGCATAAAAGGAAAACTACTCGTCCAAATTTGATAAAAAATACATTTCTGCACTCTGCGAACGCATATCTATCGGATGGCATACCAATTTATCCCAAAAACACGTTTTTAAAAATGTCATTTATTTATATGTTATTTTTGCATAAAAGCAAAACTACTCGTCCAAATTTGATAAAAAATACATTTCTGCACTCTGCGAACGCATATCTATCGGATGGCATACCAATTTATCCCAAAAACACGTTTTTAAAAATGTCATTTATTTATATGTTATTTTTGCATAAAAGCAAAACTACTCGTCCAAATTTGATAAAAAATACATTTCTGCACTCTGCGAACGCATATCTATCGGATGGCATACCAATTTATCCCAAAAACACGTTTTTAAAAATGTCATTTATTTATATGTTATTTTTGCATAAAAGCAAAACTACTCGTCCAAATTTGATAAAAAATACATTTCTGCACTCTGCGAACGCATATCTATCGGATGGCATACCAATTTATCCCAAAAACACGTTTTTAAAAATGTCATTTATTTATATGTTATTTTTGCATAAAAGCAAAACTACTCATCCAAATTTGATAAAAAATACATTTCTGCACTCTGCGAACGCATATCTATCGGATGGCATACCAATTTATCCCAAAAACACGTTTTTAAAAATGTCATTTATTTATATGTTATTTTTGCATAAAAGCAAAACTACTCGTCCAAATTTGATAAAAAATACATTTCTGCACTCTGCGAACGCATATCTATCGGATGGCATACCAATTTATCCCAAAAACACGTTTTTAAAAATGTCATTTATTTATATGTTATTTTTGCATAAAAGCAAAACTACTCGTCCAAATTTGATAAAAAATACATTTCTGCACTCTGCGAACGCATATCTATCGGATGGCATACCAATTTATCCCAAAAACACGTTTTTAAAAATGTCATTTATTTATATGTTATTTTTGCATAAAAGCAAAACTACTCGTCCAAATTTGATAAAAAATACATTTCTGCACTCTGCGAACGCATATCTATCGGATGGCATACCAATTTATCCCAAAAACACGTTTTTAAAAATGTCATTTATTTATATGTTATTTTTGCATAAAAGCAAAACTACTCGTCCAAATTTGATAAAAAATACATTTCTGCACTCTGCGAACGCATATCTATCGGATGGCATACCAATTTATCCCAAAAACACGTTTTTAAAAATGTCATTTATTTATATGTTATTTTTGCATAAAAGCAAAACTACTCGTCCAAATTTGATAAAAAATACATTTCTGCACTCTGCGAACGCATATCTATCGGATGGCATACCAATTTATCCCAAAAACACGTTTTTAAAAATGTCATTTATTTATATGTTATTTTTGCATAAAAGCAAAACTACTCGTCCAAATTTGATAAAAAATACATTTCTGCACTCTGCGAACGCATATCTATCGGATGGCATACCAATTTATCCCAAAAACAAATTTTTGAAAATGTCATTTATTTATATGTTATTTTTGCATAAAAGCAAAACTACTCATCCAAATTTGATAAAAAATACATTTCTGCACTCTGCGAACGCATATCTATCGGATGGCATACCAATTTATCCCAAAAACACGTTTTTAAAAATGTCATTTATTTATATGTTATTTTTGCATAAAAGCAAAACTACTCGTCCAAATTTGATAAAAAATACATTTCTGCACTCTGTGAAAGCATATCTATCGGATGGCATACCAATTTATCCCAAAAACACGTTTTTAAAAATGTCATTTATTTATATGTTATTTTTGCATAAAAGCAAAACTATTCGTCCAAATTTGATAAAAAATACATTTCTGCACTCTTTGAACGCATATCTATCGGATGGCATACCAATTTATCCCAAAAACACGTTTTTAAAAATGTCATTTATTTATATGTTATTTTTGCATAAAAGCAAAACTACTCGTCCAAATTTGATAAAAAATACATTTCTGCACTCTGCGAACGCATATCTATCGAAGGCATACCAATTTATCCCAAAAACACGTTTTTGAAAATGTCATTTATTTATATGTTATTTTTGCATAAAAGCAAAACTATTCGTCCAAATTTGATAAAAAATACATTTCTGCACTCTTTGAACGCATATCTATCGGATGGCATACCAATTTATCCCAAAAACACGTTTTTAAAAATGTCATTTATTTATATGTTATTTTTGCATAAAAGCAAAACTACTCGTCCAAATTTGATAAAAAATACATTTCTGCACTCTGCGAACGCATATCTATCGAAGGCATACCAATTTATCCCAAAAACACGTTTTTGAAAATGTCATTTATTTATATGTTATTTTTGCATAAAAGCAAAACTACTTGTCCAAATTTGATAAAAAATACATTTCTGCACTCTGCGAACGCATATCTATCGGATGGCATACCAATTTATCCCAAAAACACGTTTTTGAAAATGTCATTTATTTATATGTTATTTTTGCATAAAAGCAAAACTACTCGTCCAAATTTGATAAAAAATACATTTCTGCACTCTGCGAACGCATATCTATCGGATGGCATACCAATTTATCCCAAAAACACGTTTTTGAAAATGTCATTTATTTATATGTTATTTTTGCATAAAAGCAAAACTACTCGTCCAAATTTGATAAAAAATACATTTCTGCACTCTGCGAACGCATATCTATCGGATGGCATACCAATTTATCCCAAAAACACGTTTTTAAAAATGTCATTTATTTATATGTTATTTTTGCATAAAAGCAAAACTACTCGTCCAAATTTGATAAAAAATACATTTCTGCACTCTGCGAACGCATATCTATCGGATGGCATACCAATTTATCCCAAAAACACGTTTTTAAAAATGTCATTTATTTATATGTTATTTTTGCATAAAAGCAAAACTACTCGTCCAAATTTGATAAAAAATACATTTCTGCACTCTGCGAACGCATATCTATCGGATGGCATACCAATTTATCCCAAAAACACGTTTTTAAAAATGTCATTTATTTATATGTTATTTTTGCATAAAAGCAAAACTACTCGTCCAAATTTGATAAAAAATACATTTCTGCACTCTGCGAACGCATATCTATCGGATGGCATACCAATTTATCCCAAAAACACGTTTTTAAAAATGTCATTTATTTCTATGTTATTTTTGCATAAAAGCAAAACTACTCGTCCAAATTTGATAAAAAATACATTTCTGCACTCTGCGAACGCATATCTATCGGATGGCATACCAATTTATCCCAAAAACACGTTTTTAAAAATGTCATTTATTTATATGTTATTTTTGCATAAAAGCAAAACTACTCGTCCAAATTTGATAAAAAATACATTTCTGCACTCTGCGAACGCATATCTATCGGATGGCATACCAATTTATCCCAAAAACACGTTTTTAAAAATGTCATTTATTTATATGTTATTTTTGCATAAAAGCAAAACTACTCGTCCAAATTTGATAAAAAATACATTTCTGCACTCTGCGAACGCATATCTATCGGATGGCATACCAATTTATCCCAAAAACACGTTTTTAAAAATGTCATTTATTTCTATGTTATTTTTGCATAAAAGCAAAACTACTCGTCCAAATTTGATAAAAAATACATTTCTGCACTCTGCGAACGCATATCTATCGGATGGCATACCAATTTATCCCAAAAACACGTTTTTAAAAATGTCATTTATTTCTATGTTATTTTTGCATAAAAGCAAAACTACTCGTCCAAATTTGATAAAAAATACATTTCTGCACTCTGCGAACGCATATCTATCGGATGGCATACCAATTTATCGACTGTTTTTTTTTTTGAAATTTTGATTTTAGATGTGCAATAATATTATCTTGAAAATGACACTCCAATTTTATTTTTAAACAAGGTTTGAGAATTTTTATATATAAAAAATTTATTTTTTTAAAAAACAGCTCTAATGATTTTCAATTTTTTTTTTCCTTAAGCAAAATGATGTTACATCATTTACTATAAATGATGTTAGATCATTTATACGTTCAAGTGAAGTTCTTATATTATATGAAGATTTTCAAGACAGTACAATCTAGCCTGAACCACTTTTTCTTACAGGCCGATATCGACAGCTCTAGTGTTTGGTGTGGGATTTTGATTATTACATTTAGCAACAGGAACTAAGTGGCGTATTTTGTTTTAAGGACTAAGGTGTCCATTTTAGCTCTAATCTAGAATTTACTGAACACATTAATTTCATTATGAAGAAAGCGAAGTCAATGCCTGGGTTCGTAAATCGTTTGGCAAAGGAATTGAACGATCCCTATGTTACTCTTTCTTTGTACAATTGCTACGTACGGCCCCATCTTGAATATGCCTCACAAGTATGGACTCCCTTTTATGAAGTTCATAAGATCCGTATAGAAGCAAGTCAACATAATTTCATACGATTTACTCTGAAATGTCTTTCTTTCTCATATAACTTACCACCATACGATCAATGAATCCAACTTCTTCAGATGCAAACTTTATATCAAAAGCGTGTTAATAATGATCTAATATTCCTCCATCAGCTTTTAATGGCCAAATTGATGCTCCAGGTTTTTGGCTTGTATCGGGATGAACTATCGCGGTGGATCTCACAATCTACGTGGATTTGAACTCTTATACGTTGACAATTTAAGTAAAGACGGTAAAGTAAAAGGAGTATAACTTCATTAAAAATATAAAGGAATTTAAAATTTAACGGATTTTTTTTTTAATTTATTTCCCAACTTGCATTTTCTGTAAACAAAAACCAGACAGAAAATTCCCTGACTTGAGCGTAATCCGTCTACATGTTTTACTGGCACTTGAGAGCACTTATATACTAGCCTTATCTCAGCCTTGGCTTACACATTGATAATATTATTACATCATGTTACATGCACCGGTGATCTCCTGTAGTCATCTTTGAATATGAAAATATTTCCTTATAGGTCACCAATGGTTTTCGAATCCAATCGAATTGTCATTCCTCATAGGTTTACTGTTGGTACAATGAGAAATTGAAACGGTATTCAACCAGTAATACAAAAAGTCTCCTTTTGGTCATTACAAGAAAGCTGCTCCCAATTATTCCATTCAAAAGTCTGGATTTCTGTATCCAGCTCACAAAATCAGGCTGCTAAGCGCAGTTCTGGTTAAAAAATATCTCAGCAGCTAATTCCCAGATGCATTAAGGTACTTTTCCATAATGAATTTCAGCTACCGATAATGCAAATTATACCCGAAACATAATGCATGCTAAGAGCTTCGTCTTAATAAGGACTTAAACTTGTATTATTACAGTTCTTTCCATAACAACCTAACACTAAAGCAAGCTTCCGCACAAATAATGTTATCCTCAAAATAAATAAATCTTAAAGAATATAATAACAGACCTAAACCTAATCGTAGGATACCGAGTGTCAAAAACATAATACTAACCCAGGAAAGAAAGTCATTGTTTTTGTTGAAGAAAATCCGCTTATTGTGGTCGTTAGAAAACAGACGCAGAAAGGGAAAACGGTCGGTGCAACTCCATAGAATTTATAGGGAAGCAGGCCTTCGAGTTACGGTAGAGTAACAGAAGGGCGACGACGACGACGACGGCAACAGCAACTTGCATTGCTAATAAATTATAATCTCATACTCGCGCGTTCCCATTTTTGTGTTTATATGCATACAAAGGGATGAATGGAAAATTATACTTGAGAACCTACCACAACAGCTATATGTACCAGTACCAGTACCGAGGTATCTATAATAGGTTCTAGGAGTAGCAAACTATAAAAGAGCCTAGGAGGAATAACAACACTAACATCACAGCATGCACTACACAAAATGGGGTTAGTGAAACGAACGATTTATGGTTTTTCATTTTCTTTAATTATTGCCCACAAGATAAGGAAAACAACAAATAAAATTCTTGTGGACAAACTATATAGATTACGCGGAGTGGGCGGGCAATGATGATGATGGCGACTGTGGTGTGGGGTGGTGATGAAGACTGCGGTAATAGTATGCTTGAGAATGCATAGTGGGAGTTGAGAGCTGCACCATGAGTTGCACTTAATTGGGTTTAGGGTTTCGAGCTTTATGCACGTTTTCTGTAAACAAGGGGTGTTGTTATAATATAATGTTGCAGCTTATCACAAGTAAACGAATTTTCAGCCATAATATAAAGTTCTAGGAAATATTGTATTTAATAAGGTAGATTGTATTCGATTTTACTATATATATGGACGTATTATAGTTTTTCTATTTAATTAATACAAAGGCAAAATTAATGCAATTGGTTCAAGTGAAAGAAGAGAAGACTCTTAGAAAATGACACAACCACACAAAAAAATGTTCTGAGGTGTGTAGTTTTAAATACTTTTAATACCTGAAGAAACAGCTGTTGGAAAGCATAATTTTTCGTTTGATTTCTCCTCCGATGTCTGTTTGTAATGTAATAGTGGATACTGGGATCCATAGATGGTTGACTACCTCGAATTTGTTACTGGTCGTATCTTTTCTCTAGATGACATCATTTTATTTGGTCTCTAATCCTAAAATAAGTCTTACCAATCTCTGCCGCCTCCGTTTCAAAGACTTGCACATGTTGCACTTATGATGTAAATTTCATTGGAAATTTGAAAAATTTTGCGTCTTGGGTTGACTTCTGGGTTACTTGAAGTACAATGTTGAAGAAGTTGCATAAATAAAGCAACACCCTTTCTCCTACATCAAATGCGTGTTGGTGACATTCTGATCGTCTTCGGCGGATCAGTGTGATTCCTCCATTGTTATCCTGCAAAAGTAGACGAGTTTACCAAGGATTTCGTCCCTATTAAGGTCATTTAAAATTCGATGAGCAGAAAATCTGTATCACTGAAAGAACAAATTGATAGCGCCAAACGAAAAAAAAAATGACCAAACTACATTTTCGTTTGCTGAACAATTTTTCGGCTTCGTATTCAGCAAACAGGTTAATTCGTTTGGGTAAAACACTTCTTGCTTACGAGGCGAGAAACTCGCATTCCGCCACGGACTGTATAATTTATTATAGGCGTAGAATGCCAGTAATTAAAATAAAAGACCGAATCGTTTGCGTCAAACGCTTCTTCGTTTGTTGGAGAGTAAGTTTTCGACATCAGCAACTCTTGAATTCGTTTTTGTGAAACAGTTTATGCGAACGACTAAATAAAAAACCTATCGATTTCAAACCAGGGCTGGTACCATTGCGACACGCACTACATAACTTCCGTGTTGCAAAGAATGTATATGAACACCACAAACAAAGAGTCTATTATTAAGTCAATTATTTGCTGCAGTAATTTGTTTTAAATGAATTGTTTATTTATACCACAAGTGAAGTTGTTTGCAACAAACTACCTTCGGGCGAAGTTTTGACAAACTATTTTTTCGTTTGCTGCAAACAATAAAATTTAATAGTAAACGAAAAGGTGTTTAGATGTGAAAAGCATTTTTGTTTTCCACAATCAACTCATGAAAATGAGCTCCAAACGAATCGCTTGTTTTGCATTATGTTTGCTGTAGTAGAATTACAATTTGATTCAAATTTAATCCAGTTGCTAAGAATTAAAAAACTTTTGCGGGGACTTTATTAACTTTCCAGCAAATGATTTTCATTCAAATTGTATTAATAAGCCGCAAACGAAATAAAATATTATTACTCTGAGGGTAACAACTTTTTTTTCAAGATCTTTCGGAGTGTAAAAATCTAATCGTTCATTGATTTTCTCGCCTAAAACAACACTGATGGGGTCCGAACATGATCATGATCAAATCATCTACCGTGGCCTTAAACAGTTTGGCTGGCAAGCCATCCAAGCCAGCAGTGACTTTAGCCTTGATAATTTTGTTTTTTTTTTCTGCTTCGAACGGAAGCATATATTTAGACCATTTTCATCCAAGTTGAATGTGTTGTTCTGTATATGTAAAAGGGGATACAAAAATAATAATACATTTTGTGGCACTGACTAGCTCACCAAGAACCAAGGCCTCGTGACTGACCCTTTGAAAACCTACGATTTTCTGCTGGTTCCGAACGGCTAGTTGAGATGCACATTTCGTAAAAAGCAATATTCTTGGAGGTTTTGTCCATTATTTGCAAGAGTCAGTACCAAAAATCAAGGTGGCATGGCTGTGAATCGAACCCAGACCTCCAACCGGCGACGTAATAGTCAACCGCACTAACCATCAATTTTAACAATTTGGAAAAGGTTTCTTCCCAGATCTTCAGCACAATATTCTCATTTCCATTACGGCAAAGGCTTCTGTTCCGGAACAATCGTTTCACCCTTTGATGTATGTTACTTCTGAGCACCGCTTGCTTTTCGCACTCTCTTTTCTGCTTTCTAAAAAGCTTGTGTTCCTGACTTACATATATGCCTGCTAGAACAGGATTGACAAAGTAGCGAAAACTTGTTAATATACTTTTCTAAAGGATTTTGAACTCTTAAATTCGTATCTGAAGTTAAAAAATCTATGACGTCACGTTTGCGAGATAATTTTTAACAAAAATACTACATTTTTTCAATAGTTTTTTTCTGACTTCAGATTCGAAATTAACAATTCAAAATCCGAAAAGTATATTTTGGGGTCACAGACAAAATTACACTCAGTTTTATTAAACATTGTTATTTCATATTATTTCGCATTTTTGAGTAGTTGCTTTAGAAGTTAGTTGGCAGCACTAATACTTCATAATTGGCAATTCTTTAAAGGAGAATTAGCTATAAAAATCACGAAATTGCTTATGACAAACAAGTGTTAAAGTTTGTGTATATTATGGGCTAAAATCATCTTGTTTTTTGTGCTTGTTTCTACTAAAATATGTATAATTCCGTCGCAGACAATATTTAAGTACCTATTTTGTATAAATTTTGTTAAAATTCGAACTTAGAGAACGATTTGTTTTCAGTTTATCATTTTCATTGCTTGTTCCAGCTTCCGTATTGGAGCCGCCATTTTGTAAATACAAAAGTTGGCAGAATTTTTGTATTTTCCATAATGAAATCTCTAAGTGTACCAAATTTCATCAATTTTCGTCAAGAAATGATCACGGAAATAAATTTGGTCGCTAAAACTCACAAAAAGCACCACTGTGCGCCGTAAGGTTACAGTTTGAGGTTAACTATTAACATCTTGCTGCAATTTCTGTAAAAAAAATAACTTCTCTAATTTTTTTTTAAATAAATAAAAAGGGAAGTGATTTAATTTTCGAACACTGAATGTAAAAAAAAAAAAAACTTTTCCAGAAATAGGTTCCCTGACAGACTACAAATTAAAATTGTGAAAATGCGAGAACCCATAATGGAGGAAGATATATTATAGCGATGCCCTGCAAAAAAAAAAAAAAAAAAATTTTTTTCCGACAAAATTAAAAAAAAAAAAAAAATTAAAAGCATTTTCTACTTCGTCGGTTAGAAAATTTCTTAATTAGTTGAAGCTTCCTACATGCAGCTGAGACTACTGCTGCTGTCTGGGAAAAAATGGTGACAGTATGGAAAGTATATGCCAATCCTGTCTCATTTTTTTTTATTATTTTACTTCTTTTGAAAAAAAAAACCTTTCTGACTTTCATCGATGCGGTCGATGATGCGTAAAAATTATTCTCCGTCTTTTTGTTGAAACTTTTCTGTTTTCCTTTTTGAAGATGACATTTTTTCCCTTCGTGTCAGCTTAAGAAATGAAAAAAAAAAAAAAATAGGAAATTGCAATCAAGTGACATTTTGGTTGGGTGATGCTGCTGCAGCTTCCAAGAGTGCGCAAACATAATTTTTCTTTTTCTTTTTTGCGAGATGATGCTTGGTTGTGTACCCATCAGGGCCACCCAAGAAACGTGCTTCGGGGGAATACTTAATTTATTATCTTCAAGAACGACCGTCCCGACCGACGCGACGCGACGCGTCTTGAAAAATCTATATGTACCTACGTTTACAAGAAGCTATATAGAGAAGTATGTTCATTTGGCAAGAGAAAATTAATGAAGCATTCAGCTTTAGCTTCAGCTGATGGTCTGTGGCTGGGGATGATTGTGCCTCTCTTGTGCGAAAATGCACGGAGAGCACCAGGTTGGTTTCGTACACCTGACGTTAATACATATATATGCGAGTTCTCTGCGCTCGAACACATATAACAAATTGCTGGAACGTGATGATGTAAGGAGTAATTAAGGTGCGTACTCGGCTGTGAAATTTAGCTAAATGTCTGTGGCTTGTTAGTTCTCTGGAGGTGAGAATTACATAATTTTTATTCTTTTTTTTTTTTGTTTTAATAAATAAATGTTTGTGGCTGAGGCATGTGTTTGAGTTGAGATGTGAATTGTGTAATGAGTTTTGTTGTTTTCAATAAGCCGTGATAGATTTATGTTCAGTTCGTGGTTTCAGGTTGGCCGTTGGCGTTGGAAACTTTGACTTTTGCTCTTTCAACTTGACATATCGTTTGAAGGTTGACTCATAAATCATGATGTACGAGTATTATATAACTTATATGTAACGTGTAATTAGTGAGTAGAATAAACCTAGGCCATGGATGATGTTTTGTAATTAAAATCACGTATATCAACTCTAGTTCAAATCTGTTACACGTGTTTTAGGCAGAAAGGCATTAGCATCGATTTCTCTCGATCAAATTATTTTACTATTGGAATTCATAAACGTGAGATGGCTCTGTGATACAAAATAGAAAAAAAATAATTCCATATGCATTGACGACGCGATATTACATCCAATATTCAGAAGTAAGTATAGATAGGTAATAAAATAATAGTGACAAAGCTAAATCAAGATTAACATTTAACGAGCAAAATGAGCTTGGAAGTATACAATAAGAATAATAAAAACTTGTTGGAAATTAACATTAGCTCCAATAGTAATATATATGTCGCTTATTTACTTGAAGACTGTCATAATTCAAAAAACTCAATTCTGCAAAAAAGCTATTAGTGGAGTCATTAAAGTTTAAAATATAGCATTATCTAGGAACTGGGCAAAACCGCTCTGATTTTGATGATTTTCTTTTTTTTCAAATGTTGGCATTCATTCAACTTTTACAATTACCGGTTACAAATTGCAACACTTATCGTTTTTTTTTTTTAACTTTACAGTAATATTTTTGTCAACAAATATTTTTTTTACTAAAGAAATTTTGTTAAAATTCTATGCCAAAAATTTTCAGATAAAAGGGGGAATTTTCTCGAAAGTTGACTTGAAGCAGAAAAAAAAATTATTGAAAATCAACGCAGTTAAATACAAAATTAAGAATTAAAAAAACTCAGAATTAAAAAAAAAAACAATTTCAATAAAAATTCGCAGCTGATTTTTTTTTCAAAACTTACGTAATGGGTAAAGTATAATTTTTACTTGCGATATGACATTACGATGATAGAGAATGAGAAAAAAGTGGGTCCGACAACTCTGTCTGACCCTCTGTCTCTTTGTATGTATCAGAAACCACAGCCTAAACGGATGGGTTGATATTCTTCAAACTTCCAGACGTTTTTTGAATTATTTTTTTTTGACGAAATATAACGGTACCTACCTGTCATATACCAGTGTTAAAAAAACTAATTTTTCTCAAAAATGGTTCCTACGATTTGGATTAAAAAAATCATGGTCAGTTGTTTGGATAAGGTCTATCTTCTAATATAAACCATTTTTTTTTCAAAAACTGGTATTACCAGAAATGTTTTTTTTTAAATTCAGGTTTTCTCCTTTATGACTCAACCAATTTCAATCATTTTTTACATGAAAGCTTTTAAGTTGCAGTAAAAATGTTTAGTAAACAAAAATTCGAATTTTTTTTTTGATTTAAAAAAAAAATTAATTTTTTTTTTTGTTGAAAAATCATTTTTTTCGAAAACTACTCAATATTTTTTTTCAAAACTTAGTTTTTAGATGTATCATTGTAGAAGAAGAAATCAAATTGCACACTTTGTTTTGAGGTTAAATTCATTTAAGAAGCTGTTTTAGTCATTTGAAAATCGAATTTTATGTTTTTTTTATTTATTTTCTAAAAGTGCATTAACAATTTTTTTAATTAAAAAGGCTTAGCATATATACTAAATTTATCTTTAAGAACATATACATACGTGCGATACAGTCGTGCAATTTATTTTTTTGTCAAGACGGAAGATTTTATTTTCTAAGCATTTTTTAACTTAAAAAAAAAAAAAAAAACTTTGACTGATACTTTTCTATCGAGCGTTACCTATTTGTGTGATTAAAACATACATCAAATAAAAGATCGCAGTCAGTGTACTTATTTTTTTGTGTCGCCAAAGATGTGTATCTGGTTAAAGGAAAGTGCAGTGTTACCTTACTCATATTCAAAAATGTATAAAACTGAGAAAAGTAATCATTTTTACTAAATAATCGATTAAATTGACTATAAATTAATATAAATTCCTAGAAATTATGGATGATTTTTTTTATAAAAAAATTAAGAAAACTGTTTTATGGAATTACGATTAAAAAACTATTTTGATGGTTGTTTTTTTTATTGTTGTTTTGATTTTGGTTTTTTTTTACCAACCTTCAACTTTCCCTAGAGTACATTTTGGCAGGAAAAAAACAATAATGTTAAAATATAAAAGAATTTGTAAAAAATTGTGAAATCATTGGATGCCTACTTATATCCTGACCCTATTTGGAGATTGACATGGCAACAAACAATTGTGCTCCCATCATTTATTTAATCGAATTTTAATTGAAAAGGAAATTTAATCTTCTGTGTTAGTTTTATAATGTTAAGTTTTTAGCAAGCGAAGAAATGTCATTTAATTTGTTTTAAAGTTTACTGAATATGTTGTCCAACAGTACGTTTTTATTGTACATTCAAGTATAAGGTTGCCAATTGTTAATGTTTCACAATCTCTTTTGTTGGATTAACATATAGCATTCTGCCTCAAACACATGTCTAGCGAAGTTTTCATGTTTAAAGTGCATTAAAATTAAATTTAAAAAAAATGCAAAAAAGGTACGTATACGCCATAGTGAACCTTTTTTTAATTGAATATTTATACAAAATGAAACCAGAAAACTGTTATAAAATGATATAATTGGTGAAACATGTGACAATTTCACATTAAAAGTAAACACGAAACTGATTTTGTACCTACTTTTTCGAAAATAATTTACTATGTTGTTTTTTTTTTCATTTCGTTTCAACTATTAAAACTGTTGGCCATTAATTTGAATTTCAAAGAAAATTAAGCAAATACCTGAAAACACATGTTTGAAGGCTTCTTAGTTAATTGTTTCAAAATTAATAAATTAAATTTTTAAGCCAATTGTATTCAACTGCATATAATATTTCTGATACTAGAATCCAATCAAAAATTTTAATTTTTGTATTTAAAATCAAACAAAAATTTATAATTTTGTAAGGCGGTTAAAAACGTTGCTTAGCACTATATTCGACAGTAAAATATTTTTATTTTATTAACTTGTTATATTTTTCAGTGGTTTATTGAAATAAACAAAAAATGATTTATTTAGTATGCCGGTGTCTATAACTAGACTTTTACTTTTGAAAAATTTTACAACCATCTAAAATTTAATTCAAAAGGGGTCTCTAGTTTTTTCTTCGCTTTTACTGCATCTGTATTTCCGTGTCGGCAATTAAGTCAGAAAAAACGTATCAGTTTCGGCTACATATCTCTGAAAATTACTCTGCTAAATAAACAATTTTGTAAATTTTGCCTACATAATCATCAAAATCATAGTATCGGAATCACGTGGCACATACTCGTAGATGCTATATGGGGGAACTATTTCATTCCCATCTCTTATCTCCTTCCATTGTGAATCCAACAAAATGAATGAGCTATCTTTCACTCTGAGTATATTATTATATGTAGCTGATTCTGGCTGAATGTGCCAAAGGAAATTCACAGCGAATATAAATTTGCTGACATTGTTTGTTGAATCTTCGGAATGAAAATTCGCAGCATCAAGTGCCAACGTTAGTGGCATCCGCCAGGGTGTGGTACACTGCTGAGAGGGTTTGTTTGACTTTGACAGCATTGAAAAAATATGATTGCCAATAAACAAAAAAAAAAACTGAAGATGATGAGAAATTGACGCATTGACAGATTTTCATATACTATAAAAAGCTAGAAAATTTGTTCTCGCGCTCACGTCCGTCCGTCACAGTGTTGTTGTGAGACAAAAAACTCGAGGGAAAAGAAAAAAAAAAAATAAACAAATTTTCATACTCGCGTATCTCAGCGAGATTCTAAAAATTTCCCTTTTTTTTATGAACCATCATTTTTTTTATTTTATTGGCAATTTTTTTACAAGCTTGGGGCAAATTACGCTGCGATGGAATTGACAGTGTGTTAATATTGTTTGGGTGTTTTATTTTCATCCTGATACGGGTACATGACAAGTCCTAGAGAGTTTAGTGTTTTTTTTTAAAACTCTCTCTCGCTCTCTCTCTCTCTTTCCTTTTATATGTTTGAAAATAAATGTAATTTTTTGACAAGGAGATATATGACATATTCGAGCTGAAGCAAAATTTATTGCTGCTTTATGTTTTATGGTGTAAAAAGATGAGGAATCGCTTTACATACTCGCACATAGCTGGGTTCATGCGGAGCGACAAACGACGACGACGATATTATGATGATGAAAAAAAAAAACAAAAAAAAAAATGCAATATTCAGTATACGATCTGACATCGTGTGTAGCATGATGAGGATTAAAAAATAAATTTATTGGAAAAACGAACTTAATAAGGCGGAAACATAAGTACGTATCCAAACAGTGTTGGTTCGTGCAGATAAAATACAAACATTGACAAATAAATTACTTTTTTTTTAAATTTAATGGTGTTTTTGATAGGTAATCGAACAAGTTTTATGGGAGTTTGTATTTTTTTTTCAATTTTTTAATGGGATAGGAAGGAATTTTACCAATGTCTTCCTGTCTAAAGCTTAGGAAAATTGGCATGTCTGCTGTAATTTCGGCTATTTTTTTGAAGCACATAGCTCACTATGGCAAGAAGAGCTTGAAAGTGGTATAATACACGAGGGTTGTTACAAAAGTTCTGATAGAACATCAAAATATGATCACTACACACAGTTAATGTTTTAACTGTGAAATATTTGGCTCATCCCAAGGCCTGGGGTCTTCTGCTAAAAACATTACATGCAAACATTACATTTGATTTGTGATTTTTTTCTATAGTAGATTGAATACATCTTGTATTATGCAAAAAAAAAAATCAATATTATTAATTTTTACGTGTGTAAATATTTTGTCTTCCATCACCTTTTGTTCAATTTTTTTGTTAATGCTAAAAAAAATACATTTTCATATAGAGCCTTATATTTCAGCTAAATCTTGATATTAAAAAATTGATAAATAATATTATGACTTTTTTAAGCGGACCACCTCGAGTAGTTTTTTTAGGTTTCGGTACCGCTGGTTCGAGTTTGAGTTCCGACGATCAAATCTATGACAGCTCGTGTAGAAAAATCACTTTTTACCGTTATCTCCACTCACACACAATATTTTTGACTACTATTCCAAGATGTTTTTAAAAAAAAGTGTAAAACATTAATTTTTACAAAAACTTTTAAGAATTAAGTATTCCAGTTTTTGGATAACTTCATTATTTTCATTGAAATAAGTACATTTTTACTTAAAAAATCAGTTTAACAAAACAAAAACAAGTAAAAATTAAAAAAAGAATAAAATTCGATTTTCAAATGACTTAAAAAACAGCTTCTTAAATAAATTTGATCTCGAAACGAAGTATGCAATTTGATTTCTTCAATAATGATACATTTTTAGGAAAAAAAGCTTCGAAAACCGTTAGAGTGTTTTTTTTTTTACTATTTTTCCTATAAAAAATTTTGCAAGGACTTTAAAAAAAAAAATTGGTACTCCATTTTTAATATAATATTTATCAACATTTGAAAACTAAATTTTGAAAACAAAATTGAGTATTTTTTCGAAAAAAAACCATTTTTCAAAAAATAAAGAAATTTAAAATACAAAGATCCAATTTTTGAAAATTTTATTGCTGAACTGTATTACGACGACTTAAAAACTTTTATATAAAAAAACCATTGAAATTGAGTGAGTCATAAAGAAGAAAATCAGAATTAAAAAAAAAACGGTTATATGGCAGGTACCGTTAATAACGGTTGAAAAAAAAAATCCAGAAAAAGACAGACCTTACACAAGAAAATGATTATGATTTTTTTAGTTAAAATCGAAGGAGCCATTTCTGAGAAAAATAAGTTTTTCTAAAATTGATATAAATGGCAGGTACCGTTATTTTTGGCTCAGAAAAAATTAATCCAAAAAAATGTATGGGAATATGCTCCTAAAAACGCTATATACCAAGTTCACAAGTAAAAAATACGAATATAGTACTCCCCATACAAAAGTGACATTTTTTAAAAGGTTTTCTTATTAAAAATACAAGAGTTTTATTCAATATGGCCGGATGTTGAACAATGAACAATGTCATACAATGTGCTTCAAAACGAAACCTTAATTCTTTTTTCAAAAACATTTCTTTAAACTAAAATAAACTATACGGATGTATAAAAAAGGGGGACAAAATACTTCTTGAGATGAAAATAGAAGACGAATGGTAACCCTACCTCCTACACACACATATTTTATTAAAATTATAGGATGATTATTTTCAAAACCAAGGGTTAAGGCATAAGTCCTTATTAATAACAAAATAATTCAATCATCATTTTGTAATAACCTTTCCCATTCTATGTCTTGCATTTTTATATAAAACAAACCCAACGCCCAAGTTACCCTTTCTTTTCCTACCACCCACAGGTTATAAACTTTTGATTGACATTTGTAATTATAATTTTCATATCCCACTGTCTTTCGGATATTCATCGTTTTCATTTAAATTGGGTTCTTATTAATCACTTTTAAGATCCCCATCACATAAATCTTCTTTCTTCAAATTCCTTACGTCGACCTTTCATAATGCGAAAATATATTTATTTTTTTTTTCAAGATTAGCCAAATTCATTGTGTAGAATTTCTAAAGAATTCGTAGAGAATTTCTACTTCATTATAATCCGAAAGTAGGTATGTTTGTATATCGATGAAAGCTGTTTTTAAAAGACTCTTGCATAGACAATTTTTAGTTATTTCCGAAATTTTATTTATTTATTATTTTGATTAGACGTGGATTTAAATTGATCTAGAGATTAATTTTTGTTTTGTTTTTTTTTTTCTTTTCAATAAAACGTAGCTTGATTATTTTTAGTTAATCTTTAGCCAAGATTCTTGGTCGCGTATAATTTTTCTAGAAAGTAGGAAAGTTGAAAATCGAAAAATCGTGTTAGTCCTTTCGATTCTAATTTTCCCAACTGTTACTCGTATGGACAGACTTTTTTTTTTAATTTTACAAAACTGATGGATGTGTACGTGTTTAACGGCTACTCGTGTGCTTAACAATCTTGCACGTGAGTTGAAATCTCAAGGTCGGCATCTTTTCAAAAATGCAAATCCTCAAAAAAAAAAATCTTCTTGTATTACGTGACTGTAAACATTGTACGTGTCGGTTACACTTTTGACTTTTGAATAAATATTAAATTTATATACGACAGCTTGTGTGTGTTTTTGTTTATTTGGTGCCACCATGAAGGATAAAATTGCCTGGAAATTTTATTTATTTAAATAGACAAAAAAAAAAAAAACTCAAAAAACAAGACACACTGTTCTAAAGCATAGATCATAATAATTTGAATTCTCTTCATGGAATAAGGAATATATAATGGAAATTGCCAAAGGCCTGCAAAACTCTATTAATCCATGAAATTATTATGCGGAAGTGTTATACAGTGGGGCAGTCTATAATATGAAAAGGAACAAACAAAAAAGGCTTATTTAAACCAAACTGTCACACTATGGCGCAATAGTGCGAGACGACAAATGCGACTTTACAAAAAAGTTTTATGTACACAGCGTCATAATGAGAGTACCCATACCAGACGCAAAAAAGCGATAAAGCATTTTTAAAAGTGCTTGTCTGTACGACTGGATCACACGTACTTGCTCTAAGTTTTTAAAAATTAATAATTTTATAAGAAATGTCAAAAAAGAACTAAAATTCATTACTTAAAGGACACAAACAACTTCTTAAATTGTTTTGAGCTCCAAACTAAGAATGCCTTTTGATAAAAAAGATAAATTTCTTGAAAAAAATAATGAAAAATCGTTAGAGCGGTTTTAAAAAAAAAACTATTTTCTTATATAAAAATTTTTCTATATAACCTCAATACATTGTGAAAAATGCCACAAACGATTTTTTTTGTTTTTTATTTTTATTTTTATCTTATTAAAAAATAGTAAGATTTTGATGAAACTTAGGTTTAACTTATATTTTGGAATATTTTCTACTTATAGAATTTTTTTGTCAGCAAAATATTTATTTTTTGTTTTTTATTTGACGAATTTATTTTGAAAATAAACCTTATTTTCATTAAAAAAAGTTGAAAAAATTTTTGATTTTTGAAAATATTGATATTCCTCTATTTTAAGAATGAGAAAGAATGCAAAAGATTTTGAGTCTTTTAACTTGAATCTAGTATCAAAATTGCTCCATCATGTAAAGTTTTTGAGGTAGGTATCGAATTTTGAACTTCCCAAAAACACTGTTTGTGTGATGTTTTGAGTAAAGAGAAATTCTATTTTAAGAAACAAAAATATATTTTTTGCAATTTTTTTTTAGGTCCGAAAAATTGATAACACATTGAACAAATTCAATATAGTTTCATGCGTACCGAAAGTTTTGCTAAAAATTTGGTCTTATTTCTGAAAATGAAATCTTTCTCTACCAAAAACATTCACAAAAACAGTGTTTTTGGGATGTTTAAAATTTATTAAATCAAAAACTGTGCACGATATAGCAGTTCTGATAATATATTCGAGTTCAGAGAGTCAATTTTTTTTTGATAAAGCTTAAATAGGTTTCTATGACCACTCTTCACTGGCTGATATTACTGCGGGAAAATCGATCTTAAAAATGCGTTTTTTGTTTTTTGTTTTTTTTTTCAGTTTTTTGACAACGTTTTCTACAATAACTGTATTGTTTTCGGACTCAGTCTTAAAATCGAGGATTTAACCAAAAAGAATCTAACTCAAAATTTTTCAAAACTTTTTTTGATTGAAATTTTTTTCAAAATATATTCGTCATAAACACAAAAATAAATATTTTGCTGAAAAAAAAAAATGTGTATGTATAAGTAGAAAATATATCAATATCAGTTAAACCAAAGTTTCATCAAAATCTAACAATTTTCGAAAATGTTTTTTAGGTTATTTCACAATGTTTTTTAGGTTATATAAAAAAGTTGTAGATTCTTTTACCACCTTCATTTTTGCATTAATTCTTTTTCGCAACGAGGTCTACTTTAGATAGAAATTGGAAATGTTTCGTTTGCAAAACGGTCCCTCTTTCATCATTGTGGGCATTCACATGAGCTTATGAACAATGAGCCGGAACTTAATTGGTATGTAAAATATCTCTATGGTCGTACTTGTTGTACTTTGTTTACATTTCATAATTTAAGTTATTATACCCCACTGTACGAAGGAGTCTTTTCTTATGTGTTTCGACCTTCTAAAAGATAAATGGGCATTTTAAAGATATAAATGATGGAAAATTAAGGATAACACAAAATAAATTACTGCTGATGACGGCTGGCCCTGTCTCGTGTAGTTTCAAAGTGTTTTCACTTTATTTTTTTCTTTGGTTTGTTGTTGCTTATATTGTGGGCGAAAAGTCAGATAATCTTATACTAACTCCCCACACTCCGCATTGACCAAAACAAGGAGTGTTTCAGTGCTGAACTTGGAGATAAGCTATAATGACACAATGTTGTGGGAATGTGCTGTTAAAGTTATTAATTTTAAGCATCTCATTAGGTTTTATTTTATATATTCCTGAGAGTTTTAAACGAAATGATTGTAATTTGTTTTTTTTTTTTTTTTTTACTCTCTTTACAGTAATGACAGAAGATCTAACAGAAAACTGGACCTATTATCTTTATATTCTGGTGACGATCATACCAGTCTATTTGGCGTTTAAGCTAATTAGATGGATGGGATGGCAGTTGTTTGTAAATAACTAGACTCCTCTATACAAGGTGAGATGGTGTTTTGTTATTTTTTTTTTTTTTTTTGTTTTACCCAAATCATTTATAAATCTGTAAGTGAATTTAAAATTTGAATTTCTTTTTTATTTGAACCGTAATAAAACTAAATAGCTACTTTGGTTTGTTTAAAATATTAAATGTTAAGAAATTTTTGTAAATTCCCCAAGTGGAATTAAACAACAATTAAGCCCTACTTATTCTGAGTGCCGGATAAAAATGAATCTTGTGAACAGAGATGAAAAATCATAAAAGGTTTGACAATGCCTTGGCTTTTATGAGAAATGTTTATTTTAAAAGCGGTTTAACCGAACACCGAAATAACCGAAATGGTCAAACGACATAGGAGAAAATAATAGGTGTGTGTACTCATGTACGCACGCCAGAAGTTATTCTTCCTATAATTATTTATTTTTGTATAGTTTTTTTTTTTTTTTGAAATGTAAAATTATTTAAGAAATGAAGAGAAAAGTTCTAGAAGGGAAATTTTTTAAAAGAAGCCCAAATTAGATAATTTAGCAAATTCGATAAAAAGTGTTTTAATTACAAATTATCTCATTTCGTTTGACAACTCATTTGCTGTTTTTTATATCTGACTCTTTTTTCTTACAAACTTCTTTGTATCTGCAATGCAGTTTGCTTCCTTCTCTCCTTTACAGAAAAATATTGTGACCAATCAAATTAATAAAATAAATAAAATTCGAACTAATTTTGCGCAAATGAGGTGGAAATTATCTCATTTCGGGTTAAGATTTTGTATAGGAAATTATCTCATTTGTCAAATTTGATCGAAATCATCTCATTTGTCCTAGTCGTAACAGACTAGAATGTGCTTTTTTGTGAAATTAATTCAAATATTTAATATAATTGATATTTATCGACTAAACCCATGTTATTTGGTTTATTTTTGCGTTTGCCTAATTTCAAATGGTTTTTGATACGTAAATGTTTGATACTTCAAAATTACTGCTGATCACTCTGTTATTTTAGTAAATTTAAATCAAAATAATAAATTAAAATATCTAAAAATTACGGCAGATAATGTGAAAATTGATAATTTTTACCTTGTGGAGCCTATGTTGACACAATTTAAGTAACAATTGTATAGGATTTTATTTCTGTATTTTTACTCTATATCTTCCATTGATACCTCAACTTTAAAAATCGGTTATGTTAAAAGCTATTTTGTTAACGTGAAAAGTTTATTTTGACTTTTTTATTAGATTTGTGTGTGAAATCGGATTTAAACAATTTTTTTGATACTATTTTTTTTCAGTTGTGTAAAATGTTTTTTAAGTAATTTAACGAGTTTGTAAATAAATCTGAAAATAATAGAGCTAGTCAATTGAAGGCAGTTATAATTTTTGTGCAAAAAATCTTGGCACACCTACTTTTTCTTAAAAAAGAAGCTTCAAATCGTTTGCATGTCGCAATTCACAAGGGAAACTCAATGAAAACAAAAATAAAAACCAACAAGGCTATTGTTAATTTTGAATCTAAAAATAATAAAAAATAAAATGCACAACTGGGTCGCACATTTAATTAAAAATTTGTAAATGCAGTTTTAGAAAAAAAAAAACAATTAAAAAAGCATAAAATTCGGTTTTCAGATGACTAAAACAGCTTCTTAAATGAATTTAACCTCAAAACAAAGAACGCAATTTGATTTCTTCTATAATGATACATTTTTAGGAAAAAAAATTTGAAAATCGTTAGCGACGTTTTCTAAAAAAACTATTTTTTCTGTATAAAATTTTGCAAGGAATTTTATAAAAAAAAAAATTGGTACGCCACTTTTAAGATATTATTTATCAACACTTAAAAATTAAGTTTAAAAAAAAAATATTCTGTAGTTTTTGAAAAAATGTTTTTTCAAAAAAAAAATTTCAAACTTTTGTTAAAAATCCAAAAAAATTATAAAAATTATTTTCGAATTTTTTTTTACTAAATATTATTACTACAACTTGAAAGCATCCATGTAAAAAAAATGGTTGAAATTGATTGAGTAATGAAGGAGAAAATCAGAATAAAAAAAAAAAGTCTAGGGATATTCTCCAAAAAACGCCACATACCAAGATTGAAGTTAATCGACCCATCCGTTTAGGCTGTGGTCTCTGATACATACAGACAGACAGACAGACAGAGTTGTCGGACCCACTTTTTTCTCATTCTCTATCATCGTAATGTCATGTTTGATTGTTATCTCAACTTTTTTTTTTGTACGAATGCATAACTCGATATATGGTACCCATATCGCAAGTAAAAAGCCCTATGAAGAGTACTTAAAAAAACCATACGTCCTTGTGAGAAAACCTGTATCTTCTTTTACAGATAGATGGACAAAAAAACACAATTTATGCAGCCTATGATCCTTTTTAAAAACCTTCAGCATTCAGCAATAAACACTAACTAAGTATTCCTAATTTTCTTATTTATTTGTTTGAAAATACTTTAAGTGGTAATAACCTTTATAAGTGGTCTTCAAACTTAATTAATTTTTGCTGCGATACTAATTTGAATAACTTTTGCAAGCAAATTGAAATATCTAACAGAGTTTTTCTTTGAATCACAGCAGAATAAGGGAACACAATTTTTGCACTTCACTTCATTCAAATTCGGTTTTCGGTTTCAGAAATGTCTTTTTCATAAAAAATAATAACAAAATATCCTTGAAGAATATCATCGTACTCCTTTAAAAAAAAGGAAACGACAAAAAAGTATATACATACTTTTGAGAATATCACTGGCAGTGTACTTGTACTGTACTATCATCCTAGTTGCAGAACCTTGAACTGCAATTATATACACGGAAGCGCAACCAGACCTGACATTGTTAATTAGTTCCTTAAAATACACCGTAAGGTTAAGTGAAGTCGTCGTCGTTGTCGTTGTCGTTGTCGTCTGGGGTAAGACATGATAGTACATAGTATAACTGCAATGCCATCAGCTACCATGGTAGTATGAAGTTCTAATACTGGAGCGTCTATTCAAAGAAACGAGACCTCTCGCTCCCATTCATCTGAGTTGAATGCGCCACCCTTAAAATGCTCTTCTCTGTGCACAATCTTTCACTTGGCTGGCTTTGGTGATATTCACCTTTAATTACTACAAAGTGGTTTTACATTTTCGTTGGTTTGCTTTCATATATAAGAGAGGTTTTCGTGTTTTTTAGTTTGCAGAATGTCTCCTCGGGTTTCATCGAGTTTTAGGGTTTTTTTTTTTTTTTTTTTAATTTCTTCCTTTTCCGCATATTCTCTTCAGTTGAAAGCCAATTATGCTACGATGACACTATGACAACGTCGACGTTGCTACCACATCAAGCCCATGTCCTGATCTCACCAAGCTACGTAAAATACACGATAAAATGGATAGCCCATGGTTCTGTGTTACTACAACGCAATGCAACGATATGCCTCGACTCTTCAGGGTTAGGGAAATTGCAAATTGAAAGTGACATTTATTCGAACAAAAGGGCGAGTTCCGGAGCTCGGTCCGCAATTATTATTTAAGAGCGTAAAGGACTTTCGTTTGTTCTTCCGAAAGTGTCATTTGATGGTCGTGCAAATTAAATTTTGATAAAAATTTCCGGTCAGAAGTGCACTGTTTTGTCTTTGTTCCAGTTCCAGGTAATGTTGGATGAAAATTACTGTTTTGTCATAGAACTTTCTTATTTTATAATTAAAAGTATCCCTGTTCAAAAGTTGTGATGACATGTCAGTGTCATTCTCATTAGTGACAAAATTTCGGTTGATGAATACAAAACCAAATTTGTATGCAAATTCTTTTGAGCTTTGGACAAGATTTCAAAGCAGTAAAAGCAATGTTTGCACGTAATTGCTCTTAGGGTCAAAGTTGCTGTTGACGTCAAATATTCTTGTATAATTTTTTTTTTTTTAAGTTATTTTTTGTAAGAAATCTTAAAAAAACATAAAATTTATTAGAAAAATGGCAAAAACTTCATAAGTTCGCTTGAGCTCCATGCTAAAGTAGGTATTATGCCATTTAATTGATGATTAAACTATAAAACATACATTTTTAGAAAAAAATAAATGAAAATTGTCAAAAAAAAATCTCAAGCCTTATTTAAAAAAAAGTTCTTTATGATAAAACAATGCACATCGAAATCCAAAATTTAAAAAAGTTTTCATAGAAATGATTTTTCGAAAGAAAAAAAAATGAATTTTTTTTTAAAATCGAACAAAAAAATTAAATATTTTAATATGAGATACTATAAAAATTGCTGAGGACAAATTTTTGTCTTAAAAATTCGTTTGGCGGGTTATGATAAAACTTGAAAAAAGAAAAATAGAACTATGGGAGGTGCCGTTATTAAACCGATGAAAAAAAAATATTTTTTTTTTTTGAAAAGTGACCTTGCAATTTGATTTCTTCTTTACCTAATGATACATTAAAAAAAAAAAAATTGAAAATCGTTAGAGCCGTTTTTTTTTTAAAATATGTATTTCTTCCACATAAAATTTTTCAAGGCCTTTTATAAAAAAAAAATTCAACATCTAAAAACTATATTTTAAAAAAAAATATTGAATAATATTCGAAAATACGATTTAAAAAAAAAAAAATTCAATTTTTTTATTAAAATCCGAAAAAATAATTTTGGAATTTTTTTTACTAAACATTATTACGGCAACTTAAAAGCTTTCACATAAAAAAATGGTTGAAATTGATTGAGTCATGAAGGAGAAAATCAGAATTTAAAAAAAACGGTTCTATGGCAGGGTACCTACCGTTAAAAACTGTTTTTGAAAAAAAATGGTTTACATTTAAAGATGACCCTTATCCAAAAAAATTACCATGATTTTTCAATCAAAATCGTAGGAACTGTTTTTGAGAAAAATGAGTTTTTCTAGAACCGGTATATGGCAGGTATACCGTTGTTTTTGGTTCAAAAAATAATTCGAAAAAGTCAGAAAAAATAAAAACGGCTTTGTGGGAGGTACCTACCGTTTTTGAGAAAATTAAGTTTTTCCATATGGGTTGGATTGCAGGTTAATTTTGCTCAACATAGAAACAGAGACAGAGACAGACAGAATTTATTCATTCAATCAGAATTCATCGTAATTTCATGTCTGATTGTTATCGCGAGTTCGATAAAATATTAAAAATAAGATAAAATTTAGTTATTAAATGTTGATTTTATTATAATAATATCTTAGAAATGGCGAACCGAATTTTTCTTTTAAAAATTATATGTAGGTACACAATATTTCAATATTTTTTTTTTCATTTTTTAAACGGCTAATTTCGTAAATAAAAAAAAAAATTCTTAAAATGCACCTTTATTGGAGGTACTTACTCGTTTTGAACGAGGTTTTTAAAAAACAAAAAAAAAAAAAACATTCGATATTACAAAAAAAAACATATGCAGTTCGTGCGATCCTGACATGCTTTTTTTTTCTTAAGGAAGCAGGTACCTATAAATTCTTTGATTTCAAAATTTTCATCTTCCAAGTTAAATCATTCCAAACGAAAATTGGATCCAAATCAGTTTCTTTGATTTGGCGTTGTTCTTTTTCTGAACATACTTAGTCAACATTATTCTTGTGGTTATAAAGGGTGATTTTTTAAGAGGCTTAGAACTTAAAAAAAAAAAAAACACAAAAAATTCGAAAAAATGAATGAAATATTTATTTGAATCGATAGTTTGAACCTTGCAATTTAATGTTTAAAGATAATTTCATGCAAATGTTGACCGCGGCTGCGTCTCAGGTAGCCCATCCGCTGAGTCCAATTTTGGCATACTCTTTTACACATATCGGCCGGTATCTCACGAATGAATGCATGGATGTTGGCTTCCAGTGCGTCAATCGAAGCGGGCTTGTCCCTATAGACATTAGCCTTGACATACCCCCACAAAAAATAATCTAATGGTGTCAAATCGCACGATCTAGGCGGCCAATTGACCGGCCCGAAACGTGAAATTAACTGTTCACCAAACTCGCCTCGCAATTGCGCCATTGTTTCGCGTGCTGTGTGGCATGTGGCACCGTCTTGTTGAAACCACATATCATGCAAGTCAAGAACTTCCATTTCGGGCAAAAAAAGTTTGTTATCATCGCTCGGTAGCGTTCACCATTGACAGTAACGCTGCGATTCGCATCATCTTTGAAGAAATATGGCTTTTTCGGGATGCATTTTTAGCTGTTGCAATGCTTCTGGCTGATCTTCACTCCAAATGCGGCAATTTTGCTTATTTACGTACCCATTCAACCAAAAATGAGCCTCATCGCTGAACACAATTTTTCGATAAAAAAGCGGATCCTCGGCCAGCTTTCCAAGAGCCCATTCACCAAAAATTCGGCGTTGTGGTAGGTCGGCTGGCTTTAGTTCTTGCACCAGCTGTATCTTAAAAGGCTTTACGCCCAAATCCTTCCGCAAAATTTTCCACGTAGTGCTGTAACAAAGGCCTAACTGCTGGGAACGGCGCCGAATCGACATTTCGCGGTCTTCTGTCACACTAGCTGATACGGCCGCAATATTTTCTTTACTACGCACAGTACGTAAACGTGTTGGTGGTTTAATGTCCAACAAAGTAAATTTGGTGCGAAATTTGGTCACAATCTTCCGAATAGACTGCTCAGAAGGTCGAGAATGCCGACCATAAAATGGAAGCAGCGCGCGATGAACATTTCGAACCGAGCACGAATTTTGATAGTAAAATTCAATAATTTGCAAGCGCTGTTCATTTGTAAGACGATCCATGGTTAAATTGCAAACCAAACTGAAGCTGTTTGACAGTGACACAAGGTACTAAACACACGTCAGCTGTCAAAACCAGTGTTGCCAAAACCAAACCAGCTTAAAAATACTTTAAATATCTATTACAAAGAAAACAGGTTTTACCACACCTACTTTTAAATTTTTTCAAACAAAATAGAAAGATGAGTTTTGTACCATTTTATAGTTAAGACATGCTTAAATTGCATAAATATTAAAATTCTGAAAAGCGTCTATATTTAATATTTTTTTATTATTTAAAACTTAAAACATAATAAAAACCAGATCATATTCAAATCAATCGATTTTAAAATACATTTTAATACTCCACAACTTTTAATCACTCCAACAAAGCATAAAACCACCTTAAATAGTAAAATAATTCAGATGCGAAAATCATCACAGCATTTATGTGTATTTTAAACAAATTAAAATATTCATGTACCTACTAATTTGTTCAATCAATTTTGCATTATATAATATAGATATTTCTGTGAAAAAAAAAACAAAAATAATTTCCTTTCCCATTAAAAAGCATTAAAAATAAAATCCGTTGTAATTTTCTACTTTAGTAAAAAAAAAAAAAAAAAAAAAAAAAAATAATCGAACCCACTAGGGCGTTTTCCAACGCCAATTGAACGCAGAGAATCCAAATTAATCCTTTAGCAATATATCTGTCCTCTACCTATGCATGCCGTGCTGAGCTGATCCCCCACTTATCTCTTTTTCATCCTTATACACATATTCATCTGAAATTCAGTTGACATTCCAATTGAACTGGTGCGTGTAGCTTCACAATTTGATTCAGCAGGTATATTAATTGCCAATTTTATTTCACATTTGGGAATTCGATTTTGTGTGCCTTTCCGATGAGCCATTGTCTATATTTGTTTATGTACACAGTCTAGCTTATCTCTCCTAAACACTTAAAAAAAATAAAAAAAAAAATGTGATACTAAAAGTTTGTCGCAAAGCATAGTTTTTCATTTACAGGCCAAAAGCAGAACAGACGCAAAAGAAAATCACTAATATTTAAATCCCCGAATTAAAAAAAACTCGACATAACCAAAAAGCTCAAATATAAAATACCACCAAAATCAAAATCATAAAAAAGTCGATTTCACAACATTTCGAATATCCCCCTTCATTCTTCTCAAACTGTGCTTGAATCTGTTATAAGGATTTTAAATTCGGGGATTATGAATTTGGTGATTTTCAATTCGAGGATGATGAACTTAGGAAGTTTGAGTTTTAAGAGGTTTGAGGTTTCTAAATTACGGAATTTTGGGATTATAAACTTGTATATTTAAAATTTTGGGATTATAAACTTGAAAATTTAAAATTTAAATATAAGTAATCTTAATTTTAAAAAAAATATTTTGAAATTACATTTTTTTTTTGGTTTGGAATTTTAATTTCGGGGATGTTAGTGTTGGGCTCTGGGTTTGAGTTTTTTAAATTACGAGATTTTCGATTTGGGGATTATAAACTCGGAGATTTAAAATTTAAGAATTCAAGTAATCCAAACAAAAAAAAATTAAAATTTAGGTTTTTTTGATTTGGGATTTTAATTTTGGGGATGTAAGTGTTGAGCTTTGAGTACCCAATGCACTTAAAGATTTAAAGATTTTAATTTTAGAGATTTCAGGTTTGAGGTTTTAAAATTAGATGATTTTAGATTTTGGGATTATAAACTTGTAAATTTAAAATTTTAGGATTCGAGTAATCAAAAAAAAACATTAAAACTTGAATTTTTTTGGTTTGGGATTTTAATATTGGGGATTTTCATGTTGTTTTTTGAGTACTCAATGCAGCACCTTACACCAGCTTCTCTCAGTCTTAGCCTATTAGTGTTACTTTACAAGAAAAATGTTGGAAATTTTTGCTTATAAATTTTTTTTTAAAGTTTTTAAAAAAACTTTCATTTCTTTCAGTGTAAAAATGTTTGTGCGTTTAATCCAATCGACCATTGAAATTTGTATTGGCTCTAAAGAGGATTTTATTTCGAAATGAAATTTGATCAGCGTTATAGTATATACCCAACTTACTTACCTGCCTGAACGTAGGTATCTATATTTACCATCACGGGCATTAAACCTTCCAAACGAGCCATTAATTTAAACAATTAGTGCTCAACTGAGCTTGCAAAAGCCTATTATCGTCACCATGGGATACAAATTATTTCCCTTGTGCTCGCACACTCGCACACTCACACTAACATGCCGCTATATAGAAAATAAAATATTATTAATTTTGATGGAGGGCCCGCTATTTAGCGCACAAATGGGAATATAATTTCCATTAAATGGGATTTAGCTTTTTGTCTACCAAACATTTTCCCAAAAAACCAAACTATTCACAAACTCTAATCCATGCCATCATCATCATTTACCACAAACTTAAATCTGCTATGCTCTCACAGAGAGAACTCCCAAGCTGTTTCCCTCAAAAGTCATTGTAAATTCACATCAAATTTGATGATGATACCACAGACTCTGAATTTCCTCTCAAAAAAAAAAAAAAAAAAAAACAAAACAAAAAAAGGGATGCAAGAGGCTATATTATGGCATTTTCTTTTTGCTCACAATTATCATAAATTTTCTTATGTATAGTATGTGCGGTTCCTTGGGTATTTTGAACTAAACCACATTGCCTTAAGACCCATGCCTTACTGTTGTAGTACTCTACTATCCTTTGTACTATACTTGTTGGTGGCTGTGGTTCTGTTGAGATGGTAGGGGAGAGTGGGGTAGGGTTGGGAGGAAAAAAGCTTTTAGGAAAAAAAAAAAAACTTCAGTCAACAACACCGCAAGGAGTCTTTTGTCGATTTTATATACATAAAATATATGTAGGTATGTGGTCCTTGTCGTTGTGTCGCATAAACTAGGTCACATTTTCAAATAAAATGCAACTGACACAACAAAAGCAACAAATTTTTGTTCTAACGCGCACATAACCGCATGCAGAATATAATTCTAATTAAAATACGACAACGAGATGAAGACAACGATGTCTTCTAAGGATTCAGGACAAGGAACGTTTTGATGTCGTCGACGTCGTCGTTGGTCGTAAATTTATAAAATAAAATCGGTAAACATACACTGGTTGAGTTGAGCTCGTTGGAGCTCGAAGGGTGTTTTTTTTTTTTGTTGGCAGATATGTGATGAGGTTGGTGAGATAAAAGTTGAGAAGGCTTTTAGTGCTATTGAGACAATTTTTTTCTGTCGTTGTCCTATAAACTTGTTTCAAATATTATCAACAAATGGGCTGTGTCTATACTTAAGGGGGCAACAGGGAGGTGCTTTCACTTTAGAGTGTATTTTTATAATATAGAGGGGAAAATGAAATAAGGACAAATTTCCATAAGTGCAATACACACATTTGGGAATATAGAAAAGGCCTTGATGGTTAGTCCCATTTTAAAAGTTGTTTGCGTTGCGACTTATACTTAAGCAGGTCAACTGAGAGGGAAAAGTCATCGAATTTTAAAGGAATATTGTATAAAGTGTTGAGTGAAAGGGAAGTATAGACATTTTGTCAACATCGAAGCTTATCATGCATCGAAAAACTACTGAGAATACTCTTAACTATAATAAACATAAAATAACATTCGATGATTTTTGTTCTAATATTTAGTTCATAGTTGCTAGGAATTTTAAAGGTTATTCTTAAACACAAATATATAAATAAACTTAAAAAATAGTTCTTGAAATGATTGCAAAAACTTTTGAAAAGCTATATGTTTAGAAAAGCTTTATTGAAATCGTCCAAGTTGTTTAAGAGAATCCGAAGGGCCATTATAGTTTGTATAAGGCTTCTATAAAAACTTATTTGTAGCCAATTTTCTTATAGAAGTCATATCCTTTGATAATTAACTTATTTAAATATGTTTTTTAAAGAAATCTTATCACGATTCGGATACTGTTTTATTACTTAGCTTATAGAAAGTTATAGATGAAGCAGATAATTTAAAAAGATTTCTAGCAATTTTTCGAGGAATTCGGAGAGACCTTTAAAATCTATTGTCTGGTAGATAAGGACTCTTACGAGCAGGCTTTTTTTAAGGTATTCCTATGTTGCTTACGACTATCTTATAAATAGCTGATTTTATTCCAGGCTTCTGTGCAAAAGAGACTCGAAATATGAATTTTCAACTTGGTTAACAGTTTTCTATTTAAATTAAGAGACAGTTTCAAATTTAATAATTTTTTTTCCAAATTTTTCTTTTAGGTATTAATGTTATTTAAAATCAGGAAGGGCGAATACAAATTGCTTCCCCAAAAAGGTCTTATCCTTAATCCACTTATCACACAAAATGATACATCACCCTCAAGATCTTCATCAAAATACAAGTGAAAATAGTTGTTTTTTCCTTTACTCCTTTAAAATTCCAAATTACAAAGATTTCAACGCCCATATAATGAGAATGCTGCAGGTTCTTTTTTATGTACAATATCATTTACTTTATTTAATCCTTAAATTCCACGACCCTTCAGCCAACAATTACATTAAAATCTTATTTAAATATTTTCGTTTCAAGCGCCAGCACCATTGCCGCCGCCATTTTTCATTTTTGTACATACTTATATAGACGACCTCGACTTTTAATTTAAAACAATATACTTCCGTTGGGCGCCACTCACAAAAGTGCTAAATGAAAGTGGAAAGAATGGAAATTAAAGAGTAAAGCAATCAAAATAACTTGCATATATGCAAAACAGCTCAACAGAAGTAATAAAAGAAAATCCACTTCAATTCCATTAAGACCTTTAGGCAACAACGAAAGCAAAACACCAACAAGAATATAGCATAGCATAGCATCGCAGTAACGCAATATAACCTTGAGCAATCAAAGTAAAAAGGTAGATACAGATATAGCAGTGGTGTTGTTGTTGTTGTTGTTTGTCACTTAATTTTCCTTTTTCTCACTTCCTGGTGAAATATACCGTTTGAACAACAACGAAAGTGACTAAGCAGCAGTAAAAGAGCACAATCATACTATAAGACCAACCATAGCATCAGGTAATTCAAGATGTTTTCCCATTTAACGGCACATCTCTCCAACAAAACAAATCTTCCGCTCCATATATTCACCTTCTGCTTGTTCATTTCCTTTTGTTTCTATCTATTCTCGCTTCGGTTATCACAAAAATGTCAGCAGGTGTGAATTGCCGAGGTAAGACAAGCGGAAATACTCGTACAATGGCTCTGGTCTGAACAATCGGTGCGCTCTGAAGGAACTTTCCCAAGACAATAGAACAAACATTCGGGAATTGTTCGTTGTCGTCATCTTGTTCTTCTGCAAAATGAAAATAAGATGAAATCCATAAAATACAGGTAGGTAATGGTAATGGAAAGATATGTAGGTAGCAATCTTTGTTTGCAGGTAGTAGGTTGATATTTATTATTATGATTGGATCAGATTTCAAGTTTGCTAACAAATAAAAGAAAATAAAATTCTAGAAAGGCTATGGGAGAACAAATAATGGGGCTATGTGAGACCGTTAATGGATTAATGAGAGGTTAAACCTATCACTTGATCTTTTCTCTTAGCACACATTGAGGCGGGTATCCATTTAAGAGTTAAAGAGCCGCCAAATGTGTTGAAGTTTTTTGAGAGATAAATGGTGTTGGAAAAAGAATCAACTCTCGTAAAGTTGAAGACTCCTAGTAAGATTTTTCCTCTGATATCTCATACAGATATTGGAGAACCACCTTAAAGGTGGGGTATCACTAGGCGCGTTCAACAAAGACATAGATCTTTTAGAGCTCCGAGATTTTTTTTAATGGGAGAACAAATCTTAGCTGTCAGTTTCGTGAATTTTGTGGAGATTTCTGAAACAAAAAGTTTTTGGATTCATTCTGTCCGGTTTTTAGTAGATAAAAGATTATATATTCTTCGACTTTAAGGGTAGACTCAAGCCACCAACTCCATTTAACTCTCAAGAAGCTTGAAGGTGCATCAGCATCGCAGCATTGTTATTTTCAAATGGACATCCCTTGTTCGAAATAGGAAACAATTATGTTCCTTGTAAAAAAATACTGAAACTGATTTACATGTCATGATGATGATTTTTCTTTGCTTCTTCGGTCAAGAGGGGTTTGTAAGTGTGTTTTGAGTATAGATTATTCAGCGTTATAGAAAGATCATTTGAGTTATTAATCGGGGACAAAAACAACTGAAAACTGAACGTTTGATTATTATTGTTCGATGTAAACAGTTCATTTCTATTCTCTTCTTTCTCCAAAGTCTTGATAGCATACAGCTTTCTGACAAATAATTTTTTCAATTTCAAAAATACTAGGAACCCACATTTTAGAACCGCATTTAACTGGATAAAATACGTATTTTCTAAACCATTCTAAGTCCGGTTTATGTAATATATTGATAATAAGCGTCAATTTTGTTATGTATTTTTTTTTAACTGACAATATTATTTACTGATTGAAGCATTTCATTGCCAAATCTTAAGGCTATAGTTTATTTCTATACTTTTAAATATGTTCAATGCAATAATCTTTGTATTTTTAATGTTATCAGGCAAATCATCTCAAAATTATTTAAAAAAAGTTGATTTAGTTTAAGAAATTTAAGAGGGGATTAATAAAAGCAAATCATTTGCAGTACGGAAGTATAGTGAAGCCTTTCATATTACACATTTGTCGACCGTTTTAGCAGCCAATTATTTTTCTATTGCTTTTAAAAAACTATTCAAGTAACACAGCCCCAAATTACTTCAAACAACGTAGAGCATACTTAATTAAAATTATTCAAATTTAAAAATTAGCACACCTACATTGTATTTTACTTGTTATTTTATACGTACTACTAATAGGGCAAATTAAGCGTACAAAAATTGAAACTCAAGATAATAATCAAAAATTACGATGATAGAGGATTAGAAATAAGTGGGTCCGGCAATTCTGTCCGTCTGTCGGTTTTTATCTCGAGCTGCAGAGCCTTTGTCGCTGAAGCAATTTTGTTTAAACTTGGTAGTTTAGGGTTTTACATGACTCTCTACAGAATAAAATGAAATATTTTGTTAGGACCTGTCATATGAAGAAAATGGAAAAAATACATTTTTTCATCTGTTAATAACGGTACCTCCCATAGATTTTCTCGTAAGCAATTCAACGAATTTAATTTTAAATCATGCATTTACAAAATTTTTCAATACATTTAAGTTTCAGTAAATTTTTTGTAAAATCAATTCTTCAAAAAATGTTAGGTTTTAATCAAAAAGTTCTTAATGCCCTTTTTGTTATGAATTTTATGTTTCTTAACATTTGTTATAAAACAATTTTTTTTTTTTAAATTTTAGTCCGAATTTTTTTGGCTTTTCACAAATCGTAATCTGTAGGTGTGACAGAGTTTTGTTTTCTCTTAAAAGGAAAGAAACAGTTTTTTTACTAATTGATATGTTTTTTTTTTTAAATCAATGCGATAAGACAATTCCAAATGTGAATTACACTACTTTTGACATGATTGCCCTTCTATTTTTGCTAGTGTTACGAATACTATTTAGTTATCACTTTTTTAACATTTATATATAATAAAGCTTAATATGTATCAATATAGTTGTGTAATTAATAGTTGTGTTGTTCATATTTTATACTAAATAGGACATTGACCAAACTTTCATACTCAATCTTAATTAAATTCACAAATCACGATCCATTCCGCACCATAAACAAAGATACCAACTATCCATTTAAGCATATTTAATGGCTAACTCCTACATTTTTCGGATAACCATCTATGTATGTAGATAATTGCTCCTAATTGATCATACATGAGTAAAAGAAACAGTTATTAAACTATAATTAAGTTTCACATAATTGTTTTGAATTGACGACATAGCATGACAAAACGAAAAGGAAAACAAAAAACTACCTAATAAAAACAAAAATAAGACGTCAGAATGTTGCCACCTTTTTATTTTTTTTTAATTTCTGCTTTTAATTGAATAAATAGGAAATAAAGAGAAACAGCTGTGAAAAGCTAATTTAAACAACGCAATACCGTTTTATTAGGTAATATTTTTTTTCATTTTGTATCGATTTTTGAAGAAATAATAATTAAATTTAGAAAGCAATAACATTTTTGTTTAATAAAAACGGAAACTTAATTAAATTTTCATTAAATTTTTGTTTTCTTTTCATTATACTCTTTATTCTTTTCTTTCAAAATCCGCACTTTTTTGCTAATTAAAAAAACAAACTATTTAGTTGTGCTATTTCAACTGTCTGCTATAATATTTCAATACTATTTCTCTCGTCAATTAACGAGAATTAACGACTTTAAGGGTCAAAAACCTCCATTTAGTTTATTTATATGTAGGTATGTTTTATCTAAAATTAAGAATCAGCTATTGTAATGGTAGGAGGCATTAACGGTATAGGGTCTATTAAATAGCACAACAACATCGATCGATTGCATCAGCAACAAAACTAATTAGTTAGACAAAGCTCACACCTACCATCTAATTAACCACCTTTAGTGCGGAACGAGAACCTGACCCCTGAGCTGGTGTGCCTGTAGTTTGTTCACTGAGTTAGCAGCAGGCAGCAAACCAATATATCTCATAGATTGCATTTACAGTTTATTTACCCTAAACACCGTTATCAAAAGATCCAATCAAGCGGGCGTGCAATAAAAATCAACTGCTATCTGTCAACAATGTGATGATGGCCAACCGGCATGCATGCAAGTTGCGTGCTGTGTCCAAGTATTTGTGTGGTGTGTGTGCGTCTGTATAGTTATACCCTCTCTGTGCAGCCATAAATAACTGTTTCATAGATGATTCACTCACTGTATGTGTTTAATGTTGTTCAATGTTCAATGTTCATGTCCATTGAGTACCTACCCTACCTACACACACCTTTATTGTCCCTCATGCTGAATGGAATACTGCTGGCAGTGCAGTTGTTATAGTTTCTCTAAATTCTCCGTTCTGTTTGATTGCTCATTCTGTTTATTTAGTGGTTTGTTGTCTGTCGGTATTTAATGGATATAACTAGCTATACCAGCTTTGTTGTCGTTGTTGTTGGCGTCGCGGCGTCGGCCAATGACCTTCCATCGTATTGGACGACGACGCGACGACGCACGTGATATATCAATAAATCGATCGTTGATGCTATTGTGCTTGAAAACTTCAATAACATTGGTTTCCGGAGCTGTCGAGTTAGGCTTAATGGCTTATAGTAAATAGTGTGACCGTTTTATTGTTGCTTTTTTTTAAATTTTTGCACAATCCAAAATGAGTTGACACTATTTGTACTTAGAATAAGTAAATAAGCATACTATGAGGAATCGGTAAAGAAAAAGAAGAACGTGAAAAAAATTGGCTCAATCTAGCGGTTTGCTTAGCTCTTAATCTAATCCACAGCCTAAGACTCTAAGGTGATTTTGCTTAAACTTCCTAAATACAGAATTTTAAGAGTTATTCTAAGCATTGAGGTAACTGTAACAACTTTTTTGAGCTAAGTTTTTGAAAAAAAAAAAACATTCTGTTTCGACAACAAAAATCTAAACATACATAATTTGTTTCTAGACAAATTGGTGTCAAAATATTTGTAAGCAAATAATGAATAAAACTGTGTTTTTATTTGTCAAAAAGAGTAAGCCTTATTATTAATTTAAAAATTCAAAGACTTAAAAGAAAATGGCGAATTTTGTCAATTTCTTATCAATAATAAGTCTAAGCCTTATTGACAAAAAACAAAACAAGGTTTTATTCATTATTTTCTCACAAATATTTTGTAACCAATTTTCCTAGAAAGAAATGATGTTAAGAATTTTTTTAACAATTAATATCTGAAAAAAAACTAGACATTGATTTGATAAAATTGAAGTTTGACCTCTTAGTACTCGAAAAACGAACCTTCTATTGCATATTTTTTGAGCTACGAGTACACTAAACTGGTCAAGTTATTTAACTAATGAGATTTTTGGACATTTAAGCTGTTCATAATCGAAATAGCGAGGGAATTTTTAAGCATTTACATAAGGATTACCTCAGTAGCCTCTGAAAAACTAAAAACGCAGTATTGTTACAATCACTTATTGCATAACACACACTAAGTTTAATCAAAATCGTTAGAGTCATTTTCGAGAAAAATCCAATAACTGGAAACCGTTACATGGGAGGTATTCGTTCTAATCGAGATATTCAAAAACAAAAAACAAACAACCTTGGAAATTACAAAAAAGTTATCTGTACCAAATTTCATGTAAATGTGTCAACCCGCTTAGGATGTGGCTCTCAGTACAGATGGACGCACAGACGAACAGACGCACAGACCGACGGACAACATGACGAAAACCATTTTTTTGGACTTCTCCATCATCGTAATGTTGGTTTTGATTAAAACCTCAATTTTTTTTTGACGAAACAAATACTTGCCCTCTAAAGCAAGTAAAAATTATTTGACTTGGTACCTGCTTATTTTTTGTTTGATTATAAAAAAATCTGAACATTTCGGAACTGAGATTTTTTTTGTGTATTTGGTTTTTGTTATTTTAAGAATGCTAAAAAAAATTGTAAGCAACTTTAGTTATAAAAGAAAGTACAGGGGCATTCTGGTTTAACGTTTTACTTCATGTGTCAATTTGGTTAAATACTGAGTTGTTATCTTTGTCCCATTTTTAAAGCGCCCATGGTCACATTGGTGTGTCGAACGTGTTTATACAGGACCCCATTAAGTTACTGGTTGAATAAATATTTCTGTGGTGCATTTTTTTTTTAATCGATTCCTTTCTTTTAGAATGATTTTTTTGTTATTTCAAACGTGTGTTTGTGTAGAAAGTAGGGAGGAAGGAGTGTTAGAATGGGAATGTTGCAATAAGTTCAGCAATATGAAGTTTTGAATTGAACTAATCCCTGAGGAGGTTATTTTTTGTTTGCCTCAAATACAATATGCGAGTATAGGTATGATAGGAACCTATGCCTAAATTTTATTATTATTTTTTACTTCTGGCTTTTTGTTGATTTGTGTCATCATATTTGTTCAGTTTTTAGAACGCCAAGCACGTATCTTTATGTCAGCATACAAAAACAAAAGCAACAAAAAAAAACAAATAGGAAAAAAAAATCAAATAAAATTGCCTTTTTTTTACATCTTCTATTTTTTGTTCATTTTTTTTCCTTCTGACGTGTTCAGCAATGACACTACTGGAGTGGAATTTCAATACTTTTGCAATATAGTAGATATATACCTACGGGAATGGAAAAAAACTAGCACCTCTATACTATAAGCGGATTTAGGTTGACAACTTGCAAACTGCTTCGGGTGACAAAAACCATGAAAACAAAAATATTTAACGAAATTTTGTTTGCCTAAAATGCCACGTACATATTTATGTAGGTTATACGATTGGATAGGTTCTATCTATACACTCCGAATTGGTGTAGTAGGTTTAACTTTTTTCTTGGTGTTGGTGTGACGGTGAAAGAATAAATTTAATTAAAAACTATGGACAAATTGTTGGTTGTTCAAAAATATTTTGTAGGCATAAAATAATTGCAAAATTTCAGAACCCTTTCTAATATAAAACGCAAAACAATCGAAAATTATAAAAAAAAACATAAGTTTGAAATGGCTTCGGGCGTGACGGAAACAAAATATTCGAGTGTGACAGATAATAAGCTGTGTAAATAGGAAATTTTAATGAACTAATTGACTGTAACAGAATCTTTTATAATAATTTAAAGGTTTTTTTATTAATTAAAAGAATTTTTTTGTTCGTTTTTGAGGGATTAGTTTATGAGGAAACACTATTTACATGTTTTTCTGAAGCCAGAAATTACTTTTTTTTTAATTAAACCTATTCAAATGACCATGAATGTATGCAAATCCTCTGAGTGGGAATATAAAACACAAAAAAATAAATTCATTTTGCAACAATTGGGAACGTCGTCGTTGTTGTTGTTTTTTTTTGTTTGTTGTGCCTATAACTTTTTGTTATCTCTAATTGGATTATTTTTTTTTTTTTTGGTTTTATGGAATAATTATAACTGAAAATATGGTGTCAGCGATAAGAGGAATTATAATAACAGTGTTATTGGTCAGGGTTAATCATTGCTATATAATTCAGAGTAAAATCTCACAAAAAAGTTAGCAGACATCAAAATCAGACAGCTTTTATCGCTTGGGTGAGTTTTGGTCCAAATTGACTGTTTTTGTTTGCTTGTAATATTATGTTAAGAAAGGTTAAAGTTTATTGTTTTTTTTTTTTTTCCTGTGAGAAAAGAAAACTTCATTAACATTAAAGATAATTCTTTTTTACTGTGTGAATTTTTTGTCTTATTACTTCTATATCTCAAAACAGAGGTTACAGGTAAATCATTTCGTTCACATGATGTTATGTTGCTTCATAATTAAATTATAATATTTTTAATAAAGAGAACTGAATCTGCTTATGAATACCTTCATTTGGTTATTATCTTTTAAGAACAATGAATATTTATTTTAAAATCACTTTGTTGTAAATAAAGTCATGAGTATCACGTTAAATAAAATGCACCACTGGAACGCAAATACTTGCTCTTATGGCTAAAGTTTCTATAGACGTTAAAGCTTCTTATATAAGAGAACGTGCAAAAATGAAATAAATTACTATTTAAGTACATAAACAACTTTTGAAATCGTTTTGAGTTCCAAACTCAGTATTTGATTAAGAAAGATAAATTAAAAAAAAAAAAAAAATAATATAATATTCTCAAACCTTGTTTAAAAAAAAAAAGTTGGTACATATTCCATTTTCAATAAAATATTAATGCACATCTAAAACCAAAATTTCAAAAAAATACAACAACCAGTTTTCGAAATATTGACTTTTCAAAAAAAAAATTAAATATCTAAAAAATTATTTTTTTTTGAAAATTTTGATACCAAATAATTTTAATGTTGTTAAGAAACTTCCGTATAGAAAAAATCCTCAAGATTAGGTCAGTCGCTTAGGAGAAAGTCAAAAATTAAAAACGGTAATCAGGTAGGTACCGTTAGTAGAATTTTTAAAAACATTTCTTTCGTTTTTAAAAGTATGAATCTACTAACAAAAGTCGACGCAAAAATTTTAATCAAAATCGTTAGACCCGTTTTTAAAAAAAAATTAACTTTTCCTTAATGGTTATATGGCAGGTAGGTAGGTACCGTTAGTTTTGGTCCTAATAAAAAAATTCAATTTCCCCTCTAGGGAATCAGCAAAGATCCTTAACTACCAAATTTAAAAAAAATCGCTTCAGCGGTTTAGTCTGTAGCTCGACGGACAGACGGACAGACAGAATTGCGAGACCCACTTTTTCGCATTCTCTATCATCGTAACGACATGTTTGATTATTATCTGGAGTTCGATTTTTTTTTGGAGTGAGCCTCTAGATGAGAAATATGGGAAAACTTCAGATTTTCTCGTTAGTAACTTAACAAAATTCTATAAATTTTTTAAACAAATTTTTTTTTTGCAATCTTCACAATAATTTATATCAGAAAAAAGAATGTTTGGATTTAAAAAAAAAAAAAATTTATATTTTTTGAATAAATTTTCAGAAATAATGCATAATAAGGCCCTTAATTAATCCTTCTTGCGTCATCCTAAACAATCAAACAATTTACAGGCATTTTCTTTAGTCAGGTGTGACCAACCTTAAGCCTTCATAAATAGCTGCTATGTGGGAACATTTCTTTGCTCAGTTTTATTTTAAAATTGATGTATGAATACCGAATTTCCTAACAGCTAGTAATCTTCCCACATAAAATAACTACAAAATTCAATAAAGCCCACCACAATTTAAAGAAAATCCCATCACATTACTGTACTAAACAGGAAATCCTTCTGCATTACAACTGAAAAGTTGTTTTGAATTTTATTAATACCTACACTCCCCAAAAAAAAAAAAAAAAAACGCACACACACCAAAAGTGAAAAATCTACTATTAATCCATGGCAGAGGGTGGTCATGGCATATTATGGCTCACAAACGATTTATTTTGCAAAAAAACAAAACAAAAGAATTCACCATGAAAGTCCCCAGCCCAAACTGTGTGGCTTAAGTTGACTGTGCGCTTAAATTGTGTAGCCATAGCATCAAGGTATCAGTAGTTCTTTTACCATTTACAACAACGAGAAACTGAAAACAACTCTCAAATAAACTCGTATACAACCTTTACGGTATTCTGTTTATATCTCTGATGTTATGGTGTGCTGCGCTGCGCTGGCTGCTGTGCCCTGTTCATGTTGCTTGGGAAATGTCAAGATTCCAGCACCATACCCATGATGAATTGTACCCCAGTGCCATGGTATACACTATACAGGGCTCTCGGTGTCAACAAAAGAGCCATACATATGACATTTTTGAACGATACAGAAAGTGTCCCGCTAAATATACGACAACGATGACGATTGTACCAGTAATAGCAGCAACAGCAACAGCAACAGCAGCGGCAGTAGTAAAGCAGCTGGCCAGAGACCATGCAAAACTTTATATCCCTTTGAGCAAGGAAAAATAAAATGGATTCTTTGGAAAAACTGAAAACGTTCTGCGCTGAGATAATAACGTTCACAAATTCCTCAGAGTCCCAAAAGAAGTATTGCCAGAATAATATTTTTTTTTTATTAGCTTTTCCTTTTGGAACATTGTGAATACAACAAATATTTAAAGAAAGAAATTAAGTACCGATCAGTAGATTGGAGTACGGAAATAAGTACAGTTACATTATAACAATGCTCACGAGGCGATCGAAACACCAGTCAAAAGTTTAAAATGTTGCTGTGACACTCAGTACTCTTGGAGGTATTGTAATTTCCCAGCAAAATGCAGTACCCACGGCCTGAAAATTCAAGATGGCATAGGCTCTGGAAATCAAACCCAGACCTCTGGTGTGATAGTCCATCGCACTAACAAATGGAACAGATGGAACAGTGAGGGAACAGATCGATTGCGGCAAACGAAAAAATTGCCCAAACGACATTTTCGTTTGAAGCAAATTCTTAAAATCGTTTGGGTTAAATACTTTTTGTAAATGATTAAAAAAAAAAAAAGTTTAGAGTAACACCTGTAATTGAACCGACGACCCTCCGCATACGAAACGATAATCTTGGCATTCCGCCACGGACCGTACAATTTTGTATTGGCGTAGAATGCATATAAACAAAAAGAGAGAACCAATAGTTTGCGTCAAACGACATATCGTTTGTTGGACAGTAATTTTTCGTCTGCAACTTCGTTTGCAACAAACTCCTTAATGAATTTCGGTGACAAAATGTATGCGAACAACTAATACAGAAAAGTTCAGCGCTATACCAGTGATTAAAACTGTAATCTGCCATTGCGCCACGAACTAGATAACTTTCATGTAGCATAAAATGCATAAATGAACACCACAAACATAAAGCCAATGATTAAGAAAATTTGTTTCCTGCAGTCATTTGTCGTAAATAAATTGTATATTTACACCAAAAGTGAAGTTCTTTGCAAAAAACTACTTTCTGAATAGGTTCTTCGCAAGCTATTCATTCGTTTGCTGCAAACAATAAAAATTTCTAGTTAACGAAAAGTTGTTTAGGAAGCGTTTTCGTTAGCCGCAATTAACTTATGAAAATGAGCTCCAAACGAATGAGGGCTTCACCCTTACAAAATGTTCTTTAATTTGTTCCCAAAACCATTTATGTAGATTCAACAGTATCCAAGATACAGCTTTTTAAAATATAGTAATAAAAAATGTATAATTACCAGAAAGTAGTAGAAATTAAAAGACCGAAAACATTAATCAAAGTTGTAGAATGTGTTGATTGGGCCAAAAAAAAAAAAAGTGGGGGTTGTCTTTATGCTTAAATAAATATATTTAATTTAAAATTGGCGATTTTTTTAGTGTTGGGGTCCAAATTCTGCTGTATTCAAAACTTTTTTCTGGTTCGAAAATTCTGTTAATCAAATTTCTGCTTTGAATTCTACTTTTTTGAAAAGCAGAATTTTTATCTTAAAACAGAATTTTGTGTAACACAGTTTTGTCACAAGAATTTTTCACCTATTATGTTAGTTTTTAGTAACTTTTTATAACTTTTTTATAAGATTTTTTTAACCCATTAATCATGTTAGAGAATCTAGTTTCATTTAAAAAGTTGGTGTACGTTTTCAAATTCTAATGAAAACATTAAAAAAATGACTAGTGTGACCATTATCTCAGAAATAAATTGGGAATTTAGATTTTGGCTAACCATAATAACTTAAAACAATAGCTAGTTCGTATCTATTAAATAATTTGCATGACCAAAAAGTTTTCTAAAAATCATTTTCGCATCTGGCTACTCTGTGTAAATAGAAAAAAAAAAAAAAAAAAAAAGTGCAAACGTGATCTATTGCTGATGATGCTGATGTTGATGCTCATGGAAGATTGTTGACCTTTTGCTCTGCTTCTGTGACTCCTCTCGTTGGCATCCCCCATTAAGTGTGCAACATCCTCTAATTCCTACCAGCATTTTTGTTTTGTATCTTTTTACATATACTACATATATTCAGCTCTGAAGTTGAAATTAAAGAGATGAGAGAGGAGATGATGATGACGATGATGATGGTTCAACCGTGTCGCAGTCACAGCATCGACTTTATAGTTGATGGGGTTTTGTAGAAGATGAATTGCATGCTGCTGCGGTTTATAGAGAATCGATGTGGATAACTTTTCCGGTTTCAAGATTGTGTGCTACTGTTTGTTTCTTAGTGGTTTGAAATTTTATAGATACTGCTTATAGATACTTACCTACGTATTTTTATTGCGGTTCAGTTTGATTCCATAATTCATTTCGTAGAACGAACATTATTAGTTTTTTTTTTCAGTTTTCCTTAGTCAAAAAAAATATTAAAACACATGCTGAGAGCAGAAACTGCTGCTTGCTTGCTTGTAAAAAAGCGCTGTCAGCTATGAATTCTGATAAGAAACCGATAATGGGGTGTCAAGATTATCCTCCCCCTTTTTTTTTTCTTCATCCTCAACTCATAAACGTAATTAAGATAAACTGATGTGTGTACGGGTTAAGTGGGTACACATTTATTTTTTTTTTTCTTTGTTCATGCCACTTAGATCTGAAAATTGATGGTGTGGCATTATGTGGAGGAGGAGGTTTTGTTTTTTATTTGTAACATTATACGTTACCCGATGACATGTAGTTGGATAATTAGATTCTACGAAAAGATTATGAAAATGAAACTAGAAATTCTACATAAATTGATATGAATATCAATTTTTTTTTTTGGTTTACTGTTACAGTTTTTTTTTGGTGGGGAATTATTTTATAATGGGGTGCCACGTAATAAATACGATTATAGATATTTATTATTTTCGCGTAAAATTAGCAATTCCATTTGGCTACAAAACAGGCAAGATAATTAAACAAATTACAAACAAAAATATGGAAGTAATTACAATTTTCTCCTATCAAAACCTAATCAGCTAATCAGCCGAGCAAATTGTTTGATTATGAATTCAATAGACAGCGTAAAAAAAACTCGTACTGATTCTCTGTTTTGGAATCTTAAATGGACCTTGCCCAAATTTGAAAAAAATTAAGCATATTTTATTATAGGTAGGTAGACTTCAGTAAATAAATTATGAATTGATGATTAAAAAGGGCGGCCAATTGTTTTTATAAGATTTTTACGAATTCCATCTTATTACGGAAATGACGACTTCATTACGAAAATAATAATAAATTATGACGAGTAATTGTTTCTAAAATGATTTTACTGAATTTCAAAGAAAATTCAATTCAAAATTCAAAATCGATCAGGACTCTAAAAATAGATTAAGGGGCGTTTGGATTCTTAAATATTAATAAACTTCTTTTTCCTCTGCGTAAACTGTCACATAAGACATTCTGTTGAACAAAAAAATGATTCTTTTCAAAAACTGATTAATTTTTTTTGTTGTCAAATTTAACCAATCACTTTAAAATTCGTAGTACATTTTTTTTTACACTGCAGTCCATTGAATTAGGGTAATTAACAAATTTTGAGTACTTAGTTGGTCAAAAAAATTATAATTTCTTTAAAACTGATGCAGGTGTGTTTAAATGTTTGAGTGTAATTGTTAGCAGGGTTGTTCAATGTTCCAAAACAATAAACAAAATTGAAAAAAAAATTATGATATGTTATCACGGCACTTGACAGACCTTCACAGAGTGACCATTTTTATTACTTGTTTTCGTTTTGACGTTGACTTCTTAGAAACCCTGCATGACGATTTGTCAGCATTTTTTATTAATTTTCAATAGATATTTTAAGATGGATTTAAGTTTATAAAGTAAGTGGACTACCGCATGGAAGGTCATGAAAAAAGAGCTTAAGGTCGCGGAAAAATATGCGAAATATATATGCGATACCACTTTGCTAAAATTGTAGTAGGTTTACTACATTTCTTCAAAATATTTTAAAATCTACTCCCTGCTACTCACCATTATCAAAATATCGACATCTAATACATTTTGAAAATCTATTTTTAAACCTACATCAATTTTATAAAAAAAAAACCAAATCCACTTCTTATTTCTTAATTAATTTTGAAAATAAATAAATACAATTTTTGTAAAAAAGTAATTTTTTTGTCTCTTATTTTAATAAATTTAATGATTTTGTGGTCAAAAAAGGATTTTTTTTGAAAAACATTTTAATCTAGACCACAAACTCGGTTCAAATCTTTTAAGCATTAAATTTAAAAGTGTATTTTATAATAAAATTGTTGTTTAACAATGTATTGAAATATTTTGCTTATGTTTTAACAAATATGAAGTTTTAAAAATTTTTAATTTTTTATTTTTCGTTGTTTTTGTTTATATAAAAAAGTAAAATTTTCAATCCACTCTGATTTTTCTCAATCTACTACCTAAATTTTTTTCTTCAAATCTACTCCGATCTTTTTCGGAAAGTGGTAACGCTGTTGCTAAAATATATGGAATACTTCAGAGAATTCAGAGAAAAGTGTGGAAAGTAACGGTAAAAAGTGTGAAAATCCGCAGAAAAAGATGCAAAATAATAAGGCATATTGTGGTAAAAAAAACCGCGAAATACCGTGGAAAAAACTGGTGAAAAATAGCAAAATACTGGGGAGAACAGCAATGGAGGTCATAAAAATACCCTAAGTACCCCAGGAAAAAGCGAGAGCAAAGACGAAAGTCTCAGAAAAAAGTGTGGAAAGGAAAGTGTTGAAAGGAAGCAGCATGTGTGGAATTCCTCAGAACGAAACGCACTAAGTTGTGAAGACGTAAATACGTTGAAAAAAAGTAAATGGAAAAAAGCATGGCGTTCCAAAACTCTACAACCAGTACATATTTATTTCGGATTTATAATCATGGTACTGCGTGTGTTCAAAACGCGCAAGAAGTAGTGAATGAACAATTCAACATCAAGCTTTTTTCCACAATATTCAATACATTTATTTACGACCTTATATACTTTCCTTTGTGAGGTATTCTACACTTTTTTCTTGACTTTCCACACTTTTCTGAGACATTACATATTTTTTCTTCGATTTTTTGTCTTCGTTCTAGCGCCAAATGTTTATTAAAACACTATCTAGAAAATTGCCTACAAAGTATGTATGCAGTTTTTCTATGAGGATATATCCTCCTATGACAATTCACCTCAATTTAAAAAAGTCCATTTTCCATCCCTCTAACTCGAATTTTTCCAAAACTTCTTCGAACAACTGTATTTCCTAATTTAGAATTTTTTTTACTGAATATTGGAAACATGAAGTTTCCGTGGTCTATGTAATAAGGTTTTTGACGTACGTGAAATATAAATACACAAAAATGTAGGGAATTTATGGTTCTTTAAAAATAAATTTTCTTTGGTGGTTTTCAGTTCGGATGAAAATTGGTCGAGATAAACTTTAAAATAAATTTTTTAACAACAAAATTGACAGTTTTTCGACAATAGCTTTTAATTAGAACAATGTGCCGAAATTTTTTTTTATTTTTTCCAACATAAGTACCTAAACAAAAATAATTGCTCTACAACCAATGATGGCCAAGAAAATTAAGAAAACGTTTTTTTTGTTTCAAAATAGCGGACGACGCAGAGGGTTTTTTTTATTCGTGTTTTATGGTCTTAGAATCCCAAAGAGATACTCTTTAAAGTAAACCAATAAAATTTCCCTAAGCAAATTTTGTAGATATTTCCGTTTTTTTTTTTGGATAATTTTTTTTGGACTATATTTATTTCTATATAATTTTTTTCAAAATTTAAAATTTATTATTCTCAGAAGACACAACTTTGCCACTCACATTTTCCAACAGACTTTCACTGTGTGAACCAAGTGTTGTTCTACTATAAAATGTCCTTTCATTGTCCTCGCAAATCTTTTTGGCTAAGCTTACACCCTCGTATTTGTCTAGTATTGTGCGGTTTTTGGAATGTTGATGACACAAATATCCCAAAAGAATATACAAATTCATATACGTACACAATTCATACACACATATATACGCAAACTATAGACAAAATCTGATCTCCACAGTTCACATACAACATACATATATAGAGGCTAGGTAGTAACCCTGAAGCGATTGTGTAGAGATTTTTGCGGTGCGATGTAATGTAGAAGTACAGAGGCTTCTCTCACATCATGGCTGGGATATAAATTTAACGTCCTTTCAAATGGTGACCGTTTTCGAAATTCGATTTCTGGTCAAAGTGGGTGGGCAATAATTTGAAGATTTATCTACAGCAAATGGCACGTCCTCGCATGTTGGTCGTTGCTGGTCGTTGGTGCGGTGAATGAGTGTGTTTTACAAACTACATTGCTTCAAAATGGCTATTTTAAGAATTAAGTGGGCGGGTTACTATATACAACAGCATCCAGGAGAACCGAAGTGGCCGGGCGCACGGACCGACGACGGACGTACGACAAACGAAGAGTTTTTGGAAAATTTATTACAGTAAAATGTTTGGGGAGGGGGATGGTTGGCTGTGTGTCGTGTGTGTTTGTTTGTGTTTTTGGGTTTTTGTTTGATGGCATTTGGTTTATCCGGCCGCTTAAAATTGACCCATAAAACGAATAGAGGCATTTTAGACTTGAAAGGGTTTTGTTTATAACACCAGTTTGAGTTTAACTCACATCCCTTTTGGATTTAAATTTATGATCTCTAAAACGAAAAGTTGGGTATTTATTTTTGTGTGTTGTTATATTGTTTTGTATTTTATGCTGACGACAAGCATATTGGAGATATTATTATGTATTTGTATTTGATGGATTGGGTTTTGGTGTAGAAACAAAGCAATATTGCGAGTAATTAGGGCTCAATGATTGACGAGAGTTTTGAAGGCATAATAAAACAACAAAAAATACTTATTTTATTTCCGATTCTTTAGAACGGACACAATTTAAGTGAAAATGAATAATCGGAAGAGAGAACAGCAATTTGGGATAATTGTTCTTGAAATTCTGCAGCGCATTTATCTTATTTGTAGGTAATAATTTTAATTAATTAGGAAAAACATTAGCTTTCAGATTTCGTAAGCTTACGTTTAAGAATATTTATTTGTATATTTTTTTTTCCAATTTTAAAAATTCAAACTAAAATCGCTCTGTCTTGAAAAACTCTAGGAGCTATATTTTTTATGTTTTTTTTATTCGTCTTAACAAAAAAGTTTTGGCCAAAAGATTCAAAATGGTCAAAATAAATTTAAAAATAAATCTTTGGATTTTCGTCACGACTGTAATAATGAACCGATTTTCGTAAAACTTACGGCAATTTCCTTTTTGTTTTACCATTTCTCAGATCCGAAAATGTCATGCCATTAAGCACCTGTAGCTTGAGGAATACACAGACAGATAGACAGACAGTCAGACGGTCAGACAGAATTGCTCGACCCACTTTTTTGAATTCTCTATCATCGTAATGACATGTCTGATTGATTTTTTCTAAAACTATGTTTTTAAAAAACTTTCAATATTAATTCTTCGCAAACTGAGTAACCTTGGCTGTAATCTTAAGATTAAGTAAAATCATGCATCGAAGTCAATTTTCAATTTTATAAAATAATCTGCTTAACTTTAAAACCTTTTCTTGGTTGATTTGACGTTTTTGGTTATAAAAATTGCAATGTTTTGACAAGTTTTGTCTAAATATCATCTTAAGGCAATTTTTCTCTGAGGTATTAACTCAGACCCTGAATTTCTTAAGAAGCAGCTGCATTATTAAGATAACTTACGCTTATAGGTTTTCTTATTAGTTGTTTTATCTTAAATGTTCTTAAAAGCTTAAACAACCATTAAGATACTAAAAAGGGTAAAATTGAATTATCTCAAATTAATTTTGTAACGTTGTAATTGAAAACATCTAATTATTTTTTTTTTCTTTCTTTTCAGGTGAGAACGGTAAGGGAAATTTAATTAAAATAAATATTTTTTTTTTTGTAGATGATGATGACGGTGACGTGACGCACGCACAGTCGGTCTCTATACCAGAGAATCTATTTAGTTCTTCTGAGAAAATTAGCTTTATTGATTTTGTAATACTATATTAACTGTGAAAAAGAAAGCTACTAGTCAAAATAATACAAAAAACAAAAATTTAATTTTTCTAATCTCTTTTAATTTATTTAAGAACAGCAAATAAGAGCATTATCATTTTTAACTTGTAAAGTTTTTTAGGTGAGTGTTTTCAAACTTTTAAAGTTTCAAACTCGTAAACATTAATGAACTTTAATTCGATAAGGATGAGATGGATGATGATAACGTAAATGGTCTTACATTATCAGGAAACTCAATAAATCCATTGAAAATGTAGAAGAAGTAAAGTTAAAAGATATTCAAGGGAATTAGGGAACGGGTGGGTTAGGGTATTGGTATATGTACTTATGTATGAGAGTGTTAAAGGATATAAGTTGTAAATACCCCCTTAGACCATTTCAAATTTTTAACAAACTTTAATCGATGCTAATGAAGTTTTTGGCTTTTTGAAACATATACATAGCTTCTAACACTATGAAATCAATTATTAAAAAAAGGTAAACGTCGAATTTTACCTAAATTTTGTTTGCATTGTTAATTTTTTATTTGTAATTACGTGCCTCAAAATATAGTTCCTCAGATCTCGAAGCATAGGTGTGGTGTTTTACGGCATGTACTTAGATAAAGCAGGAAAACATATTTGGTTGCAAATCATTTTTAATTATAAGTGACGACCTTAGCCATAGCCATAGCAAAGCTTGTGTATGGTCATTTTTGAAAACTCTTCTTGAACAAGATAGAAATTGATTTTATTATGGACGTGTTTTTAAGTGTATATGTGTATGCACTTCTCCAAAAGATTTTGAAGTTATTGTCACTTGGTCACTTTTCTATACTGCTCATTGGAAAGGGGCAGGAGATGGCATTGGAGCGTTTGTAAAATCAGTTTATGGGTAGTAATAAAAGCTCATCAATTCTCTAATCAAATTATTCTTCGATTTTTAATGAATAAAATATATTAATACTTCAAAACTAACATTATTTTAGAGATACCGGACTTAACTGTCTTACCGGTAGACTCACATTTGTGTCCAAACTAGAAATAAGTTAATTAAATAAAAATTGAGTCAATTACTCTTATCTGGACTCATATTCCGACCGAAATTAATTATTTATTGCGTAATTAGTACTTAAATCTTTTAAGCTTGAATTTATTCCGTCTTTATTATTCAATTATTTCTATACTATACACACAGTTTTTGATACAATGTCACACCCGTTACAAATATATGTCACACCCGTTACATTTTTGAACTGTTGTAAAATCAAATCTTTATATATCAATTCCATTCAAACAAAAGGCTTTCTGCAATCGTAATAAAATTCTCTTTCATATTGAATACGAAATCCATTACTATTCTTTCAAAAATTTACAATCTGGCTTCTTTAAATATCCGAACGAGTCTGAGCCGAGTTTCTAACGTCACACCCGTTGCACCTTATATTAAGAAATTGTGACGTAAAAAAATAGTTTCAAGAAATTGCACTAAAGAATTATAATAAACAACTTATTATATTAGGCGTTAAAGCTTTTAAATATTTAATTAAGAGAATAGTTAAAAAAATATGAACAAAAAATAATGTAACTGTGTCACACCCGTTACAATGTAAATACACATATCCAAAAATAAAAATAAATATTGATAGGAAGTATAACTTCTGGTGCGAGTACACATACCTTTTTTTAACGACTTAGATTAAAATTTAAATTAGATATCGGTTAGTAACGGTACCTCCAATAAAACCTTTTTCTTTTTTAATAACTTTCTCCTAAATTACACAACGGATTTTGACGAAATATTATTCACAAAAAGAATCTAGTAATTTGAATGTTATGTATTTCATAAGAAGTTCTTCAAAAAAAATATTTTTTTTGGAAAACGGGTTAGTAATTTTTATTAAATTTAGGTTTCATGTGTCCATTTATCTTAAAAAAAGGATACCATTTTTTTTTTTACTGGATTTCAGAATTTCTTAATAAAAAAAATAGTTTTTTTTAATGGCTCTAACCATTTAAAATTTTTTTTCTAAAAATTCATCTTAAACAAAAATATCTCAAATGGCATATTTAGCTAGTAGCTCAAAACCATATAAGAAGTTTGTAATGAATCTTATGTTTTTTATTCGTTTCTTATAATTTTTTTCTACCAACATCAGACTAATGCGTTTTTTTCAAAACGTATTGGCTCTGTTCAAAACGTGAGTCTGTCAATATCTTCATCGATAACAAAAAAAAAAAAAGCTACAAATAATACAAAATAATAACATTCCTACCCTCATCGTCGTTATTTCATTTTTAAATTATGACATTAACCTGTCAGTTAGTCATATCAAATTCCACTGTTGGTCCCTTTTTTGACAGAAAAAGGTTTCTACGTAGTCATTTAACCTTATTTATTGTGTTTCTCATATTTATTTCTCTAGAAAAATATTATTTATGTCATATAAAAAAAATTTACTATCACTTTTGTTTCGGTTCCTATCACAAGCAATTATAATACAAACTATTATTGTTTTCGGTTTCCAACAAATGTATAAATAAAAATAAAATTTAAGTGTAGTCTGACCCATTAATCATTTTGATTCTCTACAAATTTTTGCTGCCAACCAAATAAAAAAAAAAACAATACAAACTTGTTTCAATTAATTATTATTATTTATTTATTTATTAAGTAGCAATAACAGAGTTTCTTTTTACATTTGGTAGTTACAAGTTAGAGATTTAGGATAAATATTTTCCTTTTCAACTATAATTTAAACAAACATATAATGACAATAAGTTGTATAATGAAATTGATATTAATAATTTCAAGTTCTTAAGATCTTGAAGAAGGTATAAATTAAGTGAGTAGTATTAGAAGAAGTTGATTTCTCTTCTTTTAATTTGATCGATATCGTGTCTTGAAATTATGCTGAGAGGACTTTTACTTTCGAAACTATTTTTTTTTTTTTTTTTAAGTTTTTTTTTCTCTTGCATAGGTGAATGGCATTTCTAACCATGTAAAAAAAAAATTGTGTGGGTAAAAATAAAATGCCTGAACAAATTCCATGATTTGTAAAAATTTCATTTGGTATTTTTTTTGCACTGGCACTTTGGCAGTGTCTAAGGCAAATGTGTCAGTAAGGTCTTTATGGGGTAATATGACATTGGCATTTGTGGATTTTCTTGAATACGCAATTTGCATGTAAATGAAATGTTTTGTAACAAAATTTACTTATTTCAATCGAGGTCAGACATTCAAAATGAACTAGAAATTTGCAATAATGTGTATGGTATTTTGTGATTGGAGTAAGGTGCTGGAATGTGTATAAAGTGTTGGTTTTACTAGAGTGCTTACGGTTAGTTTTTTTTTTTTGTATTTTTTATGTTGATAGCAGTTTAGGCCTTGAAAATAAAAGGTAATTTGCATAGTATATGATAAAAGGCTAGAAAGTGTAATGAGAGCTGGTTCGAAATTAGAAAACAAATCGTATGGAAGGGAAGGGATTTATTTGTCCTCGTTTCTATGAAAGGGGCAGTTTTAGACTAAACAAAAACAACTATTAAAAATAATAATTGCATACTGTTCCTTTTGTTTAAAGCCAAATTTATATACCATAGTTTTCTTATCAAGTTAAGTAGCCTTACTAATAATTTAGTAACTATAAAGCTCAAAATAACGCATTATTTCAGAAACCGGGCGAAACTGCTCCGATTTGGATTGCTTAAACAGTTAACGACTAAAAATTGGCGTTCTTATCGATTTTTTTTAGCCTTACCAATAAGAATTTTGTGAACAAAATTTTTGTATTCAACTCAAATTAAATAAAATCATTAATTTGGTAGAAAAATGAACTTCAAAAAAATAATTGTTGTTATAAAATCAGTTTTGTTTCCCAAATTTTATATTCAGTTTTTCAAAAACCAAAAAAAATTATAGGCCATTTTACTTTTCTTGAGTTGGCTGACTTATAGTAATGAGGCCATTGAGTTTTGGAAGAAAAATTTTGTTTTATAACATAAAATTTTGATAAAAATTAACATTAAAATTTTGATTGATTTTTTTTCTTTATAATTTTGATTTTAAAAATTATTTTTTCTTAAACTATTCATTAGATCAGCTTCATTTAAATTATAAATAAAAGAATGTTTTTCTGGCTTTTAGAAAACATATATTTTGATCTTGTATGTAACGCTATGTATTCAAATTTTTTTTCTTCTTTAATTATTAAAGCAAAAAAAACATATTGAAATGTATTGAAAAATTGAAATTAAAGTTTAATTCACCTTTTGAGAAAATTCCCCTTCCCGTAAAATAGACTCATAACTGTAAACATTTGTGAATACCAACATTTGAACAAATAAAATGCACGACTGGGTCGCACGTACTTGCTCTTATAGATAAAATTACAATATATGCTAAGCCTTTTTAATTAAAAATTTGTAAATGCAGTTTTAGAAAAAAAAAATATTAAAAAAGCCTAAAATTCCATTTTCAAATGACTAAAACAGCTTCTTAAATGAATTTAACCTTAAAACGAAGTATGCAATCTGATTTCCTCTATAATCACACATTTTTAGAAAAAAAAAAAAAATTGATATTTTTTATATATAAAATTTTGCAAGGACTCTTATAAAAAAGAATTAATACGCCATTTTTAAGATATTATTTATCAACATCTAAAAACTAAATTTAAAAAAAATATTGAGTATTTTTCGAAAAAATGATTTTTCAAAAAAAAAAAAAAATCCAATTTTTTTTTTAAATCCAAAAAAATAATTTTCGAAATTTTTTTACTAAATATTATTACGGCAACTTAAAAGCACATAAATGGTTGAAATTGGTTGAGTCATGAAGGAGAAAATCAGAATAATAAAAAAAAAAACAAAAATAACGGTACCTATAACCATTAAGGAAAAGCTAACTCTTTTTCAAAAACGGCTCTAACGATTTTGATTAATTTTTTGTGTCTGCTTTTGGTAGTACCTAGGGTCATACTTTTGAAATGAATGAAATGTTTGTAAAAATTCTACTAACGGTACCTCCCATTTTTTTCATCTTTGCCTTTCACTTAAACGACTGAACCAATTTTGATGATTGTTTTTTATATGGAAGCTCCTTATTAATTTCAAAATTTTTTGATATCAATATTTTCCAAAACTTAATTTTTGAATTTTTAAAAAATCTTTCAATTTTTTTTTTTTGAAAATCAATTTTTCGAAAACTGGTCACTGTTTTTTTTCGAAATTTTGGTATTAGATGCGTAATAATATTATCTTAACCGACTTTATTTTTAACCAAGTTTTGAGAATTTTTATATATAAAAAATGATTTTTATTAAAAACGGTTCTAATGATTTTCAAAATTTTGTTTCTAAAAATTTATCTTTTTTAATCAAACTAAATGATATATTTTGTTTGAAGCTCAAAACAATTTAAGTATAAGGCTTTATTTTTCTCACACTAAAGCCTTTACTACAACGGCCACTTTTTGCAAAAAGGGCAAAAGTGAAAATTTTCAAACCCATTTTCCTCGAGTATTTAACTTCGGAAAAATTTCAAAATTGAATTAAAAACCTTACATTTTGGATTTTCAAACAATCGATGTACTTTTTAGCTCAAAAACAAATGGATTTATAAAGAAAAAAAATTATTTTACTTTTGCAAAAAGTGGCCTGTTGGATCATCCTGTTTCGAGTTAAACTCCTTCAACAATTTCACCACACCAAGATGATTGTAGTTCCACTCAAAGAACCGAATATAAAAGGGCGGCAAATTTAAATTTAAATAAAGTTGAATTCGAACATTGAAATTGAAGACTCTTTTTTCTAGCTAAGTCGAATTTCTTTAAAACGTAAGAACGCTTACGAAACATGGCCATTGTAGTTAAGCCTTAATCCTCTTAGAATAAAAAAAAAATCTACAAATTTTGCAAAACACTCATATTTTCTTCAATATAAGTTTTTTTTTTACATTCAATCCCAAAATCTAATCTCTATACTAACTTTATAAATTTCTACTTTTTGTTTCATTCTGCAATACAAGAATTAAAATTGAGTGAAATTGTTAAAGAATATTTCGTGATCTTTATATAAATTGAAGAACTATTACTAAACAAAATATAATTAATAACTACTCTCCCCATTGTATTGTATTTAAAAATGGAGCCATATTTGTTTCATCTGTCAAGTGTCAGTTTTGTACTTAATGACATATCCAAATGACAGATGACACACAAGGACAACAAAACAAAGTCCCGAAAATTGCTTCTCAACGACTCTCTCGAAGCATAAATCCCAAAACAATTTGTTGAATTAATCACCATCTGTCAAATGTTAGGCCTGACATAATGAAAGGTCCGTTTCCGTTTAGGATAAATGCGTTGTCCTTTGGAGGAGGCTTGAATATTATAATATCTCCGCCACCACAACTATATACAACTAAAATGTCAATTGTGAACCACAATATATCAGCAAGTTGTCACCGGAGTGAGTTTCATTAAATAACTCACATATATTCAACTGTATTTTGCGTCCGCATTTAATGGCGACGGACGTCCATTGTATACATTATGCGCTGCTTCATTGGAGTTTACTGTATGTGTAGGTATATTGTTTCCTAGATGCAATAATGCACGGTTGGAGTGTGTAAGTTCTCATTTCATGGCCATTGCGGTCATCATGATTCGTATTTGCTTCACGTCTTAATCAACAGAAGCTGCTACTTCTGGTATGCTAGAGGCTGCAACCAGTCCTATACCACTATATGCACCGCCGCCGCCGCCGCCAATGCATCGTCACCGCACCCACTACACCAGAACCCAGAGGGGCATGAAATGGAACGCATACCGTAGTTATGTCCGCTCAGAGCGTACGAGTCGGTATGTTCATGTCTGGCATAATAGATGCGATGCAAAAATCAAGTTATAAGTAGGCTTCTGTGTTTCGAAACAGAGAGTATACCGAGTATGTCTGTCTGATGGGCTTGGACCTGCGCGCTTCCGCCCTGCAGAAATATCGTGTTCACTGGCGTGCAACATGACAGCACCATCATACACTCCATACACGCTATATAGCATTGTAATTGTAGGCAACGTGCATCCAGCAGGAGTAAACAGGTGTGATTTTAACGCCTGAATGAAGCTGAGGGTTGAAGATTAATTGCACTTTGAAGTTTGCCTTCAAGCATGGCCAAGCCAACAAGAGATATAAATTCGTAGGAACCGGAACCGGAACGCTATATAAATACATACACATACATGCATGAATAAGTGTGTATTTGTGTGTGTAAAGTTCTGTTTGCTTTGCAAATGGCTCTTGGTTCACATTTTTGTTTTAATGAGAAATTTTGCGAACCATGCGGGCATTTGTTGATATGGTTACGTTTGCCTACTTACGTGTCGTATATTTCTACGAGTACCACGTTAAGTAAAGCTGACGTAAGGCTCAAGATAATAATTTTGGACGCGGAATTTATTTTGGAAGTTCTCATAAATGGAGGGTTTATGCAAATTAATTGAAGGAAATTGCATTTCAAATTGTAATGAATCCGAAAAAGGAAAAGGCAAATGTAATGAAATTGAGTTATGAAGTTGCGTGGTAAGCATTTGTAAATTAGAAGTGTGCTTTTGAATGCTAGAACATTTTAGAACTTATCGCTGTGAGAAACAGACATAAGAAGATTATTTAGAGTTCTGAAGTGCCAGTTCCTTCCTGTTTCTTTGGTAGTAGAGTTTTTTTTTTGTTTAAAAAAAAAAAAAAAACTTTTATATTTTCATTTTGACTAACAAAACTATTTAAATTGTTCTTTTTAAGGTAAAAAAAAAAACATTTTTATTCAAGTGGATACTTACCTACCATAAAGGGATTCCTATTAAAGGAAATCTCTAATGGGAGAAAGCTTAATTTTTTTCCAAATTGATGGGCTGGAAATTTTAAATTTTTCTGAAACTTACTTAATAAAAAAAAAACACGATTTAACCACAATGTGAACAGCACACGAAGCCATGCTAAGGGCTAGTTTGTTCAAAGCCAATTAAGTTTTAAGAATAATTTCCAACTGTTCCAGTTAAGTGGCGTTTATCAACTAAATCGGTTGATTAGCTTAATGCACTATAACTATGAATTCTCAGAGAAAAAAAATAGTTTAAGTGGACATTTGACGATTTATAGTGAGCAATAATCTTGGATTATAGATGATCAAATGTTAACAAATTGGCCCTTAGTCTCATTTCTATACCATAGGGTTGCTCGCAGTTCTATAAACCGTTCGAAACCCCAAAAGACTGAATACGAGTGCTTTGAAAGAGGGAGCAGTTAGGAGGGAAACAAAATATTCCATCACAAAGTTGGAAATTTATTAAAACGACAACTTTGGTAAGAGTCAAGATTTTGCGAGTAGGTATTAGGTAAAACTTAGATACCGTTCGAATTTCAGTCACTTTTGAATAAGACTTTCTTGCACTTTCATATTTTTGTTCTGAAAGTAGGTACATAGCGACATCAAATTTGCATTTTTTTATGAATAACGTAAACTTTCTGGAAAAAAAAAATTTGGCAACGGTTCGGGATTACCAATGTAACTCACATTTTGAGCCTTAAAATTAATCAACAAAATTTGTTTTAAACACCTACAATTTCTAAAAAAACAAAAAGAAATGTAAAAATTTCACTTTTTTTAATTTTTTTTGCAGTTTTGCAAAACAATCCATTCGTTTGGAGCTCATTTTTATGAGTTCCTTGCGGCAAACGAAAATGATTCCCACATCTAAGCACCTTCTCGTTTACTATAAACTTCCATGTTTTGAAGCAAACGAATGAATAGTTTGCGAAGAATCTCTCCGTTTGCTGCAAACGAAATTGAAGTCGAAAAATTACTATATAACGTCGTTTGAGGTAAACGTTTTGTTCTCTCATTTTTTTTAAGTATTCTACGCTACCCGCACAAATTATAAAGTTCGTAGTCGAAGCGTTAGCGGGAGGTCGCCGGTTTAATCACAGGTGTTACGCTAAACTTTATTTAATCGTTCGCAGAAAGTTTTTAAAATTAACAAAATTTGCTGCAAACGAAGCTGAAAAATTGTCCAGCTAACGAAAAAGTCGTTTGGGCATTTTTTTCGTTTGCCACAATCGATTTGTTTTCTTAATGAAGGATAAATATAGTGATTGGCACAATTTTGTTTTCAGAATTAGTCTATTGCATCATGAAAAAACGTTTTCGAAGCATTTACGATAAACGTGGTAAAAATCAAGAAAATTAGAATCTAAAAACGAAAAAAATAAGAAATGATAAGCTAATCTTATGTTAACATTCTTGTACTTTTCATACAAAAACCATTAAAAAAAAACAATTACTCGGACTTCTATGTATGTGTTTAACTTTTTTAAATTATGGTTATTGGAGGTCATAATTACAAAATTCAACATTTTTTTCTTGCTTTTCCATATTAAAATAGAAGTCAAATAAAATTACGTATAACAACTACTGTTTTCGTGACAAATGCGCCTAGAAATGTTTCAGCGTCAATAATGTTAAAACACCTAATCAAACAATACTTCTTTACAATTCCCCACATGAACCATCCAAATCATTATTTCTGTTGTCGTCGACAATAATAACACTCCGTTTTCGCAATACAAAAACTGAGTATCAATGTTATTAAATTTAATAGTATTTAGATGTAAATTTCCAGCTAGATGATGTAGGGTAGGTACCTTCTACAAAAACGAAAATAGAATTCTATTATGTTACTCGAATGTTAAATCTTTTTTTGCTTTATTTTATCATTATTTCTTCGTACTATTTGTAAGAACTATTAAAATTTCTAGACGAGTTACAAATTTTTGTTTATCTTCAAGAGTGCTTACATAATTAAATGTTTCGGTCGATTTAAGTTGCACGGTCACGGCCGTTGATATTCCGTGATATTTCGATGTTAATGAAATTAATTTAAAATGAAAAATGAAAATTGTTTTTGTAAATTAGACAATGTTATTGTCGTTAATTATAGATTCCTATTCCCATTGAAACTCTGATTTCTAAGAACTACAAATTTCAATAAAGTGTCACAGTAAATTAAGTTTTTTTTCCATCTAATTTTGTGTATTTATGAGGTTTATCGTCTGTTGTTTGTTTGCTTGCCTTTTTCGTTGAGTTTCGTAAAAAAAAGTGTTTTATAAATTTTCTAGAAGTAAAAAAAACTGATAAAAAAACAACAGTATTGAGATTTACAAGAAATTTCACAGTTTTAATTCTAATGGCCATTGGATCAAATCCTTAGGCTAAACAAAAAAGACAAGTATATCATAAACATACAAGTTTGAAGTTTTTTAGACGAGGAGGCAGGCGACATAGCTATGGACAATTCCATTTAAAAATCGTGAACACGCGGAAAATCAGTCGCTAAAAAAAAAGTGTTGATAGTCAATGAAAAAATGTTAAATAATGTGGAATACTTACAAATAACAATATTGTGAAATCATTAATGATTTAGGAATATCTCAAAAAAAAAAGTAAAAAGACGCGGAAAAAAACTCGTTGCTTCGAAGTTGTTCCAGCGGTATTCCGCGTTTTATCCACGATATTCCGCAATTTTTGTCGCGATATGTACCCCTTTATTTCTCATATTTGTCCTTGAATTTTCAAGTTTTTTTCCACGACTTTCCTCCAGCGCCTTTCACCAGTATTCTTTTTTTCAACGCTATTCTTTCATTCGTTCTGTTGCCCGCGAAAACGGATAGTCGCAATTTGGACAAAAATGCGGATAAATCGTGACTCACGTCTGTACAGCTAGCATAATGATATGCAATGAAAAGGCTTCGCAACTGAGTCAGCTGTGATCCCAAGCAGGGATCACCTGAGTCAAGTTGTCGTGAGTCGGGCTATACTCACCCTCACAGTAATTGCAGGTTAAGTTTAGGGCATTTTGGAAGAAAACCTATAAATTATCTATGTTTTAAAAATATAACGCCACCGCTCTTTCTTTATTCCGTTTTCAAAAAACAAAATAAAACCCTTCAAACCCAAAGAACTTACCCACGTCTCATAAATCCATCAAATCCTTGTCGATTATTTAGCCAACATAAAGATAAAAAAAAAAAAACCAAATGAACTTAAAAATAAATTGCATCACTTTCTATACCACATTTAATTTCAATAGCCTCAATTAAATGGAAAATTCCGTTTCTCATTATTACAATTTCTTCCGGTTCTGTTTCTTTGATTGCAGATGACAAGATAACCCAAACACCAAAAGCTATAAAAACAACCACCATCGCTACACTAATACCAATCATAAAAACGGGCGAACCTCCACCAGACGAGAAAGGACGACAACCAAGACGTCCGACCGACCACAAAAACGACAACTTTCGAATAAAGAAGAACAAGACTCTGGAGCTAACCCGCCAATTTTTGCTCAAACAAATAAAAAAAAAAAAAAAAAACACATTTCATCCCAGCGTCAATGTCTCAGAGTAAACAAAGAAAGAAAATCAATAAAAACTCAAGAAAAAAACCAAACTAAACCCTACCCAGACGGACAAAAGAATTCCCGCTTTTCTCTGGAGAGAGGCCTCGAATGGAATTACAAACAGAAAAAAAAAATGAATAAACTACTCGCAAAATCAAGAAATTGGTTCTTCCTGGCTGTATAAAAAAATCATTAAAACCGTTATCCCTGTGTCCGTCCATCAGCACAAATATTTACGGAGAATCAACTTCAGAAATTCTCTGTGCTTTCCATCCATCCAGAATTTTTTTTGTTTTTCTTCTTCTGAACAAGGATCATCCGAAGAATCCTTTTGGCCGAACTACAACGACAACACCAAAAAACAGTAAAAAAAAAAATATAACCCCAACCCGAATTAAATTGGACTTGATAGAGATTGCAAAACAGGAAGAGTTCATCTTCTGCTTGACCTGCGACAATAAAGTTGTTTTAACAAAAAGGACATATTTCATTCACCTTTCTTATCTCATCTGAGAGAAAAGCAAAAGGATTACAGGAACCCAGGCATTATTATAATATTATAAAACACAAAAAGAAAGTGTGTGTGTGTGTGAAAGAGAGAGAGAGAGAGAGATAAAATGAGACTTCCGTATCGAAATAAGAAGGCCACCCTATGGGTTATGTTCGGGATAGTTGTTGTCACAATGTTTGTGTTCAAATTCACGGAGCTGCGTCCGACGTGTTTGTTCAAGGATGACCAAGAGTCTGTCATGGTCAGAGAAGAGGTGAGTAAATTTCCATTTTCATTTTCATTTTTCATTTTTCTTTTTGTATTTTTTCATTTTGCATTTTGCATTTTGCATTTTGAAGTTTTCTATCTTGTTTTTCATCGTCGCTTTCAGGATGATAATCATTTTTTATCCTCTGTTCTGGCCTCTCTGCTGTTGCTGTGTCCTGTCTGTGTGTCTCTCTGGTATTCTCTTTGCTTGTTGTTTGCAATGTTATTTTCCGAGTTTTCTTCATTTCCTTGTTTGCAAAATGGTAATTGAAAATGTGTCAAGTTGAGGGAATTTTTTATCTTCTTTTTCTCTGTTGTTTGTTGTTTTTTTTTTTTTCTTGCCACCGATAAGTGTTTCTGTCGGATTGAGTGCCTACCTATTTTTGGAAAAAAAAGAACTGACACTTTTATTCCTTTTAAGCTCAGCAAAATGAAAGAAAAACAAACCAAACCAAGCGTGTACATTTGATAGACAGCAATTTTGTGATGAATTTTTTTATGTAATACCACTAAGAACCTAAAATTGCCAATTTATGGAATTATTAGGGATATTTTTGTACGATTTAAAGGAAAATATTATAAATAATTTAATTGCAATTAATGCTATTAGCATCAGAAATAAAATTGAAAATATTTTAGCAGGGAGTATAGTACCAAATGATAATTATCATCATTAAGGCTTTGAAAGATTGATTGAAAAACTATTCTTTGATTTTTGTTTTTTGGGAACAGCAGCTGTCATATGTTGTGTCAAAAAATCATAAAATATTTTCCTTTTTGCCAGCATAAAGAAGTGGGTGAATATAGGTTAATACATTTACCTGACCCTTGCAGTAAGAATATATGTATCTATTTCATCGCGGTTTTAGGACAATTTACAAAGGCCTGGGTATGGTTGGGTAAACCTTTTCAGCTTTTTCTGGTTCAATTTGAACCAAGTACTATTTATATTCGTTATTCTTCATAGATAAATTGAAGTTAAAACTATGGCTGCTTTTATTACAAAATAACACCTATTTTCATATTAAGAATAAAATTAAGATCTTGTTTTAGGCACATTGTATAAGATTGTTAATTTTCTTTTAATTCGCATTAGACCAGTGCCAATCCTGTTTTCAGAGGTCAAATTTGAAAAAATTATTAACAGGATTATTTAGGTGGAAAATTTAGAATAAATGGATATGAAAATGGTCATAAAAACTAAATTAAACTTTTGCAAAAGATATTTTAATTCTTTAAACTCGAATTTAGTACCAGAATTGGTAAACCATTCAAAGTTTTAGAGATATCGAATCTTTAACTTCCCAAAAACACTGTTTTTGTGATGTTTTAGGTAAAGGGAGATTTCATTTTCAGAAATAAGACCAATTTTTTGACAAAACTTTCGATGCGCTTTAAATTAGTCTAAATTTGCATTAAAGATATGTAATCAATTATTAACGTTTAAAAAATATTGAAAAAAAAAACATGTTCTTTTCAAAAATCTAAAATTTTTTCGTCAACTTTTTTGATTGAAAATTAGGCTATCGTTACATAAAAAAATCGTCAAAACACACAAAAATTTATGTTTTGCTAAAAAAATTTGAATAAGTAAATTATATCAATGTACGTTTAAACTAAGTTTCATCTAAGTTTTCATATTTAAAAAAAATAAAGATGGAAATAAAAAACAAAAAAGTTAGTTTTTGGCATTTTTCACAATATTTTGAGGTTATATAAAAGTTGTAGAACTTTTTACCAACTACAACTTTTGATTTTAACTTTCTACTTTAGAAAGAAATCGTAAGAAAACATGATTTTTGACACCCACCCACCCCCTTTCACCCAATCAGTTGGTGGGAAATTTATTTTTCCCCTTTTCATTTGTCTAAAATTTTTCCAACATCCTGCTAATATTTTTTTTTTTTTTTTTTTTTTAATTATTAGCACCAGTCTAAAAAATGTGCCAAAAAATTGTAAAAAATGGACTCACGTTGTTTTGTCTATCTGCAACAGAAATATTTTTTACCGCAAAATAGCTTTGCTTATATTTTCAGAATAATCAAAAGACTGTAACTTTTTTCACAAAACAGAGTGGCAGCGAACGTTTTTGATATGTACAGTTTTTTTTAAATATTTTATAAGCTCTAAAAAATTGTAACAGGTATTTTACTCCTTGAAAATTTCTTGAAAACAGTTTTTTAACGGTTATTATCAGATTTGTGAGCAAAAAATTGTATTATTATTTTATATTTTTTTTTTATTTTTTTCCAAAATATTGAAACATCTACTCACAATTTTATTCTATTAAACTTTTGAAATTTCTGGAATTTTAATTTTGAAAAGTCCTTTAGAACAAAATGTACCTATTGAAAATAATTTAAATTTTACGTTAGATTTGTTAAGAAAAATTATATAAAAACATTTTTTTTAATAAACTAGTAACTATATTTGACTCATAATGTGGGGCTCATAAACCATAATTTAAATTCGTTAAAGCAACGATTATCTTTTTGCCCCAAAAAAACTTGTTGTCATTTTACCTTAGAAAAGAAAAAAGGAATATTGAAAAAAAGTTCTTCAAGTCCTGAACTATACTGGTCATTAATTTGTTTTCACGTATACCTCTTTAGTGTATGAAAGGACTGAGAACAACCCTCCTAAACAAATCTTTGTATTTGAACTTTCTTAATAAGATTTCACACTGATTGTGACACACACTCCATAATAAAAGTTGTTTGGCTTTTACAAATCTCTACTCTCAAACCGAACAAATTGTTATCTTTGCAAATCGATTTGCTTTCATAAACATTCATTATTTGTCTTCAACTTCAACTTGAACTCTATGTGTATGGCTATAATTCCTATTTCCAATCTTCCTTTTCTCTGGCAATAAGAAATGATTACAAAACCACAAAGGACATGACAATTTAACTGCCAAGAGTGTTATCTCCAATAGAATTTTCCTTGTTATTGTTATTGCTTCCTTCCTGTTTGTTACCATTATATCCTATTGGTCAAAATCCACTTGAACTTTTCTCCTAATAGATACATATATTTATATATGTATCTAGATACAATTGCCTTTTTCCTTAGAACCTTTCAAAGTCACATTTGCTTATGGGAAAAACTTTTCTATATTTATAGACAGCTTTGCCAGCAGTAGAGAGAACTTTTTCTTCCTTCATTTACCCTCAAGATCTTTGTGTACTAATTTCTTAATCAAATTTTCTACACTTGGCTGAGTTTCTTCTCTCTCTCAAGCCTGTCACATACATTCTTTTCTAAGAACAGATTAAAAGAATAAAGTGAGTGTGGGTGGGTGGGTGTAAGAAAAAATTCAGGAAATCCTATCAAACAATTACTATAATTGCCAATACCTGACAATGGTTACACTTTTTACGGAACCGTAAAGTCTTTGCGTTTTTACTCTCTCACTCTATGTCTCTCTCTCTCTCTCTCTTTCTCTTTCGTTAGATAGGTAAACGTCTTAGACGAAAAGTCACTTTGAAGAGATTTTTTTGCTTTCTTTCAGACAATATTATGTCCACCATAGAACTTTCCTTCTACGAGTATATGCACAAAAAGAAAAGACTTTTTCCCTCTCCGGATCCACTTGAAAAGTTCAGTAAATCTTCTGGTATAAGGGATAACTTTCACAAAGTAACCTGAAGTTGGCTTCCTTGACTCTGACTGAACTCAATCTGTGTTAAAAACATTCATCTTCTAGTTTCACAGAAAACCACACTGAAATTAAAGGATGAGGGGGCCAAGGATGGAATTTTAGTATACTAACATACTTTTTGTGGTCAGTTTGGAATGTGGTGTTGCAGATTTATTACATTTTTTCTATTTTTGGACAAGTTTACTTTGAACTTAAAAAAACACCACAGAAGAAAAAGAAGTAGGTAATTTATTAAAAAAAAAAAAATAACCTTGACAAGATAAATTCATTTCATGTGACGTTGAAAACGTTCATATCTCCAATGGAATTTCATTTCCCATAGTTGTGAAAGTAAAGGTGTATCATACAACGAACCTGAACCATATACTTTGTGCCATATAAATTTTGAATTTTTCAGGGCCGAGTATTACCTCTTCTTCATCAGAAATCAAAGTTTGCTTCCTCTACAAACTTTATAGACCAGTGCCAGTGGTGGGCGAAAAATAGTGGTGGGTGTCGAAAATCGTGTTTTTTTACGATTTATATCTAAAGTGGTGGACCTCGTAGCGAAAAAAAATCAATACAAGACTTTTGGGTGGAAAAAAGAAGTACAACTTTTTTTAACAAAATTTTTCTATACAACCTTAAAAAACATTGTAAAAAATGCCAAAAATTATTTTTTTTTTAATTTTTTTTATTCAAAAATAGTTAGATTTTGATGAAACTTGGTATAATCAATCACTTAAAATAATTTTTTTATGTGAAATATTAATTTTTGTGTGTTTGGCAAATTTATTTTGTAAAAATAGCCTAATTTTTAATCAAGCAGGTTGACGAAAAAATTTTAGATTTTTGAAAATTTTGAGATGGATTCTTTTTGGATAAATATTCTTTTTTTAGACTAAGTAAGAAAACAATACAGTTATTTTTAAAAACATTGAAAAAAAAAATGCATTTTTAAGATCGATTTTTCGTAAAATGGCAGTAATATCAGCCTGTGAAAAAAATTGTATAGAAATCAAATTAAACTTTTGCAAAAGATTTTGAATTTTTTAACTTGAAAACATTGTCAGAATTGCACAGAATCATGCAAAGTTTTTCAGATATTAAATTTTGAACTTCCCAAAAACATTGTTTTTGTAATGATTTGGGTAAATATGGATATTATTTTCACAAACAGAACATGTTTTTTGCAATGTTTTTTTAAGCTTCAATAATTGATAACACTTTCAACAAATTCAGACTAGTTTAAAGCGCATAGAAAGTTTTGCCTAAAATTTGATCTTGCTTCTAAAAATGAAATCTCTGTTTACCAAAAACATCACAAAAACATTGTTTTATGGAAAGTTCAAAATTCGATATCTTAAAAATTTGCATGATTGAGCAATTCTGAATCTTTTGCAAAAGTTTATTTTGGTTTTTATTACATCTTCTCGCTAGCTGTTATACTGCCATTTTACGAAAAATCAAACTTAAAAATGCATTTTTTACTTTTCAGTTTTTACAGTTTTTTTTTTAAATATCTGTATTGTATTCTTACTTACCGCTAAATTCACCAAGTCCCTTTAAAAATTTAAAAGGCTTTAAACCATAAAAAAGTCATTTAAAATTTAAAAGATTTTTTAATTTTGGAAAAATCGGCCATTAGTCTTAAAAAAAGAGGATTTAACCAAAAAGAATCCTCCTCAAAATTTTCATAAATCAAAATTGTTTCGTCAACTTTTTTGATTGAAAATTAAGCTATTTTTACAAAATAAATTCGCCAAAAAAGCAAAAAATAATATTTCGCTAAAAAAAATATGTATAAATGATTTATATGGATTGGGGTCAAAATCCCGAAAATCAAAATCCCAAAGACCCAAAATTCAATGACCCAATTTAATAACATCAATGAAAGATTGATAAAAAACGGATCAAAAAAAATGTCTCCGAACGGAATGATCATTCTGAAATAAATTTTCTAACGGGGATTTCATTCAATTTAAATTATTTTAGATATTGGCTGCTTTGTTTGTTATTTTTCGATATTCGAAGTTTTTTTTAATTTGTTAAATGATTTTTGTTGTTATTTTTATTTATTAAATGATTTTTGTGTTATTGTTTCATAAAAGTTTCAAATTTGGAGCATTGACATACTATGGTAAAATTTCTCAAATTTAATTATGGGATTTTGGGCTTTCTGGATTTTGGGTTGTCGAGATTCTGGGTTTTCGAGATTTTAGGTTTTCGGGATTCTGGGTTTTTGAATTTTGGGTTTTCGGCATTTTGGGTTTTCTGGATTTTAGGCTTTCTGGATTTTTGATTTCGGGATTCTGTCCGTCTCCTGATTAATACACCAATGTACGTTAGTACCAAGTGTCATAACAATCCTACTATTTTTAAAAAAGATAAAAACATAAAACAAACAAATTAGTTATTGGAATTTTTAACAATATTTTATAGGTTACATTGAAAAATTATGTAAACAAAAGTTGTAGATCTTTTTTTCACCTACAAGTCTTGTATTGGATTTTTGCTACGATGTCTACCTACTTTAGATATAAATCGTATAAAAACACGATTTTCGACACCCACCACACTTTTTCGCCCAAGTCCGCCTTTCCCGCAATCTGGTGGTGGGTAATTTATGGTTCCCCTTTCATATACCATTTATCTTTAATTTTCCACCGCCCTTATCCTGCTAATAATTTTTTCACCTTTTGACCTCTGAAAACTGGATTGGCACATGGCAGTGGTCTATTATAGGAACTCGACAGGAATCATTGTTTCCAGAGTTTGTTTGGCTTTGCTAGCGTCGCAAAAATGCTTTCCCAAATGATTGTAAACTTAACCTCGCTATTGAAGTTTTTGTTGACGTTAGTTCCAGAGGTTTGAGTAGCTGATTCCAATTTTTTTTTTTAAGGAATAATAAATCTTCTCAAAAGTGAGCTTGCCATATAACACGGATGATCCAATTTGTTGACATGTTCATTTTCCTCTCCTTAAACTTTTACTTAATACATTTTTCATTATTATTCCTCACTTAATTTATTTTATAAAAAGGATAACCAATAATTCATTTTTAATTTGTACAGAAATATGTGATGAGCGAAGACCAAAAAGTCTACTCCTACAACAGAGAAATGCCATTAATTTTTATTGGAGGTGTGCCCAGATCAGGGACAACACTAATGCGGGCAATGCTCGATGCACATCCAGATGTTAGGTAAGTAAAGTATACATCTCGTTTATCACAAACCAACAAAAAAAAAAAAAAACATAGAACATAATACTTGGTCGTTGGTCCTCAATATTTTGGCTACCTTCCCATTCTTAACCATAATTGCAATATTTGTTCTCAATTCAAGTGAAATCATTAGTGTTTGTTTTTTTTTTTTTTTTTTTTTTGTAGAACAAGCGATTCCAGAAAATAGTTTCCTCTCTAAAATGTTAGTTCAAGTAGAGTATAGTATGGATACCTAGGTATACAAAAGGAAGGTCAATAACGATGCCATTCATGAGCATTAAAAAAAATAAGAGGTTGCATGTCCGCATCTGAGATTTTGGTTCAAGGGGACAAGGAATCATTTTTGTTTTTATGATAAAATTTACAGAATGGATAAGTAATTGGCATCAAAATACAACGATTAATGTCAACTTTTTTCAAACGGACCTCAGTTACAGTGGGATCAAACGTAAAATTTGATTACACTATAAGTTTTAATGTATTCACTCTTCGTCATAATTTAAAGTCACCAATGGTGAGTTAATGAAATCACTTTAAATTTATTGAAGAATGAATAAATTTGGCTTAAGTCAACTAAAATTATTAGGCCCCAGGGTATAATAAGGCCACACTAAAGAAATGAAATCAATAGTAAAGCTCAAAATATAGCATTATCTCGGAACCGGGCAAAACCACTCCGATTTAAATGATTTTTGTTTTCAAATATTGGTATTCAAAAATACTAAAACAGTTACCGGTTTAAAATTGCCGCCCTCATCGGATTGTTTTTTTTTTCAAACTTAACATCAAGATTTTTATGAAAAAAAACATTTCTTTTATCAAAAATTTTTGTTAAAATTTTTTTAAATAAACTTTGCCAAAAATTTTGCACGTCTGTTACAGGAAAATAACTAGTAAAAATTAGGGTCTATTTTAAAACGTGCAGATAGGAGAGTAAATTTTGTTAAAAGTTGACTTACAGCAGAAAAAAAAACTTTTGAAATGGAACGGAATTAGATATAAGATCAACATTTTCTTTTATTTACATTTTAAATGAAGTTAATAGAATAAATAATAAAAAAATGATTTTCAAACTCAGAATTCTGAAAAAAAAATTTCAGTCAACATTTTTAACTGAATAATTTTCAAAATTTTACATTATAAAATATAACTTTTTCTCCTAAAATTCAATGGGCTTATTTCGTAGCAAGCAATGCAGAAAAGTAAAATGAAAGTTATTATGTTATAAAATTAGTTTGTTTTTTTTTATATTATTTTTTCCCTTAAATTCAAGTTCGAATCACAGTTTTTCAAAATCCATAAAACGTTTTTTATTGTCTTGAGCTAGTTAACTTGAAATAATGCCATTGCCATATATTTTATAACGTAAAATTTGATTTTTCTTAAATTTTTGAGTGTTATTTAATTTTTGTTGTCATAATTTTATTATGAAAGAATATGAATTAGGATGAATTGGTGATCCCAAACATTTCAATACCGTTCCAAGAATTTTTTTTACAAAAACTTGTAAAATATTGATTTTTACCAAACCTTTTGAGAATAAAGTATTCCGGTTTTTGGATACCTCCATTATTTTACCAATTGTTACCATTGTTCATTGTAACAATTAAAAAAGAATGCAAATGTTTAGTACCTACTTCCCATACAAAAGCGAAATTATTGGAAGGATTTTTGTATGAAATGTACAAGAATGATTTATTCAAAATGGATGATTTCCAAACTTTTAGTAAACAAATTTCGATTCGATTTATTTTTTTTTTGTACGAATGCATAACTTGCTGTATTGTACCTGTATCGCAAGTAAAAATGTGTATCAATCTGTTACTCCCTAATGGTTTGTAGATAACAAACTGCTGTTTAAAAAATCCTTGAAAAACATTTTTATTTTCCCAAAATTTTATTATGAAAAAATACCCCAATTTGGGGTCTTATTTTAGTTTTTTGGAGCCTAATGCCGTGGAGCCGATCTTCGACTACGAGATTGTATAAAATTCAACTTTGGTTACAAAAAACTGTACAAAATAATAACATTTTGTGTTTTTTTTTTTTTATTTAGCTTGGAACATGTTCGTCTTTAACCTACACCTACATATGTATTTTCCCTCGTCGAAAAAAAATGTACTAATGATATTTTCGGATAGATGCCATAGTCAGAAATGGAACTAATTGAAATGGGACCCACCTTTTAAATACAAAAAGAAATAAAAATCATAAAAATTGAACCACCTAGTCAAAAGTATTGAGCTAACAAACATAAAAAAATAAAAAAAAAATAGTTTAATTGATAACCTCCTCCTATTTTGAAAATCGGTTAGAAACACAATAGTGGTCTATATAACAAATCAAACATGATAGAGGATGCGAGAAAAGACTGTCTGTCTGCAAGGACTATCTTTTGAGATACATTTTTTTCCAAAATTCTCCATTGACGGTACCTACCTGCCAAAAAGCTGTTTTCTTATTCTTTCCTGGCCCTAAACGACTTACCTGATTTCAAAGATTTTTTTCATAAAAAAAGCTTTTGTAAATAATTTTTTTCCGAAAACTGATTATTCAATGAATTTTTCCTAAATTGCTTTTTTTATTGTAAATCAATAATACTTGTCTTTAATATGGCATAACAAAAAACCTATCTAACCTTAATAATAAGAGTAAGTACCTATACTTGCGATGCAGTCACATCAACTGGCACATCAAAGAATCAATAAACGGTTGTGACATAATTTTTGTTTCGTTAGGTTTTCTAAACTAACCGTTTCGTCCTATTATTTAAAAATTCAGAGAATGTTTTCCAAAGCATATGCTTTCATTTGATATCTTTATTTTAAAATAAGAATAGAAATTGTTGAAGATACATCATATTATTATAAAATATCGAAATGGGTCACTGTGGCGTATGTGGAAAATTTTATGTAGCCAAATTTCTATGGTAAATCAAACAAATCGTTCAATACTTATAATTCAAAACCAATTGACCTTTGTTGTACCTTGTGCATTAATTTTAGAATTTTAAGTATAATTAGTTATTCAATCTTGTACATAAATAAGCTAAAACCATTCATTTCATTTGATTGGTAGTTCTTACAAATTTATAAAACAAAAACTACCCAGCTGCGATTAGGTTGTGAATAACTATAGGAACTTCCGGCGGAAATACCCACCCATATATATTTCTATTGGGGTACCCGCACCTGAAAAGAAGATAATACAGAGATTCAAGAAAAAGCAGCCATTGTTGGCATTCACAAATAATTGTTTGGTTTTCAGAAAGGCCAAATACGGACATGGCAGTATGCGGTATAGAGCGTATCTGTATAGTATATAGGCCAAAATGCCAGCGTATAGTCATCATGATCTAACAAATATCCACAATTGTGCACTCAGAAGGATATATTATTGCGTTCTTGGCAAAAATTCAAAGCTTGTTCAGGATTTATTTGATAACCTAAATTTTGGATTATATATTTTCCAAGCGGAAATATCTACAAACAAAGGTAATTTTTTATTTGAAAATTAGTTTTTGAATAAAGTTTCTATGGTCGTACTTTTGTTTGTTGGTTTAGTTGTTTTTCTTTTTTTTTTTTGGGTTAATGTTCACGACATTTTTGTTCATTAGTTTTATTCAATAACTACAGGAACGTTTTGTTGGGTGTAGTTTTCTCAATAATTTCAAAGTTCATCGGCTTAAGAATTCCCCGGAATGTCCCTGTGTGATAAAATCATTTAAAGGAGCTAAAAAAAGCATGTACAGTCGTGGAAAAAATCGCAGTATGAGCCGTGCTATTTACTGCGGAAGTACACGGAATCTCGCATTTTTTTCCCAGCTTCCCATACTTTTTCTACAGTTTAATGCCCAATTTTTCTACTATAGCCCACGCTTCTTTGTATTTCTCGCTAATTTCCACGCTTTTTTCGCCTCTCTACGCCTTTTCTTGTTGTACTTAGTGCTTTTTCATGACTTCCCATGTTATTTTCCACCGTTTCCTTTTCCAAGGTATTCAGTCATTTTTCTGTGGTAGCCCACGGTATTTCGCAAATTTTCTGCCACTTTATATACTTTATTCCGCGACTTTCTACTATTTTATTGTTACTTTCTTCTCTTTTACTCGTTTTTTTCGTTTTTTTCGTAGGTTCAAAGCGAGTTTGCTTCTTATTAATCCCACTGTATTTTTTTTTTATTTTTACTGGGTGTAATTCATGGTATTTCACATATTTCCAGCGACTTTTCACGCTCCCTTCCGTGACTTTACACAATTTTATTGCTATTTTCTTCTCTTTTCCGTGGTATTTTAAGAATTTTCCTGGTGTAGGTACAAAGCGCGCTTTTCATAACACATTATTCCGGGATTTTTGTTCCAGTAGTCTGCACTTTCTTCCAGGGTATTACGCTATTTTCATCGCGGAATTCCATGGTATTTCGCATATTTTTCCTCTTTATTAGATTCAGTGACTTTCATCGCTTTTCCGCGGTACTCAGCATTATTCATTAATATGCTACACTCAGAGAAATAGTATATTTTTTTTCGTTTTCAGCTAATGGATATACTTTGAATTAAATGAAAATCCCTTTCAATTAAATGAAAATCATTTTCTTCGAAGTAAATACAATTCCTGCAAAAGTTTTTAATTGAAAGCAGCTGTATTACATTTGATCCAAATTGTAATTTTACTACATCAAACATAATGCAAAACAACTCATTCGTTTGTAGATCATTTTCATAAGTTGATTACGGCAAATGAAAATGCTTCCAACATCTAAACACCGTTTCGTTTACTATAAAACACTTTTGTTTGCAGCAAACGAAAAAAACAGTTTGTGAAGAACCTCTCCAGAAAATAGTTTGTTGCAACTTCACTTAATAAATTGACTCTATGTTTGTGGTGTTCACTTTTCATATCAATTCTATACTATACGGAAGTTATTTAGATCGTGGCGCAATAGCAACAGACTTTGTTGGAATCTAGAGGTCATAGGCTCAATCACTGGTGTTACGCTGAACTTTTTTTGTTTATTTATTCGTTCGCATAAATTGTTTCACCAAGTTGAATTAAAGAGTTTGCTGCAAACAAAATTGAAGTCCGAAAAATTACTATCCAGCAAATGACAAGATGGAATGACAAGATACTTGCTTCGTAAGCGAGAGGTCGCAAGTTCAATCAAAGGTATTGCGCTCCACTTTTTTTTAGCGTTCGCAAAAAGTGTTTAACACAAATGATTTCACCAATTTGCTGCAAACGAAGCGGACAAATTGTACAGCAATTAAAAAAGTTGTTTGCGCAATTTTTTTTTTCTTTTGCTCCAATCGATTTGTTCTCTCTGTGTATTTATTTCACCATTTTTCCAATTTTTTTTATTCCGCTTTCTTTCGCGGTACTGAGTGCTTTTTTATGCTATTTTCGCAGTATTCCATGATATTTCCACAAAATTTCGCGATTTTTTTCAAGGTAAAGAGCTTTTATCATGGCTACCGAAGCTATTTTCCGCGATATTCAGCGAGATTTTTGTAAAGGTGCTTCCAGACCAATGTGTCCAACACCACCCCTATTAAATGAACTCATTTTTTAGCAGATATCATCTCAATCATTGACATGAAATACTCAGAAAAAAACTTGTAAGCAGATGTTTAATTGCTTTCAAAACTTTGATTTTTCTACAACTCAATTGTTCTGTGCCTATGCATCAATATTTTTTAAAGATTAATTACTCACTTCCATGAGTTTGTTAATAACTAAGCGAAACTGAACAAACAAAAAAAAATCATAAAATTATCCTTGGTATAGCTTCAAAAAAACCACCCACTTAAACGCAATTTAAAAATAATATTGCCCGGATTACAGGATATTGCTGCTTAAGTAGCTTAAGTGTAAAAGCAAATACTCATAATTTAAAATTCATTGTAATATTCCATTATATCATTATTTATTGAATTGTCACAAAAAAGTTTTGTGGTTAACATTTTCCACAACAACAAAAAAGTAATCAACTTATTTTTTTTTTTAACAAGTGAATCAAAAAAAAATTGAAAATGATAAAAATTATTTAATTTTAATTGATTACCCTCTCCATTTTTTTGTTTTTAATATCAGATTGGTAACATCCTCATAACTCATTGTTTGACAGTCCGTAAAAAAACATTGTGCTAAAACAGAACACAAAAAAAAAAAAAAAAAAAAACACTCATAACTGATGGGTATGTACGTGGTGGAAATTTCATTTCCTGTGCTAACTACACCGGATCCAGATTAATGAAATAACTTTTCACATCCGGATGAACAAAATATATGTAGTACCTACATACAACCTATTACTCGCCGCACCCTATATATCGATTTATACTCCCTCTGACATTTTATTTGTTCACAAATAACCTTTAAAGGACATAGAACCTTTCACAAAAAAAAAAAAAAATGTACCAAAAAAAAAAAAATCACAATGTTTATCTCACTCCCTCCCATGCCATTCCATTATAGCAGCCCTAACTAACCACTGAAAGTCATCATAGCATCATCAAAATAAATATCCGGTCCTTTTCATCGAATGTCCTGACAAAGTTGGATAACAATCGGTCACGGCAGGTGGGCGAGTATCATAAATTTATTTATACTCGTATGTTTTCCCATTTTGTGCGATGGCAAAGGATATGGTCCCGGCAGCAGCAAGGCCTCAACCTCCCACAGGCTGTCAATCGAGATCACATACCGTTTGGTGCACCTATTTATTAGCAAAACCATTGCCACCGCACACGCAGTGTGTCCGCAAAGCCAACGCAAAAGACCGCAGGACATCGGACGGCACGGCCGGCATCAAAAAATGAAATACCATCAACTCTCTCTCTCTCTCCCTCTCTCTCTCTCTCGACCACATCATTATTCTTTGGAAAAACTGTGAATAATATTTCAATGTTTTTTTAAAATACCAACATTTTGAAATGAAAATTTGTCAGCATCGAAAGTATATGAAGGTTAAAATAGTACAAATAAATTTTCCTCGAAATGGAATTTGACATAATTTGCTACGTTCTACACCAGAAAAAAGAAAAATAGAAAATAAAATGTGGTTGCATGGGAAGGTATGTGGATTTAGTTTCAGATTAGTTTTTGTGTGTTTCAAAACAATGAAGAGCTGTTGACGTTGCTGCTGATTGCTTTTGTCTGTTTGAATTTTTCGATTTGATTTTTGGTTTGGTCGGTTATGGCTGTTATATCAGTGACCGCAGTTGAAAATTGAAACATTTTTTACGTGGTTTTTTGTGGAATCAATATCGAATTTTTTTTTTGTTGAAACTTCACATTTATGGAAAAATTTAATGTTATATTAATTGGGATTGTAGATACAATAAGTTTTCTTAACACAGAAATAATATAACATTGTTTTTGGAAAAAAAAAACAAAATAGTAACAGAAAAATATTATTTCAATCTAATGAAAAATAAATTACCACTATATTTGAGATATTACAGGATAAAATCAAAACTAAAAAATAACTTGATTAACTATTAAATTACATATCATTTCACAAGAAACATATTTTTCAAGGTCTTCGATTTGATGAATTCTGAGAAATTTTCATGGTTGTGCCAATTTTCACAAATGGAAGACACTGATAGGTATTTGATAAATTAAAATGAATTTCGTTAAACAAATTCAATTTGATCTCACCAATACTATTTTTTAATCTAATATCAGAATTGTTCTATTATGCAATGTTTTTGAGTTATCGAATTTTGAACTTCTCAAAAACACTGTTCCTATGATGTTTTGGGAAGGAGAAATTTAATTTTAAGAAACAAGAACATGTTTCTTCAAACACTTTTCGCTGGCTGATATTACTGTCATTTTTGGAAAATCGAATCTTTTTTTAAATAATCGTGTTGTTTTCTTACTCATTCTTAAAAAAAGAGAATTTAGACAAAGAGAATCCATCTTAAAGTTTTCAAAAATCAAACATCTTTTTGGTCAATTTTTTTTGTAATGAAAATTAGGCAATTTTTTTAAAACAAATTCGTCAAAAACAGTCGTTGTTGTCTAGAAAAGGTTTTAAATATTTAATATTTTACTTGTTGTATTTAATATACAATATATTTATCGTTTGACTGGTTTAGGTTTCATTCGATCCAGTATTTGAAAGTATTTACAAATCATGTGTCAAATGCATACATAGCATCATTTTAATAACTTCAGCCTGAAAAACAAACGCCTCCCTTATACATCATTTTAAGGAGGAATTCGGTGGATGCTCCAGGTAGTGTGGTTTACGTTATAAGGCAAAAAAAAAAAACACAAAAATCATAACATCTTTGAAATATAAGATTTTGATGGATAGGAAATGATAAGAAGTGTTTAAATTTGTATGTAAACTGAACTAAGTTTAGGCTTACTAAGTAAAAATATATCACAGCCAACTTCACCTGAAAAATTGAAAAGAACAAAAATGATAACAAAAATTACATTTTTTTCTTATCAATAATATAGTTTTTTTAAATTATATGTATCAGATTTGACTTTTGAATCTTAATGTAGTTTCAGAAAAATTCTACCACGTAAAGTTTTTTTTTTAATTGACTTTAAAAAAATGTGATTTTTTTGTAAAAAAGAGCTCTCTTAGATTCTATTGTCTGGTAAAAATTTTAAGACGATTCCGCTCAAGTTTGGAGAACTTATTTAACATTATAAAATCACCATACATTTCAAAATTCCGATAGTTTTTGGGAAGCACACTGCAAGAAGAAAACTCTAATTTGGAGAATAGTTAAATTCCTATATTCCTAATACTGGTCAAGTTAATTATGATGCAAAGTAGGGGAAAAAAAGCATTTCTTCTGTTTTTCAAAATAAAATGACTTTTAAGGATTTTTCAACATTTTTTTAGAGAAGATTTCAGAAATCGTACAAAAAATTGGCTAAGCTAAAAATTATTTGTGATTTCTCATCTTTTATTCTACATTAACCGTTTAACCGTTAAGTGGAAAACCAATTTAAAAAAGATTTTAAATCATTTCGAAAGATAAAATGCAGTTCCTTTACATCTTATTAATATTTAGTTTTGTAACATATTTTTAAGTGAAGAAATTCGACGGTAAATGTACCAACAACATTATAATATTGAAACATATCTTAAAAACGAGACGTACTAGAGTAGTTTTGAATTCAGATTCGGCTTCAGCCTACCAAAATTATAATAATTTGGTTTGAAGGCGATTTTCGTTGCAAACCAGTGTAATTCGAGATGTGACGTCACTCTAGTTATGTAGAAGTATATAAACTCATAATCTTTAAGCTCTCCGAACGCCCAGTTCCTTTTGAGCTAATTAACTGAAATTTCACATGTTTAATACAAAATACATATGCAAAAAAAATTAAGGTGGTTAATAGCGAAAATGTAAAAAAAAACTAAAAAAATGGATGAATTAATTTTTCTGACCTTAAATCCTGTCGTTTTCAGACTCTTGTAAGAAAAAAAGCAAGTATCTTCTCCCTAAGAGCAATTCCAAGGCTATTACAAAATTTCTTACACCCACCCTTTAGTTTCAGCTATAAAATTCTGAAAAAAATAACCTCTTTCTTGAATATTAAACTTTCTTTTTGAAACCTTAGTCGACATAACTTCAATATTGTTAATTTTTTCTGAACTTTCAAACACTATTTAACAACTTATCACATCTTCAAAAAAAAAAAAAAAATAATGTTGAAATTTCTCAACAATATCACACAAATCCCTAATTAAAAATCCAAACTTGCAAGAAAGTTTTTTTCATAAGCTTGAAAATAAATTCACGCAACAACTTCCTTTTGCTTGTGAAAGTTTATTTTTTTTTCTCCATCAAAATGTTGTTCATCGGTGATTTAAAAAAAACGCGTTCGTCAAATTTCTTAGTTATCCTTTGGGTAGGGAGACCATTGAGCAATTGGTTCTGTGTAAGCTCCTTGTCCGCCATATCCTGGCGATGATGGAGCACATGGAACTGGCGCTAATTGAGGTTGGCAGCTGAACAAGTAACTTTTTGGACAAGGAATACTTGGGATGTATGCCGGAGCTGCAGCTGGTGCACCTCCATATGACCTGGCTGCCTTACGAATTCTCAATGATTCCAAATTGTCAGCAGCAGCTTCTGCAGCACCACCTTGCTGAACATTGCTGGGCTGCATTGGATCTAATTCCTTAACAGCTGCACTGACAATTCCTGCAGCACAAACAGCGACCAAAACTAATCCAACAAAGAATTTCATTTTTAAAGAAATGTGTTTTGTGTGACTAAAAGCAAACTGATGTTTACCAACTGACATGGTGGCCTATTTATTCGTGTTGCAAAACTTAAATGTCCAACATCATCAAGTTTCAAAATGTGAAAACATGACACAAATTTTCTTATATCAGCAAATTCCAAAAAAAAAAAATACCCGGAAAGTTAATTTTTAAAAATTGGTGTCACTGGGTCTAAGCGCGTAACCTTAGTCAACAATACTTATGGCGAAATTCTTAAAGAGAGTAGTGGACCAGTCGACGTTTTGGAATTGAAAAAAATTCTGGTTAGAATGTATGAAACAAATGACCCCAATTAGTTTACTATGGTCTTTCTTTTGTGTATGTTTGTACGTAAGACTTAATATTATAGACCAATATGGTTGTACTGGCCGCACAATTAATTGCAAAGATTAGTTGGAACTGCATTATTAATTCAATTATGTTCCACTGGGGGGAGATTTATATATATAATTTAAGGGATACTATTAAGGGTTGTTAATAGGAGCTGTCACTCTCAGTTGCTGAGGATTAACTATTTTCATGTCTTAATCATAGTTAAGTTGAGACAAATTGAATTAATTAATATTAAACTTTCCTGCTGAGGCAAATGGCAAACAAAAAAAGAAAATTGGTAGGTACTCCTACTCGCACTGTGAGAGGAAGAATAAATTGAAGAGTTAATTCTGTTTTTGCCTTCAACAAAATATTATCCTGTTTTTTTTGTTTGTATCGAGACAAAATATTTACTCAAAATTGGAATTTAATTTTATTTGAATTATTATTACTCGGAATTTCATTTGCATTTCAATGAACAATTTTTTTTTTTTTTTTTATTATTTATGTTTTCATTTTCAATTGATTTGCATTTTAAGTGGGAGGACAAAAGTTTGGCTGTTTGTTTGTTGTTGTTTTGTTTTTAATTTATGAATGCGGGGAGGTTTTAAATAATTTATTTATTTTACATATAACTTTAATTATTTTTCAATTTTTTTTTATTTTTGAATTTACTAATTTAAGAGTAAGCGTAGTTCGGTACTATGGAGAAACAAGAGTGTAGGCTATGGAGTCAGGAAATTTTCTCGATAGATAGATACACCTGAAAAATATTTTTGGTAAAAGGGTGATTTTTTGAGGGGGAAAGTTATCGGTGAAAAAGGTACCACATTGATACATTTATGAAACTTGGTAAAAATTTTACATTTAACATAGAAACCAAGAGAATAAGGAGTCAATACAAATATTTTGAGTGAAAGGGTGTTTTTTTCAAGAGGAGCTAAAATATGGTATAAGTAGCGACAAAGACTATAGTTAAAATGTAACCCTGATGAAAATAGGTAAAAATACTTTATTTGCCATTGGAACCAAAAATCTAAAGTGCACAAAAAATATTTTAGGTAAAATGGTGTTTTTTTTTTTGAAGAAGCTTCATTATAGTAATATCACGGGAAACATAAGGAATCATTTAAAAACTTACAAAAAATTGTTTACTTTCTGTATAGAGCAAGTATTAGTTTTGTGTCAAAACAAATTACGATGATGATAAAGACTAAAAAATGGTTTTCGTCATGCCGTCCGTCAGTCTGTGCATCCGTGTGTCAATCTGCACACATTTCCACTGCCCAAACGCGTGAACGGATTCTCCTCAAATTTGGAAGAGATGATTTTTATGTAATTTCGAAAGTTTTTTTTTTTTTTTGTTTTTGAAAATCTCATCTAGAACGAGTAAGTACCTCCCATACAACATTTCTGAGTTATTTGAGTTTTCTCGAAAACGATTTTGATTAAACTTTTTGATATGAATTCTTCAATAACGATAAATTTTAAGTATTTTTTTTTTCAAAAAAATTCTATCGATTCTATATTTTTTTATTGAAAAATGTTTAAACGTGTCAAAAAAAAATTTGGTATGACATTTTTAAGATATTATTTTATCAACATCTAAAAACTAAATTTTGAAAAAAAAAACAATTTTTCAAAAAATAATTCAACAAGTGTTCCCGTTTAAAATTAAATATTTATATTCGCTTATTTGTGTATATCTCTCAATACACATCAGATAATCAAAATCTAACATTTTCAAGCTAAGATAATACATAATATCTTTGGACTGCATGAGCAAGCTCGTGCGATCCAGTCATGCAATTATTTTCATTGTTTTTGGTGGATATATTATCCAAAATATAATTTTTTTTTGCTAAAACCGTTTATGTAGAACAAATGTAGACAAAATTATCAAGTTTATGCCTTGGCCATTTTTTTGTACGACATCTGGAGTCTTCACAAAAAATTGTTGAAATGTTGAAATATATGATCCATAAAATTCAGTCCTTTTCAAAAGCACAAAATATCCTTTTTATTGGTTTTCCTCTCATTACTGCCTTCTTTACACCATAATTAACTTAATTAGTATAGAAATTCCATACTATCCTTTAAATAAGATTTTTTTTTGCAGTGCACATCCCAAAATTTACGAAATCTTGAAATGTACAAAACAATCACATTTTTTTAAAATCAATTAAAAACGAAATTTACGTTTTTCTGAAACCAGATTTAATTTCAGAAAAGTCCAACCTTACATAATTTCAATTCGAGAACATCTCACATAACGGGTTTGAAAACTGCTCTAACGATTTTGTTTAAGATTTTTGAACCTAAGTTTGTATTTTTTTAAGTGATTGCAACAAAACTACGTTTTAATTTTTTCTCTAAAAACTAAAAAAAAACGAAGAAACGGCACAAAGTGGAATGAAATGGAAATCTAGTGCGCCAAAACTCGTTTGTGTTGAATTTACCTGTTTCATTGATAAAATTGAGCTTATGACCTCTAAATATTTGAAAACAATGAATGTTTTTTCCCCTTGAAAAGCGACATATGTACTTTAAGATTAAGGTCATTTCCAACAATTTTCAATTTTTCGTGGGCCATGAATTTTATGGGGTATAACATTAAAATAGTGCCTAAGATATGTATGTACAATAAAGCCGTTTAACCAAACCAAATTACAATTTCTTTTTTAAAATTTTAGTTTTTGAATATTGTTTTAAAAACCCTTAAAGAACCGAAAATTTTCTTTCTCAGTTATTTTTCTTTTTTACTGATAAGTTTTTGCAAAAGAATATGAAATTATCATCCACCAAAGAGAATTCAGGATCTTTTGAATTGTCCCTTAAAGACCAACAAAATTCTTGAAAAAATAACTCAATCGCAATGAAAACACACACTCATTGTCAGTTCAGTTCACGACCTTAATCGATTGATATCATTTCAAAAATATTACTGCCACAACTTCATTTTGTTTTTACTTTTCCTCCTTCCTAAATTTTCTTCCTGGTGCTTACTGTTTGTAAAAAAACAAAAAAACAAAAAAAAAACTCAAGAGACAACAGCATATAAAAGAATTGCATTGAATCCACCAGAGTGTATTCAGAAAAGAAAATGACAGAAGTATTCAATATACAATCAGACAAGCAGAAACACAAGCATGAGAGACGATCCAAGGCTGGAGGAACACAGCGAGAAACGTCGGATAAGTCGAACAAAGGAATGAAAATCGTAGTTTTATATCGTTTTTTGTTCCGTCTTGCCGTTTTTATGCTTTTTTTCTGGATTGTCGAACAATGAAACAACCAAAATCAGAACTCCAGCCGGACTAGTCTCCATGACTTTGTTGTTTTTTTGTTCACCAAAGAGATTCACCATTCACCAAAGTCGTCGTCGTCATCATGGACATATGTTCACATGCATCCTTTACATGAAACCACCATCCGTCCACCACCACCACTACCGCCGCCGCGCTGATACTACCGCCATTGCAATTTTCCTATTGTGAAAGTTCCGTTTCAGACATGGTACAGTTTTCAAAGTGATTTTGAATTCGAAAATTGGAGAAAAAGCAAGTTCACAAAAATGCTTTGTTCCGCTGATGTCTTTTTTTTCTGTTTCTTTCACTTTTGTCATTTTATGTAGAAAAAGAAGGTGGAAACGAATGTTTTTCTTTTTTCTTTTAAACAAAAAAGAAAAACAGCATAACGATGATTTGGTATAGTTTTTCTTCTCTTTCATTCTCACACTACAACATGACAGTGTTTTTGAAAGGAAAACAGACAAAAAAGACTTTGAATGAGAAGAAAGGAATGTCCTTTTGTAAATAGCCCCCAGAGGTTGACACGAGAAAAAAAAATGAAAAACAGAAAATATATATTAAGATCCAAAATAAACTACGTTTGTATAAATGACCAAAGAAGGTTTTCAGTTGATCATCCTGGGGACGTTAATTTTTTTTTTTTTATATTTTTTTGTGAATCCAAATAGATTGTCACCCTAATGACTTGGTATTGTCCTTTTGCTGTTTGATAAACGGCTAAGGCTTTCACATTGCCAACAAGAAAAATTAAAGCGAATAAGAGAGTATTTTGATGTTTTTTGTTTGATTGTCCGGATATCATTAGGGAACGTGTGATTTGATATTTTGTTTGTACCTTTTTTTCTAGGTTCTTTGATTTTGTTTTTTTTTTCTAAGAAACTATTTCAAGGCACTTTATGGCCATCAGTTAGTTATTTTTTTGTAGAAACATTAAGAAAATGTTTTTCTTAAATTTGGTCACACAGAACTTTTGCTTTCCCACAACCAAACGTGTACATTTCTTGAAAAATAGGGACTTTCTTAATAGAAGGTTGACCGGTCGATAAATGAATCAGTGATATTTTTTTTACACGATTACTGAATTTACTTTAGGCAACATTTCCCCACCAAAACTTAAGAAATTTCAGTCGAAGTTTATAGCAAAAGCTAGGATATTTGGTGATTTATCACCCAGCAAACATCGACGATTTTATTCAATATTATTCCTTCGTCGAGGTATTGCAGAAGAGACGCTAAAGAGAAGCTGAATATGTTGTCAAACCCTGCGCCTAAAAAATTTATGTGTGGCAGATCTAATTTGAATAAGTTTCCGCTAATAGTAGTAATAGAGTAGGCACTAAGTTCAATCCTTGATTTCGTTAGTAGAAGACTTTCAGGCTCCAAAGTCTTACAATTCTGGTACTGCTTACTTCTGCAAGCGTTCAGCAAAGGCGGTCGTTGTTTTGCTGTTAATTTTCTGTCACTTTCGGTTGAAAAAAAATCCTATGTTCCCCTCGAACAGTTGGGGGCCTTAATGGCTGGAAAGATGTAGCTGATGAGTGGATTAAGGAGCTGCTAATACTTAAATTATAAGTTGAGTTGGCTGTGGCTCAGTCCAGTTCTTTTTCATCAAGGGCTACAAGCGATGGAATGCCATGTTGGCTTTCTTCAGCACATTTCTTCAGTGCCGGGTGAATATCAGTTACTCGTTGTGAGCTTGATGCTTCTATAGTTTCCAGCCGAACAACTGTCTTGTCCTCTTGTTTGTCTGAGGCACAATCGTTCCGGTTTGGATATTACAAATTGAACAAACTAAGCTCGGATGCTAAAATTCTGTAGAGAACTGATATAAGTTTTGAGCCTTGGGCAACATCAGCTCTGATACACTTTACTATTGACTTGAAGCTTACCAGTTGCAAAAAAAATCAGTGTTGCTGGGTACCACGCTCAAGATTAACAGCGGTTCTATTCTCATCCTATTACAAGAGGTTTCATACAATTTAAAATATTTCGCTACGAATTCGAACATGATACAGTTTCATCGTAGATCAGAAAAGTGAAACTTTTTTGGCTTTTACCCCATTTTACCCTAACTTTTCCCGGTAGAATTTCAAAAAATCCCGTTGTATCAGAACTTTACATCATACCACCTATCTTTTGGTGTATATAGTTTTTTTCCAATCACTTATAGTGTAGAAAATGAATCAGTCAGAATATCAATAACAATGGCTGACTTCTGAAATTTAATAAATTTATTGTGTGTGCTAAGTAAACATCTGCATAAGTTCCATGTTTTGGGGTAAGTTATTATGTCTTTTAGTTTATTTTCATATAACTGTGAAGCTGATGTATCAGTTGGTCTATCTTTTTCCTTCTGTTGGTTTGAGTATGTTTGTTAAGTTTTTGAAGCAGAGTACCTACCTTTGAGAATTTGTTGTTTTCTTCTCCATGCCAGCGTGCTGAAAAGTGTTACTGTCTTGCGTCCACTTTTCTATCATATCCTTCCAGAATTTTGTCATTTTTTTACAAAGGTCTTAGAAGAAAGTCCTGCTTCGTTAGTTGGCAAGAATTTATTCTTCCCTGACTGACTTTGCTTTCCGGCATTTTGGGATTTGCTTCAAACAAAAAAAGGGAAAAACATCACACCTGACGCTAGTCATACACAAATGAACTGACTTGTGAGGAAATTATATAAAAGAAAGACACATTTTAATGGTTCCCGAGAGGAATTCTAGTTTTAATTTTGCAGTTTTAAAGGAAGGTATCTCCGTTTACTCTTTAGTCTATTTGTAACTCCCATGTCTTTCATTTTATTTCAGAAATGTGAAATAGAGTATACTCACTTTAATAAAACGGACACCTAACTCCCAGTAAAAACCTCTTCTATAGTCAAGTCAAATACATGATTATCCTTTCGAATTATTATTTTTTTTTTTTATCAAGGACTATGGCATACATTAAAACTATAAATATTATTACCATGAAAATTCATTTCACTTTTTAGAATTTTAAACCCTTGAGGGTGACTTTATTATCATAATAATTTTTAGCATAATAAAACTAATATATAGAATCTCCTCAAGTATAAACACATCCATTACAGTAATCAACCTAAGGTCCCAACATGTCTTTATATAGTCCGTATCCCCAAACATCATCAAAGTAACGCCCCATAAATAAATTGTCCCTTAACTCAAATATAGCTACTAGCTACAAAAAAAAATAACATTTAGTCTAAGTAGATATAGTTATAGGTACAGTATATAAAGTGATACAAATTATGCCCGTATTCCACTCGGGGGCGTAGATAATAAAAATAATTTGAGTGCCGTTCACTTAAACGGAACTGTCATGTCTTGTACCCTCCGGTCCAATGGAAGGTACATTCAACACAACATCACCCACCGCTCATTATTGTTGTTAGTTATGTTGTTGGAAAGCATCTATACCATACCAACTCCCTCTAGAAGTCATCTCCTTTGTGTGTAATATCCTCAACGACAATTTTAGTAAAAAGGTCCTTTTTTTTTTTATATCTCTCTGTGTGTTTATTAGAACAAAATGGCGTTAAATTAAAATTACTTTTCTTATGACGATGTGAGAATTTTCTTCTTTTTTTTTTTTGTACATCACTCGCTCACTCTCGAATCTCGCACAGCATCCTCTCGTAGATGAGAAGTCCTTGGTAAATTTGTGCCGCGCAACAAACCCTTGTTATACGATAGAAGTTGATCAAAACAAGCATCCGCATAATAAAATTATACAATTTGCAACTCTGTGTGTATAGTAAGTGGCTGTGTATGGTGCTGGTGCTGGTGCTGATGCTGGTGCCACTATATACTTAGTTGAGAGAAAATTTATAGTGCATGTTCTATATAATTTAACAACATCCATAAAAAAGAAGGACCTATGCGAAATTGTTTACTTACAAGCCATGAATATAAGGAACGACAAAAAAAAATAAAACATCGAAATAATGAAGGTGATTTGCACTTAAACGAGGACGGATTTTAAGTGTCAATGTTGACGTAATACTTTTTTTTAATTTTTTTGTTTTTTATGTCGAATAGAAAAAAAAATCCTTGGCGTCTTAGAGTTTGATTAATGGTTGCATTTAGGATCTTTTATAGGATAAAAGGGAGGTATGGCAAATATTTTTCATGTGAACCCCAATACCGAGCTGTAATGGAGACAAATTGAAATTTTTTTGTTTTTTTTTTTTAGCTCAAATTAATTGGTTTCAAGTTCAATTAGAAGTTTTTTTCTTATGTTTGCATCGGAAACGGTGTGCAATGTTTTTCTCAAGTCAGTTTTGATAAATTGAGATGTCCTTTCAGGTTAAAGTTGAACATGAGCTAGAAATTACACACATTTATAAACAATTTCCATGATGCCAATGAAATTCTCTTTCAGTTAAGTGGAGTAGACTGTGCGAAAAAAAACATTATGAAATTTTAATATTACCTACTTAAAGTTTCAAGTAAACAGAAACCAGGTCAAATGATAAAGTGGCTTAATTGTTTTTTGTTTTATTTTGTCTTTAAACATTTTTGTTTTTACCTCTTTTCTATATTTCCAACACTTGGTAAAATGTGCTCACAATTTTTTATTTTTAATTTTGTTATTCGTAAAAGAAAACAAATATTATACAAAACTTGACATCTGATTTATTATTTTTGAAAACTGACATTTAAATAAATTGCATTTATACTTTTTTATGTTTATTCATTTGCATTAAGAGTGCTTTTGGCTATTACCTACTTACTTTCATCATAAAATTTTGTTTAAGCATTTATCATGCATTTTTTTTACGCAATATAAATATTACTTGAAATATTTTGTAAATGATTTATTTTTACATTGAAGCATTCAACAGAAGTATGTTGAACTTAGTGTGGAGTATTGAAAACAAACAGAGGTCTCTGTGATGGTTTTCAATGAAGAATGAATAAATGGTTTGGCATTTTGTAAAAATAGATTTTTTAATATGCATTCTTCGATAGTGAAAAATGCCTAGTCTGTACTAGATTGGGATCGTTTTTTTCTTGTTTTGAATTTTATAAAATACATATTTGTGCACTTTTGCTCAATCTTGGTTACAATCGGTAAGATCTTGTCCTACATTTTTCTTTTTTAATGAAATTTGGAAGAAAAACGTTGATTTTTTTTCTCCAATATCTTGAGAACAAATAGTGGTAGTTCGTTTTGTTAGTTTTTTTATATTTTTTTTACACAAAATGGTGTTTTAAATATGTAACTGGAAAATTTTTCAAAAAAAAACAAAAAAAAACTACGAAAAATTACACTGGATTGCAACGGTAATTGCCTTCAAGCCACACTATATATTTCTTAGGAATTTTGGTAAAGGCTAAATTCCTTAGACAAGTCACGTTTCTAAGTTATTTCAATAATAAACATTTGTCAAACACCTGTTTTTGGGGGTACATTTTTGACGTTTAATATCTTCTCCTCTGTTTTTCAAAACTAACTGATGTTTTTAAAAATAGAGTTTAATGAAATTAATAATTTCTCTGAGGGAAGTACAAATTTATTTGGATTTGGATTTGTTTTTAAAAAACCTAAAGAATACAAGAAGTTATTCAGGTTATACAGTAAACATTGTTAAATCCTTAAACTGCGTAAAGCCAGCATTCTGGCTACCCTGAAACACAAAATAAAAAGGCGCTATCTCAAAGGCTTCTTAAAATAAGTGCATTTTTTTCGTCCAATGAATTTACTTACTTTACATTTTTTTAATTCTACGACTACAAAATGGATGAATTCCATAAATTTTCTTTTGCAGCAATTTTCTACGCTATAGGTGTCAAAACATAGTTGATACAAAAAATTAACAACTCTTGAACTTTTTTTGTTAAGAAAAAAATAAATTTTTATTTTTGTAACTCAAAATTCGAAAAAAATAAAATATTGAAATAGTTAAATTATCTCTGGTATAAAAAAATGTTGTGGACACCCTGACCCTGGTTCAAACTTTCTAAGAAATTGGCACAACAAAAATGTTGCTTTCAAAATAGTAACATTTTTTACTGAACCTATGCGAAAAGAGCGCGTTTAATAAAGTAACTAACTTCGTTGCATAGTTTTATATTTTTGAAAATTGTATCCCTTACGCCGGCCATTTCAAGATTATTTAAGGAACCCCGGTATGATTTCAATAAAATTCAAAGAAATTTTGAGATAAGGTTCTAAACAAAAATGTATGATCCTAAACTTTGCTTTCAATTTGTTCTCAAAAGCTTAAAAAGTCACTAAAATAGTTAAACTTATTCGATTAAAAGAAAAAGAAAAAACTGAATACGAATATTTTCATCGCAACAAAAGATTCAAAATCGATTAAAAAATAAGAAAAAAAAAATTTTGAATTTTGTCACCACTGCAAAAATGGACTGATTTTTTTAAAACTCATGGCAGTCGTTACGTCTTGACAAAATCTAGGAATAATGAAAATTCTTGTGGCTTAGAGTGGAGGAACTAAAGTAAATTATCTTAAAATCGTCAAAGGCGCTTCGATTTGGATGTTTTATTTTTCAAACGGTGATGATATTAATAAATACTTTAACAGTTGCCGCTTAAAAATTGCCATTTTTTAACTTATCAATAAGATTTTTGTTAAAAAAAAAATTTTTGTTTGCATCAAAAAATTTTGTTAAAATTTTATAAAATAAACTATTCCAAAAATTTGCCTGGTCTTAATATTTGAGGAAAATTAAAAAAAAAAACAGTTTCAGAAGAAATATAGGGTCGAAATTCTGGTTTTAAAACACTGCTTTTCATATTTCAAAAAAAATTGCCTAATTTTCAATCAAAAAAGTTGACGAAAAAATTTTTGATTTTTGAAAACTATGAGATGGTTTGTTTCTTTAAATCCTCTTGTTTAAGATTGAGAAAGAAAACAACATCGTTCTTGAAGAAATATTACCAAAAATAAAAAAAAAGCAATGTTGAAGATCGATTTTTCTGTAAATGTCAGTAATATCAGCCAGTAAAGATTGGTCATAGAAAAAAAAATAATTTTTTGCAAAGATTTTGTGTTTCTTAACTTAAATCTAGTATTAGAATCAGAATTGCTTTATCATTCAAAGTTTTTGAGATATCGAATCTTAAACATCCTAAAAACATTTTTTTTGTAATCTTTTTGGTAAAGAAAGATTCCATTTTAAGAAACAAGGCCAAATTTCTAGCAAATCTATCGGTACGCTTTAAACTATTCTGAATTTGTTCAAAAACATCACAAAAACAGTGTTTTTGAGATGTTTAAAATTCGATATTTCAAAAACATTGCATGATAAAGCAATTCTGATACTAGATTCGATTTGAAAAACTTAAAATCTTTTTTTTAATTTTTGACAATGTTTCTTACAAAAACTGTGTTGTTTTCTTTCTCAATCTTAAAAAAGATGACTTCAAAAATGACTTTTCAAAATAAATATTTTGCTGAAAAAAATTGTATGCGGTTAGTAAATATATCAATGTACGTTAAAACCAAGTTTCATTAAAATTTTACTATTTTGGAAAAAGATAAAAATATGAAACGAACAAAATTAGAAATTTTTCACAATTTTTTTGAGGTTATATAGAAAATGTATTCAAAAAAAGTTGATCTACAACTTTGTTTGCATAAATTTTCTATATAACCTCAAAAAAATTGTGATAAATGTCTAAAACTGATTTTTTTCGTTTCATATTTTTTTAATATTTACAACTCTTGCATTGATTTTTTTTTTTGCCTACGAGGTCTACTTTTGTTAGAAATCTTTAAAAAAACACGATTTTCGACACCCACTGCACTTTTTCATCCACCCACCATTCTGTTTCTGGCAATTTATTTTTCTTTCCTTTCCTATAATATTTACCCTAAATTTTCCCACCGCCCATATCCTGCTAATATTTTTTTCAACTTTTGCCCTATGAAAACTATATTGGCACTGGTCTATAATGCATTTAACTCATAGATGGTTCATTAATTTTGAATCTTTTCAATAAAATAAATGTAAATAAATGATAAAAAAAAGTTTCATTATCTTGAGTAATCAAAAGTTTCTTTTATTTTTTCCATTTGTCCTTTTAATAACATCCACTGATTTTATATTCATTGAACTCTTGTACAACACTAATCAAATTTCCGCACTTGTTCGAAAAACTCCAAAATGCAAATGCAATTAATGTCTGCATGACTGCTACATTAAACTGTTTCCATAATAAAAAAAAAAACAACACACAAACAGAAAAACTATCAAATAATTTTGTCCTCATTTAAATTGTCTCTCTCCAATTCTACCACCCCCATATAAAACTTAATCGTAAATTTATCATTTGAATTGGTATAAAATGACAAAAAATCAATTCATAAATTGCAGTACATATATTTCCTCTTGCAGAATTGTGGAGAGTAAAATGCAATCAAAAATCAATAATAACTTATCCAACTATAAAATTCAACTGGCACTTAAAAAAAATCCATCCATCGAATCATATCCTTCCAGACAGAAATCCTTTCTTCCATTTAAACAAAGAAACAATAAAAAAAAAAAAACAAAAATTAATTAAGAATTCCTCTTGAAGTCGTAGACATTGCTAAAGACTTTATATCTCCCTACAAAATTCACAAAATATAATATCTCATCGTATTTGAGTGTAAATAGCTTAAATACATAAAAACGAGACAACACGACATCATTTCATTAGATCAGAGAGTTCAGGAAGCAATTGATGTCCTGGAGAAATTTATTTTAGTTTCTTTTTCTTTTTTTTTTTTTTTGCATTTTCAATTATCCGTCTATTTATGGTTTTTGGATTTCCACTCTTCGTATCGTGGGATGCAGTTAAGTTCAAAGATGAAAATTTATGGAATTTATATTTTCCGTTTCTCGTCGTGCGCGTTCTTTGAGCCTTTTTTTTTATATTTTGTTTCACAACGAAGATACGCGATACGAAATCACTGAAGTTTTATCTTAGGAATAAGAAAATATATATTTTTATCTATATTTCAATATTCATGGTAATAATTTTCCGTTTTCTTAGTCCTTGTGACATCCTCATCCTCTATATCTACATCGCGCCTTCGTTAGTTCAAGTCGTCCTTTTTTTTTTTTATTATTATTATCGTCCTTCTTCCGTACCATCAACCGTCGAGGATAAAAATTCAATGTTTGAGGTCAATTCGATTAGATGTTAAAAGTGTGGTGAAACCATCCCCCCGGAAGCATTTATACAAAAATAGAACGATGCTATCTGATGATGCAAAAAAATAAAAAAAATAAAAAAATGTGAAACAGAAAAGTTATCAAGTTATCAGTTTATGATGAAATTTTTTACTGAAAGTCCTTGAATCAGAAGAGAGAAAACACGAAGGCATTGGTGTATCAGAAGCATCCAACAATAATGATAGAATATAAAAATATTTTCTCTTTTTTTTCTCGTTTTTTTTTTTTTTGTCAAAGAATTTCGATCAACCTTCTACCTCTTGTGAAGAAAATAGAATAAAAAAAAAAAATAAAATATAGGAACCTAATGAAAAATAAAAGGACTTTGGAAAATGTCCTTCCTGTCATCGTGTTTGAGTTTCATAATAAATTCTCTTCTTTGTGTCGGTTAACTTTAGATTTTTCTTTCAACACGTTTATTTGAATTTTTAATATTTCAATTTTGATCTGGATTATTTTTGGGGAAATAATGTTGGTTTTTTTTTTGATCAGGAACTTGATTTTTAGGCCGAGGAAATTGTTGATTTCTGTGTTGCATACAAAGTTAAAATTGAAGAAACGAAAAATGTGATTTTGTTAAATGTTTTCTATCAATTTGTCAATTTTTTGGTTTTAACGAGTATAGCTTAACAAAATGCTATTTTCTGTAGTTTGAAAATGATTTTTGTGTGCTTTAAGTGCAACCAAGTATATCTATTTCATTCAAATTTTTTTTTGCGTTATGCATGGTAAGCATTTAATTTAAAAATTCCAAACTTGAAAAGGGAGAAAAATGTTTGATTTAGATAAATTTTGAGGTGAAACGCTATGAGCCAAGAATTGAAGAGGAAAAGAGCAAGCATATGTCCATGTTCAAGTCAACTTGAACTCAGATTTGAAACATTTTCAGATATGATAATTATTAAAAGATTCAAAAACTTAAAGAAATGCTTCTTAATTTAACCTGATGCGACCATTTTTCGCTGAGGTACAGTCTATCGAAAATCACTTAAAAATCGCGGAAAAAATTCTTGTTCCTTTAATTGTTTCGGCTACTGTATTTTGCAACAAACAAAATTCTTATGAGTAGAAGACATAGCAATGCATGTTTTAAAACCAAGTTTCAAACCTAACAATTGTTTGTAAATGATAAAAAAAATAGGCATTTGGCATTTTCCCAATATTTTTTGGGTTATATAAAAAATTATATGAACGCAAGTTGTAGATCTTTATACCATTTTCAACTCTTGTATTCGAATTTTTTTGATAGCATCATCATCATCATCGGCTCGACAACCGGGGTCCGGTCCTGGCCTCTTTCAACAAGTCTCTCCACCTATCCCGGTCTCGAGCCGACGCCATCCAGTTGCGCACCCCAAGGCTTCGGGCGTCCTGGTCTACGCCATCTCTCCAGCGCAAGCATGGTCTACCACGCTGCCGTCTACCATAGAATGTACCGCAAAAGACTTTCCGAGCAGGTACCTCTTCGCTCATACGAGCTAGGTGCCCTGCCCACCGGAGTCTACCGAGCTTAATTTTTGTCACTATGTCTGCTTCAAGGTAGATTGCGTACAACTCATGATTGTACCGTCTCCGGAATCGTCCTTCCTCACATATGGGGCCAACAATTCTCCTTTAGACTTTTCTCTCGAACGCGGCTAAGAGGTCACAGTGCCTTTTGCTAAGCACCCAAGTCTCGGATCCATACATGAGTACTGGCAGGACCATGGTCCTGTACAGCAGCAGTTTTGAAGTTATGGTAAGATTTCTGGATTTGAATAGCTTTGACAGACTGTAGTAGGCTCTGTTGGATTTGAGAAGCCGCTCGCGTATTTCTTCTTGATAGCACTTCTGATAAAAATCGTAAAAAAACAGGATTTCTGACACCCGCCCTACTTTTTCGCCCACACCCTTTTACCATTCTGTTGAAGATGTAGGTAGGAACGTGCAAAACTTATTATTTTGTATTAATTTCTCTGTTTATTTTTTTCTGTAAACGCAGTTGCTTTCTCTTATCTTCCATTTTTTTTCGATTTTTAATATGATAGCCAAAAAATTAAAACACTTTAACCGCTAGGTACTTCCTGGTTGAAAATTCATAGCTCTTTAATGTGGGTAGCGGTAGGTATACCTTTCCATGGTCGCTTCCTAATTATGTTTTCGAAATTTGGTACCCAAAACTTCCTTAAATATTTATACAAATCATGTCTAACATAATTAACACCCTCCTAAACACCATCCAAAGGCAATTTTCTTTATTTTTTTTTTTTCATACTTGAAGTTGATTCTTTTTCTATTTTTTTTTTTTTTTTTTTGCAACAGTATCAATTTCCTTTTATGTCTGCTTCTCCCAAATGTCTCTAAGATTTAATAAAGAATTCATTTCTTTGCAAAGTAACCATTTCTTCCGTTTTTTATCCTCAAACTTTTTGTCAAATATTTAAGGTAATTTACTCGAAATAATGGACATTCTTATATGTACAGTATAGCTTCAAAAGGAAAAAAAAAAATCAACCCCCAAGCCTCCCTAGACATTAGCCTATGCTTCCTCATCACTAAAATGAAACGCACATTCACCTTTTAGGTCACAGTTCATAACTTCTCATTATCACAAAATATAGAAGTGAAACTGCTCGGAAACTTTCAAGAACCGCGCCATAAAGCCTTGCAAAGAAATTTAATGTGAAAACTTCTCTCTCGCGAATGAAAAGTTTCCTTCGGAGAAAACATTGAAATGAAAAGAAAGCAACAAAAAAATAAAATAAAAGAAGAAAAATCAAGAAGAAGCAGATGATAATGGCTTTCGGAAGAAGCACAATCATCCTTCTGCCTATACACAATGCCATACTACCTACCATGGCAACCCCAAACGAAACGACTTGACTACGTGATCCGAACATCTAGACTCGCATTAAGTTTAGTAATGATGGTCTCATCTTTCCGCAGAAAACAGTGATTTCGTGCTTCATAACGGAACTCAATAGAAAATCCATTGTGGACAAAGTCTTTAAGTAATTCCCTGAGACCCTCAGAGGTTTTATTCAATGAAAAATGAAAAAAAAAAACTAATTTTCACTTTTAAATTTTCTCCCCCCACCACACCCACACCCAACTCGCATACCGGGTGTCATTATCATAACCGTTCTCATACTTCTATACAATATTTTCAATTGCAGATGTGGCCAAGAAACACGTGTTATTCCACGAATCCTTCAGCTTCGATCGCACTGGCTAAAATCGGAGAAGGAAAGTTTGCGACTGCAAGAAGCCGGCATCACCAAGGAGGTTATGAACAGTGCCATTGCACAGTTTTGCTTGGAGATAATCGCGAAGCACGGCGAGCCAGCGCCACGGTTGTGCAATAAAGATCCACTTACTCTCAAGATGGGTACCTATGTGATAGAATTGTTCCCAAATGTAAGTTCAATTTCATTTGGTGGCGACGGCGGCGGCCTTCAGATGAAGGAGGGAGCGTTTTAACTGGGTTATGTAACCATTTTTTTTTTTTTTTAACCTGCAGGCAAAATTCCTTTTCATGGTTCGTGATGGTCGGGCGACAGTGCATTCAATTATTTCACGGAAAGTCACGATTACTGGATTCGATTTGACGAATTATCGCCAGTGCATGGCCAAGTGGAATCATGCGATTGAGGTTATGCACAACCAGTGCAAGGAAATCGGGAAGGAGCGTTGCATGATGGTGAGTCTTTTTGTGTCTAAAAAATCGATATATAAATTTAAACGTATTTAACAGTTTGAATGAGATTTAAATAGAATTAATGTTTTGATGGAATTGGAAGACTTATTACAGAAGAAATACTACCGATGGTAGCGTTGCCTCGCTTATATCTATCTTTTGTTTCATAGGCTGTGTTGGTGTGTTAAGTGTTTAGTGTTTTGTATAATAATAATTTTTAGATGGAATTATTGAAAAAAAGGCCTCAATTTTAAGCTGAACATTTGAATTTTGGTCGAAAATGGCAAAAGATAGAGAACTTATCAATATATCGCAAACTGTCTTTAGGTAGTTGATGGCCTTTTTATAAAGGCAGACATTAACTCTATTATTGATGCATATGACATGGATCCTGAAATTTAGGATGGATTTTTGAAATATGCGGGGATGGGAATGTGACGAACTTCAAAGTAAAACATTTTCTTCTATGTATGTGGCGTTTTTTTTTGGAGACTATCGCCAGACGTTTTTTGAATTATTTTTTTTTTTTACCAAACATAACGGTACCTGTCATATACCGTTTTTAGAAAAAATCATTTTTCTCAAAAACGGTGCCTACCATGGTATTAACGGTACCTGCCACAGGACCTTTTTTTTTAAATTAAAATTTTCTCCTTCATGACTCAATCAATTTCAACCATTTTTTTTCACATGAAAGCTTTTAAGTTGCCGTAATAATGTTTAGTAAAAAATTTTAAAAATTTTTTTTCTTTTGGATTTTTGAAACAAATTTGATTTTTTTTGAAAAATCGTTTTTTCGAAAACTACCTACTATTACTATTGGAACAACAAAAATTGAAAAAAGTATAACTTTGTTTCACAGATCAGTTAATATAGCTTCTCCATTACTTCTTCACTTCTTTATCACTTCGGAAGTCTATCAAGACTTTAACAATTGCTTCGAATTATTGAAGATCAAAATCCTAATCATTTACTCCGGGACTCAGGTACATCTCAAAATGTCTCGTTCACATCCATGGTGAAGTCATCCTTTTGTACGATGGATTGGATGATTACTTAGCTGGACGGCTAAGATAGTTATGGGGCGTTAAGCGTTTTCAAACGTTTAATAGCAAATAGACAATATCTTACTTACCAGATCTATTATATTATTTTTAACAAATGTCATTCTAAAAAACTTTTCAATTACCAACAGGTACGCGAGTTATGATATCAAAACGGTTCACCCCAGTGATATTGGGCTAAGTGCTCGTTGGTGCCATTCCTCACTACCCTACCTAAAAGTTGCTTTTAATAAGCAAATTATCTTCTATTAATGCAAAAATTGAGAAACAGAAGACACAATTCCATAAGACTTGTTTGTTTTCTCTATATTTCCAATTCTTGGTACAGGTCTTAGAAGTAACCACAAGCTTCTAATACCGGACCTACCTCGAAACATACAACTATTTTAAAAGAGAAATATATTAATTCCATAAAAGAAAACTGGAAATTTAATTTAATACCTCAAAAGTTTCAATGGTACTTATACTCCAATGTATTGTTAAAGCCTATCAGTGTCACACTTTTCATTCAACTCTTAATCTGTTTATTATCTATAATTGGATGAAAGCATTTTACGCTTCTATAAGAGTGCTTATGCCAAATTATCACTTCAAAAACCTCATCGATAGCTACTATATAGTACATAAATCAAATTGTTCATTCATTATAATAATTTAAAAATAATTACTATCATCACAATTCCCAGACAATTAATTTCACAAGTTTCCCATTATAATTAATTAAACATAACAAAAAAAAAAGTAAATCACCCTTCAAGGGTAAATAAATAATAATAATATCACCTCTCTACCATTACACTTTCCACTCTAAACCAAAAGCATTATGGCTATTTACAGCTATTTCGAACTTTCCACTTCATTGGCATAATACAAAAAGGATAACTCTAATGAGAAGCGGCAATCGCTGATAAAAAACAAAAAAAGTTAATTTAAGTTGAAAAAATAAAAAAAATTAACCAACATTAATCACTTCCGTCGACGTCGTCGTCGACGCGTCGTCACCAGAAATATAAATGAATATAGAAAGTTATGACGGTAGGTATACAGAGCTGATAAGGGTAGCCTTGTTATCCTTTGTGGTTGAATTTTATTATTTATTCACTCACACACAATTTACAAACAATTTAGGAATGCCTCAAAGGAAAATCAGCAAAATGTTTTTTTGATATGATGACAAACTTTAAATTGCTGTCTTTCGTCGTCGTCGTCGTCGTCGTCGTCGTTGTCGTCGGTCGTAGATAAATTTGTTTGAAATTTTAAATCTGAATAAAAAATAAAGGGCATATTCTTTGCTTTTGAGAAATCAGAACAGAAAATAAATGTAAAACACCATGAGACGAGAGGAAGAAAAACAAATAGCTTAAAACAGGCCCAAGGCTATAAAAGCAGATGGTTTTGTGGAACGTGGAGGATGCCCCATGGGGGCAGAGAATGAATAATCGTGCTTTCAATTAAGCGAAATTCTGTATTTAATTAATGTTTTGTTTTTCAAACAAACTTTGGTATTAAAGAATAGAATTTTTTTTTTTGCAAATTTAAGGGAAAATCGAAATGTTTACATAATTTCAGTTAAAATCAAAGTTAATTGAATGTTTGTTCGAGTATTAAAGATAATTTAACGAATGATTTATGAATCCTTTTGTTGCTGGTGTGACTTTTATTGTTCCTGCTGATAAATAAAATTAGTGACAAGTATCAGCTTGAAAGCTGTGCTAAGCAGGTTTGTAACAATAGGGGTAGGGGGTAGGTGCTCATGAAACCTTGGTAAGCGTATGGTAAACCTGGTTAATGCGGATTGTACCGGCAGAGGGGATGCTCGAAAATTCTACCAAAGGATAAGAAGATTTACCAAAGGCTACAAGTCCAGAACTGCCAAAATGAGGAGGTGGGGGGGGGGTATTGTTGTAGGCTCACAGTCAATGCTATGGATCTTCAAGGAACATTTTTCTAGACTCCTGAACGGCGAAGATAGCCAACATTTGGCTGATATTCCATTTAATTTGGACGACGATGGTCAACAATTTCCTCCACCTGACCTAGATGAAGTGCGCTCTTAGCTTAAGTCGTATAGAACATCGGCGACTCGGCCAAAACAACACGATGGATAGTTATAACTTCGAATTAGTCAAAGACTTTGTCTACCTGGGATCCACTATAAACTCAAACAACGACATCAGTGTAGAGATCAGCCAATCGCTGTTTCTTCGGGCTGAGGAGGCATTTAAGTAAAAAAAAACCCTTTCTCATAGAACCAAGGAAACAAAGGTTTTCCTAAATATACCAAACGTTATTGGAAATAACATCTTCACACCAAAAAATTAATAATTTTAGCCTTGAGGTAAAACCTTTTGTCATATGGGGTAAGCCACTGTACGACGCCATCATCCAATTTTACGTGGATAGAATCTTAACCTTCAAAACCCATAAATGTGAACAAAAAACAGCAAAACAGCAAAAGTTGTTATGTTGATGTGACTATAAAAACTCGTAAGATCTGCAGTCTTTCCGGTACTGCAGTTATATGATCGTAAAATGACTAAATTTCTAAAATCTTTTAACTTACAAGATCACTTTTATTGTACTAACATTTTTATTAGTACTTTTCACTATAAAATTACATTCAGCAGTCAGTAGTAAAATACTGACTGATGAAAGCAGTTATTTGACTTAAAACTGATTAACTGCAGTAAACTTTTTGACTGGTTTTAGTCACACGACAGTACAAGAAAGTTTCTTTGAAAACATTAAAACCAGTCCAAAAGTACTGGAATTAATTTACTTTAAGTCAATTAATTGTACAGTCAAAAAAAATAGTACTGACTGCCAACTGCATATTTTCCAGTTTAGGGTATATACCCGATAAATACCCGGTATTTACCCATTAATAAATACCTACCAAATGGGTAAAAAAACGAGGCACATCACTATTCTAGTGATCTGCAGTATTTCTACTGGTCTTCTACGCTTAGCTTTGTTGGTGTTTACTCCGAGAGATTAGGGAGTGCCGATCAGTGATAGGTCTTGCTGTCATAAAAGTTTACGGACTTTGAATTTTCTCATTATAATCGGTCCTTGCCATGAACATTTGAATTCTACATTGAGAGAACAAATCGATTGCTACCGACGAAAAAATTGCCCAACGACATTTTCGTTTGCAGGACAATTTTTTAGCTTCGTTTGCAGCAAATTGGTAAATTCGTTTGTGTCAAACACTTTTTGCCAAAAACAAAAAAAGTTTTAACTTAACACGAAACGAATATCTTGCCATTCCGACACGGACTGTATAATTTATGATTGGCGTAGAATGCATATACATAAAATGAGAGAACGAATTTTTTGTGTCCAACGACTTTATGTTTGTAAGACTAAATTTTTCGACTTGAATACCGTTTGCAGCAAACTCTTAAATTCGTTTCGGTAAAACAATTTTTGCTTAACACAAACTTTTCATTAGTTTGCTGCAAACAAGTGAATTTTCTAGTTAACGAACAGATGCTGAGATGTGGGAAGCATTTTCGTTTGCCGCATTGTTTTGCATTATGTTTGCTGTAATATAATTACAATTTGGGTTGCTATTCGTTAGCCGCAAACGAAAACAAAAATATTATTTATCTGAGTGGATGACACCAAATATGTACAAATTGTGTTTATAATGTCATTTTCTGTCATCCAATTTGTGGTTCATATGGTATTTTGCATATTTATGTCAAAAATACACAAATTTTGGTGTTTACACAAATCGTGTGATACTAGCTTAATCGTTAAACAACATAGAAAAATATTTGTTTTTTTTTTTCAATAAATTTGATAGCAGAAATATTCTCAAATTTGTATCTAAATTCAAACTTTAGTTGCGATAGCAAAATAACAACAAAAAAAATGAAAAAAATGTTTGTTTTTGTATTTGTTTTTGCTCGTCAAGAAGTGTTTTCTGATTTTCTTTTTCGAGTTTCGACCGAAAAATTCTTTTGTATTCCCATCCTTGCCAATGCCAGTGCAATCTATCATGTGGATTAATTCTTACTCCTAACTCTATTTTAATGGAGAATTCCTTTGCTCTTTTCTCCACGGATTTTATCAGCAATTTCAACAGGGTGTTTGTGTTCGTGTGTGTTTGATGTATTTATTTTCTTTTTTTTCTGTTCATTTGAATGTATGTGTGTGTGTGTGTGTGAGTAATCTTCTTATTTTGTTCTTTTAGTATTTTCTGTGAATTATATTTTCTGACTTGGATGTGCTTTATAATTAATTGCAGGTCTATTACGAACAACTGGTGCTTCATCCCGAAGAATGGATGAGGAAGATTTTGAATTTCCTAGATGTGCCATGGAATGACTCAGTGCTGCATCATGAGGAATTCATAAACAAACCTAATGGGGTGCCACTGTCTAAGTGAGTTTCATATTTATTTTGTTTTTTCTTTTTTTCGTTTCTTTGTTTTTTTGTGTGTATTTATAGTTGAGAGCCAAGGATGTGTAATAAATCATTTGTGAAAACAGTTGTGAATATCCTTGTGATTCATTCAAATTATATCTATAAGAGTGTTGGTTTATACTTGATGGAATACTCTCTGTTAACTTTTTGTTATAATTTGATTTTAATGAAATGTGCTTTTTCTTTTTTTTTTTCATTTTGATTTTAGAGTGGAAAGATCTTCAGACCAAGTTATTAAGCCGGTCAATTTGGAGGCAATGTCGAAATGGGTGGGTCAAATACCGGAAGATGTGGTACACGATATGGCTGATATAGCGCCAATGCTGTCCGTGTTGGGCTATGACCCATACTCAAATCCACCGGATTATGGTAAGCCAGATGCTTGGGTGCAGGATAATACTTTTAAGGTATGTGGCTTTGGTGTGCGTATAAGACTGCGCTTGCGTGGTGGTTTTGTTTTAACATTTCAAACTTTCTTTCATATTTTTAGTATTAATTTTGTTCATCGTATGTATTAATTTTTTATTATTTTCTGCTTAAAATATTTTACTTTCAATTAAGTTAAATTATAATCTACATTTAGAACTGTATTTAGTTAATTTTCTCAATTTACTTAATTTTCTACAATAATAACTCTTGTTTTGTAACTGTTGCCACTTTATTAAACTTTTAATTGCGTAAGCTTCATTTTATTCGAGAAAATGCCGCTATAATATTTTTCTATCTTATCTTAGTTTATTCTAAAAAAATTCTTAACAATATGAATTGAGCTTGAAATTAAAATTTAAAGTAACAAAACTCAAACAAAATAAAAGTTTTAACACATAGGGTAAAAGCGGGTGGGATGGTAAAGGGAAGTAGTATGAGTAGTTGAAAAGGTACCTTCAGAAACCAAAGAATTATTGTAATTCCAAGTTCCAAGTAGTCTTAGAGCTAGCTATTTTTAGTAGATATGAGAGCCGATTGTCAGTTTTTTGAACCAGGACAGAGAAATTATTAAATAATTTTCAAAAAAAATCACTACTTTGTTTTTTTATTAATTTTTTTTAAATACAAATTCTGGAAAAAGAAAATCTTAAATCAAAGTTCACTAATAGCTAATCAATCAGGCAATTATTCAAAAATATTTTTAACTCTAAAAAAAAATATTTAAGGGTAGTTCTGTGGGTTTATTTATTGATTGTAACAATAAAATTTAAAAAAACTATTATTTTTAATTTATTTATAAACAAAAAATGCTATTTTGTAACGGTTTATCTATTGATTATTTTGATATAAGAAAACATTTTTAAATCCCGTTATATATATATTTCTAAGCAATTATAAACTCGAAAATTGACCCATTTTGCATAAAATCGATGCTCGCGGCCTCTAAATATAATTTTAAAAATCTGAAAAAAATTTGGTAATATTCTTGAGCTGAAAAGATCTTAATTTCAAGAGAAGCCCAAGAAATACCACTAAATTGATATTGTGGACCACCCTAATGTAGGCACATGCATACTTAAGATTTAAAGAGACATTCATTCTAGGTGGATATTTTTGATATTGAAGAGATAATTTTTTTTTTTAAATCCATTCTTTTATGGCTTCTCAATTTGTAATCTCCGAAAGTTGACACAAAATAAATTATTAGAATTTTTTCAGTTTATATGGGATTTATCTGAACACGAAAATTGTCACTCTTCGTTAGCAACCTGCTTTCTTCAGTAGCATTCCCATTTAGTTCTCACAGGCGAATTAAACAAAAATTGATCAGAACTAGTTCAGAGAATCATTACGCATAAACCATGATTTGCACGCAGTGATTTGAAAGAAAACTCCAAAAACGCTCCACCTAGTAAACAGTGTTCGCCACTCTGTGCTCATTGTTCCAACAAGCCCTTGTTTTTTTGTTTTTTTGACAGTCCTGTCTGTAAATTTATTTTTTAGCAGAAAAACGAAAACTGCCAACTTTGAGTTATTAATCTTTATTTTATTTAACAAAGATTTTAATTTTTTTTTTATAAATTTAACTAACGCAAAAATTGTTCTTTTTAACACGAAATGCACGTAATTTTGCCTTAAACCTACTTCATTTTATATAAATTTTTTTGATATTTTAAAATTTTTACCATTTACCGTTTTATTTCTTAAATATGTATATATTTTTTTTATTTTTTCATACAATAATTCATTGTTATATATTTTTTTGTATTTTCTGTTAATTTTTATTTAATTTTTTTTTTTCAATCTAAACCATTCAAATACTTACAGCTAAAAGCAAACAAAAAGCTATGGGATAATCGTGCCAAAGAGGTACTTCAACTCCTTCCAGTCGATAAGGACACAAAATCAGATGAGGATAGTCTGAATGATTTATTCTCAGACATTCGCTTGGATAAAAAATTGCAACAACAACAATTACAGCACCAACAAGACCATCAACAAGAGGACGAAGATGAATTACAAGCCGATACCAAACCAAAGGACTCACAATTAAAATCGAAAAAACTCACCATCGGGAAAACATGATACCGAATTCCTATTCGCATAAATCATAATAAACAATTTATTTAAATTATTATTATTTTTTTTTTTTTATTTTTTATACTTAATAATAATTAAACGAATTTTAATTAAGAAACTAACAATAACTGTTTAAGTTTTATTTTAAATTTTATAAAATAATTTTAGTCAGTTAATCAAATAATGTTGCAATTTTGTTTTTTTTTTTCTCTACTAAATATTATGTTTTCGTTATTTTGCAATAAATTTTTTATATACTTATACTTATATATAAATAAGGTAGATAAAAATATGGTTGATGCCATTTATTTGGGGAAGAGCTTTTTTTTACAGATTTATGATGTTGTGAGTATCGAATGCATTTAATTGATTAATTTTATATTTAATGGTAAAAATATTATATATAGTATATGTCAATGTTTTTTTTTAGCAAAGGAAAACATAACAAATAATTGTAAAATAAATATTTAAAAGGTAAGATATTGTTATGAGCTTTTATATTATATAAAACAAAATATAAAATAATAGATGTATATGAATATATATATAAAGAATATATATATAAAAAATTGTGTGTGTATAGACAATGATAAAAAAATTAAATAAAATGTATAATTTTAAATGAATAAAGAAATCTAGATAAGAAATAATTAAACAGTAAATAATAATAAGAGAATTCATTATTATTTGTTTGTTTTCTTATCTCTAAAGTGACTGAATATATTTTAAATATTTTTTTTCTTATTCTTACTTTGCAAAATAATAGCTACTAGGCAAAAAAAATGAAAAATTATTTAAATAAATTTTACAAATCTTTTGCTAGTACCCACTTTTGTTTAAAATAAACATTTTCCTTGGTAACTGGAAGACAATAAAAACGTACTTTTTGTTCGATTTTTGTTTTTTTTTATCATTTTGTAACTACATAATTTTTGACAAGTTAGTTGGGCTATTTTTGTGTCGTGTTTTATTTTCTCATATATTTTTTTCTGTTAATACTATAGAATGGTCACATATTTAAAAAGGAGAGGTCGCATCTACTTGTTGTTATGACAAAAGCTGATTTTATTTTTTTTTTTTTAATTTTTTTACATAGAAAATTGTTAAATATTCTTAAACCCCATTAAAGTTTTTGCAAACAACACATTTTTCGTCTTTATTTTTCATGCTCTAAACTTGTCCGAGTCGAAAAAAAAACTAAACTGCAATTCTAGGGAGAATATTTTTTTTTTGTTAGTCTCAACAATAAAGTTCGTCCAAAAAAATATTAAAAATAAAACTGGACTTTTTTTACGACTGTAATAATAGGCCGATTTTCGTACAACTTACTACAATCTTTATCTGGGAAAAATCTAGGAGTGATATTTTCAGTTTTATACTTTTTTTTGACATAACTTTATTGTTAAGAAGAATATAAAAACACAAAACTATTGCGCCGAGACGAAGCGATTGCCGCTAGTTTCACGAAAATCAGTGCTTTATTACAGTCGTGACGAAAGTTCACACCTTTTTTTTTTGTTATTTTGTTGGTTTGTTTTGAATCTTTTGGCGAAAACTTTTTTGCTAAGACAAATAAAAAAAACATCTAAAAGATATCACACCTAGATTTAGCTGAGACAAAGCGATTGTCATAAGTTTTACGTAAATCGGTTCATTATTACAGTGGTGACAAAAAACCAAAACTTTTAACTTAAAACGAATAAAAAAAAACTTAAAAATATCGCCCCAAGAATTAATTTAAAATTTAAGAGAAAGCAATTGCAGTTTAGTTTTGTTTTAAATCGAACAAGTTTTACGGCTTTGGGGGCTGTTCAAACTTCAGCGGACAAATTGTCGGCAAAGTAGAAAATCATGTTTAATGGAATATATCGCAGGAGACAGTCACAGTACACCTGACAAAAACAAAAAAATGACATAGACTGGGCCTTGTACACAGACATCCGGCGGGATAGTCTATCGTACTTACCATTACACGAAGGGTAATAGGATTGCCACGCTTTTAAGTTCAATTCTTGTAATTTTTTCGACTACCCCCAATAACTAATATGACATGAAAATTTTCTATACTCAGCCAATTTATATAATTTTTTTCATTACTAATAGATACAATTATAGCAATTTTTTGTATTCTTATTTAAAAATCATACAATTTTATTTTAAAAACTGAAATTTATAAATTGTACTAGTTTTTTTGTAAAATTTTGTATTTGAATTTATATTTGAAGGACAAATGAAATGGCATAGCTTTGTTTTGTAGTTCAAAACCAATTACAAATTTATGGTTTCACTCTATTTTAATTTTTATTTAGTTTTCTAAGTGAAACAAAACTTTATACAAAGATTAAATACTACAACACCATCTTTCACCGTACGTGGGACATTTTATTTTTATTGCTCCTAATAAGGTATTTGATGTAATAAATACATTTCATTAGTTTATCTTATTTAGCTAAAAATAACACTGTGTGTCATCAAAAATATACGCGTTTTGTAGATCTAGTTGCAATGAATACAAAATGGTATGTATGTAAAAATTCCGTAACACCCCAAAAATAGGGGCAAAAAAAAATTGTAAAAATCTAGCTTAGTCAAATTTTTAACCATTTTAGTTTTTTTTTAACATGTGGTTTGGTTAAACCACCTAGACTGTATATTTGTATAAGCTGAACAAATTCAAAAATTAAATTTTTTTCGTCATTTACCAACCTCGACATCACCTTAAAGCATATATGTTTTTAAAACAACAGTTTTAAAAATACATTCTAAAATAATGATTATTTTCAAACCAAATGAGGCATTTTTTTATAAAAATCGGTTAAAAATTGGCTAAGAAAAACAATTTTAACTTAGATACAGAATTTCGCACGTTTAGATACCGAACAAAAATTTTAGTTTCTACCCCCCAATTGAATGGAATTTTGTAGAGCTTGTTGAGGACTTAGGGCCAAAAATGTTTTTTTGGCCTATATCCATTGAACATTTTTTTTACTGTTTTGGAAAGAAGATTTTCGATCTTTTCAACAATGTATAAAAAAACATGGGGCTTTAAGCCAATTTTTTCCCTTACTTAAATCTTCGAATTTCTGTAGCTAGTTTAAAATCTTTAAAATTTTATTCTTATCCAATTTTCAACCGATTTTTATAAAAATTGATGTCTAAGTTGGGTAAATGGCAAAAAAATTGTAATTTTTAAAATTGTTCAGTCAACAATACAGTCAACAGTTTTACCAAACCACGTGTTTTTTTTTTAATTATTGAAAAGGCCTAAATGTTTCCTACAAAAACAGTAAAAAAAAAATAACATTGGTACTAATTTGACGAAGCTGGATTTTTTACAATGAATGAAGGTCGAAAAGCTCTACAAAAATTGATAGGTCTCTGCCCGCGTATACTTTTTTACCCTGTTTTTGTCACAGTAAAATTTTTTAAGCAGCAAAAAAATTATTCTTAAAAATACCAACGCAACTTGTCACTCCTTCTTTGTTATACATTTTTTTGTTTTTCAAAATTTCCGAATTTATCACTTTAAGTATTTATTTTCAAATAAAATTAAAAAAAAAAACTCTAATTTTTGTTTTTTATTGATGTTTTAAGTAATTAACGAAATAAATAAAATCCATAAAACTAATCAAAATAATGAAAATCTGCACTGACAATGTGAATTGTTAAAAAGTAAAAAAATCTCTATTATCAAACATAAACAATTTTAATAATATTATTTTCTTTGTTTTTACTTAAACATAAATTTGTTATATAATTATAATAATCAGTCTTAATAATTTTAAAATCACAAAGCCATTGTTGTAAAGTTTTTTTTGTTTTTTTACCTAAATATTTTTAAATTTGGGCTCAAATTTACAATCACATTTTAAATACAATAAAACATGTTTCTTTTTTATTATTTAAATTTTCTAACACAACACAAATAATATTTTTTTACAAAAAAAAAAAATATTAACAAATAATAAAATAAAATTGTAAAAATCTTTTTTAAAAATGTATATTTATAAAATGAATTTTAAAATTATATATTTATTAAAAATTATATTACTTACAAATAAAACAAAAAAAAAAAAAAAAAGAATCATTATAAAATTACAAAGGAAAAACAAAATTTAAAAAAAAAAAAACTGTATAGATAAATTAAAATTATAAATAAATAAATGAAAAAAAAGTCTCATTGAGGATTTTTGTAATAAAAGAAAAATTAAAAGTAAACAAATTGGTGTTTTTTTTTATTTCATTCATTCCTAAATTGTGTCCCGATTTTGTATTCATAAATAATTCTTACAAAGAATTTTTGTACAGTTTTATTTTTAAATCTATTGACAAAAAGTCTCCTCTGCACTATTCAAAAAAAAAACACAATACAACAAAAAATATGATGTACCAACATATCTATTGACTTGCATGTGTGTATGTGTATATTTGCTAAACTTGGAATAAGTGTTTACGGCTCTAAGCCATTTTATGTAGAAAACAAGTCCTTTGAAATTTTCACACACTCACAGTTACACTGAAACTCTTTCAAAGCGGATCCATTGAATGGCTTTTGATGGTGATTATGTTTTTGCAAAAGCAAAAGTTAAGCGTAGTGTCTATTCATTCAAATCCATCGAGGCGATATTTGGGGAAATTTCAAAGAGAGAATATAAGTTCTACAACTATTGATTTAAAAGGTAAGCTGATGGAGCAATGCATTTTAATTGAATAGAAATCGAAATTCTGTCAAGGGTAAGAGAAGTTTGGTGGCATATAGAAACGTTTACCTATTTTCCTTGAAGCTATAAAGGTGTATTTAATTTATCAACTATTTCTTTACTTTACAAAACATCAATAGAGAACCCTTAGGCAAAAACATTAGAATTTGGAGTCGAATAAATAGAAATGATAAACCGGGCTACGGGCTGTAGCAAATTTCAAGTGTTTGAATTTTTAACACAATACAGATCGATATAAGTACGATGAGCAAAAGTGAACAAATTTGTTAACACAAAAAAAATTTTAATTTAAAACGAAGCAAAAGTTTATTTTAAGAAAATATCGAAAAAACATCAATTTTCAAATAGATTTTACCTAAAAGCACAGTATGGTACTTATTTTCTCCCAATTATATTCATTTTTGAAAAAATAACAACAAGTTTTCGAAAAAATTGATTTTCAAGAAAAAAAATATAAATTTTTTCTCAACAAAAACATCTTTTTTTAAATTTTATTTTCAAAATTATAGAAGGGTCGCCGAAGTCGAGTAAGTCGTTTGAGAGAAACTAAGTAATGACAAAAACGGTTCTATGGCTGATACCTAGAGTTTAACTATGTAGTCACTGGGACTCGATTCTTCATGAGCAAGTCGTGCCAAAAAATTAATTTTTATTTACATATTTAAAAAAAAAACCGTCAGCAAATATTTCTTAGGATTAACCCAATATCGATGCTGCCTGTTTTTGTTTAAAAATATGTTGGTACTATTGAATAATTGAGTGGTTAATTTTGAAAACGGGATAGCTAGGTCCATTTTGAAATTTTTTTTTACAACGAAAAGTCGATAGTATTTTGTTTCTAAACTTTATTCACCTCATTTTTTTTTTATGAATTGCATGTAGGATATAAGAACTTAAAATAAACAATAAGGAATCTGGTAAATATAATTAATAATTTAAAAACAAAATACTTTTCAAAATTAAGCATTCATTTGAAAATGCATAAAACATAAGATAGAAGTATCTAGTTCTTAAAAGACAGGATTGCTCTGGATGTTTATCTTCTTGTTGTAATTTTTTTAAAAATAAAGAATTTAGTACGAAATATTAATAAAAAAATAAAATTTATTACTAAAATTAATTAAACAATTTCTCAAATTTTGTTTTGCTCCAAACTAAGAACGTATGTCATTTGAATTAATTAAAAAAGATGAATTTTTAGTAAAATAAACTGCACGACTGGATCGCACACACTTGCTCAATTTGTATTAACTAAGCTTGAAAATTTAAGCTTTTGGCTATCTGATGTAGGTAGGTATTAAGACCTATGCACAAATAATCAAAAATAAATATTTTTTTTTAAACGGGAACACTTTTTGGATTTTTTTTCGTTATTGGGTCAATGATTTATGTTTAATCAAAATTTAATTTTTAGATGTTGATAAATAATAGGTATCTCAAAAATAGCATAGCATTTTTTTTTTTTTTACAAATCGTTTGAAAAATTTTTAATAAAAATATTTTTTTTTTAAAAGACTTGATAGATTTTTTTGAAAAAAATTCTAAAAATTATTAGTTATTGGAGAACTCTTATCAAAAAGTTTAATCAAAATCATTAGAGCAGATCGTCAATGCAATTCCTTAAAATCATTGATGAAATTTTTGTATAACTTATATTGTTCCCTTTTTAAAAGAAGCATGGATAAACAAAATTGTAAGTCAAAATAGGTCAGTTTTCGATTTTTCAAATCTGGTCAATGATTTATTTGAAAGTACAAGTTTTAAGGTGAAAATAAATAGTAAATTAAAATAATTTAAGAAATGCCTCAAAAAAAAAAAAAAAAAGATTTTCAATTTTTTTTTTCTTCAATATCTGTGAAAAATCGCACATTTTGCCTAAGGGTCAAATTCAGTGAAGAACCCTTTCATATTAGCTACAGAATCAAATTTAATGTACAGAAATAAGTAGGTACCTTTGTTATATAAACATAAATTTGTTTTTAATAAGAATCCGATTTAAATTCAAAATAACAAGGCAGCCTCGTTTACACTGAAGACGAAACATTAATAAAACATGTAATCTTTTTATTACAGAAGATGATGATGTGGCATTATCTTTTGATTGAAAGGACACTTTATTCCTTCTTCGCCATTAAATTTTACACAAAACATCTGCCTTCATCGCCTTCGGCCTCTTTTTAGCTACTTATTTGTCTTATTACTTTTTTTTTCTTCAACAAAGTAAAATATTCTTGTTTTAATTCTACTACAAAAGGAAAAAAGAAAAACAACAAAAAAACAAAAGTGTCCCCTTGTGAAATTTTCAAACAAAATTTTTGTGATGAATGACAATTTAAAGTTTGTCTTTGTCGTCATATCAAAAACATTTTTCTCATTTCCGTTCGAGGTTTTCTTAAACAAAACAAAAAATAAAAAAAAGTGCTTTTCAGTATTGTTGTGAGAGAATTAATAAATAATTTTAGCAAAAAAAAAAAAATGTTATCAGCTTTCAGCATAACTTTTGTTTCTCTATAAATTCACTTCCGTAGACGACGTCGACGACGCGACGTAAAGGAAATGATTTATGTTGGATAAAATGGGCATTAAATGAGGTACATATAATTTTGTGTTTATAATTTTTTGAATGTTTTGCATTGAACGTCCTTCTGCTTGTACATTTGTGTGGTAAGTAAAATACAAAACGAGTCCTAGGATACATTTTACTTTTTACCTAGGAAGTAATTTAGTATCAATGTTTTAACAGCTTCGCCTTTCGTAGGTTCAATAGGGTCGGAAACTCGGTATATGCTAATTTATGGCTCCTTAATTTTCAACTGAATTTGAAATTTCAATCAAATTTACTCAAGAATAGTGACTAAATAAACAGCAATGATACACACACTCCGTCTGACGTGATTATGAACAGTAATCTTTTTTTCTACTTAATTTAACGATATTCTTCAAAGTCTTTGCTAATCTAGGAAAACCAAAGAATATGATTACGTCTATGTTGTAAGAAGAAAACTGAGAAAAGTTGATAGATTAATATTATATTATAAATGACAACACCTCATAAAATGTGCCTTGTTGGTATTTTTTTTCAAGGTCCAATAGAAAAATCAAATGTTTGTCAAAGACAGTGTTCGTTTACATTTCCTGCCAAAGACGTCCAGCACTTCATTAGCGTCCATTTCGGCAGCAAGGTCTTGATGGATATGCATTAAAGCCAATCCATTCAAAAGCTCTTCTGTCATCCTGTTGCGAAGAAATGATTTCAATCGACGTAAGGTAGAGAAAGATCGCTCAGCAATGCTAGTAGTTACTGGAAACGTGCACAGCAATTGACAAAGAGTTCTATAATTTGGCAGTATTGTTGCTCTTTTGTAGGCATCTGCTGGAGATACTAATTTTTAGCTCTCCCTTTAAAGCTAATAAACAAGGGAGGTCTTCTTTATATGCTTCAGCGCCTTGCAAAACATCCTCTACATCTTCGTCGCTAAAGTTATGGGACAGCAACTTTTGCAGCTGCCCGATTCTTTGCCTGGGAGCGCTAGAGAACCTGGATGACATTTCACTTAACTTTAATCCAGAATAGGAATATATACTGAAAGTCGGTAATAATCTGCAACTGACTGAGTCTGAATGTTCGGCCGATTTGTTTTACGGCCTGTGATTCTGCCGACCGTGATTACTGCACCAATTTCATTTGCGATGGCCTCAGCCTGATTTTTTTAATGTGTCCGTACTAGTCTCACGTTGCCTCTGCAGACTTGCTGAACTGCGAAAAGTATATCGATTTCAATGACTTGTAATGATCGGAATAAGGGCAACGTGATTCCTAAAATATCAGAGAGAATTACCAAGCTTATGAGAAACTCCGACGACATTATTGATTGGAACAACGAAAATGGAGGTGTAGCACTTCTTCTGTTTCCTTGATCTTGATCAGCCATTTTTTGCAATATTTCAAAACCGCTTCATGTTTTTCCACCTATCTGGTCTCACACATTTTATTTAACATATTCTGTTTTTCCTTTGGCAGATGAGCTTGCATTTTTTCTCTGAGGAGATGTATTCGTTGAGCTGAGTCACGAAAGAAACTACACTTGAGACAACCCCTACAGTATTTCTTATGCTACGTACGGTGCATTCTGTACTAATAGCTAATGCCCCTGTCGGGGGTGTTTTGGCATTTGTTGAGTTTTGCAAAAACGCTCCTCATATTTGGACGGTACCTGCCATAAAAGCATTTTTTTAATTCTGGTTTTCTACTTTATGACTCAATAAATTTCAACCATTTTTTTTACATAAATGCTTTTAAGTCGCCGTAATAATATTTGATAAAAAAATTTCGAAAATATTTTTTTTTTTAATTTTGAAAAAATCATTTTTTTCGAAAACTACTCAATATTTTGTTCAAAATTGAGTTTTTAGATTTTGATAAATAATATCTTAAAAATGGCGTACCAATTTTTTTTTTTTTATAAAAGTCCTTGCAAAATTTTATACAGAATAAACAATTTTTTTTAAAAACGGTTTTATAGATTTTCAAATTTTTTTTCTAAAAATGTATCATTATGGAAAATATCAATTCGCATACTTCGTTTTGAGGTTAAATTCATTTCAGAAGCTATTTTAGTCATTTGAAAATCGAATTTGCCTCTGTATGCTATATTATTATTTTTTTTTTAAAACATCCAGTCGTACATATTAATTTTTTTACTACAAATTGAAATAACTAAAAGCAAACTGACTTTGGTCTCGAATATCTTGAACAAAAAAAAATATAATGACTTCGGCTAATTTTATTTTAACTTATGATGTAATCAAAAATTGATGAGAGATGCAAAAAAATGACAACCAGTTTTCGATTAAATATCTTAAGAACGGGCAATTGATATTATAATGAATTGTTAGGATATATAAGAAAATCCTATTGAAAGTTTTTTTAAAGCAACAAAACCGTACGAAAATACCATGAATTGCTAAATTTTTTTTTTTTTCAAAAATCTCAAGAACCAATGAAGATATCAGTTCTAAGCGAATTTTCTTCTGCGAACTAGGCCGTTATTAAGAATTTTTGAGGTTTTAAAGAAAATTTTATAATCTTAACAAAATATATCAACGTTATTACAAGCTTCTACTTTATTTTACGTTTCAAATATCTTAAGAACAAGTACTAATTTTGACTTTTTGATAAAATGGAGTAGTTAACAACTGATAACAATATAACAAATAAAAATCAACTGACAACTATTAAAGGCTGTTCAATAACTGAAAAACCGACAGACTAATTTTGGTCTTTGCTTTATTAAATAATGAAGATTTGGTAAGGCTTTTGAAGATGTTGAATTTTGTATTATCTAAAAATCAAAATAACATCGGTTGCCTGTGGCAATTCACTTGTGTTATTAAAACTTAAAAAAAATATTTCAAAAAATCAAAAATCCTGCTTGCCTATAAATTGGAGGACATGATTTGATTTAACAAATTAATTATTTTCTAAACTAAATAAGTACAAAATGTTGATTTTTTTCATTTGATTATTTGACCAATTTTAAACACCTAAATTTGAACGTATTTTTTGTTTTCCTTAAAATTACAAATCATTCAAAGTCGTCAGACCTTTCCTTACCAATATACTTCATCCATCCTCTTGTAATGGAAACTTTTAATTAAATTCATTCTTATGTTTTCTTCGTGTTTCTTAATTCCACTTGAATTACTTCTGACGTTTACAGCATCTGTGTCGGTTTTTTGAGAAATTTTCAAATTGGAATGTTATCCTTTGAAGTGCGCACACACACACACACACACACACACACTCACTCTTCACACAACACAACTTCTCAAATCAAACTTCAATTAAAATGTTCTCTAAGTTGAAATGTGTGAAGGAGCAATCAAGTTGAAAATACTTGTACAAAAATCTTTCACTTTGTAAATTCGAAAAGGATATTATGATGCACAGGATCCTTTAAATAAAATTTTCTTTTTAAAAACTCGTTAGCGAGACAAAACCATGTGGTGATGGTGTTGTGAATGGGTCGGTCTCGGTGTCGTCGATGTGAAAATCTGGTTGAGTGATGCGAAATGAAAACGATACGATTACAAACTTCCGGTATGTTATATTGGAATTCCTATACAAGCGGTTCCTTTGTGTGGGTATTTTTTCTCTTTTTTTTTTTTTTGTTTCCTGTTTGAAAAACATCCGTACAATTTGACTGTGTATCGCTGTCAAATAATCTCAAAGCTTTGAAATATACAACAACAACAACAACAACAAAAAAGAAAAAGAAGAATGAAATGAAAAGCCAAGAAAAATGAAAAATTGAAAATCCAAACAAATGTTCTCTACGCGCTTCGTGCGGAAAAGGATGTGAGTGTAGAGTTATCATCCAGTAGGTAAGGCATTGGCATTGGCACTGCTGTGATGGCAGCAGGAAAAATGCCTTAAGGAAACTTTCAAACGAATAAACATCGATTAGGGAAACCAAGTGTGTACGAAAATCCCTAAAATTTGATGGTATAAGTCTGTAGATCCTGATTTTGTAAGCTCCTTTACACAAAAAAAAAAAAAAAATCGGTACTTTGGGGGTGTTGTTGCCTGATGCAAAGTGTAGAAATAGGATTGATTTGATTTTTGTTATGCGAAATGGCAGTGAAGTGGATCCAGTCAGTGGATTCGTTTTAAATTTTTATATAAAAGAAAATTCACCTAAAAGTCCTTGCTTGTGAAGTGTAAGATATTAAATAAAAAAAAGAAAAAAAAAAAATATTACTCGCAGCGACAAGGAGTGTTGTGTGCGAGTAATGTGATTTTATTGTGCTGGATTGAGATATATGTATGCAGATTTTATACACGTATAACAGTAGACGTGTTAGGTGTAAATGTTAAATTATGGTGATGGTGGCTGCTTTAAGTGCGGAAAGTCATTTTTTATTTTGTGATGAATGTGAGTGACAAAGTAGGAAGGAAGTTATTAAATCCGTGATAATTGCTTGAATTTGTTTTGTATCTAATTGAAATTTTTAGTTAATTTTTTGTAGGTATTTAGTTTTTTTTTAACATTAAGTAGTTATCAATATCGAGGAAACCGTAGTTCTTAATTAAGTCTTAATTATATAAAAAATAGGGGTGTGTAGGTACTCATGTACGCGCGCCAGAAGTTATACTTCCTATCAATATTTATTTTTATATAGTTTTGTTTTTTTTTGTTGATATGTAAGATTATTTAAGAAATGTAGTGAAAAGTTCTAGAAAGGAATTTTTTTCTAAGAAGCTTTTTTGTGAAGTTAATTTAAATACGAATTTCATAATTAACACATATTTTATCGAAGTGTAAAAGACACTTGTATCAACAATATTTTCGTACATTGTTTTATGAAATTGAAAAATATATATATAAAAAGAAAAAGAAAACAAAAATTGATTTTGCCTTCCATTACGTTTTTTTTCATTATTTTTGTATTTAATTGCGAACAAAAATTTAATAATGTTGTAGCCTGATATTTTAGCTAAATTTAAACACCTCATTCTTTATAATCCAACAATAAACAAAAAGATACAAATATTATAAGCGAACAATCTCGAATGCATTTGTGAGCCAACGGTACCGTTCTCTGGTGGCTGGTCCGACGATGAAAGCAGACAATTTTGTTGAATTTCGATGAAACTCTTTTCAAGTTTGTGAAGCTTTTTGAAGTTATACTTCTATACCAGTGATTATAAAAATTGTAACCCAGTAATAACACATAGATTTTTGCAGCCCATTATTACTGGTTTTTTCTACACAGACTGTATATTGTATAAGTAAGCAAAGAGTAAACACACACTTACATTTTATACTGGGTTTGTTTTTTTTTATTTTTCATTTTGTGTGAATCACAATAAATTTATTAAATTACAGAAGTCAGCCATAATTGTTATTGATATTCTGACCGATTAATTTTCTACACTAAAAGTGATAGGAAAAACTAATACGACGGGACTTTTCGAAATTCCACCGGCAAGCTAGGGTAAAATGGGGCAAAAAACAAAAAAAAAAAAACTTTTGTACATCTCGAAAATTATAAGGGTAAGAATTATGAAATTTAATTGAATAGATAATTTCAATAATTAATGATGAGTTCTTATCAAGGAAAAAATTCAAAAAATTTAAAATCAAATACTTTTTTAGACTTTTAATAATTTTAATATTTTAAAATAAATTTAACTAAAAAAGTCGAATTTTTAGAACATTTTTCTTGACAAGAATTCATCATCATTTTTATTTATCTATTCAATTAAATTTTTTTTATAATTCTTATATTTATACTTTCCGAGATGTATTTATAGTTTTTTTTTTGTCTTTTGCCCCATTTTACCCTAACTTCGCCTATGTGTTATAACTGTTCAAATATTTTTATAAATGCCGGTAAAGAAGTATAACTTCAAAAAAAAAAAAATAAAATCATAAACTACTCTATAGTGTACCTACTTGCTAAGCTAGTTTGAATATAATACTCTTTCATGAAATTCAACAAAAACCTTTTTGATTTTAAAATCCTTTTTAACACACAATTTCCTTCAAAATCATGTCTTTCACAATATTATATCGTCTTTAGAGTAGTGTTCTTGTAAATACATTATCAGTAACACAGCTTATGTTACGAGAACTTTCAATTAGAGTTGAGTAGAGTAGAGTATAGAACTTCAAATCCGCCTGCAGCTGATGTGCAGTATGTGAGTATACTTTGCAATCTTCTCTATACACAAAATCTTCAAAGGCGAAATATTTGAATTGCTTTTGATGGTTATACTATAGTTTCATTTCGGTATATCATCAAGTGTTTTGTGTATGGATAGAACATGTTGTATGCTTTCAGTAACAGTATATTTGAATTTTCAATCTTAAGTTAATCTTTGAAGTCATAGCTAGTTGTTTTGAGTTTGCTGCTTGGCTTGGAAGAAGGAAGAACGAAGGTTATATTCCATTTCAAATATTGATTAAAACTTACGCCAGGAACCTTCTACATTTCTATTTAGCCACAAGGGCAAATTGGTATATTGAATGAAATTAAATTATTATAAAAGAAATACAGAAATTCGGTCAAAAGGTCCTTGTGTGCAGCAGTCTCTAGTACTACACCATACTACAAGCACATGAAAGTGCTGTAAAGGTAAGTGAAATCATCTTCAATTCCATTAGTGATGTGGGAATAATATTTTCTATGCTCTTCCGGTCGAAAGTACAATTACATACAACTTATATGCTCAGATAGAAGGACAGTCATAGTGGAGCCCAGAGAAAGAGAGAGAGCTTCTGTAGGAGGTATTATATAGGTACATTTACCTGTCCTTCTGTAAGAAACTACATTCAATCGAATGAATAGAAAATGGAAGACGTATAACGTTTTGTAGTAATTTGAAGCCAGCCAAGTGAGGAAACCACTTTTATGTTGTCACCGCGGGATAAAAGCTGGTCAAAAACTTAGGTATATTGAAGAAAAATCATTGAAGTTGAAGTGAGCTGGTGTAAGGATCTTAGCCTGGGCCTGTGAACTTACATAATGTTAAGATAGTTCAAAAGAGTCCCTACCACAAGGACGAAATGAACTAAATTTCTTCACTATAGAATATTATACGGTACCTTACAGAAAGATGAAATTTAAAAGGATTTTCACATGAAAAGGATATATGCAAAGGATGTATGAATGTACTTGTGTGCATTAAAGAGTAAACGCCAGATTCCTACAACTTAAAAGCGAGAATACAAATACTCAACCCGTAACACTGTACTACTCTACTCCAGAAAATAACCTGGAAGTGTCTGAGAATCAGGTGTTGGGCTGCTTCTTACCAAAAGCTGGACTCAGTAAACTGATCTCGTGGGAGCTTCTAGGAGACATGATACTAAAGGCAAAAGTTTCCGACTAGAGTACGTCGCGTCACCATTATACAGTGTTATGCGAAATACCATACTTTCTGAAGTAAAGGAGGCTTTTTATAACCAGCTTAATTACTGCTTATAAAAATTACACCAGGCGGATACATCGTAATTGGGAGATGTGCCAGAGTTGGAAATACCAACGAATGATTGAGACATGTTATGAGAAAACATAGCGTTGTCGATTGCAATGACAATGGTGAACGTTTTGTGGATTTCTGCAATGTCAACCGTTTTGTAATTGATGGTACCATGTTTGAAGACAATCGTGCCACAAATTCAGCTAACGATAGGATAGCAACCTCCAAACAAATTGACCTTTTTGCGATCAGCCGAAGCGACGTTTTAGAAGTAGTCTCCTGGACGTCAGGAACAGAAGAGCAGCAGACAGGTAGTTTTCACAAGATTTCGTACAGCTGCAGTTCGAAGATCCCAAGCAAACACCTGAATGCCAAGGTTTAATAGCGACAAGCTAAAGAACCCCGTAATGCACTAAAAACTTGGGAACAATCTTTCCTCAGAACTGAGAGCAATCAGCAGCAGCGAACCTACCTCCATCGAAAATCATTGCTATGCTGTAATAAATGTTTTCATAGCCGGTGCTGAAACAATAGTTGGTCGAGCAGAAGGAAGAAATAGTGTCTGGGTGTCCGCAAAAAACTGAGCAAAGATCGACGAAAGAAAACAACTTAAAGCTCACATCGCAACTACTCGAGCAGCAGAGAAAAACGAGCTAGAATCTTCGTATCACATGAAGATGAGAGAAGTTTTCCGTAGCGTACTACCCGTGACAAGCGTGACTACATTAACGCATTAGCTGAAGAAGCCGCAAATTGGTGTGACAGTAGAACTGTTTATAGAATCACTAAGGAGCTCACAGGTGTACATAGAATCAATAGCATTTCATAAGCTTCAAACAAAGTACACTCCTATGTTGTGTATCTTAAAATCAAAATATTGTTCCAGACCGCTTTGATCGTTTACATCAAAGAAAAACCAAAAAAAGATGATTTTATCATATTGTTATTGAAATGTTATGGACTATTTACTTCTACAAAGAAATAAACGATTTTGACAAACAAAATCAGCCCATGTTTATGAATAATTGCTAAACAAGACAACAACATAATATTATTTCCCATACCATTCACCATCCCGCATCCCTAACTTTATTCACATTTCTTTTGTATTTAACATTAATAGTGATCCCTTGGGTATAATCTTCATCGTCAGTATTTAAATTGAAACACTCGAATGACACATAAATTATTTATGGCTTCTGATTTTATTTTGGTTTTGTTCTTTTTTTGTAACAAAAAGATAAACTTTTATAAATAATTTTCCTATTGTTTTTCAAAAGGACAAACTTTGGGTAGGTATATTCCAAAAGTTCATTGGTATCATTTTTTTTTTTATTTTTTTGTTATTTATTGGTCAAAGCCATTATTCTTAAAGGGACCACAAAATTATTTATTCAGTCATAAATTTTTGTTTCTTCATTATTCAATCGGAAAAAAAATAAAACAAAAGAAAATAATAAAAATCTGAATTATGTTGTCAAATTAACATAAATCCTTTTTTCGTTTGTCATTGTGTAGTCCTGAATTTTAATGAATTTATATGAGCAAATTAACATGTTAAAATGTAAAAAATGTCGCTGTTTTAGAGTGTCCTTATGACCTCTTCAAACTTTGGAAAATATTTTTGCTTTATTTATTATAAAACATTTTAATGGTATGCATGGCAATTTTGTTTACGTACTTGGGGGCTTGGGGCTGTTAAAAATCCAAGATCCTGAAAACTAAATACCTGGAATACCAAATTAAAATTAATAAATCGTAAGATTCCAAAAGTTCTAAAAACCAAAAAACACAAAATAACTTAAATCAAACAAAAATGCAGAAATTGGAATTCTGAAAAACTGTATTGATAGGCATAAGGAAAGTTTGGAGTTTTTTGAATTTCAATGTATTTAAAGTTTTTGAAATTAAGGAAAGTTTGGAGTTTTTTTAATTTCAATGTATTTAAAGTTTTTGAAATTATGTACTTTTTGTCTTAGTTTCGTTAGTTCAGGAAAATTTGTTTTAAACCTTCAGCTCTTTTGAGAATTTTAACATTCAAGATCTTAGGATTTTAGAGTTTCGGGTTTTTAGATCCCGGGATTTGTTGTATTTAAAAGATTTTAATATTTTATTTTTGACTATAATTTTTGACTTCGCGATTTTGTGCTTTTATCCCAGATAATTTTTATGGTATTTTGGATCTATTTTAATTTCAGGGTTACGCAATTTTTTTTTTTTTATTTAGGACGGTCACGACTTAGATTAAGGGTTTTTGAGATATTGAGAGTGAAGGATTTTGTGTGTTTCTGGATTTTTGGTAAGGTCTATCTTTAAATGAAAACAATTTCTTTCAAAACCCGGAATTAACGGTACCTGCCATAGAACCGTTGTTCTTAATTCTGGTTTTCTAATTCATGATTCAATCAATTTCAACCTTTTCTTTTACATGATACCATTTAAGTTGCCGTAGTAATGTTTAGTAAAAAAAATTTCGAAAATTATTTTTTTGCATTAAAAAAAAATAAAAATTAAAATTTTTTTTTGAAAAATCGAAAACTACTCAATATTTGATTTTCTGTTTTTTTTTTTTTGTTCGAAATCAAATGGCGTACTTAGTTTGGAGGTCAAAGTAATTTAAGAAGTTGTTTCAGTCATTTAAGTACTGAATTTTATGTTTTTTTCGAATTTCTTATAAAAGTATTGATTTTTAAAAATTTTATAACGTACAAATAGCTTCTGCATCCACAGCAACTTTGGTCGTAATTTTTAATTTTTTGGTTTTTGACTAATTCTTCAATAAATTCTTTTATATATTCGGGCTTTAGTTGTTTTTGGTTTTTATCATTTTAGATGTTTTTGAGAAGCCTATACCCAAATTTTACATTTTCTAGATTTTGAGTAGGTATCCAAGATATGGAGTTTTCAGGATTTTGGGCATTCTGGAATATTGTGATTCTGTCCAAACTTCTAATGATTTAATGTTTTGAGGTATTTTTGGTTGAAATATTTGACTTCCTTTATAATTTAAACATTTATAATTGGGATTTAAAGGTGTATAGATTTGGGGTGTTCATAATTCAAAATTTTCTGGATGTGAGATTTTATGTATTTCTAAGGTTTCCTGGATTTCGGGAGTCTACCCAATACCTACCCCATTTGAAAGAACACTATGTTTTCCAAATTTCTATGTTGTACCACGCTTTTGTAATAAAAAATTACAAAATAATAGAATAGCTATAATTTTTTGTTTAATCTTTATCACACAACTTCAATGCCTTTTTCATTTAATCTTTATAACAGGGTTTTATCTATAAAATTGTTTCACCAATAAACAAGTTTGAATGTACTTGTCTCTTTTCAAAAGAACTAATTACAAAGTGTTTTAATTCTAACAAAAATTACCCATGTAAGTACAGTAATAACTGTTTGAAAATACCCCCATCGTACGTACTACTAAACTTAACAGGTTAATATTCTAATCACTCAGATTTTCTTCTTTATCTTTCCAAACAGTTGAAAAGTCCCTGAGGCAGGAGTGGGTTCATTTCACAGAATTAAACACAAACACAAAAAAAAAAAAAATTAAAAGAAAAACACCCACAACAACAAGAACTGAATATTTATTATTAAAAGACAAAAACATAATAACGGTCTTTCGACTTTTGCCTGCCTCTGGGCCCCCGGTGTCCAATCTCAGGAGTCAGTCATCAAGGACAAACTACCAACCATTCATCTCCCAGTAGGACACAAAGTAAACATCAGACAAGAATAAAAACAAAAAAATCACAAATCATTTAGAGTTTTTACAACCAAGAAAAAGAGAAATAAAGTGAGGAGAGGGGAGCAGAAAATAAAAATGAAAAAAAGAAGACAAGCCTGAGAACATTTTTTAGGTAACTCTCCACATGAAAATTCACAATTTATTTAGATGTCACAAAAAACAAAACAAAACAAAAAAAAAAAAAACCGGATGTGTTTCAAAGCAAAGCCTTTGAAGAAACTTTTGGATATTTTTGTCTTCCTCAGTCGGAATTTCTGATATTGACTTTTAATTCATTGAGTCAGGATTAAAACATGCTCATCGTCATGTTGGTATGTTTGTGTCTCTAGGGTACCTACTTCATGGTAAATATTATTTATCCAGTCATCCCCGTCCGTTGTCAGTCGTTTCAGTGTTCATTAATGCAAATAGTTGGTTGTATTTATTCGAGAATATGTCACTACAAATATTTGCATATAATAATGTTGCCAACTTGGAATTTAATTGTGTACCTACCTATTTTGTTGGATAAGAAAACCGAAATAAACGTCGTCGGCGAAATGGTAGACTTTGAATATAAACTGGTAAAAAAATAAACATGTCGTTAATTAAAGTTAAAAAGACCATCCCCTATTTTGGATATCCGAATTTTCCAAAAAGTCGTTATTAATTCTGACCTACTCTTATGAGTGAGAAGTTGCTAAATCCCTTTTTAATGGAGTTTTATGTAACCTCTTGGGGTATTAATCGCATGACATAAGCAGTTTATAGAGAACCAGTGGAAATGTTGAAAAGAAGCCATTACCTATTCCATATTTGACGATTTTGAACACAACACACAACAAATTGGTTTTATTTTTATGAGCAATGCGTTGTCAAGAAATCATACGAATGCCACTGCATTTGCAGATGTATATATTTATAAGAATCAGTTATTAATTGTATTGGACCTCAAAAAAAGGTATGCAATTTAATATCTTCTATAAAATTGAGATTTAGATCAAAAATTTGCACATCGTTGTAGGCGTTTTTGAAAAAAAGTATTTTTTAATAAAAAATGTTCAAACCATTAAAATAAACTAAGCATGCAATTCTTATGATATAATTTGCGTACATCTAAGACATAAATTTTGAAAAAAATAATTGACTGAATCGGTTTTGACAAAAAAAAAACAATTTTTCAAAAAAAAATTAATTTTTACTAAGCTTTTTACGGCACCTTAATAGGAAATTTAGAATGAGGAAAGTCGAAACAATAATTAATTCATGAATTTTTCTGATTGGTATTGACGAAAATTGGCATTAAAAGAGGAGAGAGAGAGAATGGAAGTTTTATCAAGTCGAATAATTTATGTTAATACAAACAGGCTGTATGAGATATGGTTTGAAAAAATATTCCACTACACAACACATAGACTTTTTCAGCCCATTATTACTGTTTTTTTTCACACAAATACTATAAGTAGGTATAGAGTAACAACAGTCTTACATCTTATACTGGGTTTATTTTTTTTTTTATATAATTTTTTTTTAATTATATAATTCAACAAAATTGTCTTCTTTGGTCATCGGAACTCGAAAATTTTTATTCGGATTTGAAAAAATGAGAAAACTTAATTTAGCTGAAATATCAGGCTTCAAAATGGTGTAATTTTTTTTTCATACAATTACATATCAAAATATTGAGTAAAAATTGATTAAATCCCAAATAAATTTTTGTTTTCTTATTCTTTTTTGCAATGTGGTATGAAATTTGTTTGAATTTCATAAAACCGTGTTCTATAATATTGTTGGCGCAAGTGTTCTTGATAGGCAATAATTATTTTTAAACATAAAAATGCATATTTACAGATTTTAGAGAAAAAAGTTGACTTCATTAGATATTAAAATCTAGAATTTTAGTTTTTGTTGCAGGATTTTAATAAATTGAACCAGATTCTATTAGATTAAATGTTGAACTATTATAATGCATACAAATATTGAACAATTATTATGCAAAAACATGGCCACAGAGGTCGTTAAGTGAAATTATATTTTTATTAAATGCGTACAAAATTTAATGAAAAATTTGACAATTTTATCACAATTTTTGGCAAAGTTTATTGATTAAATTAAAAATAAAGGCGGTTAAAAATATATTGCATAAAAAACATCGAAAAAAATGCCATTAAATAATTTAAAATTTCTTTAAAACTACACACTAAATGTCAATTATTATTTTGGTATACAATTAATATACATTTAATTATATCGAAAATAGAATAAATTCGATTTCTCACATAAATCAGTTAAAAAGTTCAAACTATTCTTTTCACGTAAACAAAATAGCTCTTAACTTTAATAAAACCTAACGGATTTTGAAAGTTAAGGTGTGAATGGAAAAATTGAAGCCGTGCAACAGCATAAAATGAATTTTACAAAATTTGTGATTAGATTTTTGTGAATTACTTTTCGAAAATCAATTTTGACGTTTTTGATTTTTCACATTTTAAATTTGTGATTTTCATGCGTTTTTATATTTTATCAATTTAAATTTCTATGATATAAAACGTTTTTTGTTTCAACATAAAACTTAGTTGGCAACCATAAAGAGCCTAGGTATCCTTAACAATAAGGAAACAGTTTCCACAAAATGGTCTATAAGATAAGTCAGATTTATATCCATTTCATGTCTGTCGGTCTATGAGCGAAAGTAACCGAATTGAGCACAGCAGAAAGACCCGCATCATCATGCAGGAGAACCATGACTCTGAGAGGAAGTAAGTCGAAACACATATTTCCGTTATTTTTTTTTCTCTCCATGTCCGTCCGTCGTCATCGTCGTCGTCGTCGTCGTCGTCATCGTTGCATGTAGTACCACGTTTTGTGTGTAAATGTAAATGTTTGCTCTTGAATTGCATTCAGCTGTACAAGGATCTCACGATATAACAAGGTTGCTATGGTGGTTTCACCATAATAACTGTATATATGAGCTTAAGCGAGGATGCATTTTTATCATAATTGAAAAGCTAAGGAACAAAAAAAAAAAGAATATGAGGAAAATTTCTAAGGATACCTACCATCCTGTTATAGTTGAATGCTGTTGCAGGTGGATTAATAGAAAGAAAAAAAAAAGAAATCTTTACAAAATGGCAGCCATATGGCATAACGGCAAGTGTAAAAGAATTACTTGTGCGAATATGTATAAAGAATTTTACTTTTTTTTTCAAAAAAGAAAAAAAAACAAAAAAAAAATCTTGGTTTTGATGTAAATTAGCGAAATTAATATTTTTTCTCTTCTACATTATAAATCCCCTTCGTTACTGGGATTTTACAAAAGAGAGTTAGGTTGAAGGTCGAAATGGATTTGGGTTCTTAAACATGAACATGAGGTTTGTTGGTTCTATAATGTAGCAGGGTGTAGCTGCCTACCCGGCAGTATGTAGGGAGAAAAATAGGAAAATATTTCAGGGTATCTTTAAGAGGGCTTTAAGTTTGTAGGTACTTTCGGTTGACCGACCATGCGCGAGGATATGTTTTTGTTTTGATGTTCCAAGTGAAAAAATTGTATTATAAATAAAAATAATATACACCAAGAGTGGTTAACCCGAAGCTACTCTAATTAAAACACATTCACGATAAAAAAAAAATATTTATATGTAATAGGTACGTTTTCTCTTGAAATTATGATTTTTCAAATAGAAAAGAAAGTAAAAGGGAAGATTTTGTAAAACAACAAGGCCATTGAAGGTTCTATGTTTATAAATGCGTTTATTTTTAATTTAAAAAAAATCAAAATAGCAGGGGTTTGAAATTTCTATATTAATATAAAAGTAGCCTTTATTCAAAGGTATCTGAATTCTAAAGTTGTAAACTTTTTCGTTAATATTTGACATTCAACTATTCTAGGTAGGTACCTGTTTGAAAAATTCTTAGAAATTTGCAGCACAAAAAAAATGTAGATAAAACAAATGTGGATAGACAAAATTGGAATCCTTGATGAATATTTCAAGAAAAACTTTTGACAAAATATTGATAGAAGAACAAGCAACCAAATCACTATTAGTCGTATTTTTCTAGCTAATTTTTTTGTACTACTATTGCTTTTGATTTTTTTCTGCAATATAAACGAAATAGTGAGCTACCATGCGTGTCTATGTATCGCACAAGTAGGTACCTATATTGTACACTTTTCTCACAAACACACTTACAAAATTGTGTTTCCACGAATTAAATTTTTTCTATGAACTGTACGTAGCTCTTTTGCTTTTACTTCAGCTTTGTAGGTACAGAATGAGAAAAGTTTATTTTTTTGTTTTGTTTTGTTTTTCTTTGGTTTTTGTGAATTGAAAAAAACAGGAAGTAAATATTTCCTTTAGTTAATCCTTTGTGTAAGGTTTAACTAGAATTCTATTTTGTGTGCGAAAAAGGAACAAACTAGCGGCAAAAGTGGGAGAAAATTTATATTTTGTAAAAGTTTCTAATTGATTTGTTGGATAAACAGCAAAAACTTTACTTTGTATGTCCTTGGAACTTTATTGTATAGTATTATTTCTACTATATACAACATTGGAATAAAATAAAACATTTTTTGTTTGTTGTTGTTGTTGGCTTTTTTGTGAAAGTTCATATTAAGTTTTTGTTGCTGAAATACTGAGATAAATCAAATCCCATAGTAATCGTCGTTTAAAAGTTAAGGACTTTGGAATGTTATATATTTGGTGCATTGGGTGTATGGACTTAAGTAGATTCTACGGCTGAAAGAGTGAATTTAATTGTGATAAAGGAATTGTAAAGACACACATTAAATTATGTGCGCTGACACGAAATTATTAAAATTATGCCGTATGCTTAATGTGTATTATACACTAAGAAAAATGAAAAAAAAAACTGTACCATCTTTTCTTATCGAATAATTTATTAAAGAAAGTAGTCGAATCAAATACAAGTATACAGGCATGTGATTTAAAAAAGAATTATCTATACAAATCTTTAATGTTATTCTAATATTTAATTGTTTTATGGAGGAAATAATTATCCATTTACTTTGTAAGCCACTCATTTAATTCCTCAAATATTCTATTATTTCCTATTAAAGACTTTTGCTTTCACCTAAATAAATAATAACAACTACGTCGAAACGTGTGGTGGTGCTTGGTTTCCGTGATCAATCGAGAATCCCAACAAAAAATGAACATTTTTTTTTTTTGATAATTTAAAAACTTTGATATTATAGGGCTTTTTTTCAATTTTGTATGAAACTTTTTTCTCTGTCACTTCCACTGGCAAACCATGCACCATTTTTAATTTTTAATTGAAAAAATTCAAACAAAACACCTACTTTCGAAAAGTTTATATTAATTTTTTTTTTACAACTGAAACACACGCTAACAATTTCAGTGAAAATGAACATTTAAATTTGCTATAGAAATACCTTCTCATATATTTAAGGACATTTTGTGGATTCGTAAAAGAATTTATAGGATTTCAATGGTAAAATGTATTTTTTCTTTTTTTTTTAATTTTAATAGAAACAACTCCGCGGATTTATATTAGTTTGTATTTTTTTTTTATAAATGGCCTCTCTTAACCTCAAAAAAAAAAAATTATAGAAAATTCTTTTCTCATTTTTTTTATTAAATTTGTTTCCGAAATTTCAAACCGACCGATATTTAAAATTAATAACGTACAACGCAGTAGTTGCTAACAATATTTTATTCACGTTTGTATTTAAATTCAAGCAATAGCGTAAGCCAGTTTGCTTTTTTTGGGAGTTTCAAGTTCCAATAACGGCATCACGCCTCACAACATGCGTTCTGATCCTGGTTGACATTGATTTATGGCTTCTTTCGTTCTTGTTTTCCTGCAGCCATTTCCATTATTTCTTGGCTCCCCTCTTAAAGTACATAATGGTGGAAATATTGAACAATATTTGATATCGTACTAAAAGTTTCGTGCTGACGACCGACGACAATGACGCCCGCCGCCACCAAAGTCCTCCAATGTTACACCATAACATAGCTGTGTATTAAAGTTTCTGATGATGGTATAAGAAGTCGTATAAATGGCATGGTTGGGAAACTTTTTTGTGTCTGGAATCCTTAAGAAAAAATCCTGCTTGAAATATTTTATAATGATAATGGAATAGAAAACGTACAGAGCTTTAATTATTTGAAATTTAATGTAATATAGGTTAGTAGAGATATTTTTTTATCTACCCACCTGCTAAAGACTGAAACACCTAAGGGAGTGATCAATTTTGTTTTAACTTTTTTTTTTTTCATATAACTTTCCATTTCTGGAGGCTTTGAATTTTTATTTTATTTTCAGAATATTTTTATATTTAAAAATAAAAAAAAATAATTTATCAAAGTTTCGTATCTTATTTTTGGAATTTCTTAAAAGGCTTCGGGCTAAAGAAGAACAATTCAAAGTGTTTTTCCATTAATTTTTGTATTCTTCTAGTGGTAGTCAGGGAGGTACTCTGTTATTGGAAATAAGATATCTCCTGATAAAACTGACAGCACCTTGGGTATATTATACATAGATGAATAGAACGCTCCATGTCACTGAACAAAAAAGTTAAAGAACAAATAAAATTCACTCTCCGTAACAGGGAATAAAATATTTAGGAAAATATTCAAAATATTCAAAATCCTTTGTTAACGAGAAATTATATTTTTTTGTAATAAATAGAAGTGAAGAGTTGATAACTCGATTCCCAAAATTCCTAAAAAAGAATCTTTAAAATAAAAATACTGACTCTGTGTTCAAAGTTGCTATGTGTATGTTAAAACTCCTTATATAGATTTTAAAAATAAATACTTTTACACGAAAAATCCATTATTAAAATGACATCAGCTTCATCTTAAATTTTGAAAATCATTGCAGCAGTTTTTAAAAAAAATTGTTTCTTATGTATAAAATTTCTCAAATCTTGTTTAAAAAAAAAAACCGTATGACGTTTTCAAGAAAATGCATATCTTAAACCAAAATTAAAAAAAAAAAAACAGTCACCCGTTTTCGTAAAATAGATTAAAGAACAAAAAATTGCTACTTTTTTTAGAAATACAAAATTTATTTTTTTGATACCAAATAATTTTAAGGTTTTTAAGGTTTTCATTATATTGCAGGTACCGTTAATTTTGGACAAAAAAAAATCAATTTCCCCTCTAGGGGATCACTAATATCATTATCATTAAAAATAAAAAATGGGTGACTGGGTCGCACGTACTTGCTCTTAGGGTCACAGTTGCTGTGGACGTTAAAGCTTCTTGTACAAAGCTTTTAAAAATAAATAATTTTATAAAAAATAAAAAAAAAAATAATAAAACAAAGTACGCCATTCAATTTGATTAAGAAAGATAAATTTTAAGAAAAAAAAGAAACTGGAAAATCTTTAGAGCGTTTTTTTTATAAATTAAGTTTTAATATATAAAAATTCTCAAACCTTGTTCAAAAATAAAATTGGCATGCTATTTTTAAGATAATATTATTGCTCATCTAAAATCAAAATTTAAAAAAAACACAGTGACCTGTGTTAGAAAAATTGATTTTTCAAAAAAAAAAAAAAAAAATTAAAGATTTTTTAAAAATCCAAAATTTACGTTTAGGAATGTTTTGATATAAAATAATTTTGAAATTGTTCAGAAGCTTCCGTTATATTGACCGTGTAAGGGCTGTATTGCACAATATTTTTGATGTGCGCAATATATTGAGTGATATTAAAAAAGTTTAATAATTTCTAATTTTTGACTCCATATTTTTCGTTTCCACAACGACGCAGTTACAGAGTAAGCAAAGAGACATAGAAATATTGCGCAATAATATTGAGTCCTGTATGGCCTTTTTGAATAATATTTTTGGACAATATTACTACGAAATAATATTGTGTCGTATATTGCGGGCCTTTTGATTTTTTTTTGTACAGAAAGCAAATAGTCACTGAGTGTACAAAAATTTGTTTTTTTTTACAATTCTTGGAGAGAATATGTTCAAAAGCAAAAGAGAAGTTACCCTTGAGTTAATAATAAATATATTTCTACCCACCATCACCTGTTTCTCGATATGCATTTGAAATATTTTATTCAAAATGTATGCTATACACAAAAACACAAAACAATTAGATATGCGAATAAAACACAAACACCCACGTATGTTGGTTAACATCAGCATTTCTCGCCTCGAATAAAATGGGTGATTTTTTTTTGCAGAATTAAAGAAATACATTTTAACATAACTCAGCCAGAAAATTTCAGGCAAAAGATTTTACTCGTATGGAAAGGAATCCTTAAAGCAGATTTTATCATTTCTTATGAAACAAATATATTACTCAGTGTGTGTTTGTTTGTTTTTGTTGTGTTTTTTTCTTTAATTTTCACATTGTTTGTTTTTAGAAGATTCAATTATAAGAACAAACTTTACAAGTTGGAAAAGTTGGAACAAATTCATCCAGATGGTTTCTCTCCGTATTTGTTTATACAAATCTTGTTCCTTGATAAATTTCATTTAAATCTTATTTGTATCCTGCTGTAAGATTTGATATTTGTAAGATATGCCAATTAGTCAGGGTTGTTATAAATTTTTTTGAAGTTGAAGATATTTTTCATAAGAACTTATATAACCACTATGCAACGTTGCATAAATTCTTATTCATAAAATATTTAGCAATTCGTATAAGTTACATTCACGCCTTGTTGCCTTTGAGTTACGGTTACGGCGTTTACAGATTTCCAATTTTCCAATCATTTAAAAGAGAAGAAAAGGGTTGAGGCATTTTTATTTAGATGTTATTTGTAGTATTCGTAGTAATTTCAATTGAAATTGAACTTATGCATAAATGGATTGCAAAATGACATTTTGACTCTAAAATATTCTTATAAAGCCACTATTTAACCTCTAAACGTGTTCAGCTTATATTGTATCTATTCAATATTGCATAAGTTTTATGAATAAGTTTTTTGAGTTCAAACGCATTATAAAGAGTGCATAGCATTATTTACTCACTATAATGTGTTTATGAATAAGGCTGATATGCATTAGTCATTGGCTAATTTTGATTTTTATGTGGCCAAATACTTTGAAAGGACTTATAACAACCCTGTTGGTTGCATCTTTTGTTTAATTTAACTTTATCTCTAAGTTTGATGTCTAAAAAGAAGAATTTTACAAAATAAAATAAGTTTTTCCTTGTGATGAGGAAATCGTCTTATTTGGATTCTATGTCAAAGTTAAGAAAACAGTTTATGAGAATAGTTTTCTTTTTCTTTGGGTTCACTAAATATTTTATTCATTTTTAATGTGTTTATCTTTGAAAGTTAACGATGTCAAAGAATAACTTACAGTTTGGGCAGTAGCTAAAGATTAGTTTCTGCTCTTTTGAATTTTGTTGGTGCACAGTGAATTAGTACCCAGAACTAAGTCTTTTGGGAATGAAAATTAGCCTTGGAATCCCTGAATCCCTTAGTTAAGACCTAAAAGCGACAGAATAACCGTTTTTGAAAATAAATAATCAAACTTAAAACCGAAAACAAATTTGTACAAAATATGCGGTTGTGTTGAATTTATAAGTTTCCAATTAAAGTTTTATTCAAATAAAAAAAAACTGGCTATAATATGTACTTCCTACTTCCCTACTTTGCAAGTTAAAATTGAATGTGTGTTTTCAATCTGAAGCTTCAATCTTCAAAGTCAATTGAACTTTTTTTTTTTTAAAGCTCCAGTGGTTGTTTTTTGTTTGCAACCCATATTGAAATCTAGAGAAAAAAAAACTGTTAGTTCCCGAAGGGATCTAGTCTCATAAATTCGAAAGTGCAATGTGCTATGCATGCAATAGGTAACTGGTAGGTATACACAATATCTGTGAAATTTTACACTCTTGCAGATAGAATAGCAGTTATTGCATAGACATAGACACAGATGCGCTCACTTGTATCCATTGCACTTGCACTATGACGGTTCGTACTAAATGTGTTTGGATAAACGTAGATAGATTTGTGGGCTTGAAATCCTGTTACCCACATTTACAGGAAGTTTGTTGAGTTGTATTTTTTTTTTTTTCGTTACTTTTTGTAAACAAACTCAGATGGTGCAAGTTAGTTTTTAGGTAAAATCCAATGGAATATACGAATATCCTATTTCGAACCATTCAACGGTCCTATGAAGAGGTGGCATGGTGAAAGATAAAGGGGGCATCGGTTTTTGTTGAGCTCTTACCCAACAAGCTGTATTATGTAGCAAAGTTATAGAGTGGATTTGCAAATATGTAAATTGCAATATTTTGTACTTTAAATGAAAGCCTGTATTTGAATGCAGAGTTAATAGGAGAGTATACATTCAAGTTAATTAGTTTATTCAGTGATTTGAAAATTCAATGGTTTTCAAGTGAAGCAGTATTGAAATATGTTTGGAATTCCTTTGAAAATACTTTCAGCCATATAATCATGATGTTAATTATAGTAACTAGTGCAATTCAATTTATTATCGGATTTTGAACTTAATAGTCTATATGATTTAGGAAAAGATACTCAGTGACCCACACCGTCATGAAAAGTTTTGAGTTTCTATTTTATTAAAATCGTTGGACTTGTTTCTTCAAATCAAAATGGGCTGAAAGTTGAGTAACTAAACACTGATGACTTTTCTTCAAAAGTTTAGTGGTTTTAGAAAATATTTCAACAGTTATATTTAGATTCAATTTTTTCTGAGTTAAGATTTTGAACAAAAAATTCTTCAATTGGAAAGTGTTTTTTTTTTTTCAATTTTCTATAACTTTTAACAATTTTGGGTCTGCTTAAGAATAAATCGACGAAAAATGTATTAATCGAATGCAGAAAAGAAGGGTTTAGTGAATTTAAGTTAGTTAAAAAAATAATCTTAAAGTTTCTTGATATTTAAAATTTTTATAATTTTTACTAACCCAAAGAACGAAAGGAACAAGATTTTTAAATTAAGATTAACTTTGATGAACAACATTTTTACTTGCGATATAGGTACTATACGTACATATGTATATCAAGTTTTGCATTCGTACAAAAAAAAAAGTTGAGATAACAATCAAACACGGCATTACGATGATAGAGAATGAAAAAAAAGTGGGTTCGACAATTCTGTCTGTCTGTCTGTCTGTCTGTCTATCTGTCTGTATGTATCAGAGGCCACAGCCTAAACGAATGGGTCGATTTACTTCAAACTTGGTATGCGGCGTTTTTTGGAGACTATCCCCAGACGTTTTTTGCATTATTTTTTTTTTTTGACCAAACGGTACCTGCCAAATTCCGGTTTTAGAGAAACTAATTTTTATCAAAAATGGTTCCCACGATTTTGATTAAAAAAAATTATGATCATTTTTTTGGATAAGGTCTATCTTTAAATGAAGACCATTTTTTACAAAAATCTGTATTAACTTTACCTCCCGTAGAACCGTTTTTTTTTTTAAATTCTGATTTTCTCCTTCATGACTCAATCAATTTCAACCATTTTTTTTTGATTAATGCTTTCAAGCTGCCGATATAATATTTAGTAAAAAAAATTTGAAAACTATTTTTTTTGGATTTAAAAAAAAAAAAATTGAAAAATCATTTTTTCGAAAATTACTCAATATTTTTTTTTCAAAGTTTAGCTTTTAGATGTTGATAAATAATATCTTAAAAATGGCTAACTAATTTTTTATAATAAGAGTCCTTGCAAAATTTTTTATAGAAAAAAATAGTTTTTTTTTTAAAACGGCTCTAACGATTTTCAAATTTTTTTTTTTTTTTAAATGAATCATTATAGAAGAAATCAAATTGCATACTCCGTTTTGAGGTTAAATTTATTAAAGAAGCGGTTTTCGAATGTATGCTTTTTTTATTTTTTGTTTTATTCTAAAACTGCATTTATAGACTTTAAATTAAAAAGGCCTAGCATATATAGTAATTTTATTTATAAGAGCAGGTACGTGCGATCAGTTGATAATTTCAACACTGAAAAAACAAAACTAATAGTGAATGAATTATTAAGAGCTTAAGACAAAATAAAAATCGCGGGTAAATAACAAAGCATAACTTCAGGAGCCTCTTCCGACAGGTCTACAGTAGTAAGCTTTTCAAACAAGCACATAGAAACACCTATTCAACTGAACTTTCTATACATGTGTAGTGTGTACCTATACTGACACTATGTGACTTTAAGAACTTCCAAAAATATGTACCTACTATAAGGGATTTTGTGAAACTATCCGACAGACACCGACCAAGAGTGTCGCCTGTGGTCGAACACCTATAGCACTTGGAGTGTAAATCCCTGCATGGGAAAATGCAGGGATTTGAGTCTGAAATTTTATCTCCAGAACATATACGCAGACTTGTAATGCAAATATGTATATAAATGTTAAAGGGATTTATGAACGATTATGTTTAATTCCTATCAACACACACACACACACACATGCAGGGATTAAATTAATGACATAACTCCAACAGGAAGTAAACAAATCAGAAATATTACAGTAAGCTAATGGTTGCATTTTGTGTATTGGTACAAAACATATACATACATATATTGTGGAACCTGATGAATTCTAACAATATGCTAAATGGGTAGTTGGTCTAGGTGGCTTTTCCCTAAAAGTGGTTTTGAAATTTAATTAAGCACAAAATGCATGCAATCGTATTATTTGCATTTATGCAGGTTACATAGGTACAGTATTGATTTGATTAACAGAAAATAATGAAGCTTGAGTAAGTACAGTTAAATGGCAGAGGGACATGAAGACAAACACTATTAACCTAATAATACTAATAATTCAGCATGATGGAGGAAATTATTTGTATATATTGATTTGTGGCGTACCAACAAAATTTCAAAGGGAATATTGTGTTTGTATTACCGTATGTGCTCCTTGATCTCTTTAATAAAGGTCATATCAATTTAATGTAAACATATTTGGTAATTTGCAAGATTATATCGGGATGAAGACCTTACAGTAAAATAAGTTAAGTGTTTTGTTATCTTTAATAACTTATGATTGGTTTCATGAGGTTTGCGATTAGTTCATAGGAAAGAAGCGAATTTCTCCACAAGTGTATTAATTTAAAACGTTGTTTATATTTTGTTTGCTAATAACTTAGCCGAATATTGATTCTGCTGCTCCTCTTTCTTTGTATTTAACATGTAAGATCTACTGCAACAGTAGATTAGTTGAATTCAATTATAATTTTTTTTGTATCGATAAAGATACGAATTCTGAAAAAGTATGATAAGAGTACTGTTTTTACTACATTTTCACTGTAATAAATTTTATGGGTAGGTACGGCTAAAAAATGACTCATAAAAAAATACACTTCTTTTAATAAAAAACAAATATTTTGAGTTTAGTTTTGATCGATTTTTATAGCTAGATTATCGGTTATTCCGAACCTTTTCCAGACTGTTTTTTGTGAATCTTTGTATTTTTTCTGGTAAATCAGTCAGTGTACCGGACCAACATAGTTTTACAAAAGGTCGTTTTACAGTGACCTTTTTAATGGAGCTAATCGAAGTTTGTATTGATGCATTTACAATAAATTGCACGACTGGATTGCACGTACTTGCTCTCATAGATAAAGTTATTATACATATATGCTAACCTTTTTAATTAAAATTTTGTAAATGCAATTTTAGAAAAAAAATAAGAACACATAAAATTCGATTTTCAAATAACAAAAACAGTTTCTTAAATGAATTTAACCTCAAAATGAAGTATGCTTTTTAATTTCTTCTATAGTGATATATTTTTAGAAAAAAAATTAAAAATTGTTAGAGCCCTTTTTTAAAAATCTGTTTTTTTTTTTCATATAAAATTTTGCAAGCATTTTTATAAAAAAAAATTGGTACGCCATTTTTAAGTTATTATTTATCAACATCTAAAAACTAAATTTTGACAAAAAAGGGGTAGTTTTCGAAAAAATGATTTTTAAAAAAAAAAATTTAATTTTTTTTGTTAATATGCATAAAAAAAAAAATTTTTTTTACTAATTATCATAACGGTAGCTTAAAAGATTTTTTTTATTCAGTCATGAATTAGAAAATCAGAATTAAATACAAAAAGGTTCTTTTGGCAGTGGGACCGTTAATACCGGTTTTTGAAGAAAAAAAATGGTTTTCATTTAAAGATAGACCTTATCCAAAATAAAGATGACCATGATTTTTTCAATCAAAATCGTAGGAACTGTTTTTGATAAAAATGAGTTTTTCTAAAGCCAGTATATTATAGGTACCCTTATTTTTGGTAACAAACAAATTCAAAAAACGTCTGGGAATAGTCTCCAAAAAACGCCACATACCAATTTTGAAGCAAATCGACCCATCCGTTTAGGCTGTGGCTTTTTATACATACAGACCGACAGACAGACAGAAAGACAGAATTGTCGGACCCACTTTTTTCTTAATCTCTATCATCGTAATATCATGTTTGATTGTTATCTCATTGTTATACTCATGCCTATATCATGTAAAGGTGGGTCACTATGGCGTATGCGCAACTTATTTTCTAAAGAAAATCGAATATAAGTATGTATATAATTATGTTCCAATTCAAAAAATTCTTTTGCATTTTTTAAGTAGAAGCAGAAAAATCGTTTCTTGATTCTGGAAATCATCCAACTGTCTAGACAGCCGTCAAATAAATAAACATAATCTAAAACCAAAACAGGACGAAAAAGTCAGTATTATCAAAAAAAAAAAAAATATGTACCTATTTGTTTTCATTTACAAAAGGATTCTCTTCAAATATGAATGAAATCGTGTTTGCCAGAAGATAAGAAAAAAGTCCTGGCTGGAAATGAATAACTCCTATATGAGTACCTATACAACAGTTATGAAACTTTTCAAAATTGCCTTCTGGTGTGTTATTTGATCATGTGCCAGAAAAACAAATTAAATTTAAAATTTCAGTCAGCACAAAAGTCCCAAGCCGCAAAGTTTTCCTCTCATTTATTTTTTCTAGATTGCCGTTTGTCCTTTTTCTTCCGTGTGCGGTAAATGATCTAAATAAAACAGAACACAAAACATCATTAAGATGCCATCAACGGTATTTTTGAAACAGCTTACATGGCATTTCTAGGTATACACTATTAGATATTTAGATACGTATCTCACTGACGCTTCTAGCAAAGTCCTTAATTAATTACGTTGTGATGAAAATATTTTGTTGTGTGTCTAAGTTCTTATGGGGAACGTGTTTAATTAAGGCCCGCACGTTGGCCTTCCCTGCAAACAATGTGTATACAAGTCAGAAAGTTATATATTTTAAGTCCTGATGTGCATTCTGTGAAGACTCTACTTGGTATAAGTTAACGAGTGTGAACTGACTCCGTGCATCGTAATCACCTGACATAGATGAAAGGATGTGTTATCCTTGTTTAGGGCTTTTCACTTCTCATAAGTATTTATACCTATACACTCGTATATCGTCCTCAGTTGAATTTGTCCTATACACAGTCGAATCAAAAACTCATTTATCCTCTTTTTTTGTTTTGTTTATTTTGGAAACCATCCAAAAGTAGTCCACACAACAAACTTTTGTGTTGATGTTCACTTCCAGTTTATGAATCACTTGAGACAGTTTGTGTACCTACAGCAGTATAGTTGTTGTTGTTGTTGTTGTTAGTTTAATAGTTAACATACATATACCTAGGCTAGACTCTCTAGTATAGGTATTTCATGATAAAATATCCTTTACAGTTTTATACATTGTGGACTGTGGTTTGAGGTCCTTATATTTTTTTTTTTCTGTGGCAAACACAACATTGCCATCAGAGAGACAACGGAAAAGGAATCAGAAGCTATGACCAGACACGTTTCACCACACTGACTGGCTGTTGCCGCCACACCAACTGCATCCAGAGGTTTCTGAATACTGGATGAATGATTGAAGGACTGCATTATGTAGCATGTGGGTTGGTGAGGGCATAGTATAGAGGTAAGTACAATATATTGTACATCTAGTCAAATATATTTACCAAGCAATTAATTAGTCCTGAATAGACGATATTATACCTTCCTGTGAGATGGTTTATTAAGGACAGAGAGTCAAAGTGATGAATGCTGCTGGTATACCAGTCAGGGACAACGTATAGATACCAATACCTGATTGGTATGAGTGCTTATTGATGGATGACAGGTTGAATGATATTTATGTATAGGTAATATAGATGCAAACTTAACTTGTAAAGGCGAGTCTTATCTTTTGTTGACTGGGTATTGAATTTAATTTACATTTACATGAATAATAAATCAATTGTAAGGAATTTTACGATTTCTACAAATTTCTTTTTAGAATTTAAATTGAAAGATATATATTTGGAAAACAAATAATCTAAGTTTTTTTTTTGTTAATAAAGAATTAAAAGCTTCCTTGTAACAATAAAATACCTTTAAGAATGTATAACTTATAAAAGCTAAAAAACGCAACAAAAAGCAAATCATAATCAATTTATTTTTTCCGTATCTTAAAATTACCAGGGTTTTCTTTGCATTCAATTGTTGCTTGAAGTTTGAAACCAGTTTATTTCAATTCCAATCATTTGGTTGTTTTACCTGAAAAGTTATTAAGTATATTGCTTGACTGTTTGTCTGTCGTGTTCAAATATAAAGCTACAGACTAAACCACGGAAGCGATTTTCTTCAAACCTGGTATTTGAGTGAGGACAAACTGAATTTTTCTATAGATCAAGATTAAGGGTACCATATGCCATATAGCGTTTATGGAAGTACTAAATTTATTTAAAAGCAGCTCTAACTATTTTGATTAATTTTTTTTTTTTTTTAAATTTGAAATATTTTTTTATTGGTTAATAACGGTAAATTAAATAGAAGCGGGTTTTCTTTTTTTTATTTTCCCGTTTGCTTTGCGATGGAAGGGATTCGGATGACAAGTTTTACACAAATGGTTTTTAAAAATTTTTACATTCTTTTATTAAAAAAAATAAAATGCACGAATGGATCGCACGAACTTGATCTTGTAGCTCAAAATAATTATGCAAGTTTTTGTATATTGAAAAAAAAAAATCATTTTTTTGTTTAATTTTTTTTTCAAAACTTTTTTTTTTAAAACACTAAATACACAATACTTTTTAAAATGATGAAAACGACCTGGTGACAAGTTGACAAATTTTGAACGAAATTAGTTGATCCAGTAATGATATAATACGGAAATAACTAAAAAAAAATAAAAAATTTCCAAATATCGTGTTCATCATATTTCCGTTATCCGTATTTAAAAAAAAAAAAAACTGAAAACGAAGGATTGCTATAATCACTTATAACATAACATACACCAAGTTTAAACAAAATCGTTAGAGCCGTTTTCGAGAAAAATCCAATAACTCGAAGCCGTCATTTGGGAGGTATTCGTTCTAATCGAGATATTGAAAAACAAAAAAAAAAACAAACCTTGGAAATTGCAAAAAAGTAATTTGTACCAAGTTTCATGCAAATCCGTCAAACCGTTAAGGCTGTGGCACTCTGTACAGATGGACGCACAGACGAACAGATGAACAGACGAACAGACGCATAGAATGACGGACGGCATGACGAAAACCATTTTTAAAATAATATTATTGCAAATCTAAGAACAAAATAATATTATTAATTCATTGAAATATTCCAACTTTGAGCATCCACAAAACATATTTTACCGTAAAACTTGTTTTTGAAATGGCCCGTTCAAAAACGTTGAGTTTTGCTTGTTAAAACGTTTGAAATAATTTAAGCAGATACCCCAAAACAGGTCTCTTTTTTATTTTACTGTCTACCAAAAGTAAACAAGGATCAATATACCTCGAAATGTCTCTACTTACAATTATGTTAAAAAACAGCAGCAGTTAACAATTGTTCGTGTAAATGAATTTTCTCTAATCGTATACTTTGTTAAAAAAGCCAGAGTTAATAATTGCAATTTCTTGGTATGATAGCAAATTTCCCTGATTTGTAGATGAAAAAACTACTACAATTGAGGTATTGTTTAAAGCATTTCGATTGTATTCCCCCTTGGCCCTGACAAATGCGCATACCAAATTTAGGTATTTGAATATTGTAATTCTTCAAGTTACACTTCCCAGAAACTAATCTTTATCCCAAAATGTATTCTAACCATAATGCATATCTATACCTTAACATTTAAGAAGCGACTTCATTTCCTTATAAATAAATTAACAAGAAGTATGATAATAACAACACATAATTTGCATAATCTGACCAAAATATCTTGACCAACTACCAAATTAATGTCACAGGCACCTAAAAGTGACAACATAACACAATATCTCACTTAGTTGTCGCTGTCGGAACTAGGTATACGGGGTTGCCTGCAAGAAACCACAAATCACTCAGGTCTATCAATTTCTGGTTGACCATATTGAATTTCCTTCCAATTCACCGGAATCATTTGTCGCAGAACGAAGCAAGACAATTGAATTGTCTTGTATAGTATGTCGTCCTTTACTCGTATCGTAAAGGCAATACAACGAATACGAGAGGAGTTTGTCAGATAAGTTGAGATACTCTTGACGTTGTGCCTGAACGGAAGGAATTTGTGTGTCAACATTCAACAATGCAACGAACAGCAGGAAGGGGGGGGGGTAGGGGTGGCAGAATTAAAGGACTTCTTCTTGTGACAGGTCCCCACTCAGTCAGATTTATGTCGAGTATTTCATTAAGTTTGAGAATATACGAGGGAAACTCCTTTAACTAGAGACTAATTGAATCCTTACTACAGACAAACTGGTATATATGTGTTTCTAGTGAAGGTATATCAAAACTGACGACAAGGACAGGACTACGATGAAATAAATCCATTACAGAAACACATACTCAATTTCAAAAGAAGGCATCATCGAAGCCATCCGAGAGTAGCTGGGTAATGCATCTCTCGAACCTGACACTCTTCGTCCTTCGAATATAACCCTAATCTGGTGTCTCTTTTGCCATGGCAACCCATCTGTGAATGCATGTGTGTGTGTATGTGTTTCGCGTAATTGTGCGATATGACACCAACACAAAAGACTCTTTGTGTATGATCTCATCTTCAATTCGATTTTGACGACCGACGACGACGACAGTGAAAAATGTCGTCAGGGACATTTTCAAGAAATTACTGTCAGATGCTGGACTGCTGAATTGTACAAAGGATGTGCACTTGGGAACATGCATGTGTTCAGTTTGAGTTCCTTTTTCATTTGTACAGGCAACCACCAGAAAAGGCTTTTTCCTTCATTCATTCTACACTTTATCTACTTCTCTACCAGCTCCAGTGATGGAGAAATGACAAGCAGATTTAATATGTCCCTCTGTCAACTACTGTTATCCGTTTGTCGTTTACAAAGTCAAAAAGAGGTCTCACACTAAAGATGATGATGATGATGATGACGATGTTGATATATCAAAAGTCGAAACAGACAAGACGTATGCACACAAAGATAACTCGAATAATAATACCTTGGTTGCATTGTAGTATCTCGGATTATAATTTTCACAGGGAAATGGTTGACTTCCTGGAAGAAGCTCTTAAAAGTACCCCCCTCTCTGATGGTTGTATGACTGGTACATATACCTATGCAGTTTGAATATTAAAATTATTTTAACAAAATTTCTTTAAGGAAATTAAATTTGGATGAATTTTATAGAAATGTGCAAAGTGGCTAAAGAAAAAAAAATATAAACATAAAATACGATGTTTCGTGATTAGAATACTCAAAATGGGAAGGTTAGAAATAGCTGTAGTATTTCCGCTAAATCTTTTTTTAATTTCTATAGAAATTCATGTTTGTGTCTTTGAGTTGTATGCATATGCCGTTCATCCGATTGCGTTCAGCTTTGTCTACTTATGGTTTGCATTTCCTATACAGTACAACCAAGTTAAGTGCGTCAACCTGCTGCGTTCATCCGATTGCGATAGAACTTCGTCATTTTACTGTTTGCACTACCACAAAAGGGTAGTGGCGCATGACTAGACTGACTGTATAAGACTGCAGTCAATTGGTTATGCAGTCAATTCAGTTGCAGTTAATTGGTCTCTGCAAAATAAGCAGTAAGCAGTCCCTACTAAAATACTGACTTACAGCACTTAGTTGATTAAAAGTTAATTAGCTGCAGTACTTTTTGACTGGTTTTAGTCTTCTAGTCGGTAGAAAGTTTTTTCGGAGCTCTATATTTCTACAAAAAAGTGTCATGGAAGTGTGGCAGTACGCCTTATTAAAATTTAAAACACAACAGTACAAAAACTTTCTAATGACTAGAAGACTAAAACCGGTCAAAATGTACTGCAATTAAATAACTTTTAGTCAATAAACTGCTTTAATTAACTGCTTAGTCAGTATTTTAGTACTGACTACTGACTGCAGTTTTACAGACAGAGTACTTTGGTAAGTTAAAAGACTTGTGTTTTTAGTCAATGAACTGCAGTACATAAATGACTGCAGTTTTTAAAACTCGGGGAATAACAAACATACCCCTCAACTAACCCACATAAGTTGGTACCAACTCAATAGAAATTGAAGAATTTAAGTATGCAGAGATTTGTTGCCTCATTTCCGCAGTTGCTCGTATCCATGTAAGTAAGTAGAAATATGATTACGTTGTCAAAATATTTGTACGAAATTAAAGGCCTCTTTCTAGGAAATAAAATTAAAAATATTTTTATTTGCAGGAAAAGATAGTAAAAAATGGAACTTTAACTAACTCCAACTAATCCAGTCGAGTTTTTGGTCAGTTTCCAAACATTTCGAAGAGAGTGTGCCCCAAACCCAAAATACTGTAGAAGCTAGAAGCGTCATCTGAAAGTTCTTTCAGGGCGCAGTCACATCGTTGTTTTTTTTTTTTCACTTATTGCACTTTTAGATGAAGAACAAATTCGGGTGAAAACATGCATCGACTATATTATCTTCTGTAAAATTTCAAATATAAAAACGCTTAAAACGCTAAAAGAGTCCACAATTTTAAGAAAATTACTGTGAACCCAAAGAACGTTGGAAAATAATTTTTTTAAGGTAATATCATATTATATTTGTGTGTGTTATAAAGGGTTTTCCAATAAGAGGTGTTATTTTGAATAGCCCGCTATTTCGGTAGCTGTCACTTTTGAAGCTGTCATTTTTTGACATTTGACAAGTAGAAGTAGCTATTAATAAAAATGGAACGATACACGCTTCAACAACGCATTGAAATTATTAAAATTCACTATAAAAATGGTGAAAATTTGGCAGAGACGGTTCGTAAAACTAAAACATTTTTGGGTCGTCGCGAAGCACCTTGTCGGACCGCAATACAGAAATTGGTGGACAAATTCGAGCTGTTGGGACAAGTTAGTGATGTGAAAAATAAAACCCGTGCACGTCGCTCAAGAACAACTGAGAATATTGCTGTTGTAGCCCAAAGTGTTGAAGAAAACCCAGGTTTGTCCATTCCTCGTCGTTCTTTGGAATTAGGCATTCCACAAACGTCATTACACCGTTTTTTGCATAAAGACTTGGGTCTTAAGGCTTATAAAGTTCAGTTAACACAAGAACTCAAGCCGGCTGGTCATCAACAACGTCGTGTCTTTGCTGATTGGGTCCTTGAAATGCATGAAAATGAACCGGAATTTCATCGAAAAATCATCTTGACTGATGAGGCCCATTTCCACCTCGGAGGCTACGTCAACAAGCAAAACTGTCGCATCTGGGGCTCGGAAAACCCAAGAGTTATTGTTGAAAAGCCTCTCCATCCTCAACGCGTGACTGTTTGGTGCGGTTTATGGTCCCGCGGGGTCATTGGACCTTACTTTTTCGAAAATGAGGCTGGAGCAACAGTTACGGTCAATGGATTGCGCTATCGAGAGATGATTAATGATTTTTTATGGCCTGAATTGGATGGTATTGATCTGGACAACGTTTACTTTCAACAAGACGGCACACAAGCAATGAAACCATCGATCTTTTACGGGAAAAGTTTCCGGACCATGTTATCTCTCGAAGAGGTGATCACAATTGGCCACCGAGATCTTGTGATTTAACACCTTGCGACTTCTTCCTTTGGAGCCACGTCAAAGATAAGGTCTACGCCAACAGCCCCGCGTCGATTCAAGACCTCAAAGATGAAATTCGTGAGGCTATCGAGGACATAGGGCAGCCACTTTGCGATTTGGTTATGGAAAATTTCATGAAAAGGATATGGTCCTGTAAGCGTGGTCTTGGCGGCCATTTTGCTGATGTTGTGTTCCATTATTAACGGCATACCTTCCTCTTTATAATGAAATAAACATCCGATCATTTATCTCCAAAAATATCAAAATAACACCTCTTATTGGAAAACCCTTTACATGATATTGGCTTGTACCAATTTAACCGTCTACTTGACTATTATTGTTTGTTAAATTCTGGTTGTTAATATGATTTTTTTTTTGTTTCAAAATAAGCTTTAGTGAGCATAAAATTTTGAAAATTTTTTTTACTCTTTGTATTTAATTTTTTAGGATTTTGGCCTTTCTGAATATTGGCTTTTCGGGATTTTGGACTTTATAAATTTTGGGTTTTCAGGTTTTCGGAATTTTTGGTTTTCGAAATTATGGGTTTTTCAGTTTTCATGTCTCAAGGCTTTCGGGATTCTGGGTTTCGGGATTAAAAATTTCGGTATTTTGCCGTATTGCAACAACGTCAAAAGCAGTGGGATCTGTAGTCATAGACCTCATGCAATCGGTAGAGATCAGCTGTAGTCTGATGGTAATATTAAGACTCCTCAGTTATTGGTAAGGGTCTTCTGCGATTTACCAGATCCACATGCAATTTAACTGTTCAAGTTGTGATTTACGAGGTCCACTGTTGTTTAACAGTTTCGACTACGATTTACACAGTTCGCTTGCGATAGACGATTTCAGGCGATTTACCAGCTTTGATCACGATTTACCACTTTTGTTTGCAAATTTCCATTTTCGGTTCCGATCTATTAGTTCCGGTTGCGATTTAATAGTTTCGGCTTCGATTTACTAGTTATGTTACAAATTTACGCAATTATTTTGAGAGTATTTTTTTTTAACATAGTGAATCAACAATAATGCTCTTAAGCTGTTTTTTTAATCAAACAAAACCCGAAATTTCAGGGTGTAGTCGTTTGTGGAATGGCATTTCACGGATTGATCAAAATGGTAGATATAAATAATAAATTCAAATATAATTACATTTTGAAGTATCATAAGATACTCAATACGAAAAGGCTTTTCGTTAAAAACCCCATCACGAATCAGGTTTTGTGTTATTGTCAACAGGATTATATCGTATGTAAATTTCACCACGACATTTCACCATATTGAGGAATTATCCCTTAATGAATCCCAATTAATAAGTTTTAAAAAGATTGTCACAAAAAAGCAAAAAAAAAAAACAACAACGCCCATAGCTATGCCATTAATAACTATATAAATGTTTATCGAAAGGATCCAGGCATGGCACTTCACTTTCATGCCTACATGACTTCATTTCGATTAAATTCACGTTTAAGTACTTATTTACCAAAGTAAAAGCACCATATTTATGTATAATACCCTTCGGAATACCTTATCGGCAAAAAAAAATATAATTACCGCTGAAACATGTTCTGCCTGGGGGTAAAACGAACCAAAACAAACAAAATAAAAAAAAAATTAATACGAAATAAGTCCAAAAATCTTTTCATTGATAAAATGGATATCCTATTAAGCCCAAATGACACAATCGAAACATGCGACGACGACGTTGACCACCCCTACTCCAAAAAAATTAAAAAAAATACATGAAACTTTTACCAATTAAACTTCCGATTTAAAATAGCCTCTCGAAATAAAAATTAAAAAAAGGATACGACACAAATATGGTGTATAATAAATAACCCACATCGTTTTTGTAGTCGAAATATTTGCACACTCAGACTCACCTCAGAAACATAAAATCCTTAAAGTGATAAATATTTGCAGGGTAGGCATTTCACATGCATTCGTGTTATTATGTTAAAACCATACACACACGGGCAATTAATTGAATTAAAGTTCAATTATTTTCAGAACAACGACCACGAATGCAAATGAAATAAAAATAAAAAAAATTAATACAATTTTATTACAGCCAAATGCATGCCTTGTTTCACTTGGTTGCTGTGGCAATCATTAATTTTGATGTTTTAATTCAAATCGACAATTAATTGATGGAATATTATATAATTAATTTAATATTTATACTCATGGCAGGATAATTTGATGTTTCTTAACATATTATACCTAAAATCAAAAAGTGAAGTCAGAATTTTTGAAGTAATACTTCCTTGCCGTGTCGTTCATTAAAATATTCAACTAGTAATAACACATAAACTTTTTTAGCCTGGTTTTGTTCACACCGACCGACGCGACGCACGTGCAGCCGAACAATTAGTGGAAATACAAAGCTGATATTACAGCCATCCAGGACATGCGATGGGATGGAGACGGAATCCGGAAAATCAAATCCTGCGATATATACTACAGGGGACAGGGACAGCGGATGTGCGGATGTGGTTTTGTGGTTTTAAAAAGACAAGCAAAGACGAACTCAGCTTTTAAATGTCTAAAAACTAGTACAAAAAATTAAAAAAAAGAAAATTCTATTATTACCTTGTCCTCCGATCTTGAGAAACATTTCGTTTTATCTTAAATGCTTACAATAAATCGGCACGTTAACGATTGCGAATTGATCTAAATGGTGGACGGTTCGTAACCTTTTCGATGGAATGTTTTATACTTCAGCTAACTTTTACTATACAATTGAACTCTAAGATATATTGAAACAAGAAAGTTGACAGAGGTGGTAAGCAAAATTGTTCTAAGCTCCTTGTAAATCCTATGGAGTTAGAACAATTCTACTTGCCATCGACGAAGTGTCGTTAGAAGCTAGCACTATAATTCACAATAGTTTTCATAATAAATCAGACCAACCTATTCTATTCAAACAAAGTTTACAAGTACAAATCACATCATGTAATGTGTGTGAAATCATATCTAAGATAATTTAAACATAACCCTGAACTTTTCTTTTATAAAAGTCAAATATATTCAAAACGTAACAAAAAGCTCTCAAGAAAAAAACAATTTGCTTACATCTATAACCATTCTTCCTTCCAGGACTCATTCATAGAGTGCTTGTAACTTTTTACTTTGTGCAAATAACCATAATGTAACCACTTGCCATCTCACAATATTTGGATCTTCTTAAAAAAAAATCATACAAACACAAAAAAAAAAAACAAAAAGAATAAAGTACCTACTTTCGAACTAACAAAAACAATAAAAACAGTAAACAAAAAATACACTACCATGGTTCCAATATACCATCAGCTACACTAAATTCAAGAAAATGTTAAGTTGCGGGAAGTAAACTTTATGTTAAGGGAAAACTTTTTTGGCCTCATAAGCATTTCATGAAGTTCCTTTTACAGTTGCACTCTTACATCCTTTGAGGTTCACTGTGGCGTATGTGCAATTTTTTTTTTCATTTTTTTTTCATCCAGACTCAAACTTTGTACTCTTTTTTAACTTTTTGTAAAGATAAAAATTGTTGCACTCTTCCTCTGTACAAAAATGGATTATCAAAAAGGATTATTTCTTTAATGACTTCAAATACAATTCCTTGGAGTGGGTATGCCAGGCTTTAGGCTGAAACTATAAGGCAAACTAAGAAGAAACCATCCATGTGTGAGCAAAATATTAATCCTCTCGTGCAGACACAAAGTCCAGGAATTTATTACTTCTAGCCAAGTTTATCCGATAATTTTTGTGGTGGTCTTAAGTTTTTTTTTTTTTGGTATGCCTTTCTTTTATGATACCCCGTGGCAAGTTTATCCTTTATATTCTTAAGACCCACACAAGGACGAACAAGTTTTAACTTCTTCTTCTTCTTCTTTTATTTTTTTGTAAATTTTACGACTTAGTTTCTTTAGTAAAAGCTGATTGAAGTGAAGTGAAGTCGACCACAAAGAAAGACTATATACCAGAAAACAAGGATACGGTGAGTCCTTTTGCTTACTTTTCAATTCACTTTCAACTCAATCGAGGCATTTTTACTTACGAGCCAATCTATACATATAGATTTTCTAAGGTACTCCTTAAAAAACAAACAAAAAAAACGAGGACTAAGAGAGAGGTGAACCAAATGCATTCATTCGATTCGGTATATCTGCAGAAAAAAATACACACAAATATACCGCACTAACCTGGCGCCCCATAAAGCCAAGAAAAGTCCTTCGAGAGAAAATGTGGCTTTATGAAGCAGAAAGTTTTCTGGTGTGCCACATTGGTTGGTGTATTTGTAAATGATTATGTTTACGAAGGATTTGTGGCAACCGAAGTAAATATTCCAAAAAACGAACTCTTTGGCAAACTACTGAAGAAAACTCATTTTTATTTTTGCTAAAGAAGAAGGAACACCATCCACAGACGTTTTGTGTTGGTAAGGATATGTTTTCTTTTCTTTTACATTATTGTTTTTTTTTTTTTTATTTCTTTATTCAATTTATGAGAAAACGAATAAGAAATATTGCGCCATTTGGAGTTTTTCAAAAAGAAAAATATTTGTTTCTTTGGGAAATTCTAGTTTTTTTTTTTTTTTTTTTTTATTGTTGGGAGTCATTATTTATTGAGTATTTTTTTATGTGTGGGGCATGCGATGTGGAACAAACAGAGAACGTTGATGGATTTGTTACGGTTTGTGTTATGGGCATTTTATGTGGCCATTTGATGCATTTTTAAAAGAGGTTCAATACAGCACTGTGTAACACTCAAGAAAAATACTCACGTTTTTTAGGGTTTGTCATAAGGAGTACGAAACAGTATGTATGCCTCTCAGCAAATGCAAATTCAGGCTTTTTCGACGATGCATTAAACATGTTGCTTGTGTTAGTAAAATGGAAGGTTATAACTTCAGAATTTCAACAATTCTGTTCGTTTTTTCTCATTTTCGCAATATTCACATTTTAACCGTATACAGGAACTAGAACATGAAAAAAAAGCAAATACAAATATTTATAAACTTAGTTACCAGACAAAAATTTAAGTAACGCTTAGCAATTGGAAGGAAAGACTCAGCTGTGTTATTTTATTTATTAATGAGGTTTTTTTCTTCTTTTAATTTTTGCCCGAAATAGTCAATTAAAAAAAAAAATATTAATTCAGAAGTGAACTTTAAATTATAAAGTAATAAATCTTTAATATTTCAACCGTTAGGTTAATCCAGTTTTAGGTTTTGTTCGCCCATAAAACAAAAAAATGTAAAAGATGTGTGTACTCATGTACGAGCACCAGAAGTTATGCTTATATCAATTATATAAGATTATATTTATTTTTTGTATTTTTACGGAGACTTAAATCTTTCCATTGATACCTCAACTTTTAAAATCGGTTTAGTTTTACTTAAGTTAAAAGCTATTTTGTTTACGTGAAAAGTATATTTTCAATTTTTGTACAGATTTATGTGAGAAATTGAATTTTTTCTATGTTTGATATTATTTAGTGATATTGCGAAGCTTGTGAGTGTCTTATTAAAACAAATTGTATATCAAAACAAAAATTGATGTTTTAGGTGTAGTTTTATAAAAATTTTAAATCATTTAAGTAGACATAGTCAGATATTATGAATGGTACAGTTGGTCAAAATAGCATAAAAAGTGCATTTTTTTCGATTTTTTTTTCTGTAATATGTGTATCATTTAAGCCTTTGTTTTTAATTTAATCAGTAAATTTTGTATTCTTAAGAGAACAAATATACATCTTTAAATTGAGCTAAAAATTTATTCAAAATTATCAAATATTTCATTAAATTTTGTAATTTTAACACATTCATTAAAAACACATTTTCACTTAACCACCTCTGTTTGCAGATTTTTAATAAAATAAATGTGCAATATTTTTATGCAGGATTATGGTCCAACATATTATCTAATAGTATCTGTTCAATTTATTAAAATCCAGCAACTTAAACTAAAGTTACAGATTTTTTTATAACAATAACAATATTGTAGTACACTGTTTTATAAAATTTTAAAAATATTTCATACCATTTTGTAAAAAGAAAAAGCAAAAAAATATAGACTTTTGCCTTCCATTACGTTTTTCTCATTATTTTTAGAGCTTAATGTTGTAGGATAAATTTAGACATCTCAATCTCTAAAATCCGACAGTAAACAGAAATGTTAAAAATTTTATGTGCGAACCACCTCAAATTCATTTGTGAGGCAACGGTGCCGTTCTCCACTGGTAGCTGGTCGAGTCCGACGACCAAAGCAGACAATTATGTAGAAATTTGTTGAATTTTGATGAAATTCTTTTCGAATTTGTGAATCTTTTATAGCATATACAGTTATGTGTGATTATATCGATTTAAAGGTAATTTGAAGTTGAATCATAATTTTATGAGGCTTGGGTAAATAGTAATTAAGCGCCCCGTAAATAGAAACTCGTTTTACCATTATCTCTGCTCACAGACTATAAAAAAATTGTTAAATTTTGTACAAAAATATTTTTACTTAAAATCTAATTTCTGTGTAAAGTTCAAGTTTGAATATGCAAAAATAAAAAAGATAAAAATAAAATACCGTTGGAAACGGTAACAAAAACTTGGACTGAAAAATCTTATTTTTGCTGTTATTCACAAGTATATAGACAACGCATAAATCTAAAAGTTGATTTGTCGAAATATTTTTCCCACTAAACTTTCGAGAATGTTTTTGTTTTTTTTTTAAGCTTAACAAAAACCGTTATTAGGTATTTTGAATATAATTCGTACTAGACGCCTAATTTTCTTTCGCTGTTTAATCAATGTGTTTAATTTGTTTTTGAATAAAATATCAACTTTACCCATACCAACATTATGTTCAAAGGTCTAAGAAAATATATGATTTTGGCCATTATTTTATAGCTTGAAAAGTTGAATTTTCAAATTTTTTTTAATAATGAAAACTTATAATCATTTCAATTTGTTTATTCAATAAAATTAATTTCATAGTTGTAACCCTTTAACATTTACAGATTTACAAGAAGTTTTTTTTTCGTCTTTTACCCCATTTTACCCTAACATCCCGGTCGAATTTGAAAAAAATACCATTTTATAGGAATCTTATATAAAACCAGCTACCTTTAGGTGTATTTAGTTTTTTTCTATTACTTAAAGTGTACGAAATGAATCAGTCAAATTATTATCAACAACAATGGCTGACTTCTGTAATTAAATAATTTTATTGTATTGCACACAAAATGCAAAATAAAAAAAAGTAAATAATCCCAGTATGAAATGTAAGTGTGTTGTTACTGTTTACCTACTTATAGCGTGCGTCGCCTGTATAAGGTCCAGACATTCCACTAACAGATCCGAAATTCATTGTCCAAGTCTCGTTTGCCAGGGTTGTCAAAATTTGGATCATCCATATCCGAGGTTTGTAGTTGTTTCAGAACTATAAGATTTACACTTACGTCGGGCAGTTACCCCAGCGGCAGGAACCCCCAACCTGGAGGGACAGGTCCTTCAATGACTCCAAGAACGGGAGACCGGATTATCCGCTCCTTACATGCCAATGTAAGGTGTTCACCAAACAGATCATCCTGACTGGAACTAGTGACGATAGTTCGTTGATTCTATCGAGAAAAAATTCTCCCACTACCGTCTAATCTATTGGAAGTGCCTCGGTGGAAGCACTCCTCCGTTTGGGGGGGGGGGGGGTAATTAGAAGTGACATCCTACTCCACTTTGACCTGTCGACTAGTATGGGAGGCCCTTCTGCAGAAACAAGCTCCACGATCGCATAGCTCTAAGTTTCATTGTAGTAGTAGTACCCATAAGCCCCTCCGCCAAGACAAGGCTTATCCTCTTGGATGGCGGGGAGCTAATTCTTACAACATTAAAAAAAAAATCTACATAAAAAAAATGTCACTTCACCCCTACCATACGAAGCATAGGTAAACTTTCACCAACTAGAATTTAGTAAGAACTTAATTTACCCAAGAAGTATGTAAATGTCCCATTTTTTAGATAATTGTATGGTTTAATAAGTTTGTCCTTCTATGTTTTATGTTAAAATGAAAGTTAATGGAGTTATTAAATAAAACTGCAACCAATCTATACATAAAGATGGAAGTAATGATCCATGATATGGACACTAGCAATGCCTCACATGTAATCAAGGCATCAGTTGGTGTAACCAAGGAGTCCGCCCTTGAAAAACTCCAAACTACAGTTGAAAAATGTGTTTCAAAGTTCACACATCACCGGCAAGGACCTTATCCCAATTAAAAAAGATATTTATTTTAATATGAATTAAACTAAAAAGAAATAATAAATGAGGTCCAAGGCTAACTTCACATTTAGTAACAACTATAAAAAAAATGATAAGCTTATAAGTCATTTTTTCATAAGCATCGTTTAATTAGTGAATTCGAGTTTCAGAATACCTTGAACACAGTGTTCTTGTTCATAAAATTTAATTTTAAGAGGGAAAACTCTTTAGAGTAAAAGTTTTATCACTTTAAATTTTCAAGTAAGGTAAGAAGTGTTTGCAAGAAAGCAACGCTAGATGCTGAGTTTTTTTTTAAGATTTGAAAAATAAAATAAAAAATATTAATTGCTTCTTGTACAAAATGCGTTTTCTCGAATGAAATGTTTTTAACTTAAGTTTCCCACAACCATAGATGATGTTTACAAAGTCAGATAAGAGAAAATCTTTTCACAATCCTGCAATTCGTTAAATATCTAAACGTAGAACACACCAGGATAAGCCTTTAAAAAGCTTCTTCTGCCACATCACTTCTATCATCATCATCATCATCCAGCATCATCATCATTAGCTTTCTTTCAATTCTGTAGATGCTGTTGCTCTGCAATATTCATTCCATTTCGTTCCATTGCAATGTGATGTAGAAAAAGGATAAGACGAGGAGCTCTCAAGCAAAAGGACTTGACAGAGCGATAGACGGGCAAATTGGTTCAGTTTTCTTCTTTTTTTTTTTAAACTTAATTTTTTTTTTGTTGTTGTTGAAAAACCCCAGAGGGTTGAAAATGAAGACGTACAAAATAGCTCTGCATCTAAGTCCATTTAATGTCAATTTACATTCAGAGTCGGTGTTAGCTGTGAGCGCTGCCACTGGTGGTTTTTCAACTTAAAAACTTTTCCATTTTCACTTTTTACTTGAAAAGAAGTACCTAGGTTTCTAAAGGATATGTAGTGAATTCATAAAAAAAAAAATTAAATGCCATTTCTTTATTATGTTTCTAATTCCTTAAGGCCTAACTACAGTGGCCAGTTTTTGCAAAAAAGTACAAAAGTGAAAATTTGAAACTCATTTTTCTGACTATTTAACTTCAGAAAAATTTCAAAAATGTGTCAGAAATCTTAGATTTTGGATTCTTCGAGTAATTCCAAGTTATTTACTTTTTTCCTTAAATTTTACAAAAAGTGACCATTTTAGTTAAGCCTTAATGCTTCTTAAGTTTTTCCAGTAGAATGCTTAGTTCTGTATCATCAAAGTTTTCTATGGTGAAATTTCTTATCAAAACGTTCCCAAAACGGAATGTTCACCAGTTTCCATGATAGTTATTTCATTTCAAAAATATTTATAAAATATTTTTATTATTTCCTACTTAATGATTCACTTCACTAAATAAATTGTAGTACTTTTGAGATCCAGTATTTTTTTTTTTGAATTGAGTAACTTGATGCGACTAGTTGAGATATTTAATTTTTCTTTCTCGCTGATCCTTGTTTTGAGATGCGAGTAGATGGATGTGAAATTTTTTGTTCTCTTTTTGCGTGTAGCAACACCCAAAAACCGAAATGGCACATAATGCGCTTAGAAGGGTGTAACTTTAACAGCCACCATACTCATGGTATTAGGAGTAAAAAAAAGTACAGATTTCGGTAGTTGAGGTTTATTTACCAATTTGTATGCTATGCACTTAAGGCAGAAAAATAAAAGAAAAAAAAAAACAAAAAAAGAATTGGAACTAGACTGCAGTAGTATTGTTATGGTTGTGAAACTAAATACATTTGCCATTGTGATTTGAATTTGAAGTAATTTTGTTCATTTCATAATCCTTGGATTATTTCATTCATGGAGAAAATGTATTCTTTTTTAGTCAAATCTCTCAAAGATAAGTTGGAACATTTAGAAATAATTTCTATAAATTAATTCTTTATTACTCAATTGATTAACAGAATTATAGTATCATCTTAGTCTTGGTATTGTATGAATAGTTTTTGGAAAAAAAATTTTTTCAAATGTGTAATTTTGATAAATTTGGATAAATAAGCATCAGCATATGTTTTGGCATCCATATTACGTTTTTATATCAACCTTAATGCTGCTTAAAAACGAATTATATGTTTATCTAAAATTATGAAAGTAATAGCCTACATATTAGGTATACAAAAAGTACGTATACGCCGTAGTGCACGCACTTTCGTAATACAGTTTATACAAACTCGTATTTGTCTGATAGCACTCTGGATTAATAAATAATGATTTTTTAACTCAAATACTCATAGCTTGCTTGTCTGGCTTAAGCTTTCGCAAGGCCAGGTTTAGAAATTTAATAGACAATAGAGAAACACAAACAAAAAATTTGTGTGTACTCATATACGCTCGTCAGAAATTATACTTCAACGTTATTCCATATCATTATTTATTTTTGTATATTTTTTTTTTTTTTGATGTGTAAAAATATTTATGAAATGTATTGGAAAGTTCTAAAAGGGAATTTTTTTCAAAGTAGCTAATGTGCTTTTTTGTGAAATTTGGTATATTTTTGCGTTCGACAAATTTCAAACGGTCTTTTTGAAACTTGTAGCTGACTCACATTATTTTTTCATACTTTAAAATGACCTAGGATGACTCTGTTATTACATTAAATTAAAATAAAAATAATAAATTTAAAATGTAAAAATGACAGTAGATAATGTGAAAATTGATCATTTTTCCCTTATGGAGCCTATATTTACACAATTTAATAGACAAATTGTATGATATTTTATTTATTTTTGTATTTTTACGGAGGCTTAAATCTTTCAATTAATGCCTCATAAATCGGTAAAGTTTTACTAAAGCTAACAGATATTTTTATTCCGTGAAAAGTATATTTTGAATTTTCATTTTGTTCGATTTTTTTTCCGTAATATATCATTTACGGCCTTTGTTTTCAATTAAATCTATAAACTTTGTATCGCATTGTTTAAGAGAACAAATACATCTTGAAATTGACATAAATGTGTTTGATTATGTGTTTTTTTGTTTTTAATTTTCCATCTTAATTCTGTAAAATTGCATTTATATGTTTAAAAATGTTTATTGCCCATTAAGGACAAATTCTACCCACAATATTGCTGTACATGGTTTTTCGAAATTCATTCCATTTTTGAGCCAACGGTACCGTTCTCCACTAGTGGCTTGTCAAGTCCGACGACCAAAATTTTGTAGAATTTTGTTGAATTTTTATGAAACTCTTTTTAAGTTTGTGAAGCTTTTCAAGCGTGTACAGAGTTATGTGTGATATATCAAATTAATGGTAATTTTATTGTGATGCTCAATAATAGTTGAATCATAGATTCAAAAGGCTTGGGTAAATAGTTATTAGCACTGCGTAAAACCGTTTTACCGTTATCTCTGATCACAAACTACAGAACATTGTTAAAGTCTAAATACAAAAAAAAAAATACAGAAATGTATTTATCCAATTATTAATGGCTAAGAAAATTTAAGAACGTATTTGTTTTTTTAAGCTCAAAAAAACGGTTATGGAGCATTTTTTTTTCATTATCTATCAATGTGCATATTTAGTTTTCAATTAAACATCTACTTTACCCACCCCAACATCATTTTCAAAGGTAAAAAAAAATATTTGATTTTGGAAAATAATTTTTAACTTGAAAAGTTTATTTTTTAGTTTTTTTTTTTCAATTTTTCTAACCAAAAAAAAATTATTTAATAATTCTAGCCCTTATACTTTTCGAGATGTATAAAAAGTGTTTTTGTCTTTTACCTCATTTAAAAAAAAAAGTCTGTGTATTATTACTGGTTGAATATTTTTAGAAACGCCGGTAAAGAAGTATAACTTCAAAAATTGGAAGAAAACAATAAAAATAATTTTTAGAAATGGTTCTTAAATGAATTTGAACTCAAAACAAAGTATGTAATTTGATTCCTTCTATAAAGTTAAAAAAAATTTTTAAATCTTTATAGCGTTAAAAAAAAGTGATATTCTATACATATAAAAATTTTGAGGGAAGTTTAAAAAAAAAGAATTGGTACGCCATTTTTAAGACATTATTTATCAACATCGAAAAAAAACAATTTTTGAGAATTTTGTATTACGGCACCTTAAAGTGACAGTCATAAAAATGAAAATCAAAATTTAAAAAATGTTTCTATGGGAGCTACCGTTAATAAGGTTGACAAAAAAAAGTTTTTTCCATATATAAAGATAGACCTAACCAAAAAAAAATGTTTATGATTTTGAATTGTGTGACCCACTTTTTCGCAGTTTCTATTATCTTTATATCAATTTTGATTGTTATCACAACTTTTTGTCTTGCACGAATGCATAACTTGATCCCATAGCGCAAGTAAAAACAAGCAAGACCAATTTAAAAGCAAAAAATAAAACATTATGACAGCTAATTGTTAAAAAAATAAATTTTATTTAATAAAGAAAACAAAAAGTGGTGGATATTTTAAATCAAAGCGTTATTGAGTATTTGAGCAATTTCGGCCGTTTTTGAGAGAATTGTATCACCACCATCACCATCCGTTTGTTACCAAACGGATCTATAATTTCTGTTCACTATTCACACATTGTACAATGTACAATGTACATACCTACATAAGACCTAAAATTACATACTTTAATTAAATAACTTGACAGTAACACACATAATTGAAATTATAGCTGGGTATAGTAATATCAAACATCTAGAAATATATGTCATTCTTAACGGAAATTAACAAAAATTATGACATTTCTCCATGACACAAAAAAAAACTTTTTCTTAACATTCCAGCCATATACATAGGTAAGGTACCTATTATAAATCAATTTTTATGAAACCAAGTCACACTCACATGGAAAATAGAAATTGTATTTTTTTTATCCTCATTCTTCTTGCCATCACACATATTGCTTTAATATTTTTTTTTTTTTTTTTGTATTTTACTTTTTCCACTCGATTGAAAGGATATTACTGGAACAGGATATTACAGCATGTCCCCAAGTGCATAAGCATCAGGCAAGAAAAATGTGCTAGGATGAGAATTCAGAAAAAGGACATCTGGAAACTATTTCGTAGGTATATCGAATGTGATTCCATTCAATATTCGATTTTGCACTACCTATTACATACACACACATTTGAGATGTGAATCTCTCTCTCTCTCTCTGTATCCTTATAGCTAACACCTTTTCGTCGTAACATATCCTCATATCGAGGGCATGAAATGAAGAAATGGTTATGGGTTACGTATGTGTTTCTGCAGTATACTCATCTAAATCATCCAAGTGTGCTGTGAATCAATTGAATGAAAATAGTTTGTGGTGTTTAGGGACATTCCATGTCAATTGATTGAAGTTACAAAGTTTCTAATAGTTCTCCAAAAGGATTCAAATTATTTTAATAGTTTGATTTAGGAAGTGAAATGTGGTGGTGTGGAAATAATTGAAAAATACATTTCTCTGAACTTTTCGGTGCGTATTGGTTGTTGTACACTAGAAATAGCTTCTTCCAGGATTTTTCTACATCCCTGCTAAAGAAATGGAATAAAAGTGTTTAACTTGTGTCTGTTCTTTATCCAGATGAAGATAACAACATAAAGGTTTATAAAAAAGCTTAATCATAAGACACTGGCTGTATCACAGTGTTATTGAGCAAGTAGTTTGAGGGAGATATAAGATAAAAACCTTTGGCATGAATTGAGTGCGAATATAAATCACTTATCTAGAGCAAAGTCTCAATATCACTTTTTGTCTGTTAGGAAGAAATGATACTGATTTATAGTAACGGCAGCGGCGGGTGGCGGCGGTGTGTGACGACAGAATTGATGTTTGTTTATTTTGATTTCGATTAATTGATATGAAAGAGGATATATCAGGTTGTTTTGAGATCCTTAAGAAAACAGTTCAGGAGTTTAGGAATTTGAACCGCATATAAACAATTTCTATTTAGGATGATAAATTGTTTATTTCTTCTCTGTTTTTTTGGCAAAATGACACACAAACACACACACAAATGAAATGCGGTTAGATGGGAAGTAAGTGTGTGTAATTAATATCAAAAGACAATAGAGTCTGTTCGCAAAATCAAAAAATAAATAAAAGGTCTTTGCTATCATAGATAAATTTAATCAAGTGAAATGGATTTATTTTTTGGTTTCGTTGAGTCAAACAAATAGAATCCTTTATCTTATTGTTGATTAGACTATTTTGCTGAGGTTTATGTGGTGCAAACACACTTCATTAAGTTATTTGAAAATTCCACAAGTTAGTCCTTTGATGGGAAATGAAGCAGAACGATTTGAGAAATAACTTTTTTATTTTGTTTTTTATTGTAGAATAGAAAATTTCTGTTTTTATTGTTTGTTTTCTAGTTTTGCGTTGTGATGTGTTATGAGTCTTATGACACAACAACGAGACTTGGATATAGACAGTGAATATAAAGATTCATTTCAGGAAGTTCGTTAAGATGGTAGATAAAATCCTACGATATGTACTTAAGCAAAGTGCCACAAGAGCAGTAATAGTAAAAGATCATGAATACATACTTTAAATACAGAAGCTGTCGCCTTGTAACAGTCTGCATCAAAGAAAAATTTAAGATCATCACGCTTATTTGTTTTTATGTCCCAAAGGATCAGAAACATGATCCAATCAAGCATGAATTCTCAAGAAGGCTTAAGAGTTCCCAAAGTACCACGACAAAATTTTTCGGAGCAACTTAAAAGCTCAGACCGAAGAGGCTTGCATCTTTGGTTCAAAGGTTGGAAGACACACTCAACACCTTCGAAAGCAAACTCTGAGTGATCGAATTTGCGGCAGTTAAAAACTATCTACTATAACAGGCAAGCACTCTTGTCAAAAATTCACGTGTGGGAAACACGTGAATTATTGACAAGAGGAGTTTGGGGGTCTCCAGAATAACTCAATTGACTCAGAATACAACATGGTAGTAGATTAAGCTCCGATACTGATATCGATTTCTTTGAAGTTAGTATAATTATTAACATATTTTGAGATAATTCAACGTTGTCAAAAAACTGGTAGAACTTTAGCAGACCGTAAATTCTTCAATATACAACCAAGAGCATCAATTGTTGACAAACAGTGAAATCAGAGCCTATGATTCAATTCAATTCAATTCAGACTAGGACCAGAACTGATGAGGAAGTACCACACGAGCTTTGGGTAGAAGAACAAAGAAAAGAAGAACACTAACTTCTAAGAAAGAAGAAGGGTGAGCACGTCAGCTAGGCTTATGTGCAAAAGTTATATCACGGTGTCAATCGATTAAGTTAAGAATTGCAGCCCAGAATAGAAGACTGCCGTTATAGAGTATAGAAAGTACGAGATGTAGATGACATACGCAATTGGTGCAGAGGATAGCCAATGCGTACCGCACTGTGCTGGAGCCAGCTTTTCTGGTAGTCGCAAGTGTTACACCAATAGTCCCTTTTGGCAGCACATCAAAAGTACGCACTCGAAAAGAAAGCGGAAATTGGAGTGGCAGTGGCGATGGCAGAAGCAAATTCGGTCAAACAATAAAAGTGGCAGTAACTGTGGGAGCTTGAAAGCAAAGGGCCCTGGACTGCCCCGATTGGGCAGATCATCGAGTTACTTTTGGATTTTTAGCCGGTATTCTAAGGAGAACCTAGCACGCAGGTATGAATACTTCCTTATGGTGCGTGATGCATTCCTCCAAAAGTAAAAAAAAAAAAAAACTAGAGGGAACAATTTTGCGAAGATATCACCAATATTATGAAAATTTTTGACAACGTTTATCTCATTCTCTGACCTGACTGAAAAAAAACTGGACCTCAGGTCACGCTCTGTTCGGAGTGAGCTTTATTCGATCAGTCCCCGCTCGTTGATAGAAAAGAAAAACCAATATTAGAAGAAAGCGAAAGCGAAAGAGAAAGTTGGTCAGGTGTTTCGAACTCTTAATTATTCTTGAGGTTGCAGACTGGTGAAGTATTGATTTTGGAGGTATGTATGACATACGTATATTATGTACGAAAAAATTGATTTTTGCTAAAACCTCTGAGAATATTTGTCTGGAGACATAAACTTTTAATACCTGAGTAAAGCTGTATACTCGGCAAGAATCAGTGCAGAAATCAAGCTTCAGATGGCTCTTTGCTTATTATACCAATCGTGGTTCCTCGGCTTTAGAAACTATTGTGGAAAAAACTCCTATCGGGAAGAAGCAAGAAGACGCTATCCAAAACACTCAACATCAGGAACCTGATGTATGGTGCAGAATTGTGGACTCTCTCACAGGGCGATGACAGCTAACTTAGTGTATTCGATAGAAAGATTCATCAAACGATTTATGAACCGATTGGATTAATTAGGTTAAAGGCGATACCCAACTACTTGTAGTGTGAAATTAGATATACAGTTGGATCGAGATCGAGTTAACTGCAATAAATTATCGAATGCTTCTTTGACGAACCCAGCGTCATCATAACCAAGTCAGTAAGATGAAGTCAGCTTCTTAATGACGGGCACTTAAGCAAATGGGTCGTTTCACAATAATAATTTAATTGCCTGAGATTTTTCAAAACCATTTCATAGAATTTCAATTTCATGTTTTTGTTTTACCGAAGAATTTTTTTTTAGTGTAAATAGGTATCAGAATTCTCAATGTTGAATTCAATAATAAATCTACTAAAGTGACTTTTATTTAAAACAAAAACAAAAACAAATACAAATATTATTATATTGTTTTCAGGCCAAAGGGTTTAATACTGCCCTAGTTTCTATATAAACACAAATACCATGTTTCTCCAAACACAGTTTCTGTATTCTTTCAATTACGATATTGAACAAAAATTCATTTATTTACCACTGTGCTAAAGGTATCTTCTCAATAACAAGCTTTTTAGCTGGCTTAAGCAGGAAAAGTCAAATATTGAAACTTCATTGTTTTGTTATTTTCTAAACAATTATCCTACATCAATGTAAGGTTATTTTGGTTGAAAAATCCTTTTCTAGATCAATAAATCCCTACGTGTAGGTTGTTTATATCCTTTCCTTTATAGTGCTCTGCTCTGGTGTATATCTATACCTACAAACTAGAAGGATATAATAAGTAAAGTCGTGCACGATGCCATAAATAACATCGAGAATCGAGAACAATACTGAAACAAGTTTTCCTGCAATTTAACGAAACCAGACCAGAAACAGAAACATATCCGTTTTATTTGCTTCGCATGCATAGGCGAGGCGTATCCAAGGACATAACCCAGTAGACCAGCAAAGCTCTTCGTTTCTTGTTTTCACTTCCGATTTACAATTGTGCTTGGGGGCAATTAATCTTACCCCGTTACTAATTATTCTAATGGTCTACGTTTCCAATACAGTTTAGCATCATTTGGGCCATCTATGCGAGTACTATAAAGGAATAGGTAGCAGCTGTGTCAGTTTACACATCCGGCCTATCATCAGTATAGTGTGCAGCCCCAGTTTTCCAAAACCATGTTGCTAACAAGACCGCTATTATATATTGGAAATATCATGGGAACCCCTAACGATGGAAAATTTCAAAAGGTTAGAAACGTATTTTGTGGATTCTTAAATCCTATCCATATGATCAGCCTTTAGGCATTGGCTGCTGAGATGCTTCGCTGTCCACAATTAGGCAAACCGTTTGTATTTCCAGCATTTGGTTGTGTAAATTTGAGATATCTAAAAGTAAATAGGAATTAAATTCGATTTTATGAAACGTTGGGCAAAATGCTGGGTTCTCAATTTCCTATCCATTATACAGATGATTTCAGAGAAATAAGGAATATTGATTGAGAAGACGCATTTATTGCAAAACGAATAGGAATACAAGCAGCTTTGTGTTTGTAGGAATTTTCTGTATCAGGTTTGTATCAGATTAAAACGACGTATTGTAAAACTTTTACGATATCTCTGGAAGTATATTTGCTGGATAATATTTTTGGGCTGGGTTAGGTGGAAGCTACACTGAAACATGTCTGGAGTCGGCTACTTATCCTATACCTTTGCATCGGTGACTATAAGTTTCCACCTTCCATATTTCGAGAAGTTGCAAGCTGTTCTTAGTACCAGCAGAGAGTTATTTGTCTCTTCAATAAAACAATAAATGCATAGCACTTAGGCGCTAACTATAGAGTCTCTGGCAACTTCCAGTGCCCTTTTGTCAGATCCAAAATACCTCTATAATCCAACTTTTTTATTATATGAGTCACAACAATTTAATTTTGAGCCAGGAATCTTAAAAATTTCTTAATAAAACCTATTTGAATACTCAAATTAAGCAACATACACTGTCGGCCAAAGGTATAGTAACAGTTGTAAGAACAAATTTGCCTAGTATTCAAATACACTAAAAGTGTTATTTTAAAAGTGTTACCAATGAACACAAATTGGAACGCATTGTTGTTTCAGAACTGCACATCTTTAAATTTTTTAAAATTTATTTCATTTTCCTGTTTTACTTAAGGCTGTCGTTAACTTTGGGCAGGCAGTGTACTTCGTACAGTAAAATTATAAAACTTCTAAAAAAAATACCTTACGATTTACTACTTTCCTTTGTGATGTCGACTCAAACACACCCTGTAAAGTAAAAAAAAAAAAAAACACAAGTTAAAAAACGAGAACCTTAAGAAATTCAACATTTTTTCAGGAATTTTTAGCAACAGAAGAAAATATTTTTAAATTATGCCAACAACAAAGTCAGACTTGAGAATCTCATAGAATAATAATTATTATTATTTCCCTCATGTGACGTGTTCTTGGAAATTTTACCAAAAAAAAAAAAAATAAAATAAAATTTGAAAATTTTAAATTCTCTCTGCTCAAGTAAAATAATGAGTTTTCAACATTTATGTAGTACTTGTACGTCGCATCGCACCTTGTACGGCGTAGAGAGAGAGAGAAAAAGTTTTTCAAAACAAGCGTTTTGTGTATGTTCGCTCCTTTCTTGTGAATCATATTCATAAAGAAAATAATGTAGACCACAACTTTAACACACACACATCCCACACTCCTATTCCATCAGGATGTTCTTTGTCTTTGTTTCCATCCTCGCCATCATCATCATCATCATCATCGTGCCTCGTCTTCGTCCTCCCATTTCTTATGCATAGAAGTTGGGAAACAGAAGGCATATATCTACATATAAGCAGACATGAGGTGGGAAGCTTGTTTTTTTTTATATTAACAGGCCACATGTTACATACATATGTACACTTACAGTTCATACATACATATTATATGGATAAGGCTATACCCTCTTTATACCTATGTCCTGCCTCTACTTCTACTCCTGATGCTTGCCACAAGTGTTTCAAAGATGTTTTTACCTCCTCAAAAGAAGCTTTCTCTTCATTCAATTCATATATGCGACAAGAATCTTTTACAAGGAGCATCAGCATCAGCAAGCATATATTCAACTTTGGAGCTGTTAATGTTTTGTTTTGTTTTGAATTTCAAATTGCTCATGAAGTGTTTTGGAGTCATTAAATTTGTATGCAGATTGCAGAATAATGTTGCTAGAGTGTTCAAAATGTTTTAGTTGTTTGTGGATGTGGGAAGATATTTTTAAGTTGTTAAATAAAAGAATTTTTTTTCAATTCTACAAAAATTTTTTTTAAATAAAAACTTAAGAATAGACTATAAAAGTGTTTAAATACTAAGTATGTTTTCCTAAACAAATTTGAGACTATGGGTAGAATTCATAGTCGTTACTCAAGTCAATATTTTTCTCAAGTTTATGCTCGACTTTTAACTTTTAAGTTTTAGCCACTTTAGCATTTACGTGAGGATTACCTCAGCATCTTCCCTTTTTATTCTATGAACACGGACTTTGGTTGAGCAAATGCTTAAAATTTTTCTCAACTTATTATACTTTATAAAGAATTTATTAGTCGTTGATATTGTAATCGCTGCTTTTAAATGATGGCATTTAGAAAACAAAAACTCATTGTGTTTTCGTTTTAGAGGCGCACAAAATATTAGCCATATATTTGGTAAAGTCCAGGAAACAAATGTTTTCACCTCGAAAAAAAAAAATTCCAACAGTTTTGAAACTTATCACACTTTTTAAGGGATACCTGGTGATGACCTAACTCTAGTGGCAGTAAGGAGAAACATGCAGTTTTTTTTCAATTTTTCTTGTTTATCTCGAAAACGGTTTCTGGTATCGAAAAAAAATAAATAAAGCTTATTAGATTTTATAAAAAAAAAAGTTCTTAACAATATTTTCGTAACTGTACTGTATCAATTTATATAATACCTTTCAAAAGAAAAACAACCGATTTCAAATTTAAGACTTTTAATATTTTCTGGCGTTATCAAAACTGAACAAAATTAAAATTGGACTCAATGGAGACCACCAGCTTTCAAATACAAAAAAAATCATCAAAATTTATCCACCTAGTCAAAAGTTCTGAGGTAACAAACATAAGAAAAAGAAAAAAAAACATACAGACGAATTGATAACTTCCTCCCCTTTTGAAGTCGGTTAAAAATACAAAATTAATGCTTATTTAGTTTCTTAAAAAAAAAACTAGAAGGGTTAGAGTCGGCACCCTTCGACATATGAATTAAAAATAATTTTTTTAGGCTAAAATAAGACTTTATAAAATTATTATTTTAAATGATATTTAATTTAATTTTTTATAATTTTTTATTATATAATACATTTTAGTAATAGTAATAATAATTTTAATAAATTTATATTTTTTTCTGTGAGTTTGTGCGTCCATCTGTACACTCCTCTACTGCCCAAACGCGTGGACGGATTTTCTTCAAATTTGGTACAGTTCAATTTAACGTAATTTTGAAAGTTGTTTTTTTTTCTTTTTTAATATCTAATCTAGAACGAGTACCTCCCATACAACATTTTTGAGTTATTCGAGTTTTCTCGAAAACGGCCCTAACAATTTTGATTAAACTTTTTTATATGATTTCTTCTATAAAGATACATGCATTTAATTTTTTTCAAATGTCTTTGGTGCCATTTTGATTATGAATATACGAGTATTATTGATCAATATTTAAAAAATTTCATTTTGAAAAAAAATCATAGACCCTCAATCGAAAAAAATAATTTTTCAAAAAAAAAAAACAAAAGCTAAAATTTGTAATATAAAAATTATAACGGCAACTTTAAAGCTTTCATGTTAAAAAAATGATTGAAATTAATTGAGTCATGAAGAAGAAAATCAGAATTAAAAAAAAAGGTTTTATGGCAGGTACCGTTAATACCGGTTTTTGAAAAAAAAAAAAATGGATTTCATTTAAAGATAGACCTTATCCAAAAAAATTACCATGATTTTTTAATCAAAATCACCCATTTTTGATAAAAATAAGTTTTCTAAGACCGGTTTATGGCAGGTACCGTTATTTTTGGTAAAAAAAAAAAAAATAATTCAAAAAACGTTTGAAGTTATAATCGACTTATCCGTTCAGGCTGTGGCTTCTGATATATACAGACAGACAGACAGAATTGTCGGACTCACTTTTTACTTGCGATATAGGTACCTACTATACATATATCAAGTTATGCATTCGTACAAAAAAAAAGTTGAGATAACAATCAAACATGACATTAGGATGATAGAGAATCAGAAAAAAGTGGGTCCGACAATTCTGTCTGTCGGTCTGTCTGTCTGTCTGTCTGTTGGGTTCGAAGCCTAAACCAAGTACGTGCGACCCTGTCATGCATGTTATTTATCCTGCAATTACAAAATTCACCGAATTGGGTATTTCTTTAAGTTATTTTGTGTCACATTTATTCATTGAAGAGTTATTTTATGCAAAATCATTTCATTTGTGTCAGAGTTTCAATTCAACAGAACCCAACAAACTCTCAGTTCTTACAACTTGAACATTTTCTTCATAATCGATGCTCACTGAAAAATTCATATCATAAGAGTTTTATTAAATTTAAATTAAACCCTTACGTTGCAGGTGAATGTTTGATTAAAAAATCAAATTGTTTTGCAAGTTTGTATACAAAAATCTAAAAAAAAAAAAAAAAAGTTCAAAGCTTGCTGTTGAAGAAGACAAATAAACTTTTTAGTTAATAAAATTATTTTTTGAAGATATTCTATTGATATTTCTTCTACTTGAAAGGGAATCCAACATAATTGGTCAGCAGTTTTTAATTATTTTTGTTCATTCAATATTATTTCCGTTTTTAAATGTAAAATAAGTAAACAAAATAATTTAATTGGGTTTGACCTTTTTCTAAATTGAAGGAAATAAGAGGACGATTTGGGTTCATTGTAAATAGCTCATTTCCTGACATTTTGATAAAAATCTCAAATTCAGTTGTTATTTTATTTTATTTTTTTTTTCTGTCCAAATGCATAACTTTCTTGTAGCAGCTTCCATATATGTATAACTATAATATTTGTGAAAAGGAAGTTGAAAAGGACATCTTTGACATTTGTATTAAAGTGGTTGGCAAAAAGAGATAGAGGAGGTCGTGTGGAAATGTCTCCTCATTATTGTCTTCAAAAGATTCGTTTTTTTTCTTATTTTTTTTGATAAATATTTCGTAAATTCAGTCTCAGACAAAATTAAACAAAGTCCGGTTGCCATCTTAAGAAGATATTTTTTTTTATTTATCCTTTGAGTAGATTTTTTTTTTTCACTTTTCTTTTTGGATTTTTTACCCTCAATACAGACAAATTCAAAAGAAATAAAGTGTAAGGGGACAAAAGTGAGCAAAGAAAATGAGTGAAACCTGCCAATTTGGTGAATGAAAATTGTTCGGTCTTGAAAATTCTTTTTATTTTCCTATTCAAAGTGAAAAGGAAGACACCAAGAAAAATAGAGAAGGGTTTTCATAGTGCTAACAATGATTTATGTGTATCTGCTTTGATGTGGATTGGATATCCATACCGAAGTAAAGTCAAGAATGTTCGGTTTGAGATAACAAAAGGATAGAGATATTGAAAATAGTTTCTGAAGAAGTATAAATGCTGCGATTGTGGCAGGAATATCAGGGATATTTTATATCCATCAGCTCGTCATGTAGCTGCTAAAAAGTGAATTGAAGCGTAAACGTGAAGCTGGATCGAGACAATTTGTGATGTCATAAAAAAATATTCTAGTCTGCGAGGATTCAGTTCACAGAATCCTTAAATATTTATTTGGCGTTTTGAAGAACTTATTCTTTCCATGCTATTCATAAGGACTCAATTAATTCTAGAAAAAAAACAAAAGATTGCATCAAGAGCTCTTAAAAAATGGACACCCACTTTTTCAAAAAAGACCAAAATGGGCCCTTTTTTAATCTAAGCAAAAAAGCCTAGTAATTCATTAACTCAAATAAAAACTAAGCAAATTCTGAAAAAATTGGGTCCCAAATTAAAAACTCGTATACAAATATCAAAAGAATAGTCTGAAAATCTCGATATTTTGAAAGGAATAGCGTTATTTTTGTTTCTTTATGTTTTTTCTCACTAAAAAACGTTAAATTTTTTGGTTATTTCAATGTTCTTAATCGGAATTTAATTTTGGACCCCTTTTGATTTTTTCAGCAGCAACACTGCTTCGTATTTTAAAAAATGAGGTTGCGTTTAAAGGTTTCTGTTGAACACCTTTTCACTTACAATTATGTAAGCAGGTATAGGCTAGGATTCGTTAAAAAAATAAACAAAAACATTAGATTAATGAAGAATTTTGCACAAAATCGGTATGTCCCTCTTAATCTGGATTTTTAAAAGAAATTCCAATTTTTTGATAATCATTTTATTCGGAAACAGGAAGGTAATCATAATGATTTTTTCATATTTTATTTTTAGATGCTATAAGCGTTTTCACAATTGTTTTGAAGCGCTTTTACATTTGCAAAATCAATTTTTGCCCGTAGGTACAATAAACAAAATTCAAGACAAATTTCCAGTAAATAAATTTGTGCATGACCCGAACTTTCTTTATGAAATCAATTTTATCAGTATTTGATTTGAATTTCCAATAAGATTTGATAACGTTCCAAAACTTGATTAAAAATGGCCCAACCAAAAAAAGGGAGAAAAAAGTACGCATACGCCCGAGGGACCATACAAAAGTATTAAAAACTTAAATTCTTTACATACAAATTTGTAAAACCCATAAATATTAACTTCACTTTTTCTCATCTTAAACTCAAAAAAAAAAAAACCATACAAAGCTAAGATCTCAATTATTTCCTTCCTCTTCTTTAAAGGAAAGTTATAGAAAATATCTCCACTTGAAAAACTTTATTTCTTACTTACCAGAGAAGAGAACTGGTCTGTAGTATGCATATACACATAAGCTGCCAAGAAATCCCATGGCATTGCCAAAAAATGAAAAATACCACAAAAATGTTTGAAGAAGAAATATAAAATGTATATGTATAAAGGATTGGACAATGTCCAAAGTCCTTAAACCTCACAATATCATAATTCACTTAGGAATCTCTGGGCTGTCTCAACCGATTTTCCATTTGCATGCCAGGAAAAATATTTGCATCATCATCCCACCGGATACTGATGACTGGCTCTGATGCAAACGCAGAGCCAACACGCCCAACCTCATTCATTGCAATGTTTAAAGAAAAGAATATTTATATTGAAATTCCCTACACGACTGGTATACGACTACAACGACGACTACTACCGGACGACGAACGATACAAAAGTTCAATTTAATCCTTTATCAGGATATACTATCTGTGTGTGTGTGTGCGACCAGATCGTACACCCGTTTTATAGTCGTATATAAATGGTGTCGTCATAAAATTCTTAAATCTGGTCAATTGTATCTTTACTGCACTGCACTGTGCACACCCAGAACAATCTGTTCCACCAAAGCCCATTAAAATTGATCCAGGGGCACGCCCGGCCAGCTACAACCGTTCAAAGAATATAGTGCAGCAGGCTTTTTAAGTGATTTATTACCCTCTGACATCGCATATGGCCAGGATAATTTTAATGGCCAACAAAAAAGTCCTATTGCATCCGATTTTGGTTCATTGAAATTCATAAAAGTCAAACATTGTACCTACGTCTACCTTTTATAAAAGATGCAAATTTAATTCAACAATAATGAAGATGATGATGATGGTAATGGTGATGGTGATGATATAATCCTTGCAGTCAATTTTATCCTTGAAAATGGGCTTAGAGAATTTGATTCTTGAATGCATTTTCTCTATACTTCAACACGTTCTCGACTAAGGATAGGGATCACCACAGTTACCAGTTTGGCCATTGATTGATGTTTAAATTAGATTATTCTGCCTGAGGCTTCAGCATTTATATCAAATACTATCCTTCGAACAATAGAGGAACTCCTTCTACAAACTATACACCCCATCATGATGACGAAGTTGGCTTAAAGGATCTTCTATTATGTTGGTAATTCTAATTAACTATTCATTGGTTGAATATCTTAAGCCTGGGATACCAACTCATTGTTAATTTATTATTGGCCATCAACAACAGGACACCACCCACACAGAATCAATGAAAGTGATTAAAGTTTCAAACGGAAATCTACTTTTCCAACTAGAAATAGGTATTCCTATTATCTTTACTTTGTGGCTACAAGCAATCCTTGGCAAAAAAGGATGAGAAAACAAAACAAAAAAAAAAACAAAAACATGCGGTTGGAGAGTGTGATTTGAATGGACAAACAATGAGAGGACGTGGGACTACATTGTATTACTCTCTTTTTGTCCCCCAGCCCCATCTGCATAAACACACGTCAAAAGAACAAACATATTCTCGTCCTTAAATTCTGGGTGTATCCTTGTGCTTCGATGTCACTTTGATGATGGGAGTGTAACGCGTCCAAGTTGTACCTAACTCTTATTTCAACTGCTTCGGACGTGTATTGCATTTCAACTTGAAAGGTTTTTGTTTCCTGTTTGCTTTCTATGTGTGTCCCTTCTGTGTGGTGGTATAGTGTCTAGTGTTTTGTTATTTGCAATTGAAATTCACATTAATTAACCAATCCTTCAAGGGAACGTGCATTGATTTTTAAATGGCCATTATAGTAGAAAACATTAAAGCACATTTATTTATTTAAAAAAGTAATTTAATTAAGAGTTTGCCATATAATGAAGAAGTTTCATCCTGATTTTCTCTTTTTGAAATAAAAAAATTCCATCAGCTACATCAACAAATTATTTAATGAGATTTTCATTAAAAAAAAAATAAGTCGAAAGACAAGAAGAGTTATTTTATTTTGTGCTTTTAAATATTTTAAAACTAAAAATAACTCAATTTTTAATTACATTTTAAGTTTCATAATTGGAAATCATGAAAAAAAAATCCAATCGTTAATTTCTAATAAATTTAAAATGAAATTTTCAATACCTACAGAAAATATTTTCCCATCCATGGGGGTAAGCCTTGTCGTGGCGGATGGGCTTACGGTGACTACTACTATGAAGCTAAGAGCTATGCGATCGCGAAACTTGTTCTCGCAGAAGGGCCTCCCATGGTCGACAGGTCGAAGCGGAGTAGGCTGTTGCTACTAATTACCCCCCCCCCCAACGATGGAGTGTTCCCACCAAGGCATTCCCAACAATTGACGGTAGCGGAAGAATTCATTTATAGAATCAACGGTAGCGTCAGCAGTTCCAGTTAGGTCGAATTACTTGTTAAACCCCCCTTATATGAGCTACTCCGACATATTCAGAGCACAGGTCTATAAGGTGCAAATCACATCTAGGCAAAATAACATCAAGGTGAGCCTAGCGACACACACCAACATCTAAGAGCTTTCCATTAAGCGTGCATTCAATTCCTTGGGTTAGGCGACTGGAGATCACCGGCGTAGTAAAAGACGATCAAATTACACAAATAGGAGCATGCCAGTGTCGACAAAATATGCGATAACGTTTCGCGAAATTTTCGGAAAATTTCGAGCATTATGGACAATCTTGCTAATACGAGCGGCACTACCCCGCCAGGCAGTACAGATGCTACGCACTGTACTGATCCTGGACCGATTAGTAATAATCGGGTCAGAGCTATACGGATTCCGGGGGCTAGCAAAGTAATGCACGAGGTGAGAAGAAAATTAAGAGTCGCGAGTTGGAACGTGGGTAGTATGAACGGCCGAAGCTGTGAATTAGAAGAGGTGATGAAGAGGAGGCGAGTGGACATCTTGTGCGTCCAAGAAACCAAGTGGCGAAACACTGGAAACAGAGCCCGCTTCTTAGACGTCAAGACAAAGCAATACAAGATGTTCTACTACGGAACAGAGCAAGGTAGAAACGGAATCGGTGTCATCCTTGCGGAAAAGCTTCTTGGAAACGTTTTGGCTATTTCGAAGTCCAGTGACCGATTGATGTCTCTAAAACTGGTGATGGAAGGAAAGGTGTGGAATATAGTCAGTGCATATGCTCCCCAAATTGGATGTGAGCAGGTGGAAAAAGATGCATTCTGGCTAGACTTCCACAACCTCATTAAAGACATCCCAAAGGAAGAGCTTTTGTTTGTGGGTGGAGATTTAAATGGACATGTAGGGAACGGCAACGAAGACTATGAGGACTGCCATGGTGGCCTTGGATTCGGAACTAGAAACCCTCCTGGTGAAGAAATTCTAAGCATGTGCAGGTCACATGGTCTTATAGTGTTGAATACCATGTTCATTAAACAAAGCCGACACCTTATCACTTATAGCAGCGGTGGAAATGAAACACAGATCGACTATCATCTGGTATCTAGTTCCATGAAGCCGCTAGTGAAAGACTGCAAAGTGATATTGGGAGAAGCGATCGCCCAGCAACACCGTCTCCTACTGACAGAATTTTTTATGGAGACGAAGACGGCAAACAAACAAAGAGAGGCTACCGGAGGAATCAAGTGGTACAACCTGGACAAAGGAAAAGGCAATGCATTCATCTCTGTTATGAGAAATTATCTGTGCGAAACCATCAGCAGACTACAAAACGAAGAGTGCAGAGTACAAAATATGTGGGACTCTCTGCAACGAACTTGCTTGTCGAAGGCGAGGTCACTGCTAGGAACATCAAAAGGAAACTACCAAAGGGAAAAAGAAACATGGTGGTGGAGCGATGAAGTCAAGGCAGTGATATCAAGGAAAAAGACCGCTTTCCAAGCTTGGTCCAAATGCCCCTCTCATAATAGAGATGAGAAAGCACGACTCGAAGTGGACTACAAGCGATACAAGAAGGAAGCCAAGAAGAAATGTGCCCAGCATAAAGCAGAGAGTACGGAAAGCATGTATCGCGAGCTTGGGGAAATATCTGATCCAGCTGCTGATGCCAACCAGGCTCTCCAGGAACTGCGACATGCTAAGCTGAACAAGGGTGCAGCCATCTTCAAAATTGCCGCACAAAGGAGAAGGAATGCCCAGGAAATTCGCTCACCAAAGTTCATTAACGATGCTCAAGGCCTACTACTTGTAAATGACGACAAAATTCTTCACAGGTGGCGACAGTATTGTGACGAACTCCTAAATGAACAATTTCCCAGGATATACTTTCCAACAGCCGAACCTAATTTAGAAGAAGTACCCGACCTTACAGTCGAAGAAGTTAGCGTGGCGGTGAAAAACTCCAAGAAAGGAAAGGCGATTGGTCCAGACGAAATACCCTCTGAGTTCTGGAAGAAGATGGGAGACATTGGGTGTAAATGGCTTACGATTCTCATCTCCAAACTCATAAGCGGTGACCAAATGCCAAATCAGTGGAGGGAAAGTTTCCTTCTCCCAATCTACAAAGGAAAGGGGGACACACGAAACTGTGATAACTACCGATCGATTAAGCTGATGTCACACACCATGAAGATCGTAGAGCGGATTTTGGACGGCCGACTGCGAAAAATAATACGGCTGTCTGATGACCAGTGCGGGTTTGTCTCGGGTAAATCAACCACAGATGCCATACAGAGTTTAAGAATCCGAATGGAAAAACACCGTGATTCCTCAAGGGATTTGCATATTGTGCTAGTTGATTTCGAAAAGGCATTCGATAGACAACCACGAGATCTGATATGGGTGTCCTTGAGACAGCGAGGGGTTCCGGAAACCTACGTGCGGATGATCATGGACATGTACGAGGAAGTAAAAACGAAGGTAAAATGCCCCGCAGGAGTCACCGAAGAGTTCCCAATCAAAGTCGGTGTGCACCAGGGAAGCGTCCTGAGTCCTTTGCTCTTTATCACAGTCCTTGACTTTCTGCTTGAAGGAAAAGTGACGGATCCGAAAGTGAATCAGTTATTCTTTGCTGATGATGGAGCCATCATAAGTGAAGATCCAACATCCTTGCAACGAGCACTTGATGTGTGGGTGGATGTTCTGGAGGGAAGTGGGTACCGGATAAGCGCGAAAAAGACAGAATATCTCTGCTGTCCATTTTCTGACCCAGACGGCCCTATTCCGGACATTTACCTGAATGGAACAACACTTCCCAAGTGCGAAAAGTTCAAATATCTTGGATCTATGATCAACAACCAAGCTTCTTGTGATGACGACATCAACCACCGAATAAGTGTAGGGTGGATGAAGTGGCGCGAAAACTCTGCCATCTTCTGTGACCGAAAAATGCCCCCTAAACTGAAAGGAAAGCTCTATACTGCAGTTGTTCGCCCAGCACTTACATACGGTTCACAATGTTGGACAATGTACAGAACGTATGAGAATAAGCTGACAGCAGCTGAGATGAAGATGCTTCGTATGACAGCAGGAGTAACAAAGCTTGATCGAATCAGAAGCAAGAAAATCCGAGGAAGCCTTCACGTCAAAAACACCATCTTGGATAAAATACAGCATGACCGTTTAAGCTGGTACTGTCATGTACAAAGACGAAACCCTGAGAACCCAGTTCAAAAGGCGATCGCTTACGACGTTCCAATGCAATCGCGAAGAAGAGGCAGGCCCAAGAACTCATGGAGAAGACAAATGCAACGACAACTGCATTCAGTTGGCCTTAGACATGGAACAATTCAAAATCGAGAAGCCTGCCGACGTTTCCTGAGGTCAACCCGGCGAACCCCACATGCGGAGCCGTAGTGTGAAGCAGTAGAGTGGGAGAGTTGTGACCCCATCCGAGATCATGACTATCGTCGATAATGGAGAAGAAGACCTACAGAAAATATTTTGTTTGAACTTCAAACTATGGTTCAGTAAATAATTTTTTTTTTTTTTTTGTATTTTTAATTGAGATTTCTATTGAATGTAATCCTGCAAAATTCGAACATTAATTCCACGAAAATGTTTGTACTTTTTCTATTATTATTATTATATTGGAATTTTATGCGAAATAGATCTTTTGGTTATGCAGCAATTATTTGCGGGAATTAATTATAATTTTAAATTAGTCTAAATAAATTGAATTCGAAAATAATAATGATAATCCTTCAGAAAATATGTGCATGATAAAAACTTTCCGAGGCTCTGCTATAGAAATTATAGAAAAACAAAAAAATATACCGACCTTTTGCAAGCCACAAATAAATGGATTTGAATTTTTTTTTTCTGAGAAACAAAATATTTTTCGCAACCAAGTTTTAATTTTGATTTGAACAAACAGAAAATTGACTCAAATTTTTAGTAATGATCATTCTTCTTAGAGGTACTAGATACTACAGAACAAGTTTAGGATTCGTAAAACAAATCGAAATCGAGATAACAATCACGAATGACATTACGATGATAGAGAATGCGAAAAAAGTGGGTCACGCAATTCTGTCTGTCCGTCTGTGTATCTATCTGTCTGCCTGTCTGTCTATCTGTGCACCGATTTTCTTCAAAGTTGGTGGTAAAAAGTCTTTGGTAATTCCCTATGGAAGAAATTGAAATTCGTTTCAAAACTAACAGTGCTTGCCATATAATCAACAAGGAAAAGTTAGCTTTTTACAAAAAAAAGACTTTTACGATTTTGATTTTTAAGGAAAAGTTTAACAAAAATAGCATTCAGATTAGTATGTTTTATGTATCCGCAAAGCTGGAAGACATTTTACCAATAATCTTTTTTAATTCAACTAAAATAAAATAAAACCATTTAATGTCAAAAAAAAATGGTACTAAAAAATTAATTAATGTTACCTAAGATTCAAGTTTGAACCACAGTTTTTCAAAAACTAAAAAACAAAAACCATTGACTTTTTTTTAACTCAAATATAATTTGGTCTTTAACTCCGTTGAATTTCAATAGTTTTTTTTTCTGCTTTTAAGTCAACTTTTTAGAAAATTCCCCCTCCCATCTAAACGAGTGAAAATATTAAACCAGTAACTGTTATTATTATGAATTGATTAATGAGTAGAACATTTAGAAGAAAAAATCATCCAAAATCGGAGCAGTTTTGTCCCGGTTCCCGACATAATTTGCCTTAGTTACTCCACTATCAGATATAAAGCTGTGAGCGGAGATAACGGTAAAAAGATTTTTATATATACGACATGGCATTCTTTTTTACACAAACCATATAAAATTATGACTCAATTTTACCGAACATTACCAGATTACCATCGTGATTTTATCAAAATCTGTCAAGAAAGTCCACTTTGGTCGTCGAAAATCGAATAGCCACCAGTGGAGGAAGGTATCGTAATCTCAAAAAGGGTTCGCTAAAAATTTCATGCATTTAACACTGTCATATTTCAAAAAAACTCTATTTTGAGAAAAAACGTATTTAATTTTTTTCAAATTGGTGCATTATCACTGAAAATAATAGCATATTCTCGCTTCTAATGGCAAGATAGACACGATTATTGAAAGCAATCTTTTTCAAAATATAAAAACGATGGTTCAACGAATTATTCTGCATTGTAACTCAAAAATCCCGTATTTCTTATCCTGTCTTCAAGTAAATGAGCCATATGTAAGTGTGACCCAGTCGTGTGTTTAATTGTAGAATCTATGCAATCGATATTTTCATTTAAAACAAAATCAACAATTTAAAAAACGCACAGTCCAGGAGAGTTTATTTTATTTCTTTTTTTTTAATTTTAATTAAAACTAATGATGACAACTAGAATTTTACACTCACGCTCCTCATTATGAATGAATGAAAGAAAATATGAAAAAGGTTAGTCCATTTTGAACACACAAAGCAAATTCCTATTGTATGTGTATGTATACCTTTTGCCCTGTTAACATTTCAATTAAATCTAACCAACAGCATTCACCCCTATTTTACTGCATAATTATTTTAAATTAAACCTAAAACATTAATTACACGTCCGCATTAAATCCAAATTGTTTCTCTTATATTCTCGTGTATACAGTTCCTTGAATGTGGCTGTATGATGTGCAATTCACACATAAAAGCAAAGCTCAGTGTTTGGTTACGGTTACCTACTATTGTTGAAGTGTTATACTGCATAATCCTGAATCATTCATAATAATATCTGTATGAGATGTTGGTGGAGAAGGATTTTATAAATAGTCTGGGAATATGTGGATTGTACAAATTTTAAACTTCTATTTTCACTTGCGATATAATACTCAATTGGTTCAGACCCATTAATTCTGATTTTTTTTTTGATTTCCTTATGGAGTTGTTAATTGCATTTATCCAATTGATGCTGCTAAAAATGTAAAAAAAATTATGTTTTAAGATTCTTCAGTTTTTTTACGGTATCTGATGTAATATGTATGTGATTTAACCCTAAAATGGTCTGTGATGTACACTAAATAGTTTTCAAAATAAAACTTTTAAAAGCTGGCAATAAATATTCATCCATAATTTATAACGGGTGATTTTTTAGCTGGTTTGGTTTTGGCAACACTGGTTTTGACAGCTGACGTGTGCTTAGTACCTTGTGTCACTGTCAAACAGCTTCAGTTTGGTTTGCAATTTAACCATGGATCGTCTTACAAATGAACAGCGCTTGCAAATTATTGAATTTTACTATCAAAATTCGTGCTCGGTTCGAAATGTTCATCGCGCGCTGCTTCCATTTTATGGTCGGCATTCTCGACCTTCTGAGCAGTCTATTCGGAAGATTCTGACCAAATTTCGCACCAAATTTACTTTGTTGGACATTAAACCACCAACACGTTTACGTACTGTGCGTAGTGAAGAAAATATTGCGGCCGTATCAGCTAGTGTGACAGAAGACCGCGAAATGTCGATTCGGCGCCGTTCCCAGCAGTTAGGCCTTTGTTACAGCACTACGTGGAAAATTTTGCGGAAGGATTTGGGCATAAAGCCTTTTAAGATACAGCTGGTGCAAGAACTAAAGCCAGCCGACCTACCACAACGCCGAATTTTTGGTGAATGGGCTCTTGGAAAGCTGGCCGAGGATCCGCTTTTTTATCGAAAAATTGTGTTCAGCGATGAGGCTCATTTTTGGTTGAATGGGTACGTAAATAAGCAAAATTGCCGCATTTGGAGTGAAGAAATGGAAGTTCTTGACTTGCATGATATGTGGTTTCAACAAGACGGTGCCACATGCCACACAGCACGCGAAACAATGGCGCAATTGCGAGGCGAGTTTGGTGAACAGTTAATTTCACGTTTCGGGCCGGTCAATTGGCCGCCTAGATCGTGCGATTTGACACCATTAGATTATTTTTTGTGGGGGTATGTCAAGGCTAATGTCTATAGGGACAAGTCCGCTTCGATTGACGCACTGGAAGCCAACATCCATGCATTCATTCGTGAGATACCGGCCGATATGTGTGAAAGAGTATGCCAAAATTTGACTCAGCGGATGGGCTACCTGAGACGCAGCCGCGGTCAACATTTTCATGAAATTATCTTTAAACATTAAATTGCAAGGTTTAAACTATCGATTCAAATAAATATTTCATTCATTTTTTTGAATTTTTTGTGTTTTTTTTTTTTAAAGTTCTAAACCTCTTAAAAAATCACCCTTTATTTGTTTATTTTTATTTTTGACTTGTATTATACAAACCTTTACAAAGAAAGTAGCTGTTCGAAGTGATCGTTTCTTGAGTTAGAAAAGTTAATCGTGTTGGAATTATTAAGCAGGAGAGAAGAACGAGCTAGAGATTACGTATCGTATGAAGATGAGAAAAGTTTACCGTAGCGTTCGACGGAACAAGCGTAACTACATCAACGCATTAGCTGAAGAAGCAAAAGAGGTCGCAAATCGATGTGACAGCATCGAATCACTTAGGAACAAAGCTTGAAACAACCCTCTGTGAAAGATGTAGATGGTTATTTGCTTTATTTGGATAAGAACCAGCTCAAAAGGTGGATGGAACACTCTGCGCTTCGGTATTAAACAGTGTGTTTGCCAGCGATGCACATCCAATATCCGAAGCAACAAAATGTCCAAATCTCCCCGTAGAGAAGAGATCATTTCCGCAATAAAAACACTAAAGAACAACAAGGGCTGCAGAGCTCTTACAAGCAACACCGACGACATCGAGTGAGCTACTGCATCTACTCATAAAGAGAGCTTCCCGGAGGAGTAGAAGAAGAGGATGATAGTCAAGCTTTCGAAGAAATGCCCGCGGTTGTCAAGATAGCAGCGAAAATTGTGGTAGATCGAAAAAAGAACATCAAGAAGACGCACTGGTTCATCCAGTGTTGACCACATTAACACCTTGCGGATCGATGTTGAACAGTGCGTCGAATATCGATTACCACTTCACCTGCTGCTAATTGATTTCGAAAAAGCGTTCAATAGTGTCAACAGAGAATTTATTTGGATTGCCTTTCGCAGGAGAGACATTCCAGATAAGTGAATAGCTATTAGTAAAGCAACTTACGATGGATGCAAATGTCAAGCGGACGACGTATGCTTACTCTCTCAAAGGATCATGGACCTCCATTAATTGAAAGTACTGCGGTTTATTTCCAGAAACCGTACAGTGGAGGTCCCATGCCCCTTAAGGGGATCACAACGGGCTCATCAAGGTCCAAAGACCAAAGAAAGTAAGTAAGCAATTAAAAACTTTAATCAGATATACCCAACCCATATCACAGTCGAAGCTAATCGATTTATTTTGCACAAACGCCAACTTTACCTGCCAGACTATCATATAGTGTAATTACACATATTCCATTAGACTTCTAAAATAAAATACCTGTTCATTTAAAGAGGTTTTTTTTTTCTTCCTTTTAATTATGAAATGCATTTGAAAGGGTTTCTCTATTAAATGTACCTCCACTGCTTATACGGCAACAATGATGCATTCTCTCTGGGAGAAGCTCTTTGGGCTGCGATGCAATTTGTAAATTGCAAGAACGTGTTGTGTGTTGCAATTTTTTTTTCTGAGTGTCTCTTTTACTGCAAACTGAAATTCAAAAAATGGCGACATCATGGCTAGGTATGTGAAATTTTAAACTTTTCAATATTTGCATGTAGGTTGTGTAGAATTTTCTATTATAATAGGAATATTTTAGTGTGTGGGTAGGTACAAAATAATGTCAATATTATGTACCTACCTATCCGTGAAGCTCTTGATTTTAATGCATTCTCGGTTTTTGTTCCCTTCGGCAACAACTGCTACTATAAATTGTAAAGAATTTGACGAGATTTTGTATGCATTGTCACTATTTGATTGAAAACATTTTTTTGTTAACAAAAAAAAGTTAACGACGTACGATTTCTAAGACTTTTATGAAATAATGTACGAAGTTGCTGTAGATGTTTTAAGATAATTATTTTATGCTTGCTCTTTAGGTTAAGTATTGGTTTCGTGTCAAAAAAAAATTGAGGTTTTAATCAGAACTATAATTACGATGATGGAAAAGACTAAAAAAATGATTTTTGTCATACGCACAGTTTCAGCGACAAAACTCATTTCCGTGGTCATTTCTTGACAAAAATTTATGAAATTTAATACTCTTAGAGATTTAGATGGAGAAAACTAAATGTTTTCCAACTTTTTAATTTACAAAATGGCGTCTTCAATATGGCGGCCGGAACAAGCAAGGAAGACGATAAACTGAAAAAAATCATTCTCTAAGCTAAAGGGTTTTCCAATAAGAGGTGTTATTTTGATATTCAAAGAAAAATGGCGTTTTTGGAAATAAATGATCGGATGTTTATTTCATTATAAAGAGGAAGGTATGCCGTTAATAATGAAACACAACATCAGCCAAATGGCTGCCAAGACCACGCTTACAGGACCATATCCTTTTCATGAAATTTTCCATAACCAAATCGCAAAGTGGCTGCCCTATGTCCTCGATAGCCTCACGAATTTCATCTTTGAAGTCTTGAATCGACGCTGGGCTGTTGGCGTAGACCTTATCTTTCACGTGGCCTCAAAGGAAGAAGTCGCAAGGTGTTAAATCACAAGATCTCGGTGGCCAATTGTGATCACCTCTTCGAGAGATAACATGGTCCGGAAACTTTTCCCGTAAAAGATCGATGGTTTCATTGCTTGTGTGCCGTCTTGTTGAAAGTAAACGTTGTCCAGATCAATACCATCCAATTCAGGCCATAAAAAATCATTAATCATCACTCGATAGCGCAATCCATTGACCGTAACTGTTGCTCCAGCCTCATTTTCGAAAAAGTAAGGTCCAATGACCCCGCGGGACCATAAACCGCACCAAACAGTCACGCGTTGAGGATGGAGAGGCTTTTCAACAATAACTCTTGGGTTTTCCGAGCCCCAGATGCGACAGTTTTGCTTGTTGACGTAGCCTCCGAGGTGGAAATGGGCCTCATCAGTCAAGATGATTTTTCGATGAAATTCCGGTTCATTTTCATGCATTTCAAGGACCCAATCAGCAAAGACACGACGTTGTTGATGATCAGCCGGCTTGAGTTCTTGTGTTAACTGAACTTTATAAGCCTTAAGACCCAAGTCTTTATGCAAAATACGGTGTAATGACGTTTGTGGAATGCCTAATTCCAAAGAACGACGAGGAATGGACAAACCTGGGTTATCTTCAACACTTTGGGCTACAACAGCAATATTCTCAGTTGTTCTTGAGCGACGTGCACGGGTTTTATTCTTCACATCACTAACTTGTCCCAACAGCTCGAATTTGTCCACCAATTTCTGTATTGCGGTCCGACAAGGTGCTTCACGACGACCCAAAAATGTTTTAGTTTTACGAACCGTCTCTGCCAAATTTTTACCATTTTTATAGTGAATTTTAATAATTTCAATGCGTTGTTGAAGCGTGTATCGTTTATTAATAGCGTAGTTTCTACTTGTCAAATGTCAAAAAATGACAGCTTCAAAAGTGACAGCTACCGAAGTAGCGGGCTATTCAAAATAACACCTCTTATTGGAAAACCCTTTATAATTTTGGCTAAATTTATACAAAATAGGTCCTTACATACTGACTGCAACGTAATTATGCATATTTCAGTAATAACTAGGACAAAGTACTAACGATTTCACAAAAACAAGACCATTTTAGCCTGCACATTGCATTGAAAATTGGCAGCTGCATACCTGCCAATTTTCAATGCATCATGTGTATCCTTTCATAATTCTCAATTTTTCACTTGTTTCGAGGATTAATCTTTATCAAAAAATCAACACAACGATATGACGTTGGTGGTCTTTTATCTTATTTTTTTTATAAAATATCATCAAAATGAAAATGACTTTTACAAAGATATTATTTGACTCCAGAGCTATAAATAAAAGACCTCATCAATTGCCCTATTCCAAATAAAGCATTTTAAAATTGCCAATGCTCAAAATAGATAAAAATGTTTTATGCTCTGCTTTCCAAGCCAAAATACTATACGAGATGGGAAACCTTTTCAATTTAAGCGGCTATCAACTGGCTTTCATTTCTATGCCAAACTCGTTTCCAATCAGCAATTGAAGCAATCAAATTGAACACTTTTATCGTGAATACGATAACACTTTTGTTTGTTTTTTTTGTTTTGTTTTGTTTCTAGTAGGTAATCACTTTTAACATACAAATATCTATGTTTGTTCATTCAGGATATCATTTTCCATTTCCTGATATTCCTTTTTCATCCTTTTGTGTGTGCACAATAATTTTACCAATCTCTTTCATAGCCACGATTAAAAAAAAAAAAAAAAACTAGATAAAATTGAATCAACTGAAAATAGCTGACAGGTGTTTCGTTTGTGAAAAAATAAAAATATAAAAGCAATTTTAGAAATAAAAGAGCTTGAACGATTTAGTTAACTTTAATTTTCTTTGTTTTTATCGAAATCTCTATCAATTTGTATACACGAAACTTCAACTTTCAATATAAACAGATAATTCAATTTAAAAATACCACTGCAAAAAAAAAATGCACCACAACTACGTGTTAGAGTTGAGATTAAATAAATTCAAGTTTTCTATCAGCGGACCTGGATACAAAAAAAATTGTAAAATCTGTCAACCGGGGCCTATAACACAAAACTTCAAGTATTACAATTTTCTTACAATTTTTCATAAAAAATTGAGCAATTTCACTTTTAATACGAGTACTTGTAGTTTTGTGATGGAGCAAACCAATGGAATTATTGTCTTGTGTTATGTTAGAACGATAGTTGCTCTCGAAAATCCAATATTCAAAGAGCATTAGCTATTGAACAATCCCTATAATCTAAGAGCTGACAGAAATTTTGGGAGTGGAGGTATAACCAAAATCTGATTATGTAGTTTTATAGGCAAGCGTCCTCGTTTCAAATTCGAAAGTCTAGCAGGTTTATTTTTCAACTTTCTGTTATTTTCCATGTCATCTGAAAAAGACAAATTCACTTCAATTAAAATTTTTAATATTGCAACTGATGTTCTGACATTTTTCCTAAGGACTCAATCGTGAAGATCTGATTATTAGAACTCAATAAATAAGCTTTTAAAGCCACACATATTAGGTCTTTTTTTGGAGAGTTTTCAAAATAGAAAAACAAAACGGAAATGTTTCTTAAAAATGATTCGCTTAAATAGAAAATACTTTGGGTTTTATTAATCGGATCGCAAAGATTGAAGTCTTCAGGCGTAGGAAAAATGACAGAACATCATTTTCAATATTAAAAATTTCAATTGAAGTGTAATTATCTGTCTCAGACGAATTGGAGTAATAGCATTTTTTAACCCCCCTAAAACCACAGAAGGCTGAAAAATAAACCTGCCAGACGTTTGAATTTGAAATCCTATAAAACTGCATACTTAGATTTTGGTATATCTCCACTCCCAAAATTTGATGTCGGCTCTTGGTCTACTAGATTTGTATAAATAGCAAATCCAAGAAACCCAGCTAAGGCCGTAATAATTTTCTCTTAACTAATAAATAAAATTACAAGAGTATTTGTGAATTTCCTTAAGGATTTCTCCTTTATTCGTTTGTTTGTGCCTGTTTCATTATTATTATTAGGTAGATATTTTTTTATTTGTCTTTCCACTCAGCTGCAATAAAATTAAAATGATACATAATGTTTTATATTTCTGCTATGTAAATTTTCATTATGACAGAAATTTTCGAAAAAAAAACAATTCCTTTAAGGGTAAAAATATTTCCATTTCCATCTTCTTTAAAGCAAACATGCACAGGCACAAATACATTTTTTTTTCTTTTTTTTCAAATTCCTAATGTCTCTCGAGAGTACTTACGAAGAAAAAGAGATGACAAATTCACATAAAAATAAAAAAAAAAAAAAAAAAAAAGTGAGTGAAAAACCATATGAACGCAATAACCCAAAACAAAAACAAAACAAAAAACACTTTGCCTGATTTTAGATTTGAGTTTAGATCTTTAAAGTGTTTACTTGTTTGCTTTTAAGCTTTTGTATTTTTTCCACTGTTCATACATTGTTCTGTACATTGTAGGTAATATAGACCGTTTGATATTCGAGTTGTTTTAAGGATCAAGTTATAACGGTGCAAAACTATTTGCAAATATGCAGTTATAAAAAAAAAAATTGCTATTTTTGTTGAACCTTGCTGCAGACATAATTCAATTACTTTACAAAGCTTACACTATAAAAAAGATTCTGTGTCTTACTGTGTATAACTATTCGTATTAGTTTATTTATAAAAAAATTAAATATGTATCAAGATTTTTGAATTTCTTACAAAATTATGTATTTTTAAAATCATTATATAATAGGAATTAATGTCCACAAACCACTCACCACAGCAACTTTGCCGCTAAGAGGAAATACGTGCGACCTAGTCGTTTATTTTATTTCTTTAATAAATCCAGTATTTAATAATTTTTTTTTTTTTTTTGAAAAGTACACACTCCCAAAATTCCTAAATAATAAATTGGACTTACAGCATAATCATAATCACAATCACAATCCACAGCAATAAAATAAAACAATTCAGAAGTTTGACCTTTCAAATTGATTATTTACAATTTTTTTACTGTGCAATTTTATTTGCATACCCTCCTTTGTATTTAAATAAAACATCAGAAAAAGTTCCCATCAAACATTAAAAATGTAGAGAAGGTACGCAAAGTGCGTAACCAATTCCAAATAAGAACTTTTGTTCTGTTCTTTATGCTGTTGTAAGATACTGATGGTAATGCTAATGATACTAAAGAAGGGTAACTAAGTTCAAATATTATTATATTCTTTTTATTTTTGTTCGCATCACGAAATAATTGGAATATCCTTTTCAGGATGTTATTTTTATTGATATTGTAATAGCCTTACCATTAGATTGGCAATCAAATTGCGGATTATATTACTTTTGTTTTCAAAGTTTGAGAGAAAAAGATTTTTGGTTTTTTTTTCGGTTTGGTTAAATTTATAAACTTCCTGAATTGATTTTATTCCCAGAAGAGTTATTTTTTTTTTTTTGTTTTTTTTTTCAACAAAGTGAACTAAGGATTTTGAATTTAATAGATTTTCAAAGACAAAAAAAAGAATATCGGAAAAGATCATCTTCATTTTTATTCCAGATGTTTTTTTTTTTTGTAAACTAAAACTGTTTAAAGAATATTGGCGAATTGAAAAGTTGGAAATTATTTCTTAGAAGGAAATTGTTTTTCCATAGCTTAAGTGTATATTTAAAATTATTTACCAAATTTAAAAAAGAAATGATTTGTCAGCTAATTAAGATAACCAAAGAAAAATAGATTTTATTAATACTCAGAAATGTAATATTCTCCCTAATAGACAAAGACCCTCTACGGCAAAAAAAAAATAATTCATAATTTTTTGTATATATAAGCTGGTTCCAACTTAAGAAAAAAAAAAAAAAAAAATCTTCATTGTAGAGAATGTGAAGGCTCTATACGGCAACGTTAAAAAAATTATTGTTATTATTGTAATTTTTATGCAACAATGAATATATTTTCGGTGCAACAACTTAAATATAAGCGTTAACCTTTTTAAAATAATAGTACATTAATAAAATTTGGTATGAAGCCTTTAGTTGTTATCAGAATCTAGCATCAGAAGAGTCCATCCAAATTTTTTGGGTGTTTATTGTTTATTTAGTTGTAAAGAACTTTGTGCAACAATTGTGCCAAAACACTCTGTAAAAATAATGTTAGATTGAAAAAAAAATCTTTCCAGAATGGCACGCAACTGGTTTATCGTTCCATAAATAATATTTTGCATAAATAAATTAAATTAAAGTGGTAATTGAAGTTCAATTTGATACATAAGGAGCCTAAATTATTTAACCGTCATTCCGGGAACGCCTGTTTTGGGATGAATAGAGATTCAAATTTTAGTATTGTATCAATATTATATTGTAAAATCGAGACCACTACAACAAGACCTCAATAATATTTGGTTTAATTTTTTTGAAAAAGGAAATAAACGATAATAATGACCAAACCGTCTTTTCGGGTTCGTCATTATCGGAACGCTTTTTCTCGAAACAAATCAGAATGTGTATTGTTGCATTAATTCAGAATATAATGCAAATATGGTATCTTATTATAAAATCAGTGAAAAAACTTTTAAAAAAAATCTGTATTTCTTAGGTATTTTGGAATAACGGAAAACCATTTTTTTAATAAGGAATAAAACAAAGACAAACTTAAAGGAAGTCATACTTGATTAATCCATCATTTTCTTATGCCTTCATTATTTCCGGGAACGCTATTCAAGCTATTTTTAAAAAGCAACATATTATTTTTTTATGAAGTAATTCAACATTATATCAATTCTTTATGTTTGTATGAAATAAATAATTTAAAAATTTAAATAATAAATTAATAAAAAATTTACATGAAATCCACACAATATTTGTAAATACACATAAATACACAGAAAATAGATGAATACATATTTTAAGAACTTCATTTAAATGAATTCTAACAACTAATACTGGTTTCGGCTAAGTTATTGGAATATATCCACTTTTTAATTGAATCTACACTCAAATTTCAATATTTTGCGATAAATTTAAACTTAATTATTCTAAGCTTTGCCCGTTTAAGAACTACTTAATTATAACTAAACGCAACATGTTAGCGTTAACACTTAATTATTAAACGAAGTTGATTTTTGTAATAATTTGGAAATTAAAATTTCCCACCTTTCCCACCCATATTGGAGGTATTCGTTCTAGACGAAATATTAAAAAAATCAATAAGAAAACAAAACTTTTGAAATTACGTTAAAATTATATGTACCAAATTTAAAGAAAATCCGTCCACGCGCAGTGGAAATTTGTACAGATGGACGCACGAAAACCCCTTTTTTGAAACTCTCCATCATCGTAATGTTTAGTTTTGATTAAAATCTCGAACTTTTTTTTTTGAAAAAAAAATAATACTTACCCTATATAATATAGAGCAAGCATAAATAAGGTCATTGAATTTTGGCAGATAAAATTATATTAAAACAAATTTTATTGAATTATTTTTCAAAATTCGGAGTTTTAAGAACATTTTTTTCTTGAACTATTCATTGGATTGATTTGATTTAAAAATAGACTTAAAAAAAATTAAAAAAGGTTTCTTTGGCTATCAAAAAACATACAACTTGATCTTGTATTTAATTCCGTTGTGTTGTAAAAATATTGGTTTGCTTTGAGTCAAATTTAAAAAAATAGCCCATCTCAAACGAGTGAAAATAGACGCATATTTTTATTAGTTTTATTCGTAAAACAGACCTGGAAAATTTTTAGCAAAGTTTATTTTTCCACAAAAATTTTATTGTTAAGTTTTAAAAAAATCCAACAAGAGCAGCAATTTTTAGCCCATATTTGATAAAGTATTTTTGAATACGAACAATAAAAAAAATATCATTCAACTCGGAAAAGTTTCGCCCGGTTCCGAGAAAATTAACTTTAGTTACTCCACTCTTCACTGTTAATTGAATTATAAAAACTGATACAAAAAAAAAACTGGTTTTGACGATCTATTCATATTCGAAAGCCTTTTGCTTTACATATTTTTGGAGAACACACTCCAAGGATATAAAGGAACTCAATGGGAACATTTAAGATTATCTTATCTCATTTTCGGGGGTGTTATTGATTATTTATTTTTGTTTTAATTTATTTTATCTCTCATAGAAAACGATGTGCAAATATGTATAACAGGAACACAACTTAGAGATTATATGTATTCGCTTTGAAAAATTCCATTGAATTGCTTACAGCATTACAGCAATAAAATAAAAACTCCATCATCATCGTTCCAAAGTCAAGCAGTCAGTTAGCAAGTATAGAAACATCAGACGAAAGGATATACATATTTTAGGATGTTAACTCACTCCTCCTGATCCTGAAGCAAACATATTTGTTTCCATCGTTTAGATTTTCGATTGTTTCCTCTCCCGAGATATTGCGCAGCATTTGAGCATTATGGTATCACTAAGCTATGAATTTAAGTAAAATTTATTTCAGGATCAATTTTATTCTACTCAGGATTTATATCTCCGGTTATATTTGGATAAAGGATTTAGGGACCTCTCCAGGCAATGAATCCCAGGGAATTTATAAGGTTCCGTTTCTTTTCCATTTTTTTTTTTTTTTTTTTAAACAATTCTCTATCTCATACATCAAAGGCAAAAAGTGCCACCTACATTATAAATATTTTTTTCAAATGCTTTTTGCGAAACGAGAATCCTTCGGATGTGTATGAGTTTCAATCATTTCCAGATGAAGGCGTTTGTCGGCATTGTCTGTTGTATTGTGTTGGCATTATGGTCCTTTTTATAACTGTAAACCCTGGGCCAAAACACCATTCTATAATAATATAATAATATCCTATCGCAAATAGCAAATCCCTATACGTGGAGATTATTGCTCATTTGTGATTGTGAGTTATCGTCCTGTGTCGGTTGGTCGTTTGTTCCTGAAGTGTGCAATTCTAAATGTAAATTAGCGCTTATTGTTCAGTTTGTTTGTGAAAATGAAGCCATAAAATGAGGTGGCGTTGTGGTTTGGCATATTCACGGGCGCGGCGTGGTAGTGGTGGTGGTGATGAATATTTGAAGAGAGGTGCGATAATCCTGTGGCAACAATCGATGTGGAAAGATGGAAGCAACAACAAGAACAACAGACATTAACGTTGAATGGATGATGATGGTGAATGAAGTTACTCCATATTCTCGGTCTATTAAGGGATAATGATTAAATTAAATGGGGATGATTGAATGTTATCGTTTATAGACTCATACGATCAATTTAATTGACTAAGATTATGGTTTTAATGTAATTTATTGGTGTTTTAAGAGTCTGGCATAAAATTCTGGTGCAGTCAACCAGACGTCAATAAAATGGCTTCAATTTTGAGAATGTTTTTGTATGTGTAAAGGAAACACCTAATTATATATTTATTTGTATATCATTTTAATCCCAGTGGCAGGAGTAGCGAGTGGTAAGGTTGAAAGAAAGGCAGTCCCCGGGCGCCATTTTACTGGTTGTGACAAATTTCAAAAATATATGTAAGCTAAAATAATTGAGGTAAATATTAATGGTTTTATACAAAAAAACAATATATAAATGCTTTTTTCGTACAACTAGTGTATAGTAGAGTAGGTAGGTATAGCGAATGTTAGAATTTTTTTAACTTCCCATTGGAAATTATTGTGATTGGTGCGATTTGCGAAGTGAAAATTTTAACATTTCACGACATTTTGAGATCACTAGAGTCTGAATCCGTCTCTCGGATCTAGTATTAGAATTGCTCAACAAAGCAAAGTTTGGGAGATATCGAATTTTTAACTTCCCCAAAAGCACTGTTTTTGTAATGTTTAAGAAACAAGACCAAATTTTTGGCACAACTTTCGATGCGCTTAAGGCCAGTCTGAATTTTTCTAAAGTGTATTAATTATTCGGGCTTAGAAAACACTGCAAATAACATATTCGTGTTTCTTAAGTAATAAATATATCAATGTACGTTAAATCCAAATTTCATCAAAATCTAACTTTATTTGAAAAAAAAATCGTTTTTGGAATTTTTCATAATATTTTTGAGGTTATATAAAAAAAATTGTGGTAAAAAAGATGTAGTTCTTTTTAGCACCTACAATTCTTGCATTGAACTTGATTTGCTACGAGGTCTATTTTAGATAGAAATTATAAGAAAAACATGATTTTCGACACCCATCCCACTTTTTCGTACACCCACCCACCAGAATCAAGAAAAAGGCCTATGTGTTTTGGTTCTTAAAAAAACTGTGATTCAAACTTAAAATTTAGGAAAACAAATTTAATGAAAAATTAAACTGATCTTATAACATTAATAACTGTTTCGGATTTGCAGTTATTCCATTTTAGTTGAAAACAAAAAGGTAAATGTTGATGTTTCTTCTATTTTTCAAAAAATTTAAAAAAAAAATAAAAACTCAATGCTATTTTTATTGAAATTTTTCCTTAAAAATTGAATAACTTTTTAAATTTTTTAACAAACTATATAATACAGAATTTCCTGCATTTGGTTGCTTACAAAAAGGGTCATTTGGAAGAAAACATTATACGTAAAATTTTTGGGAAAAAATCGGCTCAAAATTTTTATTGAATTTTTTTCCAAAATTCTGAGCTTACAAATCATTTTTTTTTTAAACTATTTATTGAATTAACTTGATTTAAAATGTTAATAAAAAGTGGTTTTTGGGAAATCTAAGAACATAATCTTCTAAACTCTTTTCTATTTTAATGAATTCTCATCTGCTTTAAGTCAACTTTCGAGAAAATTCACCATCTCATATAAATTGCTTGTTTGTCTTATAAAATTTGAACAAAATTTTTGGATAACAAAAATGTTAGTTCAAAAAAATCTTGTTGCGAAGTTTAAAAATAAAAATCCGATAAAAGCGGCAAATTTTTAACCGTTAACTGTTAAAGTATTTTTGAATACCAACATTTTAAAACTAAATTGGAGCTGAGTTCCGGGTGAATTTTCTTCAACAGATAATTTCAAAATTCTTTTGATCAGTAAACAAAAAATTTGTATACTAGGTACCTACTTACCTTCCAACTTATCAAAACTACAAAACTAATTTCTTGCCATGATATTGGGATTATGTTTTTGATATTTTCATAAAATTTAGCAAATTCTAAAGATGATTTTCGATTAGATTACAATCTGGAATTGAATTGCATCCGGTCCATCCATGGATACGTCCTGTAAATTGAATATTTTGTTGATATGATGTGTCGAGCTCTTCGAGGTATAGAGGTACCTTCTGCTCATATTTCCATATCATCAGACATATTCACTTCTATACATATCTACATAATACGAGTATACTAAAGGATTCAACCTTAGTCATCCTTTTTCATCTTTTTTTTTTTTTTTTTATATTCTCTTATGTTCAACCAGCAAATCGTAATCAATTTCCATAGAGCTCCTATACTCCCCGCTGTATATTTGCATCATAACGTAGACAGATTATGGCATAGCAATCAGTGTGCTGCTCTTCGAATTCAATTTACTCTGACGGGATTTAACATCATCGTAGCGAGGAATCCTGTACGTCCTAAAGCATCACGCTCACATTTACATTCTCGTTGACATTCTAAGCCTGTTGACAACCACTGAAATGCTTTTCGTTTAAAGGGTGTTTCGGTTCTTTATTCATTTTTTTTTTTATGAACTTTTTTTGACAGACTTTGTATATGCCAGTCAATTTTTTTAAAGTCTTATTTTTCCACTGTTGGAATCGACATGCTAAAACCCTTGACTTTTATATATTGATTAGTATCCATGATTCTGAAGAAAAGATATCATTTGTCTCGTATCACTTCTAGAAATATTAAAGTTAGACCATTGTCCTATTACCTAAAATCTCCAACTGAAAGATAAAGGCAAAGACAAAGCTTTTGAGGAAAAAAATTGGTAATAAGAGAACCCTCATTGAATTGTGATCTTTAGCATAATTTAAGGCTCCTAGATCCTTAAGCAGAGCTGATCCGGCCCTGATATCCACGAGTAAACTTATTTAATAACATCAACCCCTTGAAAGTAAATAAGAATGTACTTTATGAGCCCAGTCGTATGCCAATTTTAAGTTGAGAATCATTTTTTAACCGTACTACACGAATGTGAAAATAAAATTTTCTTTTATTTGGCAAAAATTGTTCAAAAGTGTTTCATGTCACCTTGTAGAATGAGATGAGCAACAGCATCACTGTTGGCATCAGGAAAGTGTGCTGTGTGTATCTTAAGTTTTATGATGACCTTTATCCGAGTAAACTTGTTCATCCACCTATTGACTGCCCCTGCCATCCACCCACCTACAATGAGAACACGTTACGTTAAAATGGCAAGTATACGTTGTACGTTCCTACACAAAGATAATGCACACATATAAGAACATTTTTACGAGGACTCTGTGCACACTAAGTTCACACACACACACAAACATAATAACAAGGATGCGAAAATAAATTTCCATAAATTCTCCATTATCCATTTCTGGATTGCATCATGATTTCAATTTCTGCCTCAATATTGTGTCTAAGTTTGGAAAGACTGAGACTGAAGTAGAGATGCTTTCGTAATGGCATTGCGCCCTTGTTTTACTGTCTGAACCATCTTTTTCGATGTCTTCGTTGAGATTTTAGTTTTTTTTTTTTTTCTATTCTAAAAAAGTACCTGAGACAATGAATTGAAGATTTGAATTTTTCTTGAATTGAAACTGATTGTTTTTGATTAAATTGGCATGTAAACTCACTTAATTCTGACTTCCGATATTGTATCGGTAGGTACAATTATGTTAAGTTATGAATTTTGAAAAAAACGTACCCATCATATTCAATATAACAAACAATCTTGACATTAAGATGATAGGGAATGCAAAAAAAGTGAGTCTCATAATTTGTCTCTCTCTATCCTTCTGATTGTTTCAGAGGCCACAGCTAAAACAGATTTCTTGATTTACTTAAAACTTGGTTGGTTCTTCGTTTTTTGGAGACTGTCTACAGATTTTTTTTGGAAAAGTCACAAACAAAAATCAAAATTTGTTAAAAAATCAATAAAAAAACAAATTTCGGCAACTTAAGATCATCGATATTAGGTAAACCAGTAAAGATTGCGGGCATCCACCGCAAGAATGTCTTATAAATCCAAAGAAAATTTCAAATTAGAAGTGAAAGATGACTTTTAGTAGGTACGAAAACCAAAAATATTCCCATCCACAATAAATTGGCATGGTAAGATGCATTTGGTACCTTTTCTGAAATGTGGATGAAATTGGTGTAAAATTAAAGGTAATGAAGTCCACTTTTAAAATGCTGTGATCTTCTGCATCAAAACTTACATCACAGAGGTCAATTTGAAGGTCAAAAGTAATAGACGGAAGTTTTTTGTTTAATTCTTGTTAAGTGTGTGTCCCTGTATTAACACCTTTTTAAGGTAACAGCTTAACAGTTTCCTTAGACAGAGTCAAAATTTGTTCAATATTAGAAAGAGAACAAAAAAAATCGATGAAAGGTAGGTACTCTGTGGATTAATGTCTCAACTCATCGAGTTAGAGAATAAAAGTGGTGTCAAATTAAAGGTTATAACCTCTTCTTCAGCCAATTTTAGATTAGAAATAATAGCGCTTGTGTTTTGTGAAAATACTTTTAAATAAATTTGTGACTTTGACTCCGAAGACCTCTGAATTTTGCGAAGAAGATGTTATAACCTTTAAATTTTCATTTTAATGTAAATGACTCACAAATTGTTAGAGGAGATTGGGTTTCATATTTAAGAGAAGAATTTTACAACCCTTTTCAGAAAATCATACTTTTATTTCTCTATCTCCAAGTTCCATATAAAATTACAAAATTCCTTACATTCAAGAGAATTTCGTTAATTTAAATACTTCTTCTTTGTTTTGTGTGCTTGCTTCAATAACAAGGATTATCTTCTTATTGTACATTTTGCTTGAATCTACTTTATAAATGTCACATATCACAATATATTTCTTGCTCTTTTCATTGTCAGATATTATATCAAACACAATAAATCTATCTAAAACACTGTTCAAAATGAATTCGCTTTATCTGAGCATATAAAACCATCCTCCAAATGCACAAGAACTTGAAGACATATGTATAATATCGATAGTTCAAAGACGATGAATGTGCTTTGTGAAACATCATAAAAGCATTTACAGTATCTCTCGATTATATGAAAAGTTTTCTAAAAAAACAATAATATTTTAATACACTCGGTAACACTTCTGAGTGGGATCTATTTTTACAGTGTTGTCTTCTATTAAACAGTTAAAGGGCAAACTAGATAAAGCTTTTTAGAAAGTGTATCCTGGAGTTTTTTTTAAAGAATTTCCACTTGGTCTAAAAACTTTACCCTGAGCCTTCATTTTATTTGCATTTCTTTCAATTCATATTAAAATGTATAAGTAAGTTACACTGTAGCGTCTCTATTATAGCTTTGAAGAAAACAAAAACAGATTTTCAATGTCTTCTCGAAAGCATTGTGCACGTGGGATCAGAAAGTTCGTTGAATGCAATATGAAATGCAAATTGCTTCTGTCTCATGCACGATGCACCCCGAGTGGAAAATTGAAATCATCTTGGGATTGATAAAGGAAAATATATAAATAGATGGGTACCGCATGAAGTACTTGAGACGTAGTTTATGGATAATAGAGTATAATATTCAAGAAGGATGCAAAATTATTTATAAACGAATCAAAAGGATTTATCTATGAGAAATATCTAATACTTCATTGAAGAGGTTTGCAGGCGGCGGCGTCAAAGGAATCACAATTTGATGAGTTTTAAAATGAATGGAAATATAATTTTGTATGGAATTATTGACTTTGCAGGTGTGATAAACGGAATGATAAATTTTCAATACGACCTTATCTCGATTTTTGACTTCAGACTCAAATTCATCATTTCAAAATCATTTTAAAAAGTATATTTTGGTGTCATGGAAAAAAATATACTAAGTTTTATTGAACATTGTTGATTTATATTATTTCGAGTTTTTGAGTTTTTGCCTTAAAAGCTAGTTAGCAGCACTATAACTTTAAAATGAGAATGAATAAGTAAGATCTCAAAATTATTAATGATGACAAACAAAAACTCAAAGTAAAAAATATATATCGTTAGTTTTTTGTCCTTGTATTACTGAAATATGCATAATTAGGTTGCAGTCAATATTTAGTGACCCATTTTACATAAATTCACATAAAATTCTATCTTAGAATACGATTTGTTTATAGTTTATCATTTTCATTGCTTGTTCCGGCCACCATTTTTAGTGGAGTAACTAAAGCAAATTATCTCGGAACCGGGCAAAACTGCTCCGATTTGCATAATTTTTTTTTTTTTTCAAATGTTGGTATTCAAAAATTCTTTAAAAGTTACCGGCTTAAAAATGCCGCTCTTAACGGATTTTTTTTCTAACTTAACAATAAGAGTTTTGTGAACAAATAATTTTTTTATAAGAAAATTTTGTCAAAAATGTTATAAAATAAACTATGCCAAAAATTGTCCAAATGTTGACTTAAATCCGACAGAAAATTATTGAAATAGAAAGGAGTTAAAAGACATGTCGTTACATGTTTGATGATATGCAGAAAAATCTTCTTTTATTTACATTTTAATTTTTTACATTTTTCAAACTCAGAAATGTGAAAAAAATCAAAATTTTTTGCTGATTTATTTCAAAATTTTATAAAATATTATATAAATGCAGCAAAGTTAAAAGTCTTATGTATAGTTTCTCAAAAAAAAGTTACTTAACTTTTAAAGCAAAATTTAAAAGAAAATAGCTTTGGGTTGTCCTAAATTTCAAGTATGAATCACAATTTTTTAAGACCCAAAAAACATAGGACATTAAATTTTGGAAGAAAAAATTAATGTTAAATTAAAAAAAAAATCAGTTAAAAATTATGATTGATTTTTTTTCAAATTCAAAATTGGATTAACTTTATTTAAAATGTTAATAAAAGAAGGTTTTACTGGCTATCAAAATACATATAATTCGATCATTATTGAATTCCGGTCTTTTTAATAAAATTTTAACAAAAACTTTTGATAAAACAAATGTTTGTTCACAAAAATTTTATTGTTAAGTTTAAAAAATAAAATACACATACAAAAATCATCTGTACAAAATTTGAAGAAAATCCGTTCGGTTTTGTATTCAAGTTCCATTTTTGTTCGTTCAGTGCCATGGAAAATCCATAGGTCCAACTCACAGTATACATTTTTTTAAATTTTTATTCAGTTCTGCGTATCTGTAAAAATCGAACAAAAATTGCAAATTCTGTGGTCATCGTGTGTGTACTGTTGGGTTCCACTGGTTTGAGAAAAGCTCCCCTATAAGCCCTGTTCTGATAATTTTTTTGGCCCAAAGTATAGAAGACTCTACATTCTACAATGAATAGGTAAATGCATAATATACGAGTACAAAAGTATTTGGTTCTTCTAGTGGACCTTCAAAGGGTTAGAGTTTTTGCATATGACAACCTAATATTCGATGAAACGCGAGAAAAATATACAGAACGCCTAATAAAGTCAAAATGCTTATCTCGCCACAACTTTTGACAACTTTGAATATAAAAACAGTCGTGCATTTTTTTTTTGTTTTTTGTTTTTTAATGTGAACTGAACAGTCATGAATATAAATTCAATAAATATCTTAACCTTAAATTAACAGCAAACGTTGATTTAATTCAAATAAATTAACCCATCGAATTATGCAAATACGCAAAACCTAATGGCGCATCTGCGAGGATTTAATTATAATTATTGCATTCCGCAAACATATATGCGTGTACACACCTCATTATCCTGCGAATCCTTTAATTCCCTGTCGTTTCTGATCCGCAATACCTACACAATATATATGCACTCCGCATATCAATTTAACAAAACTAACTCCCACATTCGGTCTGCTTCGATTTATAAAGCTTTTTCCTAACTTATCGTTGTAGTCTAAGGATTTTTAGGACGATTTAGATCATGGAAATATCTTAATGCAACTTTACACTAGTAGCATATTCAATGAAAAATTCAAAGATAAAAAAAAATATTTTACCTGCTGTTAGCTCATTCGTAAGACAAAATATTTCATACTGAAAAAAACTTCAATGTATAACAAATTGAAAGACAAATTAATCCTTGCAACTTTTTCCTTTCAAGGCTAAAACATGTAAAAAATATATGAATCAATTTCAATCTCAATCGACAGTTTCATCGAAACCGAATTCATCTAATGCCTGGTAGTGAGAAGTTCTTGTCGTTAATTAAGGGACTAAAAAAGTAGATACTTTTATAAATTTCAAGGTCTAAAATTAAAAAAAAGGCTAAAAATAAAAATGATTTGAAACGCGCAACTTGCAACGAAAAAAGTTGTTTTTTATCGTAAGTTGGTGAACTTTTTTTTAATACAATTTTTTCACATAATTGACAACACAGTTTTTATTTTATATTTTTGCTTTCACTCATCGATTTTTAAAGTAATAAGACCCACTAAAGTAAACAGTCAGAAATGTATGTTTTTTTCGAAACTCAAAAGTACAAAATTCATGTCCCCAAAAGTGATTTTTTAGAACTTTTTGTTTATGGTAAAAAATGTTCATTATTTCAATTATTTTTCTATCTGTAAAACATTATTTCACCACTCTATCCCTTTTACTTTTCAAGATGTACAGAAACTACTTTTTTCTACATAACCCCACATTACCGTAACTTCCCGGTTGAATTTCAAAAAATTATATTTAACCGGAAACTGACACTCTCATACACTGTACCACCTATCATTTCATGTATTTAGTTCTTTTTTCTTTCACTAATATCATAAAATGAATGATGTCCCAAGCTGTTAGCTGTTTTTTATTGGAGTATGGGTAGAAAGCAAAACCACCTTATTGGGTTTCATTCTCAATTTGCAACATGGAGTGCTCTCGATTTGCATTTCTTCCTTTTTTTTAAATAAAATACGAATAAGCACATATTTTTGTCTTATTCTGCGCTTTTTTTTTCTTTTTAATTTAATCAAATATTGATTATTTTTCGTTGTTTTGTTTTTGTTATTCATTTAAATGTTTTGCAGTGATCCCTAACTAACAACCAATAAATGGAAATATACATGTACAAGCAAGTCCAACTTAAAATATGATGCACCACAGGAGCCACCGAATAGTTGTTACCAATTTAAGTTGGTGTGCAACAAGGGAGCGTTTTGAGTCCCCTGCTTTTTATTACAGTTCTTGACTGTCTGCTTGATGATAAAGTGATGGATCCAAGAGTTATTCGATGGAGTGAATGAAGTGATGAAGTGAAAATACTTTATCCATATCCGGCAAATTTTGGAGTCTTAAAAATGTGTGAGTTATTGAAGTAGGCAAGATTTGGTTCTGGGCTAAGTCTAAAAATTTAATATATATTGGTATGGAAAAAAGTTCTTAAACAAACATTAGCAAAATGAACCAAACTATGTAAATTGTTCTCATTTGCTGTTCCGTAAAACAGAAAATTGTGTTAATAACATTTTCTAGAGGTCCAAATCAGTATTTGGTGAAAGTGGGCATTAGACTTTGCTTTAATTTGATATTCCTTCGCTAACTTCAACCGATATTAGCCAACCACTTCTAATTTTTTTCGCTTCTGATTTCAGATTGAATCCAAATAATAATGTTTTTTTTGTCCTGTAGGTACCGAGTAGGTATATAATAGCTTGAGGGATTGAAAGAGGTGCTAAACGTGGCTTTGGATTCAATGTAAATGAAATCCTACAAATCCAAACGAAAAATCATTGGAGTTGGGCGACAGTGCAGCCAACTGGGACAATTGTTGGAGTATCCTTCTAGGAATTCATAGCATCAATGGCAGGATGGCTCTGACCTAAATTATCACCTCAGGCAATTAGAAAAGTATTTGCTCTAATTGCAGTGGGAAATCTAGTCATGTTATTTCTTTTTGTCTTTTTGCAGTGTCATGTTGCCCTTCGTTCGTTCTTTTTTTTCTTTTTTGCAGAATATTTTCTAGTTAGTTTGTTTCTTTTTTTTCTCTCTTTTGTCTTTTATTTTATGTTGGGATTTTTCTTTTTATTTTGTCTTTATTCCTTTTTAGAGAAAGGATAAAGTTGTTTCTCATTCTGTATTTGTTTTTTTTTTTGTTTGCCTCTGGATTTCTTATTTTGCGGAAACTAAGGATTTGCTAAGAGGGATGGAATGAATTGAAAGGATTTGCAGATATAGATACTCTTTTCATGTTTGTACTTTTATTTCGAACAGTATGGTTGATATTATCAAATTGAATTGGAGCTTTTGGTATCAGTGAGGCTTAAGTGGAGTACATATATGGTGCTGTGCAATAGAAACATGCAGTAATGGAGTGCACATCTACAACAGAGCTCTGTGTTCATGTGTATTATATCTATTTGACAAAACGTAAAAAAAGTCAATATAGAGTATCTAATATATTTATGTGTTATGTAAGAACTAGGTAGATACTCTTAAGAAGAGAATATCGATTTACTTGAATTACTTTTACAAGGATTTAAGATTACTGTAAAAGATCTTGTACATCTAATATCGATAGTAAGTACCTAGTGTATTGAAATGGTTAAATTTATTGACCAATAAAGAAAATATAGTATCCTATGCAACTTTTGCCAACATTAAACTAGGGGTGGTCTGACTTTAATTGTGTCAAGTGGCGAAAACAATGTTTTTTGAATATCTCATATAGTAAAACGGCACACACTATTTTTGTGGTATACACTTTACGCGTCCCACACATTCCGAAGGCGCATAAATTACATATCAAACTAAATCTACTACAAATTTTTTAATTATTATTTCGCACTGAAATTGTTTAAAACAGTGAATTAAAATTGCAAAAAACTGCGAAGAAGACAACAACAATTGGAAATGTCATATCCATAAACCCAAGACCAGAACCCAAAACATTAAGGTGGATTCAAATTAAGGTTTGTTCACATTACACAATTCCGCCAACTCGACAGAAGTTGATGAACATGTTGTTGAATGTGAATCCCCCTGAATGGAGAATCAACTCAAAATATTGGGCGTTTTTTTAGGCAGTTGGCTTCTTATAATAATATTTTTGTAACATTGAGTGTTAAAGACAACCAGCACTTTTTGCAAAAAGCGCAAAAGAATGTAAATACACACATACACTAGTGATATCTGTTGCTAAAAAAAAAGCGAATAATTTACACCATAAAAATTTCAGTTCAAGCATCTATCGGTGATTTTCTGAAAAAAAAAATAAAAAAAAAAATTGGCCCTCTAATTTCGAGTGCTGGGTCGGCTAGTAACTCTGAACTAGCTAAACGGTGAGTCCTATCGATAAAATTGTCTTGAAAAACTTTTAGATTATATAAAACATTTTCATACCGTTTTCGTGAGTAGTTTTTGGAATTTATGAGGGCTTATTCACCTTTTTTGCACTTGGTAGCAAAATGCTGGTCAAAAAAGAACCGAAGTGATTTATTGATCGAAAATGGTAAAAATTTCAATAATCTCTCAGTGCAAACAACTACACAGCTAATATCTGTGTTTAATTTTCCCTGCGTTAAATGAACGATATAATGTGACTAAACGCTCGTTAAACGAATGTAAAATGCGTGTAAAACAAGGGTAAAACAAGTATAAAATGCGCACAAGACTCATGTAACATGCCCGTAAAACGTGCGTAAGACAAACGTAAAATAGCGTAAAACACACTTTAAACGAGTGTAAAACACGCGTAACACAAGCATAAAATGCGCGTGAGACTAGCATTATGTCACTATTATGTATGATAGTACACAGCGACAAAGCGTTTCTCATAAGAAAGCCTTTGTCGCTTTTTCGCGCGACAGTGGGAACCTTTTTGTTTGGGCAAGCCTTATAATGTGCGAAAGACGCGCATAAATTGATCGTAAAATGAGCTTAAAATGCGCGTAGGAAGCTCGTTAAACGTGAGTAAATTGCGCGTAAAATAAGCGTCAAGTGCGCGTTTCACGAGTGTTTTACAAACAATTTAAATACAAGCTATTTTTAACCACGAATATTCTGATTTTCATATCATAAATTACAAAAAATATTAAGACAGTAGTTTTATCTTCAAATAACCTTTAATTAAACCTTTCAAATGTTTGTCACAATTCATTATTTATATACATAATCAAGTTAATCTAAAATTCTTTCTTCGTATTGAAATAAAGAGTTTAAAAAGAATCCACTGTAATGAAAAGACGATCCTTCATAAAGCTTATTTCTTGATTCCAGATTTTTTTTGAATACATTAAAAGAAAAAAGAAAAAAAAAAAAAAAGACCCTTGCCAATCCGTTTAAGTCTACCATCAGTGTGGTTAAATCCTCTTAAAAACTTCGAACAAAAGCTACACCAATTTGTTTCATCATAAAATTTCCTCCATTATCCTTAACTTAATACAGTTTAATAGAGAAAAATTGAAGCTTAATGTATTCTTTTGCCTTGACGATACATTTTTTTAGTATAAAATAAAAAAAAAAAATTAAAACAAATTTAAATAAATTTTCATTGAAAATTCCAAATAAAAAAAAAACGGTCGAGTATTTGTTTGGGTTTGCCCCATTATCAAAGGGACATAAGAGGAATTTTTTTTTTCAAATAGGATTGAACCTAAGGCATTTATTGACACTCGTTTCATGTTACACAGAATTTTTTTTTACAAGCGGGAATTCTGAAATGATCAAAGGAATACATACAAATAAACGTATTGAAGAGCCATTTTGTTCTCTCTTTTTTTTTCAGAAACATAAACACACCCACACGATATGGTTCGTAGCGTTAAATCCAATTGACTTCTCTTGCCGCAGCGTGTTCGAACTTCGAATTAGCCTTTATCAGGATCGACTTCAAAGTTGCTGTAGACAGGAACGAAGGATAACAATGTCCGACCATCAAGTTTTACTTCTCTATAGAGTTTTTTAAATGCAGGTGAATTTCACCAGCATACTAAATACTTTTCACACATTTTATTGGAAGCTCTTGGTAGTAAATTTAATAGATAATATTATAACTCGAGAAGCAATAAATATTATTAAAATTAAATTAGGATTTCGTGAAAAAAAAATTATTTCTTAAAGGAATTTCATTTGAAAACAAAGTTAGAAAAGATTTTGGGTTTGCGTGTTATTAATTTTATTGTTTTTTTTTTTTTATTGTATTACTAACCCTAGAAGGTTTTGAAGTTATATTTACTTTTTACTTGCTCTATAGAGCAAATTTTGGTTTCGTGTAAAAAAAAAAATGGTTTTAATCAGAACCAACATTACGATGATCGAGAAGTCCAAAAAAGTGGTTTTCTTCATGCCGTCAGAGTGATAAGCGGTCATTTTGAAGTATCAGACATTAATGTGGGTAAGCTACAAGTTTCAAAAAGACCATTTGAATTTGGCCCAACATAAAAATAAACCAAATTACAGAGGTTTGGTCGATAAAATATCAATTATATGAAATATTTGAATTAATTTTGTAAAAACTTCCCTTCTAGAAATTTTCACAACATTTATTAAATAATATTACATAGTCGAAAAAAAACTGTATAGATATAGATAATGATAGGAAGTATAACTTCTGGCGCACGTACATGAGTACACGCATCTTTTATTTGTGAGAAAGTGCTTTAAATTATATAAAACAGTAATTATCAACAAAAGAAAAAATTTAAAATCTCTTTTTTTTTTGCTTCCAGTTTAGTTGTGTTCCTAAGCAGTCCCAAGAATATTTTTTGTTGTTATTGAAATTTGTCAAAAAGATGCATATAATTATGTATTTTGTTGCTAATGGCTATGAAATAGATGTAGAAAAGTTCAAAAATTTCACAATCGATACCAGATTTGCCAGATATTATGTGGAAATGTATCCCTGGTATGGACTAGAAATAATAGCCATGGCACTGTAACCGATTGGTCAACTGACTGAAGAAGCTCAAGTATCAAGGAACAAGAATTTCAAAAAAACCGAAATATATTTAACTCTTTTTTTATTAAGTTCTGATCCCATAATTGCAAGCATGAGGAAACTACCCGAAAACACACCCAGACTGAATGGCACATATAGATCTTTGGTAATGATTACTGACTAAAGCTTTGAACACTTTAATCCGAACTTCAAACTTTCGAACTTCGAACGGAACGAAATGGAACGGAACGAAATCTGTCTGCATCTGTCTCTATCTGTCTGTGTGTATTTGTCTCTTTTGCTTAACGAAACAAAATGAAATAAAAATCATGGAGACCATTTTTATTTTTGGGCAGTGTTTGAAATAACTTCCTTGTGGAATAGAATAGAAAATCGCGTCCTAGCGAAAAAAAAATATTGAACAAAGAAGAACAAATCCCTAGATATAAAAGTATGTAGGTATCACAAATCTCTGAATGAACAAACGAACTACAGCCTGGGCTAAAAGTATTAGGGATCGCTGATATTTTGATCTATTTTATTCAATACTACTTTTTTCCCTATTCTTTTTCTTGAAATTCTCCTAATTTGTCAATTTAAAATAATTTTTTTGTGAATTTTAAATAAAGTACAAGAAAAAGAAAAGAGAGAAAAAGAGTATTTAATAAAAAAAGAAATATGAAGTCATTTAAAGGTCATCGTTTTAGTCATGTTCATTTGACATCGACAAAGAAAAACCAACACGAAGCCACTTTTTTATTCGAATCTGATGAATTTTTAATTTAGTGGAAAATTTTTAGTTCTCCAACTAAAAAAAATTATCTCTCACTCATAAAAAATTCAATTTCAATGAAATCCACCTTTTTATGGTGTGAATTTAATTGCATTCAATTGGTAAAGGCGAATAACTTTCACCATCAGCAACTGAAAGTCCTTCACCATGTAATCCATGCAAGGATACACAACAACTCGCAGTAGGTTCACATTCAAGAAGCGTAAATCCGCCCGCATTTCAATTGTGTTTTGCTATTGTTGTTTGTATCCCTATATATAGCCGACATCCTTGGATCTTGAAGGCTATAAAAAGTAAAAATGGATGGCTAGACGGACGTGACTATGGTTGGGTTTCTTTTAAAACTAAACCAAAAAAAAAAGAAAAAAAATACGGACCAAAAAAAAAAAATTAAATCAAGTTTCCCGGTGTGAAAACGTAATAAATTTCCCCTAGCGGCTTGGAAAAAGGGACGTTTGCAAGATGGAGGAGATTCTTATTCCTCAAGAAAGTGTCGAGCTCTGGAAATAAAATTAAAGTTTTAAGTTTATGTCTATAGAGAGAGGGGAGATGGAGAGTAAGAGAAGAATAAAAAGACGTTCATGGGAAATGTATAGTCGAAAAGGAACCCACCCGGTACCTACCCGTATTTTGTAACTTTGTGGGAGTGGTGAATGGTGATGTGGTGCATTTTATATTGAATATAAGTTCCGCATTGCGCTTTGTTGAAAGTTGTTCCGGAACTAATAAAAAACGCTTATAGGGATAGTTACTCCATTTTTTGGGGGGCGACTGCAAGTGGGATGGTCTCTAAAAAGGGATAATAAAATTCATGACCGGCTATAACTCAACACTGTTGTGTTTTCAATTTAAAATCCCAACAATAATTGATGAGGATAAAATCCAGTTAGAATGCTCATCATGATAAAGTTTGAAAAGTTTGAAAGTAAAATCCATAAAATCAACAGTATTTGTAGGTACCCTTATATTTTGTAAATGCTAAGAGAATAATCTGAAAGCTTCTTTAAGGCGTAAGAAATATCATAGAACATGGCAAGGTTTTCAAAAAGAAGATAAAAGATTTTCACACTTACATATATTACATTCAGAATATTAAGTTTTGGTCACCAAATTTGCCAACAGCAAATTTTGGTAGTTAGCTAAATGTGAGTAAGTTAATTTTGTGGTATAAAAGTGTCGTACTACCAAGTGCAAAAGTGTGTAGAGTTATTATATTACTTTATCGTACACATAGTGTAAAGGATAAGTACCTATAGCGATTGGCACACAATATTTTTTTTCATAATTAGTCTAATTCATTATTAAACATCATGAAATGTAAGGAAAACACGTTTTCGAGACATTTTTATGTGCGTTGTCGTCGTTGACGTTGAAAATTTTTAAATACGATAGCTATTGTTAGAATCAAGATAATTGAGATCTCTAAACGCTAAAAGTAAGGAATAAGCTAAACTTAGGTTCAGTTCGAAATTCAGCCATTTTGAAAATTTTGAAAACGTTCTTGTACTTTTTATACAAAACCTTTCAATAATGTCACTTTTGTATGGGGATTGAGGATTACTACAAATTTGTACTTTTTTTAATTGTTCCAATAAACAATGGTACTGATTTTTTAAATAATGAAGTTATCCAAAAAACTGAATTCTCAATTCTTAAAAGTTTCGGTAAAAATCAATATTTTACACTTTCTTGCAAGGTTACGGAAAAGTTTGATATTACCAATGTAGTTCATTATGTTTATGCTTTTAGAATTCAATGCTCTTAAGTAGCTCATATACGTACATCACTTGTGCACGCATCGGTGGTGTCATAACACCGGTGTGGCATTTCGCCATATACACGACACCAAAAGTCAAAAAAATTAAAAAAAAAATTAAATTGATATTTTCAGATGAGTCTTCGAATGTCCTTACTTTGTTTGAAACAAAATCAGTTTTCTAATATACCCGAAAAATCATTCCGGGAACGCTTTCATAATTCAAAAAGTAAAAAAAAAAATACACTAAATCAATTAAATTTAGCTACCTGGATTCTTAACATTACTAAGGCTAGATTTATTTTTCAAGAATTCTCTTGTGCCTTACAAAAACATGAAAATAATAAATGATAACTAAATTCAACACATGAGCGTAAAAGCTTAATTATTAAACAAAGTTTATTTGATTTGGTCATTGAAATTTCCCACCTTCATGATTTTTACCCTTAATTTCTTTGCGTGAACGGTTTAACGTGATTTTTTTAAATTTAATGTTTCTTTGTTTAAACGTTAATTGTACGTTTTAATGTAATTTTTGATTTTCAAACGCCTGTTTTACGTTTTTGCATTTTAATGTAATTTTTTAGTTTCAAATGTTAAATTTATATTTTTAACGTGAACATGATTTTTGTTTTCCAAAAGTGAATTTTAACTTCTTACGTCTGCTTTAACTTTGTACGTTTAACGTGATTTTAGGAGTTCCAAATTTTACACTTTACCATTTTAATGTGATTTTTTGGCTTCAAACGTGAATTTTAAGTTTTTGCGTTTCAAACAAATATTTTCGGTTTTGGGCATTGGACGTAATAAATTATCAAGCCACAAAGTCACCAAGTCATGAAGCCAACAGTCCCCGAGACAAGGACGGACGTACGCAGTATTTTGATTGAAAAATAAAATTGCATGCGTCCTTGCCCTAAATGATCATTTAAATGACAAAACAATCTTTATTAAATGTTGCAAGTAGTGTGTAGTACGACTACAACTCTTAATAACATTAATAGTCCTTTTTATGTACCTAAGCTCCTATGTTAGTGCAACAACAACAGAAACCTATTCTTGTCAAATTTTAAAATTTTGATTTTTATCAGCCTAAAATTTTCAGATTTGTTGGATATTTTTTAATCTATCGACATCTTAGCCATCCTCAATTAAAATTTGATAGTTCATTGCTTGAAAAATCGATTATTAAATAAATTTTGCTCAAAAAGTATATTTCGATCCAAATGGCATCCAATTGCTTCAAAATTAGCTTTTTCCGGGGTGCAAAAAATAAAAAGACTCTAAAATTTTTTGGGAACCTAAAAAATGTTTGCTGGCAACCGACCTGCCAGAAGAGTTTATCATTGGTTAAGGCTCAGATGCACTCTGAATTGCAAGTATATGTTTAAGTAAAACGAAAAAAATAAATTAAAGTTGATTAATTCAAAAGACTTTTCAAAGAACTCGTGTGTTCATTAAAAATGTCACTGCTTTTTGAAAGATATGTATAAAAAGAAAATTAATCTCTTTTCATATTATGGTGTCACAACAACTCAAAAAATGACATGGGAAATTCTACAAGGGTCAACATAAATTATAATGTTCCCTCACACAAACCATACCATAATATGTATCCACCTTCGTATAGGTTACGTATCCCACAAATTCCACAATCACCTCACCCATATCCATATTTTCGCAGTAGTCAAATTTCTCATAATTTCCGTTCCCACGATGCAATGAACTTAAATTGCAAAAATGCAAACCTAAACGGTTTTGCTCGTAACCATAAACCCCAAAAGTAAAGTAAACCCAAAAGTAAAGTAAAATTAAAAATATGTATCTTCTAATAAGAGCAGTTGTAATTGAAGAGCTGAAGAATAAAGACCAAGAATCTAAAGTGTTGTGTTTAATTTGTATTTCTTTTTAAAAAGTAAATTGGCGAAACAAAAAGTTTAAGTGGCGCAGTCGGTAGGATTTCTATATATTTTAGAAATCCATATGAGAACGAACTTACGTAGTGACAAGTGAAAATTGTGAATCATAAAACAAAAATAAAACAAAGTGACAAATTTAAATTGTCCTAAAAAGAAAATAAAAAAAAAAAAAAGACAAACTTAAATTGTCCCAACAGATCAAAATAAACAATCAAAATTCGCCGAAACAAAATTAACAGAACACTCGATTCGTGGCAAAAAGAGATCACAGAGATGGCGAACGAAGAAATCCTGAACAGATTAACAACTATTCTGGAAACACTAACAACAGCACCGCAACCCAGTAGACAGAGCAGAATCGTTTATTTGAATAAAGAAATTCAACATATTCCAACATTTGCGGGGGAAAGCGGAGACTTGAGTCAGTTCATAGCCAGTGTTCAAACACACCTTGACGGATTGCGAGAACCGCTGCGAAGTGAGACATGGCAGACCATTTACAACTCGAAGATCATCGGAAAGGCAAAAGAGCTGTTACTAAATAATCGACCGGATGGATGGGAAGCGACACAGAAATTATTAAAACAACATTTCCGACCAGTATGCAGTTATAAGGAAATTTCCAGAAAAATAGGTAACTTAAAAGTAAGTTCTATCCAGGAATTAAACGAAAAAATTGAAAGTTTAACGCAGGAAATAAATCAATTTATAGTCTATGAAGAGAATCCAACAGAAGCTAAACAAACCTTTTACACCTTACTGACGAACAAAATAAAACAAGTAGTGTCAGGGAATTTGAGTAGAGAAATAAAGGAATTGTATAGTTTACATCAAATTAAGGAAATTCTATATTCATATGTAGGATACGATCACAATAATTTAGATAGGGAATTCCTCAGTCAGGATAGACGCATACAAAACTCAAACCAGAAAAGTAGGAATAATTGGAAAGAAACTAATCATAATCCTTTTAGACAGAACAACAATAATTTCAATAGCAATCATAACCCATTTAGACAAAACAACAATAATTTTAACAGTAACTTTTCCAGGCAGTATAATAATAATTTCAGGGAAAATAATAATAATTTTAACCATAGTTATAATAGACAAAACTACAATGGACCAAGTACATCCGGGCAACATAGGGGTAATAACCAACCCATATTTAATCCCTCCGGACAAATTAGAAATTCAACTCAAAATCCTGTACCCATGTCGGTAGATCAAACGGAGAGTAGAGAAGAAACGAATAATTTAGAGTTTTTTCTAAATTAAGCCTCGGAAACAAAATATTTACAGACCTAACAATAAACGGAAAAAAATATAGGGCGCTCGTTGATACTGGATCAACCATGAGTATTGTGAATTCTAACTCAGTGGACTGTAGCGAATTTAAAGTATACGATCAAATAAAAATGCAATTACAGACAATAAATAACGTAACGAATGAAGTAGTAGATAGGATTATTACTAATATCCCTGAAGAATTTAATTGTAGCGGTAGAACAAGATGGTATAAAAGAGACTTAGGTCCTAAACCATACGATATCTTAATAGGTATGGACTTACTAAGTAAAATTGTCAAAACTTTTGATTTCGATAATAAAATTCTCATACTGAAAAATAACACAACTATTCCATTATATTCTGAAAAAGACATTGCAACTTTTGATTGTTTTGAGCTTATTGAAGAAGGTAAAGAACTTGATCTTAGTTATTTAAATGCAGAAGAACAACAAGAAATGGAAAAGTTATTAAGAAAATTCAAACATTTAGTTTATCATGAAGGTGATCAGCTGACGAATACAGATACGATCATGCATGAAATAAAAACTACTGTTGACCAATCAATACACGCTAAGCTTTACAGGCTACCCCCCCAACATGAAGAAGAAGTCCGAAGACAGGTAGAAGAAATGGAAAGTCAGGGAATTATAAGAAAATCAAATAGCAGGTACGCATCGCCTATTGTAGTAGTGGCAAAGAAACAAGATAATTCAGGACAAAGAAAATTTCGAATTTGTGTAGATTATAGAAAACTGAACGAGATCACTGTCGATGATAAATATCCACTCCCGAACATCGATAGCATCCTTGATAAATTAGGAAGGGCACAGTATTTTTCGTCAATTGACCTTGCAAAAGGCTATCATCAAATTAAAGTTCATCCCGCCGATATCCCAAAAACCGCATTTGTGACACCCAATGGCCTCTATGAATATCTTAGAATGCCATTTGGATTGAAAAATGCACCGGCGACATTCCAAAGGATGATGAACAATATATTAAGAGACTATATTAACAAAATTTGTGTCGTCTATCTAGACGACATTCTAATTTTTTCAACGAGTCTTAAAGAACACATGCAATCCTTGACCTTAATTTTCAAGAAACTAGCTGAACATAATCTTAAAATCCAATTTGACAAATGTTCGTTTATGAAAAGAAATACTGAATTCTTAGGACACGTATTAACAGCAGAGGGAATGAAACCGAATCCAAATAAAATTCAATGTATAAAAGATTATCAATTACCAAAAACACAAAGACAAATTAAGTCGTTCCTAGGCACTACAGGGTATTATAGGAAATTTGTTAAAGACTATTCAAAAATTGCATACCCAATGGTGAAGTATCTGAAAAAAGGAGCAAAAATAAACCTTAATGATCCTGAGTATATTCAAGCGTTTGAAACACTTAAATCAAATATTATAAAACATCCCATAATTAAATTTCCCAACTTTGAAAAACCTTTCACACTTTTTACTGACGCAAGTAATTATGCAGTAGGAGCAGTTTTGATGCAGGAAGGTCAACCTGTTTGTTACGCGTCAAGAACTCTTAACGATCATGAAAAAAGATACTCCGTAACCGATAAAGAATTTCTAGCAATTATCTGGGCAGTTTCATATTATAGACCTTACGTCTGGGGAAGAAGATTTAAAATAGTTACTGATCACTTACCTATTAAATACTTAAATAAAAAATACACCGGAAAAGAATTTAGTCAGAGAACCCAAAGATGGTTATTAAAATTACAAGAATATAAATATGATATTGAGTATCAAAAAGGCAAATTAAATACAATTGCAGATTTTCTAAGTAGAATCCCTGAGGAGGATAATAAAAAATGTAAAGAGGACATAGAAGAGACCGTTAATAATTTATCAGATAATGCAACAGTACACTCAGTAGAAGAAGAACAGCTTAATCATATCCCGATAAAAGAATCAATAGTAAATATATATAAAACTCAATTAATTTTAACAAACAATGTAGATAAGGAAATAGAAATTTTATATGGAAGAAGAATTATTTATATTGATATGACAAAAGGAGAAGAATATTGGACAGACGTTTTACGAAGATTCATTAAGACAGGTATAATAGGAATATACACTGAATTAACATATCACGAATACAACAAAATACAACAATTGTTAATAAAGTTATTTAGTCATAACAATCAGATTAAATTTATAAAAGCAACAATGAGAGCACAAGAAATAGGTAATTTAGAAGAAGCCCAAAAACAAATTTCATTGTACCACACCAAAGAAAGTCTCCACAGTGGAATCGTTGAGACATACCATAGTTTAAAAAATAAAATATATTTCCCAAAACTAGTTAAAGAGATATCAAAAATAATAAACAATTGTAGAACATGTCTAGAAACCAAATACGAAAGGAAACCCATAAAGAAAAAATTTCAGTTAAGCGAAACCCCAAGTAGACCAAACGAAATTTTGCATTTAGACATATATTATTTCATGAAACAACCGTTTTTAACCTTAATAGATAAATTAACCAAAAAAGCGTACGCGTATTATCTTCCTAATCGAAACTGGGTTAAAAAAATAGAAACTCTTGAAGAACATTTTTCAAAATTCGGAAAACCTTCTAAAGTCATTTCTGATAACGAATTCAACTCTGAAAATGTACTAGAATTCTTTAACCAACAAGAAGTTCATCTTCATTTAACAAAACCCAATACCCATACAGGTAATAGTGATGTTGAAAGATTCCATTCAACATTACAGGAAAAGTTGGTAACTATGCGGAATTTAAACCTTACTTTATTACAAAAAGTCCATAGAGCAGTTAATAACTATAACAATAGATACCATTCTACTATTAGAATGTCCCCAGAAGAAGCAATGTTCGCTGACATAGCCATTTTAAGAAATCACATTATAAAAGAAAAAGAAAAGAGAATAGCAAGGCTTAATAAAAACAGGGAAGAATATAGTGAAAATAGGCAAGTCATACCAGTAAAAAATTATAAACGAAATTATTTTAAAAATGAACCTAGATATAGGATTAAGAAATTAGAAAGAGAACATCCAATTAACATCAAACGACCTCGTTTATTTGCAGATGATCTTGCCATTTCTATTTCTAATTCTAATACCAGTAACGACACCCACATTAACGATTGACACAATAACAAACGAAAACGGATACTCCATTATTAACATGGGTAAAACGGAAATTGTACAAGACACTAAAATAATACTACACTTAATAAATATACAGGACTTAAGACATACCATTGACGCAGTAGAAAGAAACATACAGTTCTTAAAGCTCCAGAATGACCCCATAATAAGGAAGCAAATCGAAACCATCAAAGCAAAAGTTAGGACAATAGGACCAAATCCATTAAATACGCGACAGAAAAGAGGTTTATTAAATGTCATAGGGAAAGCTAGCAACTATCTTTTTGGTGTAATGGACGATGAGGATAGACAAAATATACTAGAACACGTTACGGAATTAGAAACCAACAATGAAAACACGATCAATGTAGTAAATAAACAAATAGAAATAAATCAAAGTTTCAACGAAAGTATAAAACATTTCAAAGAAATAATAGAAACAGATAGGATAGATTTATCTAAATCCTTTTCAGAACTTAAAGAAAATGAAAAACAATTCATTTTAAAACAAATTAAATTAGATCAGATTTTAAAACTCAATATGTTAGAAGAAAAAATAAATCAGATAATAGATAATATAGCTCTTATAAAACATGGATTAATCCACCCTAGTTTATTAACTTTAGCAGAACTAACTGACACTAAACTTGATATATTAAAACTTAAAAATATTAAAGTAGGAACACTAAAATATAATAATGAAACTTTAGTTATAGCAATCAAAATTCCTAATAATTATGAACAAATTGATTTGAAACTAATAGTGCCTGTTCCAAATAAACAAAATTTAGAAATCCAAATCCAAGAATACTATTTCATTGAATTAAATAAAACCATGTACCATTATCAAAATGATGTTCAATATAAAAAAGATTTGATTGTTGTCAATAACTGTATTACAAATAAAAATTGTACACTAAAAGAAAATTATAACAGTGAAATAAAAAGAATTGATGAAAGTACAATAATATGTAAAAACTTAAAAAATGAAAATATTGTAAATAAATGCGATGATAGAAAAATTAAATTAAAAGGAAATTATTTAATAACTATTAATAACTGTAGCATTTATATTTTTAACGAAACTATAACAAATAAAAATATGTATTTTGTTGAAAGATTTTATTATGATGAAACAGAAAATTATAATTTTACTAAACAATTAAATTTTGAAGAGATCATTCTTAAAAATGTTGTAAATTTAAAACCAATAAAACAATTAAAATTGCATAAAAACATACATTATGTCATTGGAACAACAACTATAATAATTATTTGTATTTTACTTTTAATATTTGTAAATATGTTTAAAAAATATAAAAAAGTTATTTTGCTAATTAAAGAAAAAGAAACTCCAAAAATTCAGGAGAATTTTAATGTAAAGGGGGGAGAGGTTACGTATCCCACAAATTCCACAATCACCTCACCCATATCCATATTTTCGCAGTAGTCAAATTTCTCATAATTTCCGTTCCCACGATGCAATGAACTTAAATTGCAAAAATGCAAACCTAAACGGTTTTGCTCGTAACCATAAACCCCAAAAGTAAAGTAAACCCAAAAGTAAAGTAAAATTAAAAATATGTATCTTCTAATAAGAGCAGTTGTAATTGAAGAGCTGAAGAATAAAGACCAAGAATCTAAAGTGTTGTGTTTAATTTGTATTTCTTTTTAAAAAGTAAATTGGCGAAACAAAAAGTTTAAGTTATATAATGTACATACCTTTTACCATTAATAAAAATGACAACATTTTAATTTTAACATCCTTAATTGATACAACGAACCCACTCAAACCAACATATACTCGTATACTCACATACATCACCGAAATAAATTATGAACAAAGTTATATCCCTTGAAAAATTACGCTATACATCGAAAATCATGGAGCAACAATTAATTCAATGCCACAGGATGTGTCAATATGCATGGAGACAGCAGAGACAACATCATGCAAACGAAAAACACCCAGCAACAGCATATTATACATAACAGAGCCGCATCCAGACATGAGGAAAAGGACGACGACCGACGACGACGACGCCATTATCGACCATAACCATGGTGTTGACGCAATGTTGGTTGATGGCTGTTGCTTGCGGTATACTATAACAATCTTTTTTTTTCATTCATCTGCCTTCCTTTTCCATGGCGCGGATTATCCCTCTTATAGTCATTTTGCTTTTTATTGCTTCCCACGTTGCCATAACCGATGCTCTATAACTCGTATAACAGCTTAATTCAGCGCCTGTTTTAATGGCACATTATTTGCATAAAATTTCCATAAAGCCTACATGTCATCCCACAAGAACACATTGACATGCGAAACAATAATGAACACAACAACACCAACATGCACACCGTGGATTAGTACCTATACACAAAACAACAACAACAAAAAAAACATAAAATGGCGCCCAACATCAAACCGAGGGAATCTGGGTATAAGATTTTAATAAAAGTGACAAGTTGCATAAATGACAAAGAGGTGGTGTTGTGGTTGCTTACTAAATAGACAAGTGCTAGAGAGGGAAAACATCTAAGGTATGTTTTTGTTTTTTGTCTCGTTAAAATCACTCGGTTGACACATAGATCTTCTAACCTCGGCACAGGCATTTACATTTGACAGCAGCAGCTGCTGCTGTGTGACAAGCGGAGCAAAGCGAAAGCGAATTCATTTCACCAATTTGTTGAAGAAGAATAAAGAATGTACATTTCTACACAAAATATCATTTTTATAACAAATTTTTTGTATAATGAGGGATTTTGGACATTGCTGATGGTCTCTTTTCATATTATTATCAAATAAAATAAGATAATCCTTGTATTGGACAGATCTGACAGCCACATATAAATACGGTTACGTTTGTTGTGTTCAGTTGTCTGTCAAAAAGAATTAAGGTTGGCAACAACTTTAAGCACTCATGTGATCATAAATCATCTCATTGTGGTAAGTTGTTGTTTTTGTTTTTATTTATTTTTTTGTTTCCACCGTGTTGGCGCCTTATCCGGTCTTAACCATAAGTATGGGGGAGGGTAAGATATTTGCGTTGCAAAAACTTATAAACAAGCTGTCAGTTATCAGAATTGCCATGGAGTTAGTAGTGAAGTCAATATTGTTATGAGAACTTCAAAGATAGAGTACTCCTCAAACTGTTTCTGTATGTTACGAGTATATGAATGCATGGAGAATATTTTCAAAAGAATGAGGGATAACTTTATTTTCGATGAAAGTTCCTCAAAAAGAAAAGAAGAATTAGATAATATCGGTTTGCCTCTTTCAATTTTTTTGTTGAGATGATAGAAATAGAAGGGCGGCAAGCAGAACTTAAAATATATTTTATATTTCGATGAAAAATGAATGTAGATATCAGTTTTTGATTGATTATTATGTAATACGTGGGGGTCTATTGATGATATGTTTCTGACAATGTTATTTGTTTGGTGCTTTTATGTTTTGAATGTTTTCTTTCTTTTTTTTTTGTATTTTGTTAACAATATGTATTTCTTGTTTATTGAAATAGATTGATGGACTTTTTTTGACATTTCTGGCAGTCTTTTAAACCCACACAGTACACATCTTCCTTTTTCCAAAGAACTTCCTAAGGTTTTCAAAATTATTAAAATTAATCAATGAATGCATTATGCATAGGTGAAATAAATATAGAATATGTTTTTGAGAAGGTAGCGGCATTTGTTGGTATAAATTATTGAAAAAAAGCATTGCAGCATCAAAGTACCTACATAAAGTGTATGAGGGCCGTAGATAAATTCGCAGTTTTACAAAAAACGATCCGTACTCTATAAATTCTTCGAAAACACATCATTAATCCATATTGAATGGTTGGGGTAAAAATCACGAAAACCGAAATTCCGAAATCCCAAAATATAGAAAACCGAAAAATCGAGAAAATCCAGAATAATGAAAACCCAGAATCCCGTAAACCTAGAATTCGGAAAACACAGAATCCCTAAGCCCCATAATCCAGAAAACCAAAAATCCAGAAAACTCAAAACTCCGAAAAAAATTCATAGAATTTTTCAGTTTTCCGACTTTGGGCAAATAATTTGACGGTTTTGAGTTATTGGATTTTTCTCGAAAACAGTTCTAAAGATTTCGATTTAACTTGGTGTATGTTATATTATGAGTAATTTCAACCCTACTGCATTTTTATTTTTTTTTTTTTTCAAATAATTCGAATAACGGAAATATGATGAACACGTTTTTTTGTGAAAATCGCCATAATTTTTAGTTATCTTCTTAAATATCTTTACTGGGTCAACCGAATTTCTTCAAAACGTGTCAAAAAGTTCTTTTTATGATTTCGAAAATAAAATTATTTTGTATTAAGTTTAAAAAATTGTTGAAAAAAATTGGACAAAAAATATTTTTTTTTTCATAATTTTTTTTCCAATATATAATCAATGACTTATATTCACGTTTGGTCGAATTACGCAAATAAAAATGGAAAAACGCTGGTAAGAATTTGTCGTTCAATAAGAAATAATTGCTTGTCGTAGTTTTAGTCTGGAGAAAAACGACATGCACCAAAATTTTTGGTATACACAATACATTTTGATGGTTTCTGAATGAAAAAAATATAACAAATCCGAAAATATCCGGGTACAATAAACTTTGACAACCTTTTTCGTCTTATCGAGTCGTTAATGCATAAAAGTGCATTTCACTTATAACTCCAGTAAAGTTAATTTAATGAACAAAATCCTAATGGCTAAACTTTTAAAGCATAAAATTGCACAGTTTTTTTAATATTAATTTTTTTCTAGTCTTCTAAGTCTTCTAGGAACTCAGGTACAGTCAGGGAAAAGGCGTTTAATCATCGAAAGCCGTATAAGTCAATTTGGTTCAACTAAGAAAAATTAGTTCGGAACCATCCTTTTACGCATATCAGAAAGGTCCCAATACTCCCCGTTTAAGGTTTATCTACCATCTTGAAAAAAAACCGCAGCCATCTTGGATATTTTTCTTTTGGTTAATAATTGTTGTAAAGAGATCATACAAGCAAAACATTATCTACCGAATGGAAGGAGACCAAAACTGACACGAAAGGACACCTCTTTGAAAGATTATGATTATGATGAACATACCGTTTTTTAGTGCAATAGTCTTGAAGAAGTTATTTGTAGCTAAATAAATTCAAATGCAAAACTCAATTATAAAATACTAACCTTACCCTAATTCATAATTCAATAAACAAAAAAAAAACATATTCTCGTACTTCTTCCACTACATTACGAAACATCACTGCCAAAACATTCGATTTTCCTAACCAAATATTTCCGTTTAACAAACCAAATTAGTTCTGCGGTTTTAATAAGTCAAATAGAAGAAAACGAGAGAAGTCTCCTTGACGATGACTGTAGCAGCAGCTTTTCTGCAAACATACCTATATGCTTTACAAATATTTACTTTCTATAAGTAAATATTTGATTAAATTATCTTTAATCCGAAGCTAAAGCTGCCATCAACAGCAGCAGTAGTAGTTATCTGACGCCTTATTACCAAAACCAAACCGAAAACAACCTTTGCCTCTACTTACTTCGTCTGGATTTCTTTTTAGAGTGAGGGGAGGGGGTGGGAGGAAGCAATTAATTCCACTTGCTTAACAATCTTATTATAGAGACTAATTCCTCTTTCATCCGTCTGTCAAATATTAAAGCAAATGGAACAAAGGCAAATTCATCCAAAAACGCTCCAAAGAACCATAGAAACCGAAAAATTCAATTAGGTGCTACCGACCCACTACTTAGGCATCCAGCCAGTAGCAGTAGGTAGGTACTACATACAAACATATTTGCCTCGCCACGTCCTCGTTTTCACCCTCTCAAACAAGCTATTTATCCATCCATCAATCCACCCGTAGGATCCATCTATTTATGTAAGCATATCCTTATCCATCCACATCCACTTTGGCTATCCTCCTGCTTGTTAGTGGTAAGTGGTGTAATTTATCTCGGGATGTTTTTTCTTTTTTTTTTTTTTTTATTTCGTTTTTGCCAAAATATAACCCCCATCCCCTACAAGAGCCGTTTGCATTTCTGGCACTCAGTTGCTTGACTTTATTTAAAGAGTACTTATGGCAAAAACCTTCAATTTGTGGTAGTTACGGTTCTACTGTTTACAAAACAACGTATTCAACTCAGCAAGCAGAGAGCATCCCTATAGTATATAAAACTAGAGCTTCAAATTGTGTTTTTTTGAGGAAAATACCGGTTTCCCTTTCCCGACTTTCAATTTAATTATACTAATTTAAATTTTTAACCTAAAAAAATGTTTTTCTTCTCCTGAAGTCACTCAAAAAAGTAAATTGAATTCTTCCATATGGTAGCGCAGGATTGAGGAGGTTCAGAGATAGGGAGGACACACGACGATGGCAACGGTACGCCATCCATTAGGAGGAGGAAAGGACATTTTGAAAAAAAAAAAATAAAAAATTCTCATTCGTTGGGTATTCCAAGTTGCAGACGCATTTCACGTCAACATGACACCAAGTTACGTGCTTACTGCTAGGATATACACAAACCGAAGTGAACAGACTTTGGGAGGATCCTGCAAATAGACATGGCTTCATGAGTACACAACATATTATAAGGCATAGAGTGTTGCCTTTGCAGTTTTTTTTTAAACACATTCCACGATAAACTTAGTTCATAGAATAACAGATGTAATCGAAAAAGCACTAAAAGAGAAACTTTATTCTCAGATGTTGCTCAGGAATTTGATAAGGTATGGACATGAGGGTCTAGAGTACAAACTGCAAAGGAATTTATCCAGGCAGTACTATGAAATACTAAAATTGTTTATCTGAGACCGACTCTTTAGAGTACGGTACGATCGAGAATATTAAGAACTTAAGAAAATAGAAGCCGGTGTTCTACAAGGAAGTGTCCTACGACCTACCCTATATTTGCTATAGAGAAGGGATATTCCAGTGTATAAAACGTAGCCATTACGCTATTATGGCTACGTTTGCAGATGATACTGCAATTTTGGTACACGACAAATGCAGCAGTCAAGGCAGCAACAAAATTGCAACATGCAATCGACACAGTAAGAGATTAGACCAAAAAATGGCGTATCAAACTCGATGAAAAAAAATCTGCACACATAAACTTTACAAATAAAAAGTTAATCAATGTTCCAATATTCATTAACATCAAGCTGTACCTTAGGCCAATACGGCCAAATACCTTGGAATGAATTTACAAAGCTTAAATGGAAAGAGCACATCAAAAAGAAAAGAGAAGATCTAAACTTGAAATATAGAGGAATGTTCTGGCTAATCGGTATAAATTCTGATTTATCCATCCAAAACAAAATAATGCTTTATAAACAAGTACTAAAGCCTGTATGAATCTATGGAATCCAATTATAGGGTTGTACACAAACTGTTTTTCTAACGTATTAGCAGGCTAAATACCTGTCCCTGTGAGAAATATGGAACAATGTGGAATACCGAGGAAAAAAACGTGTAAGAAAGTATTGAAAAGTTTTGAAAAATGTGTGGAGAAGGAAGCGTGTGAGATCGTGAAAAAAACATGGGGCTTAAAAGTTCATTCACCAGTATTCCACGCTTTTATCAATGATATTCTGCAATTTTTACCGTTCTAATCTTAGGTATTTTGCATATTTTTCCAGTAATCCATGCTTTTTTCCACGCTATTCCCTGATTTTTACCACAATATGTATCATATTTTTCCGCGAATTTATATATTCTCTTCCTTTTTTGTCACCTTTTTTATTTTTTCCGCAGTATTTTACACTTTTTCTAGTAGAAGTTAGTGCTTTTTTCACGTCTTTCCATTCACTTGGTATTTCGCGTGGTCTTTCGCCACTTCTCCAGTAATCCGCGACTTTTCAGACTTTTTTCTGTGACCTTTCAAGCTTTTTTGAGACTTTCTTTGCTTTTCTCCACAATATTTCGTGTTGTTCTCGTGGATTAAACGCCTTTTTCGTGACCTATCTTGCTATTCTCCGAGGTTTTCAACGATCTTCCACCAGTATTCCGCGAGTTTTTTCCATAGTATTTCACACTTTTCAACGGTGTAGGCTGTGGTATTACACAAATTTTTCCGCAACTTTTTACACTTATTTCCACGACTTTTTTCGCTTTTTTTTATGACTTTCTTTGTTTTAGCGTTTTTTAATGCATTTTTCATTTATTTAAATCGAATTCATATGAAATAAAATAACTATCGAAAACTCGAAAAAATGCTGATAAGTTATTGGTATGCAATGAAAGGACTTGAATTAACTCTTAAAATATAATGCACACAACGCCATCTACTGGCATTTTCCAACTCAGCATTCCGTGTTCTGTTTCTATCGTGAATCAGAGATGGTGCTTTTTATAGGGATTTAGTTGTTTTGCTATTTTCTTCTTTTTTTGTTCCAAATGCACTCCTCGAGACCACGATTTTCCGAAGTTTTAAAAGTTATCCAAATCAGTTATTAAAATCGTTTCAGCAGTTCTTGAGTTATAAATGGTGTAACTAACCCGACTTAGTTTTATATATTTAAGATTAAAATTTGTATGCTACTATTTATGAATTAATATTTACAACCTTAATATGGTTATCATCAAAAATATTGACAAAAGAGAAATAATCACTGATGGCAACTCTGGAGCCTATATTTTACAGATAGCCTTTAAGTTGATTGCAAGGACAAAGAGCAACAATTTGCAAATATTGTTGATGTTGCAGCTTGCATCAGGTATAGGTAAGATGTGTGCAAACGACTCCAAAGTACCAGAATGAAATTACCATTGGATAGCTGTCTCTCAGCAATGAGCATACATAGTGATGGTATGCATGATGATGGTATTCATGATGGTATGGTAACCTTTTTAAAAAATTGAATTTTATTTCGCAATACCACCAACATCAACATGCTCATTGCTTTTGTCCTCTGGATTCCTTTCATTCTTAGACGTAGAAGAGACAGCATCCTAGACGGATTTTTTTCGAGAAAAATACTGAGGAATTTTTTTTTGTTCTTTATTCGAGTACTCGTATGTATGAGGATAATAATAATGATGATGAAGAAAATAGTTTAAGGTATCTCAGCACTTCAAGTTGAAGGACATAAAAATACACAATATGCCATTTTATTCTCAGTGGTTGAATGAAGTTTGCGTGTCTGTGGAAACGAGACAATATACAAGAAACTCTAAGTGAAAATTCGAAAGCAAGACCGTATACACAGAAGGAAAATATGGGTGCAGGTGAAAATCAAGTATTGACTAATAACTCTTAGAAACAAGTTCAAAAGGAGTTTAAATCGGTTTCTTGGATTGTTCTTTATGTACTGGTAAACCTGATGATATGCGTAAGAATGTGATGAATAGGAGATGAATTAAATTTCCGAATAATTTAGTCAATAAATCAAATACTTTAATATAAAACCTGCCTGATGTAGCAAAACACTACATCCGCACCTGAATTGCAATGGAAGACAATAATCCAACGGAATTGGAAATTCCATTTTTAAGTATGTGTATTTTCTCCCATCGCGGATTTCAATCTCCTTTATTTCCTGTTTTATTTTTATTTTCCTCAGAAACAACACACGTTGTCGTTCTCATTCATTCCATAGATGAATTCCAATTTGTTGATTTTTTTCCTTTTATTGCCTTTTGCAACTTGTTTAATGGTAATGTCTCCCTTTTTTTTTTTTTGAACACAGAGACAGAGAATATTTTAATCTAGGAAGGGCTAGGGCGTGAAATGAAATTCTGTGGTAGATTGACATCGACACATCGTGTGAATGCTAATGAATCCATTGGCATTACATTGAAACAATGAATTCTGATAAAAAAAATCAAACAAAAGACAGAAGGTCGCATTGTCATTTTATAAAAAATACATTCAAATATTTGATACCTACTCCTACACATTATGTTTTTTTTTTTTCAAGAAAACTAATTAAAAACTTTTTTACAATAAAAAAAACTTAAAGAAATGTGGTTTTTTGTATACATAGATTAAATTATACAAAAAGTTCTTTTAGGTTCTGTTAAAGGGAACAAAAAAAAACAATTTTCTTTAATTTGTGTGGGAGAACTTTTTCTCCTCTGAGTTAAAGGTGTGTTATAAGGACTCCTTTATTTTCTTATTAAAGTTTAATAAAAGATTGACAAATTTAATAAAATGCATAAAGGATACAGGAGAGATCCTTTTGTACTTGCTTTCAATTTTATATGATTTATTCACGCACTATTCAATCATCATGTAGTGAAAATGTTTTATTGGATAATGTTTTCTTTATATAATTATGTTTAGGATCATTTGCCATTAATTAATGAAATAAGATGCGGTGAATCTGTCACCAATTTAGAAAGTCTATCATTGACTGTGAATGAAGTTTTTCTTGACATTTCAACCTTGAAATCCACGATATGGCATTTCACTCATAACCAAATCCCAAACCGGAACATTTTGTATTACTTGCACATTGATAAAATGTTGAATTACACCATTTATAACTTAAGAACTGCTGGATAGATTTTAGTGTTCTCTGATTGAAAACTTCGGCAAATAATGGTCCTGAGAAGTTTTTCCATGCATTGAAAAAAAAAAAAATCACAAAACAAAACGACATCTCTGATACAAGATAGAAACAAAACTGATGGGTTGGAAAATGCCAGTAGATGGCATTGTGTGCATTATACTTGCAAAATCATTGCATACCATTGGGCAAGCTGTTGAGAGAAGTACGACGATTTATCAGCAATTTTTGTTTATATTTTTCGATAGTTATTTCATTTGAATTCATTTTAAAAAAATATATAGAATCTCGAGAATAAAAAGCTTTTTACCGCGAGAATAGCGTAAAATACAGCCAAGAAAAAGTCGCAGGAAAATAGGTGAAATACAAAGGCCTTCCGCATTAAAAAGCTCGGAATACCATGGAAAAGATCACGGAATACTGGTGGAAGATTATGGAATACCTCGGAGAATAGCAAGATAGGTCACGAAAAAGGCGTTTAATACATCGGGAAAAAGCGTAAAATATCGTGAGGAAAGTCACAGAGAGAAGTCGTGAAAGTCGCTAAAAATATTATGAAAATTCGTGGAAAAATGCACGACAAAAAGCGCAGACTAACGTGGACAAAATCGAGGAATAGTGATAAAGTGGTAAAAGATAAAAAACGCGAAATATTTATGCAACGATAAACCATTTCCATGATATACCGGAAAAATAATTTGTAGCGCCATCTGCACGTTAGATGAATACAAAATTGATATTTTGTCATTTTAAAAACAGTCAATCTTCGGACGACTTTATTCGGAATTTGAAAAATTGAGTTTCTTGTAAGGCACGTAAGAATTCTTGAAGAAAATTAAGCCATAGTAATGTTATGAATACAGGTTACTAAACTTATTTTTTTTTTTTGTAAGAGTATTTTTTTGTTCAATTGAATTTCAATTTATGAGTAATGCAAACGTTCCCGGAATGATTTTTCGGCTATAATAGATGGAATAAAACAAAAAGTAACTCTGTTTCAAACAAAGTTAATACATTCGGAAATTCGTCTCATTTATATAACTGGTGTGTCAGAAGTAAATTTTAATTATATGTAATTTTGATTCCCTTTGGAATGCAGAAGTGGACGAAAACTGCAAGAAAAGTAACCACGGCATTATGGATGCATTACATGAACTCCTTGCATTAACTCGATTTGTACGACCTTTGGAGTGCTTCTGCACTTTTGTAAAAAAAAAAACACGGGTTTGTCATTCGAGATTTTGGCTTTCGAGATTTTGGTTTTTGAGATATCTGGGTGAACCTCATTTTCGAGATAAAACACATTGTTTTGATTGGGAATATTTCTAAAATTTTCAGTCAAACAACTTTAAAAAAAAAAAAAATAAAATAGTGAAAACACTTCTTTTGCATACATACCTTTAATTATGTTGCATATTGTTTATCGTTTTTTTTTTCTCAAAAGTGCGAATTTGTATGGTAAAGAAATTTTCAACTCACCTATTAGGTGTATTAAGGTTTGGAATCAGATTGCCCTTCTTCGGTGCACAAAAATCAAAGAAGTGGAACGCTGCAACGCTAATATCTTTTGCAATTCAAAGAATTGGACAGCTCTGATTACACCAATAGAAAGGTCTTCTTTTTGTCTTCAGGGCCAGATTTTAGCTCTTAACTTAAGAAAATGTCGTTTAGTTTGCTTGCAATACTGAGGTGACGATTCATTTAAGATGTTCCATTTGCATCTACCAAAAAAGTTTCTTTCGAAGCCACTTTTATTATGCGTTGAGCTGATTGTTGAAACCATATCAAATTGAATATTTTTCCTGATGGACCTGATGTTCGTTTATAAGCGAACGGGAGAAGTATTTCAGAAAAAGGAATGTGGCTTCCTCTTTTTCTTGATTGAAATGTATTTCTTATAAACGTTCGTATGCAATTCTGTCACTAACAAGGTAAACTAAAATTCAAATCATTGAAACGATTTTTTCCATTTTGTTTGAAGTGTTAATCAGCTGGCACGAAAAATTTGTTTTTGTTAGGAAAATTTAGAAATACTTTGTTCCACATAGTTAAATTTACTAACACACAAAATCTTTGAGTTATTTTTCAGCTATTAGTGCAGCATTTCAATTAAAAACAACCTAGAAAAAATCATTCGAATATTTTACCTGATACGTTTTTCTTTTCGCTAAAACATCCTTTGCCCTGAGGTGATATGCATTGCACGAAATAATTGCAATTTATTTTTTTACAGTCTAGTTTTTCTACGACTTACCATTCAAAATTATTGACGCAACGTCACTCGTATTCATACTAAATTCTTAAAATAAGGTCTAATCTAATAAATTTTGTGAACGTCTTATGGCCTCTTGTGAATAAATATTTTATAAGCTACTTGCATAACCAAGATTTTTGTCGATACATTACTTTGCTTACAATACTTTTTAGCATGTCTACGTTTGGTTAGTCTCACTCCTTCCATTTATTACTTTGGTCCATAAACAAATTAAATTTTGTTTTAATAGGCAGAATGAAAGCATGAATACTCTATTTGTTGTTTGTCAGCAAATTTATTATTATTGATCCATCAGTACATCGGTGAATTTCATATACATATCAATGCATACAAAATTTTATTGCAAACCAAATAGTTTTCATGAAAGAGTTATTAATTGCAAATAATTCAGATTTCTGTTAAAATGCTTGTCTGAATGTTTTTCTTATTGAAAAAAAAAATATATATTGCGGTTACGATCCAATAATTAAATTTGATTCACGCAAAACCAAAAAAAAAAAAACTCTATCTTTCAGTCCATTAAAAAATCCTATTCAACTGTTTCCATTAAAATTTAGCAGTGCCTCCCTTTTAACATCAATGCTTTTATAAATAAACTCAAATATTTGTTTTTCTCCTTAAAAAAAAAGCTTTACATTAAAAAAACAAAAAAAAAAAACGGATATGATGGTAAATAAATAAATACACTAGAGACTAGAGCACAACAAATAAAAAAAATGATAACAATTTTCCATAATAAATATTTGCCTAAAATCCTTTGCCATTTTTAAGGTTTAATTCAGACACTACACGTCATTTGATTGAGGAAGATAGATATAGAGTGTAATTTAGATTTTACAATATAACATATAAGTTACTTGAAAGTTTATACGAACTTCTTTTTATGGTGCTGTGCACGTGCATATCAATATCCTTCAATTTGAGGTATCTACATTTTATGTATTTCGAGGTAAAAGTTTTTTTTTCTTAATCCAAGAAAAATTAATTTTTCAAAAAAAAAAATTAAGTATAATTTTAAAAAATTAAACAAAATTTTTTTTGGAAAATCTTGATATGAAATAACATAAAAATTGCTGATCTGAAAGAGTGCAAGATGACATTCATACTCATTGCCTCAAAAGGGAGGAGATAAAATTTGATGAGCAAAAATAACGTCGGCAACTTCACGGCACTTCTCGAAAGATTGTAAGATAATAAGTCCTAACCGTTCTTGGTACGGGGGGTAAGTTAAAGTTTTCAACCCATGGTAGTCCTCTTAAGGCAAAACGGAGGAAGAAATTCTTCTAAAGATTTTCATGCCATCTGCGGACGTAGAAGCTTCCGAATTTCACAATCACAGATTCTACGTCATTGATAGTCAGGAAAAAAATAAAAGTCATCTAGACTGCCTTGATCAGATAGTGAAGATCTAAATTAATAAGACTTGATACTTTCGGTCACATGAGTATGATTCCATCCACTGAATGAAACCTGGAGTTAATCCAAAGGCTTCTAATTTGAACGAGATATTTTTTTTGTGATATTTTATCGAACGCCTTGCTAAAGTCCGTAAAAATAACATCGACTTAATTTTTATTTTCAATTGATTTGAAAGTATACGAATTAAATTCAGTTAAATTTGTGGTCGTTGATTTACCTTGCATAAACCCATGCTGTTTAGTTGAAAATACTGATTTGCAATGAAAGTATATAGTATCGAAGATAATACTTTCGATAAGCTTTGAAATGCATGATAATTTGGCAATTGGCCTATTGTTAGCTTCAAGACCCTTTTTTGAATCGGAAGAATCCTTCCACATCGATTAAAAAAATCCTTGAGAAATAGATTGGAAGACAGTCACTAGGGACTGGGCCAAATTAGCTGTAAATGGTATAAAGCGCTTATTGCATGAACTCCCATGCTATTCTCCGCGGTATTCCGCAATCTTTATCCAATATTTTGCACTTTTTTAACTATATTTCGTGATTTTATCACGGTATTTCGCATATTTAACTGTGACTTTTCACATTTTTCTATGTGACTTTCTTTCCCTTTCTTCTTGGTATTTTACCTTTTACCGTATTTTTTAGAGCTTTTTTGATGACCTCCCTTGATGTTTCACACGTTATTCTTCTTTTTTCGGTAAATTTCTTTTTTCCACACTTTTTTACGCTTATTTTCGCGGTAGTAAACGCATTTTTATGATTTCTCATGCAGTATTTCACTATATTTCACTATTATTCATTAAAATATAATTGAAATAATTGTCGAAACTGAACGACATTTTTCTAAATCTTCTGATAAATCGTTTTAATAGTTATTCTGCTATCCGGGAGACGAATCCAACGAATCAGAGATCATTAAAATCTAGCATTCCTTGAGTTAAATGTATGTAAGTGGTTTAACTAATCTGACTTTTTTTTCAAATAAGCTAAAAAAAAATTTGAAAAACCTTAAAATTACACCTTAAACTAGACCATTTAGACTGTGTTTGAACTGGAATAGGATCTTAAGCTCATTTTTTCGCTAAATTTAATCTTGTTTGATATCTAACATCTAATCTGAGAAAATGTAAATTTTTTGTAATGATAAAATAAGTGCATCCTTCTTATGAACCATTAAAAAAAAGTAAACAATTTAGGTACATAAAAGGCTCCTTCATAAAATTTAAATCATGTATAAAAATTGTCCAAGAGTGACTACAATCAAGTGATTTGGAGTATACATAAATGTTGAATACATTAAATTGTACCTAAAGGAAAACCCAATACTTCAGCGGCATGACATTTTTATTATTTATTTTTGTATTTTAAACAAAAGGATGTGCAGAGAAATAAATAAATGAATAGACAAAAATTTCATTATTAGTAAAAATGGGTTGTTTATATGGTAAACAAAACAAAAATATAGTGAAATAGAGGCTTTATGTAATTGCTGCTGATGATGTGTACTGCATAATTCTGTTTATTATTTGAATTTTTTTTTTGTTTTTTTTTTAGCTTTGTAGATGAGTTGGAATATTTTGCAGACATTTTTTTTTTTTTAATATATTTCAAAACAATATTTACATATTTCGTCAGCATAATTGGACGACTGGTTAACAACACATGCAATTTGTATTCATACTTTGCTCCTGGGAGCCATCTGGGTGAGGGGTTTTTTTTTTTTGCTGGATTAAAAGAACGTTGGCTCGCACAGAAAAAAAAAATGCTTATTTAATAAATTTTAGAACACAATTCAGCTGGAAGGTTATTTCTTGTGTGTGGGTTGATGGTAAGGTTATCGTAGTTGTGGTTACATTGATTTTTCTTTTTTTCATGAAAATTTAATTGACCACAAAATGTTTTTTGCTGTTTATTTTGACCATTATCTCAATTAAAATAACAACATACTTAATTTTGTTTCTTTTTTTATTATTTTATTAATCTCTATATGTATTTAACCGTATTGTATTAATTTAAATCATTAGCCCTTCAAACCCAGTTTAACATAGGTTAGATAAATAAAGTGTTGAAAAGTTGTTTTTTTTTTCTTCAGCTTCAATATGAAATTTAAACTTCTTGGTGAAATTCAATACCTTCCTTTTCTTTAATGTAAAACAAAATTTATTAGCTGAACATAAATTTTGAGTACCTGGGCCTGAAAAAAAGAGCAAACTACGAAATACAAGCAACTACTTGAATTTCTGCTTAAATACGTGCCACTTGTTTGGCTCTTTTCTTGATCCTGTCGTATTGTTTTGGTCGTGGGACTTTCCGATTTACTTGAGCAAGAAATTTATATAACAATCCAAGCAACTTCATCCTTAAAAGTAAGTGCATGAAATCCAGTCTTGCATTTTATTTTATTTGTTACTCATACGCCACAGTGACCCTTTTAGTATAACTTTTTAAAAAAAGATAAAAAGTATTCTATCGATGACAAAATAGTGAAACTGTTGAAAATTCATCGGCTTTAAATTTCGAAATTTTGCATGATTGATGATTACATTTCTGATGGTTCTTTCTCAAGGTTGATGTAAGCTCGTCGGCTTCCATTGTTTTGCCAAAGAAAGCACATTAAAACTCGGCTAAGAATAATATTACAGTAACTATGTACATCAGATCTTGCATCAAATCCGTCTGTTTTGATTTATTAATGTTAAGTTGATGTTAAATCCAATTTTTCGACCTCGAGAATCGAACGCATCATTGGTAAAATGCAAAAAACCGCGATTCTTTTTGCGATTTTTTCAGTAAATGGCATTTACTTTTTTTTTGCAATATATTGGGTTTTTTTTTTGGTATACAAGTTTTTAATTTGGCACCCAATTTTTGAGAACTTGCTGAGTTTTTATTTAAGTTAAGGACTATACTCTGTCTAACAAAAATTGCCAGTACAGGTCAGAGTTACCATTCCCACGTTAATGCAAATCACGGTGGATTTTTCTTTGAATTGTGCTTGGGAGCTTTCAGAATGTATGCTTTTTTAACAGCTTTAAAGAACAAATATAGGAATGGTGTTGTCGCTTGCTGTTTTTCTGTATTCGTGGCTTGAAATTTTCCTTTAATGTATGGAAAAAAAAACGTTTAAGTGCAGTTAAGAAGATTTTGGCTGTTTCCATTAAGGAAAAAAACTTTTTTGCACGCTTTTTAAATGAGGTGCAGTTTGAAAAGTGAAGTTCTTCGAAATTAAATGAGTTAAAGTGAAAATTATTTTTAGTACAGGATAAAAAATAGTATTTTTGTTCATACAAACCAAAAATATTCTTCAAAAAGAGTGTTTATTTGTTTGATGTTTTATAATCTTTGCAAAGAAAAACTTATGAATTTTGTTAAACTGGATTTTGATATCAACCTTTTTTTAATTTTCAAATCTGAATCAATAGTTGGTAACTCTATAAATATTTATCATAAGTTTTTCGAAATCCATAATTTGCACTACGGAAACCCCTTTAATATTTGTGCTCTCTCACAGCTTAATGAAATCTTACAGCAGTCTGCAGCAACCCTGATATATTATAAAACTCTGATTAAACTGACCTTGTAAACAAAACTCCAGAATTGAGCAATAACTGCAGCAAATTTCATAAAATATGTGCTGAATTTTCTTAATATTAAAAAACTTTACGCTCGTCTGGCAACCTTGCGGCCCACGGCAACCCTGCCATACTATGAATTTAAACTTAACTAGTACCTAAGCAACTGTACACAAAATTTCAGCCTTGCGAAAGAAGGTAAGTTTGGACAAATTTTTCGAATTTTAAAAAATCGATTGGTAACCCCGGGTCCTTGGCAACCCTGCCAGACTTTGGTTTTTGTTCATGACTAGTGCCAAATCAACTAAGCTAAATTTCAGCTTTGCGACTTGTAGGTTAGTCAAAGTGGCTGCTGGCTTTTAGACTATTAATCATGATTAATTGACACCTGTCAATTGGACTGTTTTTTTTTTTTTTTTGTTTTTTTTTATAACTTTGTCTTGAACTTGAAGAATTCTTCGTAGAACGAATTACTTGACCATAAGGTTAGATGTTAATATTGGTATCAAATGAAAAATATTATTGAAAATTATATCATAGGGTTGCTACTTCCAAATGCGGACTTTAATGCAGCAACCCTGTTTAAACGAAATAATTTCTACATCACATTATCCCTCATAAAGAATCAATTTTAGTTATTCCACAACAAAAGCTAAGTATATGCAAAGAATTAATAAGAGAATTCAAGCAATGAAGGGCTAATAATTTGGTAACCCTTTTTACAAACAAAAACACTAAGAAACCTTTTTCAAAAAAAATAGTATTATTTTTGAGAAAATCAAATGCTAACATCTCCCTTTTTTTTTCATTTAAGCAGAGTTGCCAAGTACTTGCTTCTATTTCAGAAATTTTACCTGACATTATTTTAATAGAAAATGTCTAAGCTATAATTTGATGTATGCCTATTATCAATTTTTTTTTCTTTAATTAATTTGAAAAAGATTTTTTTTAGTTTTTTTGAACAGTAGGGTTACCACATTGTCAGTTTTTCATTCTATACAAGATTTTACTAATTTTTTGTATATTCTTAGCTTTTGTTAAGCATAACTAACATTTCCTTTAAAAAAAAAAAACGATAAATAGTATAAGACGAAGTGATGCAGCAATTATTTAATTTAAACAGGGCTGCCAGGCCTATGTAAAGAAAATTTATCAAATACAAAAAAAAAAAAGAAAAAATCAAATATTTAATTTGTTTTAGCAATCGGCAAAATCGCGATATAGCTTGGAAGAATTCTTTGTTTTTGTTGTTTTTCTTTTTATTATTATATTTATTTAAATTTAATGTATTTGTTCTATATTAAAATTAATATATGTACTTTTTTAGTTTTATATATTTTTTGTATGTTTTTTCATTTTTTTTTTTAAAGATTTCAAAACGTACTTTTTTTTACAATAAATAAAAATATAACAATGTATAAAAGATATTGGATTTATTTCATTTTGAAATGAACAGAAATGATTAAAGAAAAATAAATATATCTAAAAAGAAAAAGGAATATCGAGAGAGAGAGTTTTCTTGTTGTTGTTGTTGTTGTTGTTGTTATTGATGTTGTTGGTTTTTGTTTCTTCTTTTTTGTTGTTTTTTCTTTCTTGTTAAAAATAGTGAGTGTTTTTCATTGGTGAGAGTGAAAGAGAGAGAGAGAGTTCTTTTTCGGTGTGAAGAGAGTTTGTTTTTTTTTTTTATTTAATTTGTGATTTGATGTTGTTTTTGTTTAATATTGAGTGAGTTAAAGAGAGAGAGAGAGAGAGCGTATATGTTAAGTAAAAATAAAATATTTATTCTTCCTCTTCTTCCTCCTCCTCTTCTTCTTCCTCCTCTTCTTCTTCCTCCTCCTCTTCTTCCTCTTCCTCCTCTTCCTCCTCCTCCTCTTCTTCCTCTTCCTCATCAGCAACCTCCTCTTCTATCTCCTCCTCATCTTCGATAATATCTTCATCGGCCTTAGCATCCTCCTCACCCTCGGGGGTTTCTGGATCTCCAGCTTTTTTGCCTGGTCGTTCGCCGAACCATTTGGGCAGTTTGGCTAAAGGTTTGAAAAAAAAAATCAAAAAGCTCATTAGTTTTTTTTCAAATCTCAATTGCGTTGGACAAGGGGTTAGAAATATATATATATGGTGGTGGAACGACAAGCAGGATGGGATCCTTCAAAACATACATGGCATACCTTTCTGGCGACCACTATACTGTTCTTTCTTTTCATGCCAAATTTTCTCGTTGACATCCTTGGAGATAGCATCAAAGCCCTGAGCAACATGAAACAGAAACAGAGAAATAGGTTTGTTTTTTTGTGTTAGGGGGTGAATGTATATTGTATAGATATATGTTTGTTGTATAGAGTATAGTAAATGCAAGAGTGTTGGTGTATAAAGAACATCAAAATAAGTTATTAAAAAGAAACGAGGTACAGGTTACAGGTACATTATGCTGTTGCTGTTTTATGCTTTGAGTTTTTTTTTTTTTTTTTGATGCAGTATAACAATGTGTTCGTTTTGTTTTTGGATTTAAAATAACAGATCTAAGGTTTGTAAATAGTTTCGTATTTAAGGAAAAAGATCAATACTTTAGAAATGATTGACGATAATCTGGCATAGATTTAATCTATCATGAATTTATTGTTATAATTCACTCTTTAAATTTATTTGAATTAGTTTTAAACGTTAAACATTAAATGATTTTAAATAGCCACAAATAATTTTTTGGCAACCCTTGCAGAAGTTAAGGGTACTGATCGATCGATGTATCTCATTATCGATATTTTTCATCAAACAAAAGTAATTAAATCGATGATATTTGGATACATCGAAGTTTTTTTGAATACACATTTGAGTATTTTTAATTTGAAAAAAAGTTGTGAAATACAAGCCGGGATTCTGAAGAATTTTTTCGAAACTATAATTCTAAGGACCATCTACATTTTAAAAATTGTCAAAACATCAATGGTCGGTAGCATAAAAATTAAATACACAAATGTAAACAAAATTTGATTTTAGTAAAAAGAAAACAGTTCAAGTTTGGAAAATTACATTTTTTGAACCCTTTATTTTAAGTGACACCCTAACATACATATTATTTAATTGAGTAGTGCTATGTGCTTAATTTCATTTATATTTTAGGATTTTTAGCAAAAATATCGAAACTTTATGTGAAAATATCGATTACTATAATGTTTTTAAGTATCGATAAATTTGTTTCCTTTTCCCATCACTACATTCCAGAATTATTCTATCATTTTGAGAAGAGAAAGGAGCAAAAAATGTTCTTAATGCTCAATGCAATTTTTTTTAGTGTCAAAAATGTTGTACTGAATGTTTTTTTTTTTTTTTAATTTTCTTATTTAATAATGTAAACATTTATAGAAAGAAAGAGACAGAAAGAACGTAAAACGGATATAGAAGATACTGAAGGAAATATAAATTCAAACCTGTTTTTTGTCCTTGGGCCCTTTTAATTATAATGGAATGGCTATTCCAGTTAAGGTACGTAAGTTAACGTATAAAATTGTCTTAAATATACTTATCAAATAAACATAAAAACATATTCGAATATGATAATTTTTTTTTTAAGGAAATAACATAATTTCGAAAATTTTAAACGAAACAATTTATAGGAAGAGGTAATACAAAATAAATGAAAACTGAACGAAACGAACATATAACAAAAAATATTAACGCAAAAAACCCATCAATTTTTTTATATTTTTGATTAAAGGCTTGCAAAATCTTACATCTGGTCCGCTGCATAAATCTTTCATTTCTTTCTTGCCATCTTTTCTCTTTAACTTCAGCATATAACGTATTGTAACCCTTTTTTTTATATATATATTAAATAATTATTATATTTAATAATAAATAATGAAAAAAAAATATATTTTTTTAACTTTTTCTCTTTAAAAAAGTCGTACAACAACAAAAATTTTGAAAATACTTACACCCTCGAAGAGTTTTTTCTTGTCATCGTATGAGCGTGTGTCGACACGTCGTTCATACTTGGATGCTACTTGGATTTTTGGCTAGAAACAAAAAAACATACAACAAAATAAGATAAGTTAAGTTTTTTTGAGAATATAAGAAACTTACCGGGTATTTTCCAGTTAGAGCTTCAGGGTCAAGACCCTTCTTCAAGGCTTTATGCCTGAGTTGTTGTTTCTGTCTTTCCTTCAATTCTTTCAACTATAATAAAGTTACAAAAAATTGAAATGTTATATAACAAATTTTGAAAAAATAAACTTCAAAATTTAAACTCACATCGTAGTCCTGACGTTTCTGCCTTTCTTCCAAGTCATACTTCTCAGTTTCCAATTTGACAATAGCTTCCCAAAGTTCTTGAGCCTTCTCGCGCAATTGATTTTCGCCGAGATTCTCAATGCTGAGGGGCTTAATGCGGAACGACAGTGAGATTTTCTTTTCTTCTTCTAATTGTTCCTTAGTCTTGTTTCGCTCCATTGCGGCTGATGAAAGACCCAACTAAAATTAATAATAAAAAAAAAAACAATTAGGGTGTTCCTTAAAAAAAAAAATTTAAAAAAAACCGATTTATATGGCAAGTCATTGTTGTTGAGAATTTTTTCGTTTTCTATTCAAATTTATTATCATACAAAAAATGTGAAAAAAATGAGAAAAAAATTAATTGTCATTTTTTCATTTTTTTCACAGTTTTTTTCTTATTTAAAACAAGAAGACACGTTCATTTAAAATAACATCACTGAAACTTGACGAAGATTCATTTTTTCTGTTTTCCCATATTTTCTCATTTTTTTTACATTTTTTTCTCATTAAAAATTAAAAAAGGAGAAAATGAAATTTAACAAAATGGCAAGTAAGTAAATTAGCAATAACATCACTGGCAATTGAATAAAGTTCATGTTTTTCTCATTTTCTTCACATATTTTTCTCATTGAAAATCAAAAAACCAACAAATTGAGATTCATTAAAGTTTGAATTGGTTTTGTTGTTTCATAATGAACTTTTCCTTTCGTATCATATGTAATTTCTCAATCAACAATGAATATTGAGATTTTTTTTTTTATTTGTATAAAACTTACAACTCCAGCATCTTTTTTGGCAATGGTAAAGTTGGGACCCTTCTTGTCCTTGTCTTTCATTGCTTGCACCATAGCTTGACGTTTTTTTTCGGCCTCTTCGAGACGTTGACGTTTCTCATCGGCTTCACGTTGTTTCTTCTCTTCGACTTCACGAACGCGACGCTCTTCTTCTTCCTTTTTACGTTGAGCCATCTTTTGTTCTTCTTCAGCCCGAGAAATTTTACGTTTGGCTTGTTTTTCCTTGAGTTTCTTCAACTCATCTTCTTCCTTTGCTCGCTGTTTGCGCCATTCATTAATGTATTCTTTTAATTGATCATCAAGATCGGAACGTTTTTGATCCTGGCGCTTAATGAACTCTGGATCTCCTTCACCTCTTTAATTTTTGTAAAAAAAAAATAGAATAAATAAAAAATAAAAATTATTAGTCATTTTCTAAGATTTTTTGTTTAATTTAATTTAATGATATTTAGTGTTTAATTTTTTTTTTTATTATTATTATTTATTTTAAGTTGAACTTGTGAAGCTTTTGTTATGAAGCTCATAATTGAGTATGTTTTTTTTTTTTGTTTAATTTAATTTTAATAGTTTACAATCTTTTTTGGATTTATTATTTAATTTAATTAAATGTTTAAACTTGGGACACACAAAAGGCATTGACACCACAACAAAATTAGATTTAATTATATAGAACTAACAACGACTATTGGGTGTGTTTCTATTTTTTTTTTTTAAGGAATTAATTAAAGGTACATATACATTTTACATAAACACTTGTCACAACAAATTTTTTTGTTTATATTTTATTTTATTATTTTTTTTAATTTTATATTGTTTTGTTTATTTATATTAAAAATATATTTACATTGAATTGAATAAAATGTGATGATATTAAATAGTTATAATTATTTGTGTGCGTGTGTGTGTGTGGGTGTAGGGGACGAAACATCAATCACATACATTAATAGACAACGAAAATTTATTAAATAAAATATTAATTTTTATTTTTAATTAATAATTATAATTTGGTGTAAGAAAATAATAATAGTAAACTAAAAATTTTAAGTTAAAAGTAAAAAGCATGCAAAAAATTAATATATTAATAAATAATAATTCTTATGTATGCTGAATTTACTTTTATTTGTTACTTTTATATATTTTTTGTGTGTCGAAATTTTGTTCACTTTAAATGCAGGGAAATTAGATTAATTGCCCTATGCATGTATTGGAATGTGTTTTGAATGTTTTCAATGAAATATTTTCAAAAATTATGCCACTACTCATAAGTTTTTGAAAAATTTAAGTCGTAAAATGAGTCATTAAAAAAATAATTTTATAAGAATTTCAATATTCTTGTAAGATTTTCAAGTGGAGATACAAGCCCGTGAAATATGAAAATTGGATATAGAAGAATTAACCAACTGATGGAGTTTTTTTTATATATATTCACAAGAAAGTCATGCATAAAATCTCGAAAATCTTGAAAAATCCAAAAGTGGAGATATTAGCTATTGAGAGATAAAAATCGCAAATTAAAAGTTTAACAATTTCATCCGTGGAGAAATTTTTAAATGTTTACAAGAAAATGATGCATAGTCACTCCAAAAAAAAATGAAATACATAAACGAAAATTGGGGATAAGTATTTGCTTTTGAAAAATGAAAAAACTCTTGTAATTTTTGCGTTACATAAAAATTCATACATAATTGATTTCAATATTTTTGAAAATGCTTCAAAATCGTTGTAATATGGGTCCCTAAATGTTTGAAAAATTGGCGTGATTTTTATAATTTCTCAAGTTATGGAGTTTTCTAACTTTCTATTTATTTTTGAAATATGAAATATTAATGTATAAAGTATAAAATTTTCCAAATAGATGTTTGAAATTTAAAGTATCTTTATGCACCACATCTCGAAATCAAAAAAAAAAAACAATTCTTAGAGATATTAACTCGTGAGTGATGAAATTTGGTAAAATCAGTTTGTGCAGTTTATTATATTTTTAAATATTTTTACAAGATATATTATTTAACTCGGATTTTTTTAAACATCCAGAAGTGAACAAGCTAAATTGGTATAGATATATTCATTCCGGGTTGGTAACTGTGAGCAAAGGTTAAAATATATATTTTGTGAAGGAAATCATGAAATTTTCAAATCTAAAATCGGAGATATTATCCTTTGAATGATGAAATATGCCATAAAAGACATTTGAAAATAGTTTCCAACAAACCATGATATAAAATTTATCCAAAAACTTTGTTTTGAAGTCTTCCTTGCATTTAAAGTGATATTTTTTGTATAGAGGTAACGTTACATCGATATTAAAAAAAAACGACCTACATTGGAAATTAACCAAATATAAAAATATTAGAAATGCTGACTGTTTTGTTATATTTAAAAAAATGCTTCATGTAAGTACCTAGTATATGTATGTTTTAAGAAAGTTTAAATTAAACTATTCATTATACAAAAAAAAAAACGTTACCCGGTTAAGTATAAAATGTAATATTTATGTGATAAAATTTATGCGATTTATGGCTTGAAAAAATACATAAGATGAAAAATGTAATTTAATGATTTTTGTATGTGTAAATTATTTACCTTATAAGAAAAATATTTTTAAGAAAAATACATATAAATTTCTTTGTTTTAGAAAATTATTAACTAAAACGGGGAACAAAAATCAAAAATTAAAAAAAAATATAAAACGTTTTTTTTTTATGTTTTTAATGCAAAAAGCATTAAAAACTATTATCAAGTATTATTTTTTTTTACTTTCCCAAAACTACATACAATGAAGCTTCGAAAATAATAATTATTATAATTTTTTGTTGTTTAATTTTTTGTTTTTGTTTAAAATTTTCTCGATCTCGATCCAATATTATAAAATTTTGATTTAAAAGCTTCATTATTTTAACGTATTGGTTTTCTTGAAACAACAAAAATAAAAGGCTTTGTTACAGATAAACAAAAATATATAGTTAAAATTGTATTAAGTTAAAAAAAAAAAGGCTTTAGCAGCTTTTACTTTGAGCTAACAACAGATTTTTGTTTAAAGTAAATCTCTATAACTTACTCGGCTGATGGTGTTTGAGGTGGTTTTCTTTAGTTTATATAGTTTTTTTTATTTAATTTTTTTTTTGACAATAATTATTTCGATTTTCGTCAAAAATTTAATTTTTTTACACGATTCCCCGCATACAAAAATGTTTGATTTTTTTTATATTTTAGTTTGATATAACATTAGTTTAATGTGTGAGATTATTTTGTTCAAAAAAAGAAAAAGAGAAAGAAGAAAAAAATTGTTTAAAAATTGTGCCTTGCTAACAAAACAAAAAAAAAACTAGAGATAGAAAAAAAAAATTTGTTTATACAAAAAATCTCTTAAAACGTAATTCTCCTATACATAATGAAAATTTGAAAATGATTAATATATTTCATGTGAAAGTGCAGTTGTGTTTTATTTTGTTGATAAATTTTCAAATTCACATTAGACATTTTGTTGTAAATGATTTTTTTGTAAATATTGTGCCCAATTATATTCAAAAAAAAAATTTGTTTTATTTTTTTGTTTACCAATTTTTGTAATTTGCTTACGATCTATAATAATATGTGTGACTGTTTGTGTGTGTTTGTATTTTTATATTCTACATGGAATCACTAAATCGGGGTACACTTACTTGCTGCAATTAAAAAGAGAAAAAAATAAAAATCAATAAAAAATTGTGCATAGTTTTTTTTTCTCTAAGTGTGGTTAGTTCTTCAAGTAGATTCTTATATTTTTTTTTTTGAAAATTAATTTTGTTATTTATTAAATTTATTATATTCAATTTTAATCTTTAAAAACTTTTTTTACTTTACTATAAGAAAATTGAAATTATATCAATTATCTTATCAGTAAATTTGGTATTCTGATGTAAACTTACGTTTCCTCTCTGGTCTCCTCGACGACCTCCTCCTCCTCCTCTTCTTCAGAACTAAATTTTGCATTTTGAATAAATTATCAAATAGGGGTTAAGCACACGAATGGGAATATTGTGTGTATTTGGGGGGAAAAAAACATAAATTCATTAAAAAACATGACACAGAAATTGGTACAATTTATACATAAGGACATTTTCTTAAATACTTATTCTATTGATTTGACTTTTCTTCTATTTTCCTTAAAACAAAAAAAAAATAAAATTTCCTTCGTTGAAAACCTACACTAAAAAAAATATATATAATATTTAAATTAAATAAAAATTTCATTCTTGTGGATATAAAAACATGAAAAAAGTGCTTTATTGGATTTAAAACTGTGCGAGTAAAAAAAAAAATCTTTTACAAAACATTGAACAAGAAACAAATAGTATATTTCAAATTCACAAAAATGGTGATACAAAAAATTGTTTGGGAAATAAATAATAACTAAAAACAATTAACAAAGGAAACAAAAAATTCTCATCTGATACATGACAAAAACTGTATTGATAAAAAATGTATATCAAAATCATGTTGAGAAAAATTGTGCAAAATATTTATAATTGAGAAAAATGTTTGTTTTTTGTGAAAAAATATTTTTTACAAAATGTTTTTTTTTATATGATTTTTTTGTGCTTAGAGTGTCCTGTATTACTTTTTTTTTTTATTCTTAATGAAAAATTAATGAATAACTTACGTGTATTCCTCATCGTCGGACATGGTTATGGTTTGGGATTAAAAACCTGGAAAGATAACAAATAAAAATAATTTATTAGATTTATTTGTTTGTATAAATTATTCAATTACAATAAATTTATAAATTAGAAGATTATATGCTTCTATAAAATCAAATAAATAAAAAGAAGTTTGAATTTAATTTAACTAAAACTAAATAAATATCATAATAAAGGTCAAATTGTATATTTTGGTTTCCTATAATGATTTTTTTCTTATTATTTTTGGATAATATTTAATGCAATAAATATTTTCTATGTTGGTTTTAATATTTTGAGCTTTCTATTTTGATTTAAATGTAGTTTTAACTAAAAAAAAAATTAGGTACCTGCCGACTAAGGTAAAATTTTCAAATTAAACATCAAATAAAATGCTCAACTGGGTCACAGGAACTTGCTCTCAGGGTCAAAGTTGCTGTACACAAGCTTCTTAAAGTAAGCTTTAAAAAAAATACTCTAATAAGAATTGTACGAACACTGAGAGAAGAAATCGATCGCGACAAACGAAAAAATTGCCCAAACGACATTTCGTTAACTGGACAATTTGTCGGCTTCGTTTGTAGCAAATTGGTACTTTTTGGTACCTATTGGTACGAACGATAAAAAAAAATGTATGATTAGCGTAGAACGCATATAAACAAAATGAGAGAACAAATCGTTTGCGTCAAACGACTTTTTATTTGTTAGACAGTCATTTTCCGACTTGAACTTCGTTTGCAGAAAACTTTTACATTCGTTTCGGTGAAACAATTAACGGAAACGACTAAATAAAAAAACAAAGTTCAGCGATCAGTCAAAAATTAGAAAAAAAACGGTTCTATAGGAGGTGCCGTTATTAGAATTCTTACTAACATTTCTTTCAATTCAAAAGTATGACCTCAGTAATAAAAGTAGTCACAAAAATTTTAGTCAAAAATCGTTAGCAATCGTTTTGAAAAAAGTTAACTTTTCCTTAATGGTTATATGGCAGTTACCGTTAGTTTTGGTCCCTGGTGAAAAAATGAATTTGATTTGCAGATACGGTAAATTTCATTTACAAGAGGAGAGACTTTAATATGCAAAAGGACCTAACTAAATGTGAAAACCTAAATAGTTTTTTGAAGTTTTTATACATACAAACTTCAGAATAATAAGCAACTTTGTCCATTATACCAAAATATTAGTCTATGTTCAGGGAACTGATTTTGGTCATCGATCAACATAAAGACAGGCAGACAAACAGATAGACAACCGACAGAAAAACAGACAGATAGAATTGCAGTACTTCTTCTATTTTATTTTATATCACTGTAATGCCATGTTTATTTGTCACTTAAAGTAAGAATTAATTCTGAAATAAACACTTCGGAGATGGTGTTTATTGTATTTACCTAATCAATGTGTAATTCTGTCTGAGCACATTTAAAAGTACCTCCTAGCAATCAACAACTTTTTTTTGTTGTAAAAATATTAAAAAAAAAAAAAAAAACATGAAATTTAATTAATTTTATAAAAAAAAAAATCAAAAATTCACAAAAACATCATCAATTAAAATTCCACACAAAAATAAAATAAATAAAAGAAAAAATCTTGCTCAACAAAATTAGATCATCACTAGAAATATTTTCAAAAATAGATTTAGTCTCTATTCTCTAGTTGTGTTGTGTCTTATATGTGTTTTCAAAAAAATCTCTTGTTCTATTGCTTTATTGACTTTGCTAGCATACATTTTCTCTTAAAATCAAAATCAAAAAAATAAACAAAATATCATTCTCCTTATTTCTTATTTTTTTTTTTCATTTTTGTTCTCTCTAAACTTTCAGGGATTCATTTGTTGCTGACGTTTACATCAGTCCTTCTCCTGCTTTTGTTATTTTTGTTGTAGTTGTTTATATTTTCAAATATATCACAGTGTTTGTTGGCCACTTGGTTAGCCGTCGTTGTCGTCTTAGTTCACTCGCAACAACATACGCTCCGAAAATTTCTGAGTGAGTGGCCAAAATGGGATGTGTATTAGTCTTGACGCTGATTATTAATAGAACACGGGATTGAATTTCCTTTACGTGCGAATTCTTTATGCGAACGTACGTACCTATACCCATGCCATGACAGAAAATCCCAACCAAGCAAAAGAGTAAAGAAATGATATTGGATGTTACTTTGTGTGTGTGTGTGTGTGTGTGTGTATATTTATGTAGTTGGAAAATTAAGAAAAATTGTTTTCTTTTTTTTTTTTTTTTGGTTAATAGCTTTTGTGTGCCTTGATTTACTGCAAAACATTTCTGACACATTGTAGGTGGAATATAATTTAGATAAAAGAAAGGTAGAACTAAAAACTTGTATGTGTTTTATTTTTAAAATTTAATGTTTTTTTTTTTTTTTGGTATTTTTGTATACAGGAAGAATTCAATTTAATATATTTTAGGTTTTAAGGTGTTTTTTTTTTAAATTTGCTTTAAAACTGATGCTTAACAAAAGTAGGATTGTATCAATTTTTTAAAATTTCTTATGTTTATCAAATTTTCCAAAATTTTTGTAAAAAGTTAAAAATGCTTAAAAATTTTTAATACACATACAAAAAAAGAAAAAAAAACTCGCGCTAAAAACATGATTTTAAAATTGAATTAATTAATCAGTTGTTTTCTCGTAGATATATGTACATAAAGTCATGCGAATGACTTGTTCATCAACTATTAATATAATTGATTTGGAACATTGTTTTTGAAACAATAACGGTTTTTTAATGATATAATGACAGTTGTTCAATTAAAGGGTCTCTTTCACAGCGCCCATATATTGGGATAAAGTACAGTTAAGTCTTCAGTTCTGCATCTGATCTTTTTGCTTTTAACATTTTTTGCACATTACGGCCATTCCAAAGTAACGAAGAAAACAAAAAAGGCTTTCAAAGTCAGTTTCGGTACGATCACCATTTGCAATATTTCACGTCCACTTCAATGAAAATTCCATTTGCTTACACTTGAACTAGAACGCTACCGATTTGAAATTAGTTTTTTCGCTATAAAATTGTTTCTTTAGTTTCATGTTTTTCATTCGATATTTACGTACTCATTTTTGAACAAAAACTGAAATGGAAAAGCATCGAAAAAGAAATATGGCATACAAATGTTTTACTTGTTAGCAGAATTAGAATATGAAGTATTGCAAAACAGTAGAATCATTTACAAAGCACTTAAATCAAAGCTGTTTCTAACTACAAGTTCCATGAAATTGTGCTCATCACTTTCAAATTGATTGATGGGTATTCTAATATTTCGATTTGCGAATGTACCCTGATTATCGAATCCATAAATAGTCTACAACGGATTTGATACTAGCTGTCAGATTTTCTATTACAGGATTCTTTCTTTGTATGAGCTTGATAATAAAACGCCCAGGATCACAGATGTTTTTAGTTTTCGATGTTGGTATAATCAATAATGGTGAACTTCGCTCCAATGTCATTTCTGTGTTGGTTAAAACATAAACATTTTTTTCATTAAAAACACATATCGCAGAACCAAGTGATTGATCAAATCAACAGAGATTAGATAAGATCATTAAAGTGATTTGATCTCAAAATGGAACAATTTTTAAAAGGAAGTAACAAAATTCATATATTTAGTTGGAATCTAATCAGTAGTACCAACCCGTAGATACAAATATTTGTTGGGTAGCGTTCTGAAAATGGATTTGTAAATCCAGATCCAAGAGAAAACTGGATCTTGTGTTGTTTTTGTAATGCATGTATTTTCAAAGCAAATCCAATCCGGATTTGCTGCGGGAAAATAAAATACGGGTTCAGTTGAGATCACGTGAGAGGATCTGATTAGCCAGTTGTCATAAAAAAAAGTAGCTTTTTCAAAGTTTTTGTGACTTTGGACAATCAACTTGAACTTAATGTGGGTGAACCCAGGGAATGACATCAGTCGTGAAGTAGCTTTACAAAGTGGTTTTGTGAATCGATATCTACACAGTTCATCTACCTGGCTGCCTGTTTATATATTTAATTTCCTGAAAGTGAATCATTGCACTTTTCATTTAGAAGTGGTAAATTACTCATGAGTAGTTAAGTACTAACATTTCAATATGCCTCTTCTGCGAGTAGTTTAGAAACTGCACTGATTTGCTTTCATGTTGTAATAAGAAAACAAGTTCATAATGAAAGTGGCAACTTAACTGTAATCAGTTTTCTTAGTGAAAATTACTAACAAAATACTAATGAGTACTTAGCCTTTTTCAAAGGAACTTGGTAATTATGAATTTTTCGTACTTAAATTTAAAAGTAATTAGAGAAATAGTTTTCAAAAAATTTGAAAACTTAATATGTAGTTTTGTTATTGTTCCGTTTAATAAATACAATTTATTTCGAAAAATTTCAAAAATGGAACTTAAAGTAAAAAAAACTACACCAATTGTTCAATTGTACAAAAATGTTCAGTAATTTTTTCGGTGTGAAAATGAACACTAATTAAATATTAATTTGGGCCATTCATCATAACATTCATAACATGTTTTCTATCATCGTATAATCAAAACAACACACACAAAAATCAAAATGAAAAAAAAAATAAAACACACATCTAGCAAATGGCATAACATGCAATCATAACACTATGTGCTGTCAAAGTTCTATCTAATTATAAATATTACGAAAGGATATGTAATAAAATGCTAATGCAACACATCACCTGTCATTGAATTCTTTGGTAATTAGTTTAATTGCATTATAAATGCATTAATTATATGTTTCATATGATATAAAGGTACACCCAATTTACATTGTTTTGAAAAATATTTCCTTCAAAGTGTTTAGTTTTCTATTTTTATAGTCTTTTATTTATTTACGCCTATTAACAACGTCAGCAGAATTATTTTCGCTTTTTAGAATATTTTTTTTTAGAGCTACAAAATGAAACTTAATTATCGAATTATAATTGGTTGTAGTTTATTTTGAACAAATCAGCATTTTATGAGTAATTAGTCATAATTTAGAATTCAATCGATGCAAAGGTAATTATGAAAAAATCGTGTTGTTGTTATTTTGTTTATAAAATAACGTTTATTCTATGAATGTTTTTTTTAGGAATCGGAGTTAATCAATTGGTATGAATGCATCTACACAGTAAGGCCAAGGAAACCCATTAAAGATCCTAATCACCTCGTCTTTTGTTTTTAAAGAAAATTTCGTTGGTCAATATTCGGTCTAACAAGCTTCGATGGAATGTGGAAGGTAATATATTCAGGAGTAATCTTTTTGATAAGTTAAGAACATAGCAGATGGTTTTACCTCACCCCCACCAAAAGTACTTAGTGGGGTTGCACTGTATGATGAAAACATGATATCAAAGACCTATAATGAAAACAAACTAAAAGTACTTGTTTTACAAATAAAATTAAGAATTTTTCTGCACTAATTTGTGTAATTTTACTTGTAATTTAAGTACTTGTAGTTTTCCGACCATACCATTGAATAAGAAGTTCAGAAAGGGGTGTAAGCTACACCTCAAGCATCGGTGAACTGTGAGTGAAGCACCAAAATATTCTGAATTATTGCTCTATCTGTCAAAAATGGTGCTCTATCTGTCAAAATAGTATCCTATCTGTCATTTTTCAGAGCTAGGTTTTTTTCAGAGCTAGGTTTTTTTGTTCATGATGGGAAGACGCTGCATTTTAGTATCACTTTTGCTACCGTCGATTTAAATGTTTTGTGTAAGATTGTAAGTTTATTTAAAGTTCTATTCATTTAATTATTTGATTATTTGAATGTAAATGCAATTTGAAATAATATTTTATTTTTATTGAACGATGAGTAATATTCCGCCTATCAAATTTTCATCCAACTGCATTTCGAACCTTTGTCAATGCACATGTGTTTGTGCAACTCACACAAGTATTAAAGTAGAAATTACTGTACCTACTTTTTATTAAATGGACCATACTCAAAAAGTTATGTATGGTTTTGTACTTTTAGTGGGTACAAGATTCAAAAGGCTCTTAAAAATTAAAGGAAAACTGATAAAAACCTTTAGAAAATATTGGTTTAAAATTTTTATCTTAGAAAATTTATTCTAAGTTTAAGAAAAATTCAAACAAAAATGTGTGTTTTTTTGTCTTTTAATTTTATATGGTTTAATCAAGCTTGTCTAATAAAATGAGTAGTGAAAATTAACATATCTTGGGAAAACAAAACCAAAATAAAATTAATAAAAAAAATATATGTACCTAATCTTAAAACAGGCTGAGAAACAAAAAGGGAAATCATTATCTTGAAAGCAATGATTCTAGTCAACAAGAAATTTGCTTATAAATTATTTTGATCTTTAAATATTATAAATTTTCAACAATTTTATGATACAAACAACATAAGTAAGTGAAAAATGCAACACAACTTTAACAAAAAAAAAGTAACAAAAATAATATTGTGCAGTTGCACCGAAGTCGTTGAATTTGAAGGTAAATTTAGCTTTTAAAAAATCTGGCTCAGTGTTTGATACACATTTTTCAAAAAAAAATATTTATTTTATGTTATGTTTGTAAAGTTTGTAACGTTTTGAACTTTTTTTTATTAAAACACACAGTCGAATAATAGATATACTTCAATACAACTTCAATAACAAGTATCATTCAGTGATTGTCATTAAATAAATTATGAACTATTAATTTGTAAGTGGCGCCCGGGGAAAAATCGTGTAGGCACTATATTAATTTAGTTTTTTTTTTTTTTTTCTTTTAATCTTCCTGCATATTTGAGCTTAAAAAATTAACAAGGATAAAGAACTTGCCTGACCCTTGGTCAATTTAGATTTTATAAAACCGTATTCAAAATCTGATTTAAGAGGACTTTTTGTTCAAATTGTTAATGTAGTCTGCGAAGTTTTTAATAAATCAACTTTTTTCTTTTGATAAATAGTTTTCAAAAATATACATTGCGGAAGAAACGAAAAAATCTTTGAAAAACTGTCAATTTGACAAATTTAACCCAATTAATCAGAAAATCTAGTATCAAATGGCAAACACCACCTACACAATTTGGCAGGTGTGTTTTAAAAATATATACATTTATGTGTTTTTTGTTTGCTTTTGTGTATGTGTGTATGCTTCTATGAAGGTGCGCTAGTATAAGTGTGTGAATATACAAATTTGACTATATTAAATAAATCATTCTAACATGTACATATATTTTTTTTAATTCTTTTCTTTAACATTATACTTAAGAAACGTTCTTCTTCTTCTCTTTTGAGGAATTTTCCTTTCGACTTTTTTTTTGATATTCACACACTTTTAGCACACAAATACACACACTGCCATAGTGATTCACATTTTTTTTCTATTTTTCTTTTTTTTGTGAGAGATTTCTTTGCATAACTTTTTTATAGAATTGAGATACTTTTTTTGACTTTCAGTACGTTTTGTGTATCATGTAACACTGAGCTCAAGAGATTTTCTAAATTTAGAACAACCATTTATTTTTGAATTTTTCAAAAAAAAATAATATTTTTTTTTTGTTAGATTGAGGTTAGGTTTTTTTTTAAATTTTTTTTCGATTTTGTTTCTAGTTAATAGAATCTTTTAACCACTGTAGTTTTTGCTTCAGTTTTTTTTTTCACTTTACAATCTAAAAAGGTTAATTATATTTATTTTGTTCACTTGGATTGATCTCCTTCAGAAAAACACTGTTAATCCTTTTAAGTCCTTTTGGAGAAGTCAACTCAGCTCCACACAATAATTTTAATCATATAGCAGTTACAGTTATATAACGGTTATTCACTTTAAGTTTTAGGTTATCGAAGAAAAAAAAATCATTTGCAGGTTTGTTTGATTGCAAAAAAAAAAAAAATCAAACCAATATTCTTTCTCACTTTACATGGAAATTTGTACCAAAAATTACAAAACCTTTCTTAATTAATTTGAAAGTTTCTTTTTATTTTTTTTGAAAATATGATGGAATTTTCCTTGATTTTTTTGGTATTGAAACTTACTCGAGGGAAAGAAACAAAATTGAAATCTCTACGATAGTCCGAGCAGCTGACGTCTTTGGAGCGAATGCTGCGGTTCGACTAAACTGACTGGCGGTACACCAAGAAACAACACGTCGTGCAAGAATCCGTTTCTTTCTATCTCAATAGAAATTTTGAATTTTCTAATTTAAAAACCAATTTTCAAACACACACTCGATGAAAAACAACAAAAAAAACAACACACACTTTTTTGTGTTTTTGTGTATGAATTGAATTCGGGTATGTTTGTATGAGTTGCCAGTTTTAGTGAGCAAAACAGCTCATTTATGTGAAATATAAACTTTTCCAACGGAACAATTTTTGGGATGATGGGTTTATTTTTTTTTTTCTATTCTCAAAAAACCGCCCACCAGAGTTTTTCAATATTATTAAAGGCGAGGAAAAGCGATTTTTCTTTAGATTCCTGTAGGTGTGGTGTCGGCTAACATAGCACAGATACATCCTCAGCAAGTTGGCTAAAAAATACCATTTTCCAATGAATAAAAATAAAATTTTGAAGGAAAAATTACATTTTTGAAAAAAAATTATTTCTTTATCTGTTTCAAGAAAAAGAATATGAAAATATGCAGTGTTGGGCGGAAAACAGCATTTTTTCAATACATATTTAACTTGCAACAAAATTATGTGTTTATGTGTAGGTATGTAGAGGAGAGAACGCCAATATGTGCTGATCATATAGTGACGACGAGACAGTGTACTATTCTGCTGATGCTATTTAACCTGGTTCTAATTTCGTATAGTTTGGCGGCTGGTACAGCAATGGTGCAACTATTTTGTACGGTATTTTTGAATTGCTTGGTGGTTTTTGATGATTTTTTTTTCTTTTTTAGTATTTTTATTTTCAGTGTTTAAAATTTAATTAAATAATGTTGTATGCCCAGAATGTAATTTTTTGTTCTTCATTTTTTTTTTTTTTTTCTTTTATTTAACTATACAATTGTAAAGAAGAGGAAGGTATTTTCACTTTATACATTTATCATTGAGATTTTAGGGGTGAAGTCAGTTTCCTTGGGTTGAACACAAAAAAATTGAAGAATGAACTTGGGGTTTTGTTTTTTTTTTTTATTTGAAAGTATAGTATAATTGTATGGTATTTGTAATTGAATTTCAATTCAATTGATAAATATATTAGGAACAGGTTAAAATGGCATCATTGCTTTTATATCGAGGGAGGGTATAAAATTGAAAAATTTTATCTTTTATCTACATAGAATTCCAAATTTTGTATTTTTGGTTAGAAAATAAAAATAAAAAATAAACATTCGTGTTTGATCTAAATTTAAACAAAAAAAAAAATATTTCGTTGTATTAAAATTCTTTTCAACAAGTCTGCATTCTATCGAATACGAATTTATATCGATTCAATTTTCATTCGGGAATTAGTTAGATATTTTTTTTTAGACATAACATATACGAGACCATCTGTTGAAAACGTAATAAAATTATTCTTGAAAAACTGCAAACTGTTTTGATACATTTTTAAACAAAGTCAAAGTGGCCGGTGACAGTCAGATTACTAAGCTTTCAAAGTTAGAGATTTAAATTTATTTCAAATGAATGATAAGTTGATACAAAATAATGAAAACATAGGGTTGCCATTTTTAAGATGGGTGCGTCAAATTGAACGAAGTGTTAATGCTAAAAACACATCAAATTTTAGATTGGGCTTTCTTCTATCAAAAACTTATCGGGCGTCAGCTTTATAAAATAGGAATAAATATACGGCAACCCTATTTTAATGCAAAAAAAAAACATAAAAATATTAATTTTTCAGTCAAAGATGGTTCGATTTAACTGAAAATGAGTGTATTCAGTTGTGGTTTCAAGTTAACGGAGGGTTTCCAAGTTAGTTAGTTACCTCTGTTTAAAATGGATGCATCAACATGGCAACCTTGTTTGAACGAATAGTAAGTCAGAGCTAAAAACACACCAAGTTTTAGATTGAGCTTTCTTATATCTTAAAACAACTCTAAAATGGGTATAATATATGACATCCTTATTTTACTGCAAAAAAAAAACACAAATTTTTCAGTCAAAATGTAACATATTTTTGACAGACAGTTAAAAGCTTAAAATACATACCGTTTTAGAACAGGCTATCTTTCTATCAAAAAAAAAATGTCGGGTGCCAACTCTAAAATGGGTATAAGTATACGGCAACTCTATTTTAATTAAAAAAAAAAAAAAAAATGAAAACGCTCGTGCATTTGGACTTACAAACGAGTGTTTCCAATTTTGTTTGTATTCAAGTAAGCGTAGGGTTGCTGAGTTACTTAGTTACCTCTGAGATGAAACCTGATATTTTTTGTAGATAGAATAGAGTTTTGGCTAAAATTCGAAGTATAATTTAGCTTTAAAGTCAAAAATCCTAGAGGTAGAAAATTTGATGCCCATGCTTTTTTTTAAATCAAAATTACATTAAATTAAAATTTCCTTCTGACGTACCGGTTAAAATAATTGAGATAAGCCTCCGAATGTAATAACTTTGTTTGAAACAAAGATTAATTCCATTTAACATAGCCGAAACATCATTTCGAGAACGCTCTATAATTCAAATACTGAAATTCAAGTATGACAAAAAGTACACTAAAGTCAATTAAATTTAGCTGCCTGTAATTCTTACATTACTAAGGCTAATTTTTTTATTTATGTAACGTGCAGATGGCGCTATAAATGATCTTTCCAGTATGTCATGGAATTATTTTATTGTTGCATAAATAGTTTTCTGCATGAATAATTAAATTAAAGTGGTATTTGAAATCAAATTTGATATATTATAACTAAGCATCATTTCGGGAACGCCTGTTTTGGTATGCATACTACTAAAACTACAGTTTTTTGGTGATGTTTTGATGCAAAATTAAGACCACTTAAATAAAAGCTCAAAAATATTTCATTTGCTTTTGTTATAAAGAAAATAAAGGATAATAATGATCAAAACATCATTTCCGGGAACGCTTTTTGGGCTATGATTGAGGTATTCTCTGTTATTTGGTATTTTAAGTCACAATCTAGTACAAATATGGCTAAAATGGCATTTAATCGTTAGTTCATATTTTGCATATTTTAATGTAAAGTGCTTATTTTAAGTGCATGTTTTCATGTGTTTCGTAAAATGTTTTAGTTTCAAATGAAAAAATAAATAATTTTAAAGTCACCAAGGCCAATTGATTTTTTTAAGGAGAAATTTCCTTTAAGACTTCTGCCACCCGAGCCCATATTTAATAGATGGGGAGCAATTATTATGCAATATGCAAGGCATTTTGAAGATTTCAAAATAGTTGTCATTAGTTTCGATGAGGTGATGCCATCGCAATTTAAAAATCAACAGAAATATTTATTCAACCCCTGCTCAAATGAATGATAAAAATTAATTTTGTAGAAGGCCATATTGATGCGATTATTAAAAACATTGAGCCTGTTTAAAAAAAAAATACTAAGGGTATTCTACCAAAGAGTACTCTCCCCTTATGTCCAGTTGACGTAGAACGTCAAAGTCAAACTTTAAAGAAATATTCCTTATTTATGTGAATAAAACAAGAAAATAGTTGCTGCTATATTTTTTTCCGTTTTTAAAAGACATGTTGCATTTTTAACGTTTTAAATACAAATATTTGTTGTTCAATAAAAGACTAAATTAAATTCTCAACTAATAATAACTAAATAAGTTTTTAAGTGCATATTTTTCCATTTTTAAGGGTATATTTTAGGCGCATATTTCCGATTTTTAAGTGCATAAAAATCTCAGCCCTAGTTCCCACAATTGAAATCTGATAAAATATTACATTCTACCTAGGAACCAACAATCTAAAGTCTAAACAGTCCAAAAAATTGATATGGAAAAAAAGAGTGATTTTTCTGAAACCATGTTTATTCAGAAAAGTCACATCTGAAATAATTTCAAAACAATATATAAAGGATAGATACAACTTTTCTTTTGGAGACCATTGTGATCACTATCTGTAGAAGCGTGTATGAGGTAGATAAACCATTTTACTTGTTTATAAAATAGTTAAATAAGATAGTAAGGTTCTAAGACTGAGCAAATCTGATATGCGTGGGTTCGATTCCTATGGTGTGCATAGAAAGTTTTTCATAATAAAATTGGAAAGCTCAGCACCACAAAAAATAAGACTGATGAGTGCATAAGTGGCAAAGCACGAAATAGCTATATCTCCAGCCAAACAAGAGTGGTAGCGCCTTTAATTTGTTGTTGTTGTTCAAAAATGTAATGAAATTGACGGAATAAAGAATGGTCCAGTCTAATAAGCTGACATTCTAGTACGAATAGTACAATAATAACAATAATAAATAAATATTTATTTTTTCACACTTTTCAAAGCACTACAAAACTTATAATAGCCTTGAGCAAATAAGCAGGAAGTCCGTTGCATATTATAAATTTTCATATTTTATTTACATCCATAGTACCTACACAAATTTATTTGATTTAACCTTCAAAATAATACAATAAAAGTTACATAAATATTTGCATGTAATGCACAAGGAACCGTTACGTTAAATTTGTTTAAATATTAATTAAGTTTCTTTCGAAACATGATATTGCGTCATGCTGTGGTGCACTAGTCTCTAATTTAGAATAATTACAACCTCATCTTTTATAACGATGGCATCACCATCATATCCCCACATCCAAACTGCATCACTTTATGTTCTTCACGCCATCGTATACCACCGACCGTTAGACCAACCGTACAATTAATTTGCATATTAAGTTCACAAAAGCCCCTCAATCCATCTGAGCCAACAGAAACAAAATAAATACCATCAGCACCTCGCACATCTACACAAACTGTCCCAATTTTGATGTCAAAAATAAAATTTCAAAATTCATATCCCCAAAATGAAATTAAATTACAAAAAATATACATATACAAATTTTTTACAAATACAAAAATGCGTACAACAAAATTTCAAAAATTGTGTTTGGCCAATATGACATGAAGCCAACGAACTAGGCAACTATAATACCGATGGCAATACTTTTATTTGCTAACAAAAAAAAAACCAAAAATTCATTGCCGCCAAAATTAAGTCCTAACCGATTTTTGAATTCTGAGTGATAAATTATGAAAAGCCATTGCACACTTTGATGGTGCTCATTAAAGGCTCGTGCATCACTTTTGTGGCGGCTGATGTTGGCTGAGTGGCATTTTTAGATCGATAATACTCGAAATACTTGGGTTTGGCCAATGGCGATGGCGTATGGTGGTGTTTCATAATCACCCAGCAAATATTTTACACATTAGATTTTAATTATAACACAATTATGTAAATAAATGTGCACTGCACCACGCACCACCTCCCTTAATTATTAAGGGTTGTGTGCTAATTTTCCAAAATCAAAAATGTGGGACCACTGCATTTGTGTTGAGTGTGTATGGGAATTATGTATGATGCTTATGGTGAGGTTATTGATGATTTTAAATTTATTTTGTTCACAGATTTAAAAAAATTATTGATGCATTCAACATTTTTTTTGTTAAATTTTCAAGTCAATTCATTTGTGCAGGTCCACAAAATGGCAGTATGAAAATATAGAGGTGAATTTATTTTTGGATTCGGCACTCCTTCAGCCAAATCATTTATATTCAGGAGTGGAAAAATGAAATAGTCGCTTCTAAAGCTATGTCACAGAGATATTTGCTAAATATTTGGATCATAGTCGCGCTTGTGAACCGAAGAAACATTATTTGTGGAAAATATGCATCGAGCAAATGGATATTGGTATGGCATAAATATACAAAGATTTTAACTAAGCCAAACGAATGCTTAGGTTGCCGCCCGGTACCTTAAAAATCAGAATTTTGAAAAAGTTTTAGGTGTATTTAAAATATTTTATGTGAACAAAAATTGTTGAAATTTAGAAATTAAAAAATTTTCTTACTGGAATTTAAGAACTATTTTGAGGATGCTAGAGTTGTGAATTTGAAACAGTGCTTAGATTTGTAGTATAAGCTCTAGTTTCGGAGATATTTGGAATGCGAAAAAATGGATCTGGTAATTCTATCTGTCTGGCTGGAATTAAAACCAATGGTCAGGGGCGTACATACCATTGGGACAACTGGTGCAAAGTAAAAGTCTGTCGCAATTAGAAACCGCATAGGAAAATAAAATAGATTTACATTTTACCATTATGGGCCCCCAGAAAAATGAATAGGACTGTGTTCTGGTGGAGGTTCCAAATAGGCATTCCTTGTGGCACGAATTTTTGAGGCCAAACAGATATTTAATTTGCACGGCTGGTAAAAAAACAGTCTATTAAAATTTTTTCAAGAGGTCCCAAAGAAAATAACTAGAGTGAGGAGATATTACTTTAGAGGCCCCAAAAAAATAAATAGGATCAGAGTATGTAGATGCCAAAAATATATTATTTTAGAGACGTAACTACTATAGGTTAGGCAGACTACTTGCATTTAGGGGCCCTAAAATATAAACTGGGTTTGTTAATTTCAAAACAAATACTGCCCAGTGTTTGTGTGCACTATACAAATGTGCTTGCTAGACCGATATTGTTTCGGTAGAGTGTAATTACCACACATTTGATAGACGATTTTGTATGACCCCTTCCAATAAGGGCCCCAAAAAAAAACAAAATAAATAAGGTGTTGTTTAGATTCCAAAAAGAATGATATTCTGTTAAAAGGTAACTTCTACTAAATGACTGGCAGATGATTTCTTATGACCATTTTCATTCTGTGACCATTTTTTTCGTTTTGAGTAAATAAAGGTTTAATATTAAAACTTTCGCACAGAAGTTTTGAAAAAAAAAATAAAGGTTTCGTTTTAAGCGGATTGCGTTAAATTGTTGTTCTTTTTTTCCAATAAAAATACTTTTTGGTGGACATTTTTTGTAAACTTAAAATTTTTTGTATGAATAAATTGTGGTGGTTATAGTGTGTTAGTAGAAGAAGTCTATAATTATCTATTTGTGCAATCAGAGTAGAAGGACATTATTTCATGGAGTGAATAATTTCATTCAATGAAATTTTATTTATGTCTGCAACACATCATTTTAATACATAATAATTTCACAATTAATTTTGAGAATATAAATTGATTTCTTCCATCATATGTTCATAATTTTCTGGTAAAATCATAGCAGTTTTATCCGTTTATTCTATGACATTATGCGCTTTAATTAAATGTAGCGTTAAATTAAATGTTGTATATCGGATACATGATTATGTAATTGCAAGTGATGCTTTTGAAAAACTTGAAATAAAAAAATATATTCATTATGTATTTATAGATTGAATGCAATATCACAATTTAGAGTTACATATTTTTGTTGGCATATTTTTAATGTTTTTTTTTGATCGAATATTTAAGTGATATTTATTAAGTCTGTTTTTTATTTTTGTATAATAATCTTTATAGCCTGATAATGGTCATGATGTCCTGTTAAATGAGCTGACGGCTATGTCAAAACTTTAAAATTCGTTATTAATACTAGAACAATATACTAATTGTAAATAAATGAATTATTTGAGTTTGAAAATTAGTTTTTTGTATTTTTACTTGCTCTATAGACCAAGTATTGGTTTCGTGTCAAAGGTTTTAATCAAAACCAACATTACTATGATGGAGAAGTCCGAAAAAGTGGGTTTCGTCATGCCGTTCGTCGGTCTGTGCGTCTCTGCGTCTCTGCGTCCATCTGTACACTTCTCCACTGCCCAAACGCGTGGACGGATTTTCTTCAAATTTGGTACAGATCATATTTCCGTAATTTCGAAAGTTGGTTTTTTTTTTGTTTTGAATATCGCGTCTAGAACTAATACCTTCCATATAACGATTTTGAGTTATTGAGTTTTTCTCGAAAACGGCACTAACGATTTTGTTAAAAATGTGTGTATGTATTATGTTTAGTGATTACAACAAAACTGCATTTTTAGTTTTTCTAAAAAAACGCGAACGTGGGAGAAACAGCATTGCCATTGTTTTTTTTTTTTTGCAAATTTTTTTTTTTATTTTGTTGTATTTTTTGTGAGTATCTCGTAAGAGGTTAAAGCGATTTTGCACAGATATTTCATATAACCTTAAAGAATCTAATTAAGTTTAAAAAAAAATATATATTAATCAAAAAACTAAAAACTTAGAATTAGTTTTATTCTTTTTACACATATTCCACTTTTCTTGTAAAAATATATAACTCAAGCAAAACTCTATATTTTGTTAATTTCTAACATAGTTATTTATTTTTATAAGCTTTATTTAAGCGAGGCTTTAACGTATATAGTAACTTAACCAATGAGCAAGTACGTGCGATCCAGTCGTGCATTTTATTTTTTACACGAAATCAATACTTGCTCTACAGAGCAAGTAATAAGGAACTACTACATTATAAATCAAGCGTGATTCATATATTAGATATTGTTTTTATATAATAAAGAAAAGAGATAAGAACTCTGCAATAAATGTGGAAGTCTGGAAGTTTGTCATACAATCAACATCGTACAAAAATGCGATTTTACGAAAAACAAGAACGCATTCATGATTTTAACGATAACAACAAATGATATAAATTATTCTGAAGTTAAGATTTTATATCTACAAATTCTTGGAGACAATTGAAGCCGTTTAAATTTCGAAACTAAAAGAATTTTCATTTCCTTAAAAAGTAAAAGACTTTAGGTTTAAGACGTGTCTTACATCAGAATATTATAATAGAAAATTTCGGGAGTGGAGTATGTCCAAATTTTGTTTATGAACAATGTGTAGAATGTGCACATAAAAGCATATTGCAATCGAAAAGTCAGAAATCGAAAAGACAGGAATTTTTTCAGCGGTCTTTCAAAAACAGTAATTTTTACGGTTTTTTTGTTTGGCTCAGTTATTAGATCCTAATGTGTACTTGAATTCATTCACACTTTCCATTGAGAAATATCTTTCACTGCAGTTGGGATTCTACTGATTAGAAACTGTCTACTTATTTACTCCCAGCGACTCAGCCTTTTAAGAGACTTTAATCCCAATTCATATTAGACGTAAGATTAATAAAGGTTTTTAAACTAAAACTAAAAAACTATGTACATCGTCTTCAATAGCTGTCATTCCCTTTTGAAGGGAAACTAAAAAATCAGTTATTCTGTTAAAAGAAAAGACTTGGACTTAACACAGACTACTGTGGAACACCTAAGTTTATTATTGTAGTATTACTCCTTGTATATTTTCTTAAAGTGGCTACTAACAGTTATATAGTACTATTTGCAAATCGTTAATTTGTGTGCTAAGATAAATTTGCAAACTTAAAAACTAAAATAATAAAGAAAAAAATGCAAGCTTCATCAGACATCACTTTGTATAGCAAACCTTATGAGCACAACAATTTCGATTTTCAATTTACTGTAACGCTTTTCACCCTTTTCATATTGTGTAGGTAGGTCATTTTTCATTTGATCAACCTCCGAACAAAGCATCAAGTTTTTTTTTTTTTTAAATATGATGGTTTTGTATATAGTGGGGTAGCAAACATTCTTTTATGATTTGCGAGTCCAGTCACCAAGAGGAAATCTAATTTTTTGTCTCTACGAGTATGTTCAAACCAAGATATATGTACCTACTTATGAATTATTTTTCTTATAGAGACACATAAATTTCAATTGGTAATAAAATCAAAAAAGGAATAGCTGTTCAGTTTTTTTACGACATTCTTAAGAAAAAAATTCGCTTTTATCTTCAAGAGATTTTATGGCATTATTTGAAATTAGTAACTATAAAATTATCTGTTTTATTTCGTTCCTTAATTTTTATTTTGAATACTTACATTCTCTACATTTTCATACAAAAAGACATTTCTATCTTAGCCTAACCCACATGTTTGAAACCCTAATCAAATACACATAATCTCGATTATTCGCCCCAAAACAATTATTTCCTATCAAAAACTCATTTTTCCAGAACATTAAACTACTCATCCATTTATTTGTCCCTACATTATATTTCTATGTAACTTCAATGTCCTTCAATTTCAATCCCAAAAATTGGAAACGATTAAATAATATATTTTGCAAAATCCATAAAATATATATACATGTTTGTTCCTTACCTACAACACCCACAATTTTGTTTCTCTCTTTCTATCGATTTATTTTTGGAATTCAATTGTGTTTCCGAATGAAGTTTTTCGAAATATAATTTTAGTTTTTTTTTTTTTTTCAATTCAAAACTATTCAGTATTCAAATCTAGGAGATGTAAACTATGTCAAATTGCCTATGATGGCTGCACCTAGAAATTACTATCCAACATGGTTAAGCATATAGTTTTGTTTTAATATTTTTATTTTTTGTTGCTTCTTTGTTGAAAAGTAAATAAAATAGAATAAATAAAATATTCTAATTTTAGATATAAGAAAAATTGTATCTCTCAGAGGTGAGGGTGGATTTTATTTATGTACCAAGAGGTGGGTATTGTGTATCTCAAGTATATTTCTGGCCAAATGGTTAAGAACAAAGATCATGCATCAACGAGATTTGGCTATCGCATAGTGTAAACAATTATCAGAGTTTGGATGTTTTGTAAGATAAAGTGACAAAAAAGACTGTCTGGGTCGCACACTCTTGCTACTGAAACTCAAAACTATGCAAACATTTATTTGAACTGGTATATGCTTGTGGACGACATATAAGAACACTTTTAAGGAAAGGCTGAAAGGATTCTAGTGAGGACCAAACACAATATTTTTTGTGAACATTTTTAAAAGATTAGTAACAAAAATTTTATGGTAAGTTTGGTTCTTCTAGAATCTAGATGTTTGTAAGAAAATTACAGATTTTTTCCAAGAGATTTTAACGCGACACTTCCTTCTGTAATGAAGAATATTTTTTGGGAATATTGTTTTTTTTGTCCAATTTCCACTCAAAACTTTGTTGGAAATACCCAATTCAAAATTCCCCTAAAATATGAGCCCTTAAAATTATTATTAAGTACCACATGGACTTCTGTAACTCAGCAGCATTTTATGCTATTTCAAGGTGTTAGAAAGCAAATTACTCTGAATTGAACGATCAACAACGAATTGTGACGTAACTTGTAAATTACACTGGTTAGACAGTGCAGGCCACTAAAGTCATTTGTTTTGTTGTTTTTTTTCGCTGCTACAGTTACAAGAAAAATGTGAATGACAAAGTTGTAGTACATTAAATTTTGGCTTTACAAGCAAACACCTCTAATATTGATACTTCTCGAGATAATAAGGTTTGAAATGATTCTCAAATTCATGAAAACAGCAAGTCGTTGAAAAATAAAGCCGTATTATCTTATCTCGAGAACTATAAATAAAAGAGAAAAGATGATGTGTCCATAAGAATGTCCTATGATGAACTGTACCATTATGAAATGTCCTGTGATGAGTTGGGTTGATTTGGATTATTACTGTAAATTATTAGGGGTACTCTTGAAACCGTGGTAAACATAGTAAACATGGTTAATGTAGTAAACATGTCAAAATTTGTATGGAAATGACAGTTAGTTCACCAGATATTGTACTTTACCACGTTTACGAAGAGTTTACCAGGTTGCATGAATACCCCTATTATCTCTCATAATCTTGGTAATTTTCAAATAACAGATTTGGGTTATACTATTCCGGATTTTAAGGGGTGCGTGAGCAGTTTATTGTTTCATCATCTTAAGACAGAAATTATAATAAAAATGTATCCAGTTTATCCCTTCTTTTGTCGATAAAATCACAAATACATAATGAGAATAAATTAAATAGTTTTGAAAAGTGCGACAGTACGTCACGACATGTGCGACGCGATTTTTATATGAAAAAGTTTTGCGATTAATCGCATTTGGTGTGGGTACTCTCATTATGACTCTGTGTAAATAAATTTTGGCGTTATGGTGTCGCACTGTCGCACTTTGGTTTAAGCAAGCCTTAAAGGCTTGCCCAAACCAGTGTCGCACTGCGGCATGACAATACGACACGACGACAAAACAAATTATTTACACATCGTCATATGAAAGAACCCACACATAACTTGTTACCAGACGTTGTGATATGTGATAGCTGCTTGATCAGAGTTACAGCCTCTCTATAAAAGTATGGATATAATGGATCGTGTTTTTTGTGGCCTTTCTTACCTACTATATGCAAGGCTTCCTTGGAACTCTTCTAGAAGACCTTAAAAAGGCTTCTTTTTACTTCAAAATGCATTACAAAGCCTTGCATATACTTTGTGCAAGATATAGCTTGCCGAATAAAAAAAAAGAACCTTATACAAGCTAAATAGTTACTTGGGACCAAATGCGACCAAAGACATAGCATTTTTCTTCTTTTTTAATTTCTATTTTTCTAATAACGAAAAAAAAATTGTGTGTCAGTATAAATAATGTATGCTTGGAATTTGGAAATAATAAAGTTAACTAGTGTGTACTTAGCCTTAACTTAACCAAACCATAAAATCGCACTACTCACCCTTACAATCTTGACATGAGTACACTTCGAGTATCGAATATGTTTGACAGCAATCATGCATGTAAACAATCAAACCTAACCACACTTTTATTGGATATTGGTACAAAGTTTAAAAAATCCCAAAATAATTGTTAAAACTTAAGAAATTCTTTCAAGAAATAACACGAAATCATGAAAGAAACTCCACTCTCCACTTGTGAGAAGAATTTCGTTCTTCAAACCATCAAAAACAATCAGGTAATTATTGAATTCGTTTATAAGAAACAGCGTTAATTTTCATCCAATATTTTAGCGCCTCGATGGACGCAAAAACGACGAATTTCGTCCCGCAAAAATAAATTTCGGAACCGATTGGGGCAGTGTTCATGTATCGCTGGGTGAAACTCGAGTCCTTGCCCAAGTCAGTTGTGAATTGGGTCAACCAAAAGCAACTCGCCCCAATGAGGGCATCATGTACATTAATGTTGAACTCGGTCCAATGGCTGGTGTAAGCTATGAGGCTGGACGCAACTCAGATCTGAGTGTGCAAATCAATCGAACACTTGAGAAGACATTCAAAGAGTCACGATGTGTAGACTTGGAATCGCTCTGTGTTACCGCAGAAGACCGTGTCTGGATTCTTCGTTTGGATTTAAATGTTCTAAATCACGCAGGAAATCTAATTGGTATTCACATTATTCAAAAATTTGTTATGAAATTAGGTAAATTACATCCATGATTCCAGATTGTTGTTCCATTGCTGGTCTATCTGCCTTGGCCCACTTTAAGCGTCCCGATGTATCGGTAATGGAAGAAGAAGTCAAAATACACACAGCAGCCGAAAAGGAACTCATTCCAACGGTTCTTCACCACTATCCTGTCTGTGTGTCATACTCTACCTTCAATAATGGGTAAGTCATCTTTGTAACATTCCCATAGTTCTATGAGTTGGACATCGTTGTTCTTAGAGAAATACCTGTAGCCGATCCAACAGCAATTGAAGAACGCACTGCTGATTCAAACGTAGCCTTTGGAATCAACTCCTATCGAGAATTGTGTTGTCTAAATCTAGGAGGAAGTACACTTACCAGCTCTTATCTGCTTCTCCAGTGCTCCCAAAGAGCTGCCAAGCGAGCAAAGTTGATTGTAGATCAAGTGAAGAAAGCCTTAGAAGATGATTCCAAATCTCGCGAAGAAAACAAGTCCGTTGGATTTACTGAATGTCTGAGATTGAATAAAATAACTGCCTTGGCAGAGGACCGATTGGCTTTGAAATTACGTCATTTCAGCTTCCAAAACATTCAGAACGATCAATTAATGAAAGATGAGCATATGAGCGACAATGAAGGAGACATTAAAAGTGGTTTGCAAAATGTCTACCTTAAGTCAACGTTTTTTATTTACCTCAATTTTCTATTTTATAGTTATTTCCATGGGTGAAAATACTGGAATCCTAAACTCTAACCAAGAATCCATCAATTGGGTACCTGAGGGCGCCAACGATGACGATTCAAACAATGAATTTGGATCTGATAATGATGATGAAGATGACGATATGGATGATACGAATTTAGAACATCAAGTTGAGAATGCTCTGCATAATGTTAATCAAAGATTAAATCAGCCCATCAGCAAGAAAAAGAATATTCCATTGTTGAGTCAGAAGAATTGGCAACGTAAGTTCTTTTTTTTTTGTTAGTGTTTTGTAATACAATTTAAATTTCTCATTTTTATTTGTTTTCATTTTAGAAGCAAACGACGGAAGTGCTAGTGAAGAAGATGAAACTATAGTTTTGGAGTGAAATTGTCAATAAATATTTGTATAAAATAGGATGTCAGAGTTTTGATTTAAATTTGACAATCTGATGAATCAAAACTTGGAACAGATTGTTCGGAAGCGACTATCACTGTAGTGTGTATCCTTTCAGCTTACGTTTCGTATGCGTTTTTGGCTATTGAGAGTAAACAAAAATTACAAACAAGCCACTTCAAGAGTAATACACTTTTATCAAAAGTCTTCGCGTTACTAAATTATTCAAAGTTGCTTGAAAGAAGTCAACATCTTCGCATTTGTGGGGAAAAAAAAAGCTCAAGACTGAATGTTTTTTTTTTGTTTGAAGTCCTGAAATTCCTCCCCTGCAGATCTACGTCGTTTTCGATTGGAAGTCCAGCAGAATCAAGAAGCATCAAGAAGTCTTATGAAACTGTTTTATTGGCACAAAAATGACATATATGGCACAATAAAATAGTTTCATGAAGACTTTTGGATGAAATTACTAACTTCTGACAGAATCTACCCTCAATATTTTCAATCTTCAAGCCATGGCGGCAAACTTTAACATCTTTTGTTGACCATATGCTTTTAGTGCCTAAACTTGAAAAAATAATATGCACGACTGGGTCTCACGTACTTTGAAACTATTTTAATTATCAAAAAAATTGTTTTGTAACAAAATAGTTTGAAAATTGCTATCAACCCTTTGTGTATGTAAAAATCAGAAAAAAGAAAAACGGGTCTATGGGAGGCACCGTTATTAACCGATGAAAAAATATTCTTTTTTATTTCAAAAGTACGACCTTTGTGGTTGTAGTCCAAAAATTTTAATCAAAATCGTTAGAGTCGCTTTGGAAAATTATAAGTTTTTCATTTTCGCAGGTAACGTTAATTTTGGTCCCAAAAACAAAATTTCAATTTCTCCTATGGAGACCCATTCAAAACCCTTAACTTCCAAATTTGAAGAAAACCTCTTCAGTGGTTTAGGCTGTACCTTAAGATACCGACACGACAGACAGACAAATAGAATTGTTGGCCCCACTTTTTCACATTCTTACTTGCACTATAGTACCTACCTATATCGCAAGTAAAAACCCTAATCTTAGATTTTGTTCAGTTCTATTTGTGTGGAAGAAAACAATTCATAATCTTAGAGCCGTGAGCAAAAAAGGTCATTCCGTAATTTTCAAAACGATAATCGTCAAAACGATAGTCGTGAACGTGATCGTCTCAGATTTGCTCTACGTAACTCTATCACTATCGTCTTGTTTTTTGAGAGCGACACACTCTCTCAAACTGTGTTTGAAGAAACTGCACATTTTCTCGGCAATGCTCCCAATACATGCAGGCAGAATAACGGTTTCGTCATCGCTATGACCGGGCCTAATTAAACTATTAATCGGTTACCTCTCACGCAAGAAATCTGCTGCTAGCACTCTGTCTATCAGTGAATACGCATGAGCATGAAAAATCTCTGTTTCTAGATATAAGAGTGGATTTCTTCAAGGATCTACTTTGGACCCATCACAGCTTTAGCCCTGTGCGTCAGGAAAACCAGAATTCATTTGTATCCAGATAACGTGCAACTTTATATTTCCTGCAAACTAGCTTAACTTAATTGAATGATAACTTTGTTCGATGGTACCTACCCTAACGAGTACTTAGGATTGTCATTGTATGTCAAAAAAAAAAAAAACTGCAAATAAAAATATCATATCTTATCTTAAGCTTTCATGAACACTCACAAAAAGTTTTCTTTTGAAAAGAATGATCTACTTGCCAACACCTGATTAAAAATGTTGCACAGATTTCTTTCCTCGAGAAAAAAATTTGGGGCAGTGCACACGGACTGGTGCAAAAAAAAAATGGAGCATCGAACACTTAAGTGCGAATTCAGTGTGATGTATAATACCCTAGTGCCTAGGCGTACATCGAGCAAACCTTTTTATTGTAAGGCTTCCTTGGAATAATATGCAAAGACTCAGACCTTTTTCAAACCGTTTTTCCCCTTTAAAAAAAACTCTCTTGTCCTTCTTGTCTATTTTAAATGAATCTGTGGTAGTCTTCAGCCCACGTCTATTCGATTCGATATTGTAATGCATACATTTTTTTCAATACAGGACAGTATTTCAATTCGGTTATCTCATGTGTTTCTGGTTTTATCGCCATAAGTTGCAATAAACTGGATCAATTTGTATTTTAATTTCTATCCAAAGAGAATAAAATAAGAAAAAGCTCATGCATCCGGGATTTATCGAATAAAAATGGTGGTCACATGGACTCCATATAAACAACTTAATCGACCTTACTGATGATTAATTCCATCCATATAGTAGATCTTTTACAAATTCTGAAAATGCGTAGCATAGAATTCGTTCGTACTGGCAATTTGTATGAGATTTTCCATTATGACGAAATCTGTGATTGTTTTTACGGGATTCGTTTCAAATCTACGATATATGATGAGGCAGAATACAAACCCCGTTGCGGTTTCTTTATGAAAGGAATACCACCTTAATTTTAAATTTCACTATAAGTAATTGTCTCCTGAAAAGCGGCCAAAATAGTGTATTCGTATTTCTTTTCTTTATCTTCTTATTCAAAACCCAACGAAGAATTACATTAAAAATAAAACACAGTTTGTATGATTTTGAATATTAGGCTCTTCTTCATTATTTTTTGTTTGCTTTAAAAGACAACAAAGAAGTCTCTCTCATTACACGACAAATACTTAAATTATTTAGACTAATATATTTTTTTTTTTTTTTTTTTTGCTTAAAACTAAACATCGATGTTTACTTTTTTGTGGGTTTTTCAATAGTTTTCAATTTTTATTTTTATTTTTCTTTTTTTATTTTTATTTTTAAACATTTATCTCTCTCTCTCTATTACGCACTTAACACTTGTAATTTTATCTTTCCGTTATTAAATGTTTTTATTTTAAATATAAATTCTAACTTTACAAATTACAAAAAAAAATTAAATAAAAACAAAAAAAAAATAATATTAAATACAAATATTTCGCGAAAAAAAAAATAATTTTTAGTAGGTATTTTACAATGCTAAAAAAATATTTTTGTTTTGTTAATTTTTTGTCCTTTTTTGTTTTTGTTTTTGTAAGTGTATTGTAGAACTTAATGTTTAGGATTGCTCTCTGCATTGCGTTTGGGCGGCGGTGGCGGCTGAAGTGCTACTCAAGTGGTGTCATTTCCGATACCATTTTTCTGATCCAATTTATTTGAATTTGATTTGACCATGTAAATGAAATATGTGATTATTTCTTTCTCTTTGATCGGTATCGTTTTGAAATGTTTCATTATTGTCTGTTTGGGAGAGAAAAATTAAAATTATGTGTTAGGATTTTCTTTTTTTTTAATAAATGAAGGCAAAATAAGATCTTAAACATAACTCAACATATAAGTTCAATAAGACTCGGATAAAGGAATTGATTCTTTGCGAAAGTAAAGGGCAGACTTTTCAAAATATAAACTTCAATTTCACTGGTCAATTTCACGGACAGAACAAAATTTGTCATTTACGATTTTGTTGTGTGATTTTTGTACGATCTTGCGAAGAACATAAAATGACGAACTTCACGAGCTATTCACCAAAGTGTCGTTCGTCAGTAAGTTTTGTATAAAATGTTTGAAATGTGCTGGACATGTTAGCAAATAAACATTGACACTAGTAGAATAGGTAGGTAGAAAAGGCTGCTTCTAGAGCAAGGCTGATGAGGAAGACCAATTAGCGCTGGTTAGCTCAATTTTAATACCATAACTCTTTTCTCTTAAATTGTTTGTGAAATGGTTTGAGTGGGGTCCTCTGGCCAAGGAAGATAAAGACTGTGATTATTGATTAGTGGTGTTCTAAAAGACAGATGCATTAAATTGGATGAATGTGAAACAGAGGTTTAAATATAGTGCTATTCTATTAATATATAAAATGAAAAATAATATGGTTCCTTGCAAGGTAATATTGTCAACGTTAGAAACGTACAACGCTATTGTTTGAGAAATAATGAACATTTAAGACCAAGTAGGTGCAACAGAAGCAGCACTTAGGATTATCTTGGCTTAGACCGAGATGTTTCCAGAAACTCTATTAATTTTGGTGTTTAGATTGAGATAGGGATGGACATTGCAGAAGAAATGTTCCGGTGTATCTTTTTGCTGTCTTGCCTTGCAACTACGATAATGGGCATTATGCGGTAAAGTGTGTCTAGCTGCTTGGTCGCCATCAGTTTTTATCCTGCGCTTATAGTTCTTCAGATTTGTTTTTTCTCGCGATATTCTTCTTTCATACTGTGCAGTTTGTCAAGCTTTTCCACCTTCGGTTTGATCTGCCCTTCACGACTCCAAAGGGGATGTCGACTCTTTTCGCGATGGAGGCATTGAAGCCAGTAAAGTTTTCAACGCCATGCGAGAGGGTGTACGATAAACTGAGGAAGAACTCATCTTCAAGGGAGTGATCAGTTTGAGGGGATCTCTAACGATCAACGACTTGAAATGCGAAATTGGAGTCATTTGGCAAGAAATTTAGGAGAGTGGAAGAGAATATTAATTGCTTCCTTAATCAACCAGCCTTGTATAGCCATTCTTCGTAAGTAAATAATCGAATGACAACTCAATAGGAAGCCAAGTAATGAAATGGAATTTATTTAACTAAAAATGCCGAATGGTCTGCCCATCGATACAACGTTTACAATAATACCAAATCATTTCAATAATATCACCGGCGTTACAGAAAGTTATTCACGAGTATTAGTTTTTGATATCGAGGCTAAAAATGGACACAAATCCGAAAATTTGGCACTGAATGCGGTTGGAAAATTCAGACCAAACCACTTTAAACCTGCTCTATCACCAGTGCTAAAGCTGACCAGCAAAAACAAAAGTTTCTTATCAGTAGATTCTGTCATGAATGGCAAGTTTGGAGAACAATAAATAATTCACAAAAGAATACAAATAAATCAGTGCCCCAAGCCCCAGAGTCAAAGAGGGCAAACAAATGTTCTCAGGGAACAAAACAAAAAAAAAAAAATAAGAAAAACGCCCACAGAAACGCGCTTGGCTTTCTAAATAAATCTTGACATTCCGGTTTTTCTTCACAATGAAGTCGGAGCTGCTGTGATTTGAGTCTCGTATGCACTTTTAGTTAAATTTTGAACACTTAAATGGGTCGCTTATTAGGCACCCGGTTCTCTTTGAATAAAAAAAAATCTACTCACATCAGCCAGTTGGGCTCTTTTCATTCCGGGCCTTGTCGACACTTTGTAATGGCGTTTGTATCGACGCAGAGTATTCACTTGCAGCTGGTAGAGGTCGACTTCGGGCAGATCTGTGTCGGTTTCATTGCTATCATCTTCGGAATCCTTTCGTCGGCGTTTGGTTCTGGCACTTTGGATGCGTCCTTTGTGGTAGTCACAGATGTATATATGCTGAGCCTAAATTGGGTCAAAGAGATTCAATATTTAATATGTATTTTCCAAGGACATCAATCGAAGGAACAAAAATAAAAGACAAAAACTAACTGTTGGATCACTGCTGAGCTTTAGTCTTTTCTGAGCAACAGTCTTTTGTATACGTTTGCTATATGAAGCATAGCCAGCTGCTCGATGGCACCGTTCGTTGTCGTCAATGAGGCAACATATCTGGTCGGTGTGACCACGCGAATCTTCTTCGCCCGTACTAAAGCCGTTGTTCATGACGACACCGTTGCTAATTTCTGCTTTAGCTCCGTTTTTTTGAATTAAAATGCACGTAGAAATTGCTTCTCCTCAGGGATATTGCTTTGCAGAATGAGCTTTGGCCTAGAGATTTGGATTTTCTTTTGTTTCTTGGTTTTTTTTTATCGAGAACTGAGATTTTTTTTTTGTTGGGAAAACTTACGACACAAAAAGCGGTCCGGGCTAAATAATTATCTAAAATACTGCACTAGGTTCTTATAATTTGATTTCTTTTTAATCGTTGGGTTAGGAATTTTTGAAGAATTGCAATTCAAGTCGGCGTAACAACTGAGGAACAAGCGCTGACGATTGTAAAAGTCGAGATATTTGAGGATGAAAATGACAGCAAAACACCAAACATAACTTTCGCTTGAATATTTTTTTTTGGTCATGGAAAATGAATATTTGATGTAGAATGTTGGCGAGGGTACACACAGAACGGGGGCAGTTTTGGTGTTCACTCAGCGGTAGCGCAGCAGAGTTCATTCACAAATACTAGTTCAGTTTATTCAGTGTTGATGAATTTTTTGTGTGTTCATGGCATTGGTGAAATTATGGTTGGTGAATATTAAATAACAGTGATGCCAATTTTCTAATTCAGGGTTTCCTGAGATCTCATCTCAGATATTTTTTCTTGACAGCAATTTACTGAGGAATCCTGAAGCCAAGAAATCGCATAGTCAGATATTGCACGGAGACGCAAGAGACACGCCTCTTTTTGGAAATCAAGGAGTGAGGAGGGGCTGCATAGACGTTGTATCCATTTCGCAATCAATACGTAAACTTATTTGCTATTTGTCTCTCTAGAGGTATTCATGCAACCTGGCAAACCTGGTAAACGTGGTAAAATGATAAATCTGGTGGAAGGAACTGTCAAATTTTCTATAGGAAATCTTTACTTTAGGCTTTTTCACACAAATTTGTTTGATGTTTACTATCTGGTAGGTAAATGTGGAAAACTTTTAACGTTTATTTTGGCCAGTTAAGGTATAACCAGCCACTAATGAAAAAAATAATAGGGGTATTCGTGCAACCTGGTGAACTCTTCGTTAACGTATTAAAGTACAATATCTGGTAAACTAATTCTCATTTCCATACAAATTTTGACATGTTTACCACATTTAACAGGTTTATCCCGTTTACCATGGTTGCATGAGTGTCCCTAATAGCCTTTTCACACCAACGAAGAATACAAAATCTTGTTGAACGCACATAAACTAGATTTTTTTATGTCATTTCGTTTTATCTCGCTGCTTAAAGATGCTATGACTGTACATAAAAGAACAATTATGTTATGGTGTCTCCGGCTAACAAAATCAAGTAGATTTTGTTAGAGATTTCATCGAAATCTAGATTATAAAAAGATTTTAAAAGCTGAATATGTATGGGAAATCTAATAGATCTTGATGAGATTTCGTACTTTTTGCACAAACTCTAGATTATGGTTCGGTGTGAAAGCCATAAAGGAAACAACCATAATGTTCTCCAAATAATTCAAGCATCTATACATAATTTAGCACACATTTACCCAAGTGGATTTTAGGGGCACGTTAATTAAACATGTGTGGTAAACTTTTCTCATTTTACCTGATAGAAATTTGGCAGGTTGCATGAATACCCCTATTGTATAGTTTATTAATAAGAGTTCACCTATATTCTAAGTTAATTTCACACAAATTTTAACCTCAACACAAAATTTGATTATTAGTGAAGCCCATTCTTCTTTCTTACAAACCTCTTTGTATTTGCGATACAGTTTGTTTCCGTCTGTCCTTAACACAACAAATTTGTGACTAATTCACAATGAAAAATTACAGAAATATGTTGTTATAATGTTTAGTATAATTTCGTACAAATGAGGTGAACATTATATTATTTATGATTTGAAATTTATATCCAAAATTATCTCATTTGCCTTAGTCGAAACAGCCCATAACTCGACAACAGAACAGAAGTTTCATTCAACAGAAAAATCGCTTCGTGTGGAAGTTGCATGCCGCATAAATCACCAATGGATTTAATTCACCATGAACTACACCCATCACTAGAGTATTTCACCTCAAAACAACTTTTATTTTTGTTGTATTCTCGTTTTCCTGTATATCAATTTATCCGACTTCATCCAAAACAAATTCATAAATTCATCAAATATGAAATTCATTTCCCTCCGATGAAATAAACAAAATAAACTCTCCACAACAGCAAACGGGCAAAGGTTCGCTGGCGCTGTCGTCGTCGTTGTCGTTCGCCATCAAATTCATTTTCGAATAACAAACCGTTTCGTTCGGGTTCGTTCGTGGTGGTCTCCTTCTCTCTCTATCTTTGTTTTATTTTACACGGCAAACAAAAGATTAAAAAATATTAAATTTTAAGTTAATTGATTGAAATTTTATTATTTGCATGTGATTAAAATATACATAGTTTTGCATTGGATATCTAGTTCTTTACAAATTCAGTTGAACAAATCTTCATTCATTTTGTACATCTTCATTCTCAAAAGTGCACCGTGTGCGGTTTTATTCCTTTTTTTTGTGTGGAATCTTGTCTTCTGAGAACCAGAAACAGAAAAAAATCTTGGAATCTCTCAGCCAAACTAGAAGCAACACAACAATTTATTAATTCTTGCTTCAAAAACAGCACCTCACCTCATAGTCATCAACTTTTTTTCTCCAACAATACACTAAACTCCACCTCATTCATATCGATTGTGTCTCGGCGCGGTTGTGTCTTGAGTAAGATAATAAAGTGAATTAAGAAAAGTAAATAGAATAAATAATTGTGTGAGAATCAAAAAAATAGAAGAAAAAAAAAAAAAAAAAATCAGCAAAGATGTCGACGTTGAGTAACAAATTCAAAACCCTTTCCGTGGAGGAAAAAGCTGAAATACAGGAAAAGTTTACAGACGTAAGTACAAACAATAGTTCTGTCTCTCAATTTTCATCCATGCATATGTAATTCTAGTGCATTCTTGTCCTAGCTGGACCTGAATCTGAATATCGGTTTCACATTAAAATATGTTTGGAAGAATTCACGCCCAAGATTTTAAATCTCCATAAGAAGCCGCTTCCTACGAATCTCACATTGAAAACAACTCGTGTTTTGTGAGTTTGAATTTCAGTGTCGTGTCTTTTTTTTTTGTTTTTTTCATTTATATCTTCCCTTCATACGTGCGGCCTACCTTTATGGGAGAGAAACAACTCCCCAACAGTGACTCCACTTTTATACTCTAGTTTTTGTTGAACTTCATCTTTGCGGGGGTGCTCAGAGAGCGTTGCCAGAATTCACAAGTTTTTGTGAAAGGAATTTCTTGTAGAAGAAAAATAAAGAAGCTGTGTGAATGAATAAATGAAATTGACTTGTGGAACATTATAGGCGGCATAATGTCTAGTTATGACGCATAAGAGAACTCCTAATTGTGAGGTATCGAGCACAAATCTGGAATTGGTCCAAATTTTTTTCAAGGGTAGACCTTGAAACAAATTTTATTATTTATTTATTATTGTAAGATGCCTGATCATCACATGAGTCATTTGTGCATTAACAACCTTCTATTGTTGTTTTTTCTTCATTTAGAAGATGGGAATCGATATGTTGTATTTTAGCTTTCTAACCCCAAACTGTCGGCTTTAAGATTAATGATTTTGGACCGAATTTTAAGAGAAAATCAAGAACAGAACTGTGTAACTGTGTTTAAAATTTTATAAAAGTTATTCGCACAAATGGATAAGACCTATAATTTTCTTCCGACTCGAAATGGTTAAAATGGGAAGCAAACAAGAGATACTGTGGATGCTTTTTACTTCCTAGAAAGATGCAAGAAGTTCTCTGAAAACAAATATTTTAGCGTATTCTAATCAATAGATACCTCGAGCATGATTGGTAGTCGAATAAAGCCTTTGTAAAAGTGGTAAACCTGGTAAAGTTTTAAAATCTTTTCAAGACTAAAAATTATGATACCTAACACAAACTTCTTATCCAATTTGTAAAACAAACTCATATGAAACGATTTCTGTGCACTAACCACTTCTTTCAAGCCTATTGTACCTACAACATGTACCTACACAAAATACAAATATTTTGAAAACAGTTTTCTCTGTTTTTGTCCAAAGTTTTTTGTTAAATTTTTACAGAAGTGGTTAAACTTCTTTGACTTTCCGAGACGACAACACGTTGGTAGGTATTATACTTTTTCCTAATCAATTCTTCTTCCTACTGGCATTAAAAATATTCCAGTAAAAAGTACTTTATGGTGGACATTTATGGACTTAAGATTTTTTTCCTGAATAAATTGTGAAAAAGTGGACTTATGTTGTTATGAAATGTATTGACTACAGCTAAACTATAATGATTTGGTTCAAGTTATGTAACTCATGTAATAGAGTAGGTACACATTTAGGATAGGATAATCTGTCTAAAACTCATTTTTGCGAAAAATGGACTCATGTTATTCTGCCACAGATATAAACGGTTTCGCTACGAGAGATATTAAATTCCAAATAATTATGAACATACCTATGTATTAGTAGGTACAATGAGGATTCAAAAAACGACTAAAATTTGCTTTGAATTTTTGTTTTTTGCACGCTGAAATGTAAACTAGGCTTATAAAAAAAACAATAAAGCCACACATAGAATTATGGCCGATACTTTTTTAATTTTTCTTTTTAGAAAGATTTGTACAAATTCCTGAGTGCTTTCGCAGCATTTGTTCATTTGAAGTGGTATTTCAGAAAAGAGTGATTAATTACACTGTGTACCTTGCGCTCGAAAAATACTCTGGCGGAGACCTATCATGCATCTTTGGATTTTATAACACCACGAAAATAAGAATAAATGTCAAAAAAACGTTTTTTTGGTTGTGAGCCCATTGCAAAAATTCTGTCTTTGTCAATTTGTTTAGTGTTTTTGGCTATTTTTTTTTTTAGAAAGAAGGCATTTCGATCTATAAAAAATGTAGTTTCCATAAAAACCTGGACTTTTTCTATAACTTCCCCACATTATGTATTACGTTAAAAACCCTCAATAAATTCGGCCATTACTTCGTATTATGGACCCTCATCTATAAATTATACCTTTTAAAATGACAAAGTTATATGAAGGTCAAAATAAAAATCTTCACTTGAAGTTTTACACACAAAATTTATTGCTGTGTTTTTATTAGGAAGATTTTTAAAATGATAATATTTAAGAGTTTTAATTGATTACGATGACGAAAAAGCCGCGCCTCATTTGGAAAATCAATTAGATCGAAGGGGATGCATAGTCTAAGCTTCCCTTTTGATATAATTGATTTTCGAAAACAGTCACGACTCTTGCGTCACTGATTCAGGGTTATCTTTGGGACAATTAAGTGTCAATTTAACACCTTTTCAGTTACTCAGATACCAAAACACCTCTTTTTAAAAATAATAACTTGTGGACACTATTTAGAAATTTGAATTTTTAAAAATAAACATTTTGGAAAAAAGCTAATGACCTTTGTTTTGGGGATATTTTTTTTCAAAATTTTCAGAGGTAACACTTCACCGTGTACCTAATAGCTGGCTATCCAACAAAAAGTTAGTTTCGTTAACCTCGTAATTGGATATTAATTTTACTTGACATCAAGACGTTATACACGCTTGTTTATTGCAGAAACCAAATTCAGTCAGCTACGACCATTTTTATGAGGCTTGTGTGTTTAAAAAAAATAATAATATTAAAAAAAAGTAATAAAAGATCTTTTAAATATTTTTATGAATCTTTCGTGATTCAATCCTCAGTTTTGTTAAACCAGAAAATTAAATTTCAAAAAATCAATTTGTAAAATTCTTAATAAGTACGTACTTGGTTATTTTGTTGACAATTTAAAATTTTAATAAGTACCTCGTTAAACTCGAAATTAAATAGGCTTTCAAATATGAATAAAAAATGATGATTATTATTTTACATGTTGTGGTCCAAATTCTTTGTTAAAGTTGGAAACTTGCAATAAACTGTTACGAATATAAGATTCCCACAACATAGAAGAAATAGCTAAAGTAGAGGCAGTAAATTTGTCGATATTGTCGAATAAAGCCTAGTAACTTATAGGCGATAGTCGTAATTTCCTCATTACATGCGTTTTTTTGTTCGGTGGAAAAGAATTCCAGGGAATATTCACGATCGCTGAAAAAGTTCCTAGAGAAACAAATATTTCCAGGAAAATAAAATTTCCGATAGGAACCATTATATAGGTTTTTCCACTATTACGGGCGTGACACTTTTACACATATTTTTTATAAACCATTCACTAATTATTCATTGCATTGAAAAAAACTTCTTTTAAAGTTACAAAGCAACAAATTTTGCAAAGGGACCTATGTATGCAATAGTGTTTTGGTAGTTGTTTCACTTCTAGCTCCGTACTAATCACAGACTTGCACTACATGCATTCTTTTGATTTTGAATTCTTGTGACAAAAGACATTTTTATGCCAATTTTTGTTCACTGTATCATTATTTTAATAAGGTTTTCATAAACAAAAAGGATCTATTGAATTTAAAATAGAAACTAAATAAAAATGAGTTTTATTTTATTGAGAAGTCTGGGTGCACATTGTTTTTCGCGCTGTTCGCCTCAAAAATGTATTTATTTACTACGTTATTGTTTCGGACATCCTGAACACAAATGCTCCCTGTTAAAACGCGTTGTTCCTAGGGGAAGATTCGAATACATATTTTCTTTCTTATAAGTTCTTTATTATAAGTGCTACACCCAAAATGAAGTTACTCGTATTCCTATTAGTTGTATAATGTGTTGATATCTAAATAATTCATCTCTCCCCACAATTCACCTAACATAAAGGGATTGATATACAGGAATTGACATGCTTCTTTTTAAAGCCACCAATGCTGTTTTTGAGGAACACCAATATCATGGGTATGTTGCCAGTTGGTATCAGTGGTCTTCTGTACTGTAAGTACCTGCTCACATAAATTCTATCATAACGACCAAGTTATACATTCAATTGATTTAAAGCACACAAACAAATTCAACTGGCAACACTGCTAACAAATTCTTTCATCCAAAACAGACATAAAGCAAATAACCAAGAGACAACAAACACACCAGAAAAATTCTCAACTCTGGAAGAAAAGTTCCGAACAGGTTTATTAATAAAAAATAAAAAAAAAGAAGTCGTTTCGAAGCGTTTCTTATTTATCGCCCCTCGGCATCGACCCTCATTGCTTTTGTACGCGTAAATATCACGAGGAGCGGCTCTGAATGAAAAATGAAAATAAAAAGAAAAAAATACAAATAATTCGAATTCCACATGACACCGTCGCGTCCGGACGGAACCCCAACGAACCGGTAACCTCACACTCACATTTTTGGGTGTTGTCAGAAGCGTAAATATAAAATTCATCCCCCAAAATTTATTGGATTATTAAGGGGTGCTGCGTGGCGCATCTATTTTGTCTGCACTTACCTTAACATGTGCGTTTCATAAAAGAAAAAAAAGTTTACAAATAAGGGGAAAGGTGCAATTCCTTGGATTCTCGGCTCTCGGGTTGTGGTTCAAATTAGACTTAAAAGCCCCGTAGAGTTGGTTAAGAGTCTACTTGGTATTGGTACTCTTGTCTTGAGGGTTGTTTCTAATTCTTCTTAAATACCGGTCTGTGGAAAGCAATTCGGTAGACATTTTATTGATTTTACGAGAAAAAAACAACGACGTCGACCACGACGAGGCCAGAACAAAAACCGGTTGTCCAATAATTCAACAATAATAACAATAACAACAACGACGACGTCAATGACTATACGACAAACAACGAGAACGACAGACGTTTGAATTCTCATTTCATTCGACTCCCCGAAGAGAAGCGCAATTGTTTTCAAAACTAGCTGACTTACTGACTGCTTGGTTTGGCAATTAATTTTGCTGAATTATGTTATTAAAAAAATATATAATAACTCTTCCGCTGGAAAGTGTGTATGAGAAGTATTTTGTTGTGTTTCCATTGAAGCACTTGAAACAAATCATACACACTGAATGGGTGGAATCGAGATGGGTGGATGGATGAGGCACATGCAATTGGGTGTGGAGAGAATAAATATAATAAACATACCTAATTGGATTGGTTGCTAATGAAGTGGAAGCATTTTTTGTTTTCAGATCTCAAGCAAATGTAATTGATATTATTTGTGTATTTTTGCCTTTTTAATGACTTGTTAACCCTCTTTTTTCTTTTTTTTTGCTATGAATATAAATTATTATTTTTGTTTTTTTTTATAGCATTCGACTACCTACCCACACATTCATTGGTAGAACTGGAAAGTAATAGAGAATACATAACTTGGTTAGTCATGAGTTAAGAATTCTTTAGTAAATCTGTAAACAATTGAGTCTAACTACTAAAATCCAGCTGAAGGTTGTTTTTAGTTATTATTTGTAGGTATACAGATGTTTTGAATGATAAATAAAGTTTCTTTTTAAATTATAATTTTTAGTTTAACATAGAATGGAAAGAATTTAATTAAATGCAAGTTGTCGTTTATGTTATTATCTAAGAAGTTTTTATTTATATTTTTCCATCAGACATGTCCCACAGCTAAAGACTATTATTGAGTTGGTAAAGACATAATCCATAGATTTAATAGCTGCTTGGCTATCCGAGAAAATACGAATATCTTTCACGTTTTCTTTGAGTCAAGACAGGACTTCTTTTATCGCCAAAAGATCCGCCTTGAAAAAGCAACAGTGATTAGGAAGACGAAAGGAGAGATTTAATTATCTATCTGACTATCTGAGTATACACCTCCACCAGACCCATTTTCAGTTTTCGATCCGTCGGTGTTAAAGTCGTTAGAATCATCTTCCACGAATTCCATATCCTCCCTGAATGATCTAGAAGGGATGGTTACCTGAAAGTTTTACTCAAACTGCATCTTCGAGATGGTTTAATTATAATCTATGTTACTTGACAATGAACTGAATGAATTCAGAATGATTGAGTGGCCAATATCATTGTTTATCCACTAGAAGGAGGCTATGAGACGAAAAGCTGTGCTTGCAGCCATTGACCTAAGGTCAATGTAGAAGTTTACTGCTTCGTCGCTGATTGCTAGAATAATATCCTCGCTCAGTATTTCCATTGCGGAGAGATACCTCGGTTCGGCTTCTTCTGCCACTGTCAGTCGAAAAAAAGTCCGGTGCAAATCTTCAGGATTTTTCTTTCAAACAGTTGAAGGACTTTCATGGTTGTTTTCGATATAGTGTATCACATTGGAAAGCTTTAGCTAATGACTAATCTAAGGAGCTGCTTGTATGTTAGGAGTTTATTTTGTTCTTCTTTTCCTCAAGAGGTATACGTGATGGAATGTCAAGTTAGCTTTCCTGAGTACATCTCTTGAGTACTTGTTGAATCTTAGCAGCTCGTTGAAACTGATGACTTGATACTTAGAGTTGCTTTTAGCTGGCAATCTGGGAGTACGGGTGTAATGCTTCTACAGTTTCCAGCCGAATGACTGCCTCGTCCTCCAGCTTGTCTAAGACACAATAGTGTCGATTTGGGAGAGTTGATTCGGATGTCCCATTTTTTGTAGAACTCAAACAGTTTACGGATGTGAAGTTCGACTTTTCGAACAGCTATCTGCGTAGAGCAAGGAAGATGTGCCCATTTGTTATTTTGAGATACTTTCTCTTATATATATGACTTTTAACGTGCACACATACATACATAAGGCACTGTATTACAAATATGGACCCAACTCTGCAGTCAGACTCTCTGCACTAGAACTATTTAAGCCATCAAGTTTTTAAAAAAACCTCTGTGTAGTCTTGATGCAGTCGAATGTAACCTTGGCTACAGTCTATTTAAAATGGATGTTTATTCCAAACTTATAATATTTCAAGGATCTCTCATGTTATTATAAATCTTAAAATAGATTTCAAAATTCAATCACCACTTCAAGATTTAGATCCTTAGGCTCTTAAAAATTGAAGTTGATAGAGATCCGGAAGAAATGTGGTACGTATGTTAACCACTTTACGCAGTATTTCCTTGCATAGGGTCCCCCATATCGAGTTCAATTAAAAGAAAATATTCAAATTGGATATTTTAATAACTTTAAATTTTTCATTGTCAAATCTTTTTTTTTGTCAAAATGGAACATAAATCGCTTCATAGTATCGAAGGCACTTTTAGCTTACGAAAATGTAGGTACTTAAAGTAATATTAAGACCCTGAGTCATGCATTTGAGTATGTCTCTAAGTGGCTCCTTCGTACAGTAAAAAAAAAAACCACTTCTTATTGAGTATACTGATAATAAATATTTCTGCGAGCACTCATTTTTATGTTCGCTACTCTCTCCATACACAAGGCAGCACATTAATGCATTGTTATCTTACCCAAAATCCCCGGTGACGCCAGTTGACTACTTCACATGTCGACACTACTGCTTTTATTATATCGTATATACCGCAAACTAATATAAAACGATCACACTTTGTGTATTGTTGATTTTTTTATTTTTTTTGACTGACAAAACCTTGAGTCTTTTCTAGAGTAAGTATCACGACAACAGCGACGTGTCAGTGTCGGTATCGAAGATAAGAACGTGAGTGTCATGGTCGTCTATCAAATGGTGTTTTTGATTGATTCTCCATCATAAGGCACACCCATTGCATAATACTTTCCCTATAAACTTCAATTATTATACAACAAACTGCAGACAAGTTTTGCTTATTGAGTGAGTAGTTGTTTCATATGTGAAAGTGAAATAGAAATGAAAGACGCAACTCTTTCAGGGCAGAATACAAATCACTTGCAACCATTGAAGTCAATTTAATTTTAAATTATGCAATAGAAGAAGACACAAACAACATGATGATTTGAATCTTAATCGAAACGATCTTCATTTCATTGCGAACTACGAAGGAACTTGATTTTAAAAATACCATCTGGTATCCAAATGTTGGTCTGCTATAAACAACACACATCTACTGTTAAGGTGGTTTTAATTTTAAAGTCCCGCTTTCAATATTTGTTTTTACTTAAAAAAAAAAACTAACAAACAAAGCATTTAATTGTTTTGATTAGTCAAATTCAATATTGTGATTTCTTTATAAGACTGTATGTATGTAGGTTGAGAAAAAAATGGGAATTGATTGAAAAAGATATATAAAATTTAATTCCGTACATGGTCAAGTCTCTGGACTTTCTTGTGTTTAAATTTTGCTTGGTGGAAAATTGCATGTGTGCACATGACTCATGCAAAATATTGTTCCAAGGGAAAGTTATGCATAATGATTGACCAAGGCCAAACATGAAGTTGTCATCAATTTTTCAGGAATAGTAAATGAGAAACAAATTGACTCAGCTACTGACAGTCTGTGAATAGTTAACAAGTTGTAAGAATCAGCATTATGGTTTCAAGGCATATGTATTTGATGTATTTACGTTCATAAGAAAAAATAAGATTGAGAATAGCCGTTTATTTGTTTGTAAACGGAACATACCTACTGGAATGCATTTCTCAAGGCTGAGTCGTAAATGGGTTTTGAATTATTTTTATTTTATTTTTCCTGGGTAACTTCTTGCTTGATTAAATTAGAATTAGTCCGGTCTGTTAGTTTCGAATTTGGTGTTTTTGTCAACCTGTCGGACAAGAGCACCAATTTTTTTCCAGAGATTGCTTAGGTGCTTAGCTTTAAATTTTTGATAGGAGCCACTCCATCTGGCGGCCATATTGGCACTAAAACCGCCATTTTCAAATATAGGTAAATCAACAATATCTCGGCATCTATGTATATCACTAAGGACCACAAACTTGATGTCTAAGTATACTTTTTTGGATCAATGAATTCAACTAGATAGTTTTCAAGTGTATCCGGAGGGATTGTTAGAGCTGAAAATTGCATAAAAACGATTTATTACTTTTGTAACTGGATATTATCTTTTGTAAGTGGACTGGAGTACCTACTAAACTCAGTTGGGGTCTGAGCTCATCTTTAAAAATAACAGCAGACACGATGAAAAATTATTTAAACATCAAAACTTCAACTTGAAGCCATAAAAGAAATTATGAAAATAATATTTGGTAAAATGTTATAAAAATAATAAAAAAAACAACCCACTCATAATTTTTGTTTTCTTGTTTTTTTTTTTTGTTTTTGTTGTTTCCTTTCCAACATATTCTTTCTGGCACAACATACTTTACCTACCTAGTATTACATCATGCTGTTTCCGTTGAGTTATGTTTAATATTCCAAAAGAGTCTGCTTAGCCTTCGTTAATAATTCTTAAGTGTTCCCCTATGTTAACTATGCCGCGCTACCGCCACCGCTGGAAATGTATCGAACTGTCATTAGGATGTTATTGGTAAGAATAATTTTAAAAGCAAAATTGTGAATCAAGACACAATACTAATCGATAAGACATTATTTACCAGAAATTTCCTTATATGTATGCGCAGTATCACAATAATTAAAAACAAAATAGGGTTTATACTAAGACAAAGCAATGAACGACCTCTCACCCTTATCTACACACAGTGATTCATCGATGTTGATATTCAATCCCTTCATAAATGACCAATATCCAGTGAAAAAATCCCAGACTTCATAAACAATTACAGGGAATTTTGTCGGATATATGATGTAATGAATGTGAGTCATAGATCGAGATATTCAGGCCTATTACAAATTCCATTGGAAATTCCCCGGATGGATTATTCCGCTTCGAACCCACAAAAAAAGCATTCCCAAATCCGAATGGATTCGAAAATGCATTGCCTAGTTAAAAAAAAAAAAAAAATCTTAATTCCGAAATCAAATGTCCAGTGTCATTCAATCTGCATCCCATTTTACTTTCTCAATTTTTTCCGGTTTTTTGGGAAAAGGGCTCGAATCGAAATACATATTCCACGAATTTTGTTCCGTTTTCGCTCGCTCCTCTGGTATTAGGAATAACGGTAAAGTAAAAAGGGAGTGACTTTCCCAGAAATTTTTCGATTGAGAGCCCTTTTCCAAATATAAAAAAAATCCCCGGGAAACTTCAAACTTTTTCTTAATTTGTAGCGAATTGGTGAAAGTAATGATGCACATATTTTTTTTTATGGGTTTGAATTCAGCCAAAATTTTGAATATAATATTTCAAAAATATTGTGGATCTATGATATTAATATTGCTTGTATGCAATCACTTCATTGGCAAAATGACCGGAAGGAAGAGCTGTCATTTTTTTTGTTTGATAAGGGGATTTCCTCAGATCCAAATTGCACCAATAAATTTGATGGAATGAAAAATAGCAATCACGGATGTGTCACCTAACTATTGTTTTCCTTATCAATTCATTAAATAAGATGAATACAAATCGGTCAGTATATTTACTTAACGACTTTACTCTCAATGTAACGCTACCATTTAGACTGCGTTAAGTAATGGCCTTCCATTATCGGCTGCCGGCCGCGCCACCGCCTTCGTAACAACACTCCGCTTTGATTTACAGCGATCGTGATAAGACTCTAAATTAGCTATACATTTTTTCTATGTGACACTTTTCCGTACATGGAGTGCTTGCAGTGTGCCGCTGCGCTAAATTTTTATTTCCATTTGACTATGACAACAACTAGCTATACCATTTGGCCGAGTAAGCAAACAGCTTGCATAACAAAAAGGCAGTGGCGAAAAAAACGAGGTGATACTACTGAGTGTGGTGATAAAAGGCGAAGTGCAGCAAACATAGAAATTACATGTGGGTCGTCATACACGTATGTACGTGATTGTCACATTTTTTTTATTTATTTATTTTTTTTAGGTAAATGATGACATTACATGACGTGGAAAACTGTCAAACCTCATTTATATGCGTTTCATTGGTTGTAAATAATAATAGGGTTTGCGAATGTTTGCATCTGTTTTTCGAACACAATTTTTTTTTTCTTAAAGAAAATGTCATTGCAAAGAAATACTGTGGAATGTAGGTATTCAAAAAAAATAAAGTTAACATTTGGTCGATTTTTTTTACATTTTGGGACAAACATGATAAAAAGTTCAAAAACATTACGGAAGAACATACGGAAGTAGCCAAACTTTCAATTTCATCGACAACTGATTTGTTGACGTTCGGACGCGACGGATTCTTTGGGTTGGCCTCTTAAACAGGTCCAGAAGGATAGTCAAGTTGTTTGACAGCTAGCCACGTGATGATGAACGAGTAGGTAACGAAACCGATAGCGAATGGGATGACACTGTTCATCGAGCAAAATTAAAAATTTTAGTCCTAATTTCAGAACCTTTTCCATTGAACGCTCAAAAATGCTGAAATTTCAGGTGACATAAAAAACAATTCCTTTTTTTCATTCACACACTCTAATTTTTTAGAGTATGTGAAATAAAATAACTAATTCAGAAAATAACAAACAATAACAAAAATTGCAGAAAATGTACACATATCATCAAAAACTAATTATTTTAAACCAACCGACTAAAGCCACGCGACAAAAAAATACAGTCCAGTTGTTCTATGCGGTACCTCACAAATTTTTGACATCACCTGAATTTTCAGATGTAAATTTCCATCTGAAAATTCAGATGAAACGTAACTAAGTGTCAATAAACGTAACTAAAAGTCAACTTAAATTTCAGTGACATCTTACCAATCAGAGCGTCGAAAGAGGTAGTTAGAGCTGTCAAATGTTGGCGGTTGAACGTACCCACTGCCATCAACATTTTGGAGAGTTGGATCTTGGATGCTTTAAAAATGAATGCATTCAACATTTTGATTTATTTTCTGCTGCTGCTACAATTTTTTGTTTTTAATAATTCGTTTCTACAAAGCAACGAGTATAGTTCTATACCTAGAATATGCATCGAGGTTAGTATAGCAATACTCATTGAACAGTACAGCTGTGCAAAAAGCAGTTAGCCAAATTACTTACTAGATTTTTTTTTCACAATAAGTAGTTTTTATTGCAAACTTTTATACTCTAAAAAACTACGCTGGAAAACTGAGTTATAAGCATACTTACAATCCTTAAACTGTGGCTCATAACATTAACGTTAAAAGGCAAATTTTCAACTGCGAGTGGCTCAAAATCACAAAAGAAAATGGACTCATCTACCAAACTCAGCTGTTTAAACTTCAAATTGCACTTTTTCAATTTCGAGAGTTGCAAGTTAACATTGTCTCTGCTTCTCTTAGGAGCCAAGCATTAAAGTTCGTTAAACAATTAAAAAAATCCTAAATATAAAATTAAATTTTATCTTCAAGGCTTTCATATATGATTTTTCAAAACTAATTTTATTTGCCCTTAAAAACATACACATACAATTAAAAATCTCACATCACACCTATTTACATGATTTGTCTCACATTAAAGTAATTACCCCACAAAAAAAAAAATGTCTTCAATAATAAACACTTGTCAATTATTTTTATAGTTGTTCGACCGAGGGGAACACTTTTATAGAACAATGTAATTTCATTTAACTTTCTTAACCTTTGATTTGAATTTGAAACGGAAATAGAGAAATAAACTCGCGCCGCGCACATGTTAAGTCAAGATATTTGTCTTGTGCCCCCTTCTTTTTGAAACGTTTTCAATCTGCAGTTTATCATCTTTAAATAAGATGTTTTTTGATGTATAGTTGCCCCCCTGTTTTCGATGGAATGCACAGATAAATGTATAATTTTCAATTTGAATGGGGATAAATTAAATGCATTTTCTGTTGCACATCTTTCATGGCTTCATGAAGTTTATTGAAAAACAAAAAAAAAAAAACACAAAAATCACTATAAACAAACCAAGCGTATTGTGCATAGTAGCTTTGTTTGAAATTGTTTCATTTGAAATTAAAAAAAATAAAATGAAGAAACACTACAAATGAATCTCAACAACCATTTGCTTGGAATGTTTATCTTCTCCAATGTGCAGTGGGATTCCACACACTTATCCTTGGTTAACGTTTAGTTTAGAGAGATCAGTGCCCGCAAAAATGTTTAATTTTTTTTTTTTCTTTTAATTACAAGCTGATGTTGAAATAAAATGTAGTTTTCGTTTTCGCGATTATAGTTTTTGTTTCAATCTAATTATATTGATAATAATAATTTGTAATGAAGCTTATACCTGCTTTGAGTTGGTTCTTTTTTTCAAAATCAACATAAATATTAAATAAAATACTTTATATAATAAAAAATACCAATTTAATTTTCTAGAAACTTTGTGCTATCAAAAAGCTCGAGGTTGTTCATTATTACTTGTTTTTTTTAAGCTTCGTAGCTAACCTACTTAGTTATATTGTAAAAAAAAAATTATTTGTTATTTTGTAAAAATGTAATAAAAAAAAAAAACGCAATTATTGATTTTATAATTAAACTTAGTGAACAATGTTCTGGTTGAGAGACTTTATCCTTAAACCCTATAGAACCACCCCTTTTTTTGTTTGTTCTGTTGTACCTAAAAAAAAGCATTGAACAGAGATAATCCCCATTTGTTCTAAAACCCCCTTTTCTATTTATAAAATTTTATTATTGATTGAACAAGAATTGTGTCATACGACGTAGGCACTTCTTAACAATAACAACAACAACAACACAAAATGGCATACAATACAATTTTTTTATGTTTTTTTTTTTTTATTGTTAAAAGTTTTTCATTTTGTTTCGCTATAAAATTCTGTAAAATTGAAGTGAAATTCATCTAAATTGTTTCTGTCGTATATCCATACATAAGTTTCAATTCAGTAACTGATTTTATAGCTATAGGAAATGATAGTTTTATGACATGACATGAGTTGAATGTACCAGCGCGTTTATAAGAATGCCTTGTTAACCCTTTGCAGTACATAAAGAAATTGACGAAATTAACTTTTATGTGTTTTGAAACAAGTTTCCCAAAATGTTCGTTCAATATATTATTTAACAAACCTTAACCAAATTGGCAGTTCTTCTTTTAATAAGGTTTCCGATGAATACATAATATTTAAATTGATAATTTCACTGGCAATATTTGAGGCAATTTTGGACCAATTTTAACTGTTAGCATTTTTTAAACAAGAAATTGTCATCTTCATTCGACACAAACAAATATTTCATTGCCTTCAATCTGCCGGGCAATATTGCCATTTGTAAATTGTATCCATCAACAATACCAAACAAAAAAAAAGAAAAGCAACAAATTACCTTAAATGTTTTTGAGGGAGACCCTGTCTTAACGATACAAGGACAATAAAGCTTTAAATACCTTTCAGTTTGTGTGTTCCACAGTTCCAAATCGTTCCAAACCAATAATTTTCAGTTCAATTGTCAAAGAAATAGTTGTCAAGCGTCACCACTGTTGTCATTTCCGTGCACCCCTAAAAAAATAAAAATATTTAAAAATTACTAAAATTCCCAAAATATTTCTTGCAACCGATACTGTTTTCTTCATAGCCAGTTAAGAAACGAAACAAACAAAAAATGATGTCATTTGAGCGAAAGAATTGTATTTTGACATAAAACATTTCGCTGTCATTTTGTCGTCGTTCAGCCCTGTACGATGTGCACTAATGCATTCCATGTTGACCATGAAGAAATAAAATAAATTCATTGAGCTCGTCTTAAATGCATAATTGCAATATGACTTACATTCTACACTTACTGATAGAATGTGCAGCCGCTTGATTATACGTAGATTCGTGAGGTGAATGCATTTTTGAATTATTAGACTTGGATTAGATGTGCATTGTTATAAATAAGTTGGTTGTGTAGGTTTGTTTTGTCTCTCTTTTGTGTCTTGAAAGTTGGAAAGACAGTAAAATGAAGACGAGGTGACGCGTATTGCATTTCGCATTCGCATTTCGCACTTTTTTTTAACGAACTTACCAACCAGTCTATGTGTGCAAGACACGTTGAGTGCGAAAGAATGTAATTATTTTGTTACACAATACATTCAAAGTTGTGAGGGTAGGTATCGGGGTCTATATAGCGTGCCGCAGAGTTGATGGCAGTTTGCATGAGTCTAGAACGTAAAACTATAAAGAATGCCGACACTGACGCTGTTATGGCACTGAAATTACATTGTTTAGTTTGTTGACACTTAAAATGAGGTGTCATGGTGGGTTTTTGGTTGTTAATGTTTTGTTTTTGTTGTTGTTATTTTGCATTTGTATTGTCTATGGCTCTGTTGTAAAGTATATAATGTATATTTAACCATTTGGCTAATTAGAGCGACAAGCTTTATTGTTGTGCGTCTTTAGCTGGTTGTGGGTGTTGGATTTCCCTGATGGGGGTTATGTGGGTCAATGGTTTACAAACCTATGCCAATTATCATATTATACATTATCGTTAAAGCAGGGTGAGGTTAGTCGTTATTTTTTTTTGGTTCAATGATATATTATTTTGTATCGCTACAGAAAATTACTTTTCAATCTTTTGCTAATGGAAACATGAATTTGATTTTAATCTGAGATTATTTTTCTGTTAGGGGCCATAACCGGCCGATCAGGAAAATGAATCAGGAATAATTTTCAAATTGATTTTTTGTGTTGTTTTCACTCGTTTTAAAATACAAAAACAACATAAATAGATAACATTTGTCATTTGTCTTCGATTTATGTTGTTTTTGTATTTTAAAAGGAGTGAAAAGAACATTCACAATAAAAAAATCTTCGAAAATTTGTATAATTCTTTTTCCGGGTCGCTATAACCGGCCCCTTCGTTTGACCTATCACAATAAGAAGTTTGTGATGTTGAACTGGAATACAAGCATTTCTTTAAATATTGTTGAACGTTTCCCTGAGAGTATATTTTTGCATTTGAATAAATAAAAAAACTTATGAACAGCTTGAATTATTTTTTACCATACATTTTGTATAAAAAAAAACATCTTATACAAAATTACTTTTTTGTTTATTGCAATACAAAAAAAAAGTTTTATGACTATTCTGTAAATCTATATTTAAGAAAGAAAAGTCTGTTAGTTCTTTAATACCTTTAACTATTTAATAATAAAAAAAAAAAAATAACAAAAAACGTTCATTAAATAATTGGACAATTTGCAACTTAGTTAGACAAAAAAGGAACAATGTGGCAGAAGTTAACTAATTCTATATATTGCTCTCATCAAGCCATTTTTCTCAAAATTGACTAGTTTTCTTCAAGAACAAACAAAATATAAACTTAAGTGCATATTAATATCCTTTTGGACACTCTCAGTCAAAAGAGTAAATCGACTATCACCGGGAGTATCAACAACGAATTATTAGAAGACAACAGATTTCAAAACGAAAACACATTCATTCCTATTGCTTTTTTACCAAAGCCGCAATCTATTATATCTTATCAAATTTCAACCATTTTATCGGCGGATGAACTGCATTACCGTTCCACAAAACAATATTGCCACTTACTGCAATGACCGGTCGTACCCCACGAAATGCATCAAACCTAACCCTACCATATACAAATTGAACAACGTGCAGCAGATCATTTGTGGATTCCTGATGGATTCAGATGCATCCTTAACATAAAAATAATTTCACTTTTTTTTAACGAACGAGATTTTTAAATTATATTCATAATTTTTAAAACAAAATTTTAAAAGCAGAACTTTGAAAACAGAATTTACTGTCAGAATTTCGACCCAAACCTGGCCTATAACTTATTCAAAATATTGACATAGAAACCAATATATTTAACAAAAAACTGAAATCCAAGATTGGGTAAGACTGCCCCAATCCGATGGCGAGGGTACATATGTACATAATCCGAAAATCAGCCTTTACAAAATTAGTACTCTTTTAACATTACTTGCTCTCTTGCCAAAATCTCAATTTCAATGAGAACTCAAAACCAATTTTTTGTCTCAGAAATATCCGCTAAATTCATGAAACTGACAGCTGAGATTTTTTGTCTCACTTAAAAAAATCTCGGAGCCCTGAGAGATCTCACTTTTTTTTTTTGTTTACCTGAAATAGAAACCACGGAAAATCGAATTGCCTTCAGAGAAATTGAAGCCGTTTTATATGTCCCGCTAGTAAAATATTACGCATATTTAAAGAAACTTTTTGCTATAGTTTTAAAAATTTGCACTGAATATGTGAAGCCCTATGAAAGATATTACCCCTATAAAGATTATTAAAAATGTTTAGTTTTGTCCCGAAAATCTTGTATTGAAAGCAATAACGATAGCACATGTTCTTCATGTTGAGTTCATGATCCACTAATGACAAACAATAAATTACCTTAAATGATGTACCATATTCCGCTATTGCTCAGTTAAAATAAAAATAACAATTGCTAAAAGACAAGCGAAACCAACAAAATTGTCGATTGATTTTTAATATGTCACTCTTTTGACATAAATTATAAAAAAAAAACATGAAATGATAAAAGAGACCGCCACGTCCGTCGCGTTAAAAATTAATCGATTACTTCATTTCAGTGCACTAAGGCACCTATTTGTAAGTATAAAATCCGCCGATATCTAAATCTAGTGTTGTAAGTGATTTATAACAACATTGTTGCTGACATGATGCTCATGTTCACGATGGCATACATCGGAATCTATGACATGAAACCTGAAAACTAATTGATACCAAATTTAGAAATGAAAAAAAAACACACTTTGTTGCACTCATTGAAAGCTTTTATGGAACAGAAACTCCATCATGTTAAATAATAAATTACAATAAAGGAGACAAAAATACTTGAAACGGATTGCGACACGTGTGGCATTTCCAAATCAAACATCAAACAACTTGCTAATGTGCCACTTAAAATATCGAAAATATTTACAAATTACATCTTTGTTAATCGTGGGAGCTGGGAAAATGTATTTTTTCCCTACAAACAAAAACATATTATTTGTTTGTCTTTTTCTCCAATGAAATTTGAACTTTTGATAGGAGCTATGTTATCTTCTTTGTTGTTTAAAAAAAAAAATCAACAACAATTGGAAACAATTATGTTCAAATTTTGATTGGAATTTAATTGTTTAACAGTAAATAGAGTAACAATGGAGGAATAGTTATTTAGATAACAAACAAAAACTTCAGAATTCCAAGTGGAAATGCCTTGAATGTGAATGGTTATTATTTAGCATCTTCTTCGGCAAACCTCCTCAGGACCATAGTAACTATACTCATTAAAAATTTATCGATGGTGTCACTATTGCCATTTACAATGTTTTCATTCGTAACATTGCTCCCTTCTTAAAATTGATCGTCCCGAGCAATTTCTTCACTTCCTTCACCTTTATAGCGATGTAAACGGTCACTGTGAACCACCTTTAGTTTAACTCGGATTCCCCTCTGGATTCGGTATACCACATCATTGATTCTTGTTATCACGGTGTAAGGGCCTTCTCAGTTTTGTTGCAGTTTCGGTGATAGTCCCTTTTTACGATGATGTATCGGTTCCACCTATTGGTCTCGGGAAAAGGGCCTGCAACGTCTACAGCAATCCTCTCGAAATGTGCTCCCACGTTGTACAGATGAATTTTGCTGCGGACCTTTCTGCCGGGTCCTTTCGTTGCAGCACAAGTATCGCATTTTTGCCACCATTTTTTTTACCTCATCATGTAGTCAATAAAACCGTTGTCTTATCTTTTCCAGTGTTTTATTGACTCCCAAATGGCCTCTAGAAGTTCCGTCGTGCATCTCTCGAAGAACATCGTTAACTTTTGAGCGAGGAACAACTAGTTGCATCACATAAAATTTTCCATCTACAGATTCCCATTTACGCAAAAGAATGCCTTCTTTCACATGAAGGGATGTCCAGTGTGCCCAATATGCCTTGAGAGCCGGACTTAGAAATAGTGTTGATGTTTAACAAAGAAGTCCATCTAGATCCTACACGTTTTTTTCTTTTCAAAACATACCACACAGTCAAAGGTTAAACCGAAAACATATCACAACAAACGTGACTTAAAAAACATTTAATTTCCAGGCCACATGCGGTTCTTTATACAAAGTTGCTAAAATTTCATTCCGGTTAAAAATATTGCATACTGTAATAAATTAGAAATTGATTCAACAACAAGCTGGTATAGTCGAAAAACAACTGAATACTTGCATCCTCTTTCAAATCAGACACATTTCAGCACAATCCCCTCCTTAATCCAACCATCATCAATAATTCGCACCAAACGGCAACATTTCTCTTGGTAAACTTTCTACTATAGTTTAACAAACACTCCAGGTGTGCGCGTTCTCGAGTATTTGCATTAAGCATCATCGTCAGACCAGGCTGGCCACTTATCTTCTCCGTTGCGTTCAAATCTCACCACTTTTCCATATCTTCAGTGTTCAGACTCCTCGCAACACTTAATTTCTAACAATTTGTCGACAAATCTTTTAAATGGCTTCAAAATAGTTTTAAATAGCACAGTGAGTACATTAGCATGTCTAACCAAATTGCCGACTTATAATGTTTTCCGGTACCGGTACCTCCAAGTGATCCTATCTCCTCTCATCTCGTCAAGAGTGAGTTTAATAAATGAATTAAAGAACAAAAAAAAAAAAACTTAAAAAAACAAACAACAATCCACTCTCTCTCCCTGTGGATTCTCATATATTCTGCGGTGCATGCATCCAATAAAAATGTTGACGTCTCCACGGTAAGTCTATTTTTAGCCAAAAATCCAACAACATCAACAAGAAACGACAATGCTGTGTGTGTGTGTGTTAAGCAGCCAGCAGCGGCAGAAGGAATCTCTTCGGTTCAATGAGGCTGCTTTCAATTTGATTCTCAGTGCTTGCACTCTTAAGACTAAACCATCATTATCGCATCGCATCGGATGGATAAATGGATGGATGGAGTTACAGATTGTATATAGTTTGTCTTCTCTCGCTAGGCTGGCATGTTGCATTCCTTGCAACCAGTGAGTGTTAGATGTAATGCAGGCCAATGGCTACAACTTAAGAGGAGCATTTCACATTGCATACAGAACTGCTTTTGTCTTTCTTGAATGCTTGGCATAGTCCACCCACAAAGAAACCATACAACTAACTGAGATTAATTTTATTATGTAGCTTGGATTCCAGGTTAATAATGAGAGCAATTTTTTTTACTATCTTCTCTTTGCAAAAGAAAATTGATGTAGTTTTATGCGTTTATTGAGCCAATAAAGGGTTGAATTCAATTTTAATTAAAAAATGCCATTTGAATTATTATTGGAAAAAAATGTTAATTGAAAGTTTCATTGTCTTTTAAGAAACTTAGAAGATGGGGTGCGCTACAAAAGCAACTTCTACAATTTTTTATAAGATTAGCCATTTCTGACAATTCCAACTCTTTGTTTGGTAGGGAAAAAAAGTATCTAAACCTTCTCATGGTGGCATTATAGGCAAGCCAAAGATAAACTAATAAAGATTATTGTATGTAAGGGCTAAGAGTCTAGGGCACCCCATTAAATTTCTAAGCAAGGAAAGTTTAAGAACATATTTTTAAAACAGTATGTTGTTTCAAAAACATGCTTTAAATTGATGTCAAAGTTGGGTAAATGACGAAAAAAATGGATTTTTTTTTTGTTTTACCAAACCACATTTACATTTTTACAAAAGTCTTCTTTCCAAAACAGTAGAAAAATCTAAAATGGGTAAAAATTTGACGAAGCTACACTTTTTACAATGGATGAAGGTCGAAAAAACCGTTTTTGCACTTAACTCCAGATTTTAAGGGTGTTACGGAACCGTTTTGTAGCAAATAGTTCTACAAAACGATTAAGTCATTTTGTATGCATCGCTCCTATGCGTTGTTTCAGCTTTGGGGCTTGAAGGATCAACGTTGCACGGGAAATAGGCAACAGACTCTTGCGCATTATCATCACGACACTTTTCACTATGTTTGTTTAGCAGATGAAATAGATGTGGAAGTTGAAGGTATTTTAGGGGCAGTTTAAGTAGCAGTTTAAGTTTTGGCACTTGTTCCACAAAATACTTTACTACTAAAAAAACACCCTTTCATTTGAATGGACTCTTCTGGTCCTGAATTCGAATGGCAATTGAAAACTTCATATAGAGTCAGTGGTCATATCGAGTTAGTGGTCATATCTTATTCGATTTAGCATGAAAAAATACCTTCAAATCATGTCTTATATGGCTGGATTGAATGAACGTAAATTCTTCAGCTTCACATCCCCCACATCCTCCCCGTCCTTCAAAGCAATTTCAAAAAAAAAGCCAATGGGTGGCTTTGGAGGACTTTGTACCAGCTTAAGAGGATGATATTCTGCGTCGATGCCAATCAAAAATATTCACTTCATTCATTTTTACCTTCTCCATGCTAAATTTTCTATCTTTACTGGTCTATTAAAAGAATCACCGCAATCCAAAAACTACCAAGTTTAAAGAGAATCGCTGTACCGCTGTACAGCTGTTTAAATGTTAATATCTCGTGAACTAAGCATATATCTTTAGAAAGTTTTATTCCTCCTTGGAAACTTTAAACATAGTGCAAGTTTTTGAAAAGATAAACAAGTGCTGAGCTATAGAAAGTTTATATTAAAACATTACTATTCTCAGTGGACACATATTGGTGCATTCAATGGGGCTAATCTCTGGTCTCCGGCGTTTTTGGGTTTTGTCCCCATATTAAGAAATTAAGTACTATAGTAATAAGCTTTCCTTTGAAATACATTTTATTTTTAGTCCGCTAAAATTATCAAAAAAAAAAAAAAACCGATATATCTACAAAAATTGCCCTCTGCGTCGTCCGCCATTTTGAAAAAAAAATCGTTTTCTTGATTTTCTTGGCCGTCATTTTTCGTAGAGCAATTATTTTTGTTTATTTTTGTTGGAAAAAATATTCTCTAATGTTTTTGTCTTAACAAATTTTTTGAAACATCCTTCTAATAAAAAGTTATTGTCGTAAAACTGTCAAGTTTTTAGTTAAAAATGCGAATTTTTAAGTTTATCTCGACCAATATCCATCCTAACCGAAAACCAAGGCACTTTTTATAGAACATTTTAATTCTGTTTGATCAACACCCATTTTGCCCATCATGCTTTATTTTTTTTTTTACTATATGATTAATCTTATTATTGACCCCACGGAAAACTGGCTGACTCAATTTTGACTAGAATCAAAGCACTTATAAACAAAATTTTATAAAGCAGGTTTCTGTTGACTTTTTTTTGCATTTTGAAAAATCTGGTAACCATGCCAGACAACTGTTTAACATGAAACAAGTGATAAGATCATTTTGTTACGCTAATAACTTAAACTTGGGTGCTACAAATTTAGCTTCCATGGCCTTTAATTATACTGATACCATATTGGTCGATCTCTAATATATTTTTTTTAGAGAAACTTGTCACTCTATTATGGATTTAAAACAACTCATTCCACAATGATAATCTTCTTAGCCGTGTCAAAAGACCCGAAGACCTACTTTAGAACTAAAAAAAATGTTTAGATTTAAATACACCATTAATTTATTCGCATTCGTCTTTCGCATAAGTCACAAACCAGATAAATTCATTAATGGAAAGTGAACTCGTAAAAATAAACTGCTCTCCTTTCTAATAATTCTCTTTCTTGACAGCTTTAAAACACGATGGCACGAAAGTGAAATTAATTTAAAATGACAGCCATGATCAATAGTTTTCCGTTAGTATAGTATTTCCGCAATTCATGTTGTTAATTTTTTTCTTTTTCACTTTTTTTTTTTTTTTTTTTTTAATATTGTGCCAAACTCAACCAAGTGCATATTTTAAGTCGTCCGTCACGTCAACTTAGTTTTGTAAAAAACTCACGATGATATTGTAAGACATGATTTTGTTTTTATTTTTGTTTTTCATTACTCCTGCATGTTAAGGCGCAGTTTACTAATTGAAAATTTATAAATTCTAACTTTCTAGTCGTGTTTGGAAATTTTTTTTAAAGGAAATCAAAAGATAAGCCTTCCCTTAATCATTGTATTGTATTCATTTATGAGTTCATTTTTCATATTTTTATATTTTTTTTTTGTTCATCGTGTTCCACCTTCGCACATCGTTGTCAGTGCCACCATTTCACGCTTAACAAATATCATTTTTTTTTAATTATTATTTCTTTTTCGATTATAAAAATATGTGAAACAAAAAAGTTAGTCTTACAATTCTCAGCTTGAAAACAGAGAATAAATTGAATGACAATTTGGAGTTCATTTCAAAATTCAATCTTGTGTGGTTTTCCATTGGGAAAAAATCAACTTATTCTTGATTTGGATGTGTCAAAAAACTGACTTTGAAACGACAGCAGTACTTAAATTTGGGAAATGTTTAAGGGGCTTTAAATTATTGAGGTTTAATAATTTTTCTTTCTTTTTTTTTTAACCACAATTGCATATCCTATATCTCAAAAACACAAAACAAAAATGATTTCCCTTGTTTATTGTGTTGTTCATAGTGCAAAATGAGTAGATAATTAATTGTGACAGCTCAACTAATTTTTGACATACATTACAGGTTGTCTTGTCATGTTATTATTATAGTGTCATATACTCCGACTCACCTCAAGTAGGTGTTCGAAATAATATAATTGGAATTGAAAACCAAGTGAAATCAAGTTCTATGTATATAATTTGAAGCATATTACATTCCATTCATAAGAAAACTATTGTTCTTCTTCGCTTCGTTGAGCTTTCTTTTTTTTTGTGACCATTTGCGGTATAGATAATGACAACCGCGTATTAATTCAAGTTGAATTATCGATTCTCAATTACACATTTTTTTTCTGCAATTTTTGTTGTTGTTGTAGTTATTGTCATTGCTTCCGCATGGTCGATAGATTAGATAAACACTTGAATTTATTCTTATATTTCATTTTATCTACTTTATATTATTGTGACCTTAAAATAGTTTCAAAGAAATTTTATTTTGTTCACAACGATAACACTCACTTCTCGATTGGTTTTATGTCATTTAAAATCCATTTTAGAATGTTAAGTGAGTTGTTTTGTGGAATTTTGCTATCAATTAATGTCGATTTTATAACAGGTAGTAAATAGTCATGATTTAATGACAAGAACAACTGAACAACTGACATTTAAGTGGCATTTGCACGACTGACGAATTGTCAGATCTTTTGTCATTTGCCTGACGTTTTTTGGCGTCATCGTGTATAAATGGTCTGGAAGTCATCAGTATTTCTGACGTTTAATGTTTCCAATTATTTTGAAAGAAAAACAACAACAAACTAATTCTTGCTTATATGTTCTCGTTCAGCTGCAGGCTACTCCTTCTTCAAGTGCGTCTGGCCACAGAAGATCATATTCACGATATCGCACTTGTTCTCTATGTTTGCGTTTTTCTTGCTTTTTTTAATTCCAAGTTTGACAATATGAATCTAGTAAATCAACAGATGAATCTAGTCAATAGCTGTCAAAACTGGTAGGTGTCAGCAAAAGGTGGTAAATCTGTGCCGAATCTAGTCAGCCAAAACTGGTAAATCTTAGCTAGAACTGCTATATTCAGCCTCAAGTGGTAAATCTGAAGGGAATTTGGTCGAAACACCCGTAACTTGAAGAAATTGATAATCACATTCGAAATTAGTAAATCTCTGTTGAAATTAGTAAATTTCAGCCGAAATTAGAAAATTATAGCCGAAATGAGTACCTAAATCTCTTAGCTTAATGGTTATGTGCGATGTTCTGTCAAATTATTGTTTATTTTATTATTTTCTACTTGAACTTGTCCAATCTCAGTCGAAACAAGTAAAGCTCAACTGGAACAAGTATAAACGGTGGAAATTGTAAGTATCTGACGAATTCAGTAAATCTCTGTCGAAGCTTTTAATCTCAGTCGAAACCGTTAAATCTCTGCAGGCGAAACTATTTAATCCCCGGGAAATGTCTTTCGAAACTCGTAATTTTCGCCGAAACCGATAAATATCAGCGGAAACTTTTGGAATATAGCGAATCCGGTCAATCTCAGCCAAAACTGGAAATTTCAGTCGAAACTAGTAAACCTGGTACCTAACCTATCTAAATTTTAAGCGTACGTCCTCTTTAATTTTAAGGTTCAAAATTAACTGTATCTGAAACTAGTAGCAAATATAAATGCGGACCTGGAAATAATTTCAACTAATTATATGCATTTCAATTGAGTTAAAAAAGAGATTTCTCTCCACACAGAATTATGCTAATCTTTTCTCAATTCAAAAGTCATTATCGAAGAAAGACGACGAAACTCATAATATATTAATTCCAGTTTTAAGAACTTGAATTTATTTGCATGACTCAGTCGTCATTTCTTCTCCTTGTACAAGGCTGGATTAGGTTGTTTTTGAATTTGCTGAAAGACTTGCTGCAAAACGATATTGCCGCACGAATATAAATTTTCATATTCAATCAAAATTTATCAAATCAATGTGAAATAAAATCAAAATCAATGAGAAAAGTTAACTAATTACGGAAATTATTTAGCCATAGCCTAAACCTTTTAGGGTCAACTGAAACTTTCAGTTTAAGTCAATTAAAAAGAGCTCTTGAATTTATTTTCTTCCCAAATTTACTGTTTTAAGTGCAAAGCCTTACCGTTAATTTTATGTTATATTATTAAAAGCTTTTGAATTACCAAGGACAAAGAGTATTTCGTATTTTGGGGCCCGCATATTATTCTAGGCCGAAATCTTGGTGAATCTACCCCTGTAGTGAAGTCATTCGTCGCAAAGAATCTAATCAGCAACATCGATAGATAACTAAATTGTGTTTTTTTTTTAAATATATTTGTTGCTGCTTTTATCTCGTCAAACTGGCAAAGTATAGAATATTGATATGGAAACGATATAGTGTTCCGTTCCGACCATGAATGGCTCTTTTCACTCGAATTCGTGGTATTTTACGGACTTAAGTTAATCAATCAGAGTTGCTAACCTTTTCAGTCGTTTTCGGTGCTGTTAGCTTCTCGCATCGTTGTATCGCTTTCGGAAGTTTCGAAGTTTCGGTGCTTTTTTTTTGTCGTTTTAAGTCTTGAAGTGCATATAAATTTCTATTTATATATATTTTTTTTCACACAATTTTAACTATGGATATCCAAGAAGTAGAACAACATCAGATTCTGGAGGAATACCAACATACTTTGCATGAAATGATTCCGAATGTAGGTACCATCAGGCTAACCGATTTGCTTTGCTTTTTTTTGGACTTTGATCGAATGCAATATCTATTTAATTGCATTTGATTGTGATTGCATGTGTGTGTTAAAAGTGTTAATATTAAATTTCACATTCGATATCGATTGGTATCGCAATTAATTATAATTATAAACATTTTTTTTCTGGGTTTAATGTAACCGAAGAACAAAAAAATATGAGATCAGATGAAAGATCGTTGCTACCTTTTTTTTGAAATTGATTCAAAGTGCTACTGGTGTTACTCGAGTGTATAGAGTGCATAGTGTGCGAATACCTTGTGGTGCGTTGACACTATATACTGGGTGTTGTTAAAAGAAAACCGCAAGTAAATTATAATAAGTTTACCTACTAGAAAAAAAAACTAACTAACAACAACCTCACGAAATAATTTGTTGCTCAAGATCTAATTGATATGTTTTACTGACGTGTAGTTTGCCACATAGCCCCCGTCGTTGTATTGAATGTAAAGTGAAGTGTTTTTCCTTTCTACAGTAGTTTATTTTTTTTTTTTTATTTTTCTGTGATTGCTATCGATGACTGTGCGTATATTAAAATAATATCGAAAATCAGATAACAAAAAAAAAACTTACCGTGATATTTACTTTGAAAGCGCTTATCAATATCAGTGATATCAATAAATACATTTAATAGAAGAATGTTAGTTTATGTTCCCTCATACGAATCATGTGATTACACATTTTTCTGGAATTTCAGGAAACTTGAGCATTGACGTGAGTCATGTCCATGTTGATAAAGATTTCGAATTTTTCATTGACTTAATTTTATTCTTTCAAATTAAAAAAAAAGAATCAGTAAATCTAAATAAAGAATTGAAATTAGCCTGGCAAAAGCTCGCCGGAAGAAATAGTTTCGTGTCTTATAAAAACAGGAAATATTAGAATACAAATCGTTAAAAAAATGTGAATACTGTTTTGTACTACATATATTCTTTCACAAAACATATGCAATTCTATTGATCTATTGAAATTGATTTGATGATTTGAATATCTAGGGGCATTTAGTTTTCCCCGTAATTCTATCTGCGAGCTACGTGAAATAACTTCCCAAATGAAATAAACTCTCAAAACAAATATTAAATAATTTACAATTTGGGTAATACATTCATTATGAAATAAGTCCTTAAATTCGAAGATGAAATCAATTCCTTAATTCAGCGAAATAAAGCCCCAATTTGGGATTCAAAAAATTTAAACCCAATTTTCTGGATCATTTCCGATGATGTTCCTAAAATGAGATGAGGAGTTCTATAAAGAAGATCCAAGAACAAAACTAAATTTAGAACCCTCTGATACCTGCAACAAAAGCATTTGCTTGAAAAAGCTTTCATGGAAAAGCTGTAACAAAAGTTAAATGGAATCATTTTTCTAGACTTGGAAAGCGTATGCATTAGGAAGAAATTCTACAATTAACTTATTCATTTTATTATATCTATCTGGATTTGATTTCATTTTGCTAATGTTTTACTAATATCCAAGAAAAAAAGACACAAATACCATTACAGGTATTGACTGAATATATTTTTAGTGACCGGCTCTTCTCCGTGAGCTACACTTCAAGAATGTTTAAGGCAATTTTATAATTATTAATTCAGATAATAATTTTTTTGTTGGCATCATGTAATTAGTACGCTTGTTTAGCAAAGTAAATTGTTTCCAAACTGTAGTAGAACTCTTGCTAAAGTTAGAGAAATAATACTGTTTATTTTGTGTCAAAATAACAACAACTGGACATTGTAGTGTAATCAGTTAAATATTTCTTACTAACGTAATGCTTACATAAATTATGTACTGTATACCGGTAAGTCGATACTTAACTAAACATTATGTACCAAATGATAATAATAATTCAAAACACCTACTCAATAAAATTAAATACTCCTCCTTAAAAGTCACTTTCTTTTCAATTCCACGAAGCCATTTTTAAAACGATTGTATTGAAAATATTGTATTAAATTTGTAAAGGTCAATCAGACAATTCCAAACCAAATTATATTTCCTATTCTAGTAGAATTAAGTATCTCGCTACTCTCATTGCAATAGATTTTGTAACTCTTTGTATTAAAAATCGCCATTCCTAGGTTATTATTTTCATAACTTATGAATAATGTAAATCAACAAACTGTTGCAATGTAAAAGTATCAACAAAAAAAACTGTCAAAAATCATTATTCCTACATTCAAGATTTATGAAACTATTTTCAAGAGTTTAGAAAGATTTTTAAGATCGACTATACATTTTTACTGTCGAAATTAAAATTTAATAAAATCAGTTTATGTAAATATTTTATTAATGAAACTGTTTAAAACAAGTTTAATTTTTAATGGTCCAACTGCATAAATTCTTTATCTTAAAATTTAAAATGTCATCAGATGAGCATACACATTTTTTTTACGACTAAACAATATTACCAATTAAAAAAAGTTATAAAATATTTCCTTTCAATTTAAACGATGATGCTCTTCAAGGACAATTTTACTTGAATTTAAACTTAAAATAAGTTTTTAATTAGAGTAAATGAATATACAATTTACATTACCAGTTTAAGTATAATTTGAATTTCGCCTATAAAACTTTTTTTTTTGTCTGATCACAAAAATAAAAAGCAAAATAATTTCTTATCATTCTGAACAACTTTTGGAACTTATTTACTGTTGTGTTTTTTTTTTTGTTGCACATAAAAACTCTTAAAATTTATCTTATCTTTCTTTTTTATGAGGATGATGTCATAAATTTTATGTTCGCCAAGCTTTTTTTTATTTTAAACAAAAAAAAAACAAATTTTATGTGACGCAAAACCGCAATTTGGAAAAATTCTTTTAAATGTGGTTTTGCAATTAATAATTTTTTTTCTTGTTAAAAGATTAAAATATCAATTTAAAGTCACATTGAGTCAATTATAGAAAACATAATTTTCCTTACCTTACAACCGAGGTGTGTCTTTTCTTTGTTTTGAAGTCCAGACACAATATTTCTTTATGTCTTTGGCTATTAGCAAAATTAAAAAAAAAAAAGGTCACACCCAAAACCCTTTACTTGCTTTGCGATTGCAAATTGTGTTTGAACAACTGACTGTTTCGAGGTTTAATGAAACAGAAGAAAAAAAAATGTTTATGTTACACATATGTACGTCTCGTTGTGTTACCTACCATTACCTTTTTGTTATCTAGACAAACAAAAAAAAAAACAAGTCTATTTTCGCTTATCAGATTTCCTTTTGGAAGCAAATATATTTCAAGTGAACATTTTTATTACATTTTGTTGATTAGAATGCACTAATAAAAAACAAAAAAAAAAACAGTGCAAGGTTCGGTAGTTACTGTATAAGTTTACTTGTATGTACCTACTAAGAATGCGGATAAATGGTTAGACATATATTTGCCTGTTAACTTCTTTCGAAATTAGAACACTACAATTTATTTATTTGTTCAATAATAAAGGGGGTTTTATATTTGATCCCGGTTAAATTCAACGATATTGGTGAGTTTTTCATGCGATTAAACAAAAAGATATCCTTTACAGATGCATGTCCAAAATCTATAGAAGCCAAGTGGTGATTCTAGGGAAATCACTTTTTCCATCTGTTTGTTTGGTGAAGTTTACGTACACAGGTTAACATACACCCACACACAGATTTATCTAAAAAAGACGGGTTTGGATTCTAGAGTCTTGAAAACGGGCAGATATGTATATTAGGGTAGGTCACTTTTGTATGGGAAATTGTTTTTTAGTTTTTTTTTAGTTCTAATAGCAATTAAAATATGCCACATGGTTGCAGAAACTTGTTTAAGAAGTTTAATACAAATCAGAAGTTACCTTCTGCCTTCCCTGAAATTCTGAAAATTCTGTTACAGAAATCGAGAAACGTCTCATAAAGAAGTATCCTAAAGATAGTCAATTTGAACTTTCAAGTCAGTGGGGTAGTATTTTTCAGTCAATTTAATTTTTATTAAAAATACTAGTTTTTCTCAGTTTCATTACAGGCGTTTCTTAACATAAAATCTGACAGAGTTTTCAAAGAATTTTATCAATTTTGGTTAACCCAGTCTTAAGATCGTTAAAACTAATGCCGGGATTCTACGAGTGACAAATTTCATTATTTTTGTCATTACTTCTACATTTATGACAAAATAGTGATACTGACAAATAGTGAAAATAGTTATACATACACCGTATACAAAATCATGCCAAAAATGTCATTACACCAGGAGTATTGTAAACGCAAAAACGTACATATCTTTATCAGTTGATTGATCGATTATTCCATATTTTAAATAATCAGAAAACACAACGATAGAATTGACAAACGACCATTAACAACTTTAAATACGGTCACAATGTTGACTCAAAGCTTATCGTTCATATTAAAATAACCTTGAAAACAAAACGTTTGGTATAAATCATAATCTAAATAATAAATCTAAATTTAAATGATAATAAGCTTTCATGCAAGTACTTTCCATTTACAAAAATTATTAAAAAAAAAAAGGTACTGGATATTGTATTAGAAATCCAAGTCTATTTCAACTGTTTTCTATATCTTTGTGCGATTACTTACAGCTATGCGAACACATTTATAACTATTATAAATATAATTCTAACGTAAGATTATCTAGAGTTCGTATTTTTTTTTTTTTAAGATTATGTCGGTTTAAATATAAATCAATGAATTTAATCTTTAAAATAAAAAAACAAAAAAACAAAATGGAATAAAAAACAAATTCTGAAGTTCTTAAACAAAACAACAATAAAACAATCAAACTTTCCTGTCCTAAATACATTCACTTAATGCTAAACGGTTATTCATTCATTACTCATGCATCATTACGAAATTCACATCCGATATGGCTGCGGTTACAGTAATTATTTTCGCACTCTCAATAACAATTCAAATGTAGTTTTTTGTTGTTGTTATTTTGGTTGTCTTCACTTCATCAAACTAAACTTCACAGCAAATTATAACTGATTTCAAATTGCCGTCCTCCCACTCACGGTGTGTATCTTTCTTGATTGAAATTACACAATTAAAAAAGAAAAAAAAAGAGTGCTGGGAATCTTAAAATGGTGTAATATCATCGTAACGTGTCGTGTCACTAGAAAAAAATGCAGTCTTCCCATGAATAATAACACAGACTCTTGATAAAATGCATAAAATATACTTTAAATTGACAGACTAACTTTGCTGATCTTAGAAAATAAAATTACACAAAAATACATTTGGTTCTCCAACACACAAACTCTAGAACGCAAAAAGATTTATTTTTGTTTTTTATACATTTTATGCAAATATTAAGTTTTTTTCTGAATAATATTATAATGTTTATTTTCGATGACGATATTGCAATGGCAACTAATGAACCAAGTAATGCCACCATGGTGCCTTTAACTCTTTATCTTAACCAAGCAAATACATATTTTTCAGGTGTTGACTTGTGACAATGGTAATGAGTCAGTGTTAATAATTGTCTGGTAACTCTCTGTATGATAAGTATGTTACAGCAATATTTTTCCCCATATTTTGCTACGTGTGAGAAATATTCATGTGACTGAATCTCAAACACGATTTCATTCAAATAGTTTTATTGATTGTAAACAAAATACCAAGAAATATTGAGGTATTTCTTCGAAAATTCAATTGTGTGTCACAACACATTAAAATACAAATAATTTACATTTATCGATGAATCAGACAATAATGAGTAATGAATTTAAAAATTTAAAAAAAATTCCATAGTTCGCAATACCTAGGTGTAGGTAGTTCTGTTTAACTTAAGTGGATTATTTGTAAACTGATTTAGATACGGAAACTAGCATTTATGTCACCTTATTGTTTTTACATAAAACATGCATTTTACATTAGCCTTTCGGACTTTGCTGAAAATTGTAGATGCTCTTTATTCCTGCATAGTATTAGTCTAGGTAGACCTGAGCCAATGCAGTTTGCAGAAGGCAAAAGTTAAAAAAAATAATTATCAGGATAAGGACAGTGGGAAAAATTAACATAAGGTTACTGTTATTTTCTTATATAAAAGCACTCTTCAAACTTACCTTTCAACTTCAACTTAACGCATAATGTATCGCACGCTATTGACTGTTACCGTGGTACCAGCATAACATTTTAAACCAAATTATTTCCTTTGAAACTCGAGGACAGAATTCAATTCGAAATTGCGAGTTCGAAAAAATAATTTAAAGCTGCATATGAACCCGGAATATTGCAGCCATTACGAATGTCGTTAATGTGTAAAATAATTTGTTTCCTCTTCAATTTCTGTTTTTAATAGTTTTTCATCGTTTTTTTCGGGAAACACAGGGGTAGACATTTGGGGTGTATTAACAAACTTGAACTTAAGACAAATAATTATTCGGTAGCAAAATCGATCTACTCTACAAGAAATACATTTTTGTCAAATAAAAGCCTAAAATGTATATAAAATCGCCGAATTATCCGACTCTAAGATGATCGCCTCTCTTCTTGATAACAAACCCATTTTCGTAGTCGAATAAATTCTCGTAAACATCGATTTTTTTTTGTACCCAAACAAATTATATTCCATGCCAAATATGCTACATAGCACCACTCCATCAATATTAATTAAAATTCGATGTTTCTTCCTAAGAGAAATTGTAGCAGCAAAATCATAAGTTTTCTTATTTTCAACAAAAATTTCAAAAAAATTAATCATACACAAATATTGACCAGTTTTTATTTTTTTTTTTTTTGTATTTCCAGATTGATACAAATAAAGATGGTTTCATTGACTTATCAGAACTTAAAGACGCTCTCGATCAAGTGGGCTTCAAATTAGCTGGCTATCAAGTTCGCGAAATGATCGATGAATTCCGCAACAAACAAAGAACCACTCATTCGGGCAAACTTAATCTTGAGGAATTTGAAAATCTATGTTTGGATTTAAAATCAAAAGATGTTGCGAGCACTTTCAAAACAGTTGTCTCGAAAAAAGAGAATCTTGAAACATTGGGTGGCATGTCATCGATCTCATCCGAAGGAACAACACATTCCGTTCGCCTCGAAGAACAATTGGCCTTTTCCGATTGGATAAATTCAAATTTAGGACACGATGTCGATTTGAAACACTTATTGCCAATCGATCAGGAAGGCAAACATTTATATCTTTCAATTAAAGATGGTATCCTGCTTTGTAAGATCATTAATCATTCCTGCCCGGATACAATTGACGAACGTGCAATTAACAAAAAGAGTTTAACGGTCTACAGAGAATTTGAGAATTTAACACTAGCTCTAGTGTCGTCACAAGCGATTGGTTGCAATATTGTTAATATCGATGCACATGACTTGGCGAAAGGAAAACCACATTTGGTCTTGGGATTGTTGTGGCAAATTATTCGTATTGGTTTGTTCAGTCACATTACTTTGGATAGTTGTCCTGGTTTGGCTGGTCTATTGTTTGAAGATGAACGTTTGGAGGATTTGATGAAACTATCACCAGAGGCTATTCTTTTGCGTTGGGTGAATCATCATTTGGAAAAGGCTGGTATCTCAAGGCGTTGCACCAACTTCCAGAGTGATATTGTCGATTCAGAAATCTATACACACTTGTTGAAACAAATTTCACCAAATGACTCTGGAGTTACTGTGGAAGCTTTGAGAGTAAGTATTTTTTTTTTTGTTAACAGAATACATATTATAATGGTTTAATTTTTCATCTTTTTTTCATTTAAGGAGTCCGATCTATCATCCAGAGCTGAGATTATGTTGCAGCAAGCTGCAAAATTAAACTGTCGCAGTTTCTTGACACCACAGGATGTTGTCAATGGAGTTTACAAGTTGAATTTAGCCTTCGTTGCCAATCTGTTTAACAATCACCCAGGCCTGGACAAACCCGAGGAGATTGAAGGCCTCCAGACAATCGAAGAAACCCGAGAAGAAAAAAGTAATTTGTATTACCTTATTTTTGTTATCATTATCATTTTACTAACATTTTGCATTTATTTCTTAGCTTACAGAAATTGGATGAATTCCATGGGTGTAGCCCCACATGTCAACTGGCTATATTCAGATTTAGCTGATGGTTTGGTGATATTCCAGCTATTTGACATAATTAAACCAGGCATTGTTAACTGGAGCAAAGTCCACAAAAGGTTTACCCCACGAAAGAAGTTCATGGAGAAATTAGAAAATTGCAATTATGCAGTAGAATTGGGCAAACAATTGAAATTCTCTTTGGTTGGAATTGCTGGACAGGATTTGAATGATGGAAATGCGACCTTGACATTAGGTAATGTTTCAATTGCAAATAAGTATTTACTATCGATTTAATTAACGAGTTTATAACCTTACTTGGATTGTTAAAACAATTGAGCCGTTCATATTCTTAAAGTCTGAAACCAGTCACTTGTTATTTTTTGGTTTTTGGAACCAAAAACTTTCTTATAACCATTTTTGCAATGGTGAGCAAGCAAACCCGAAGTAGACTTAAAAGCAGTTTTCCTTGAAAAAATTGTTTTTTTTATTTTGTTTGATAGATTTTAATAGTGTATCCCTTCCTTACAATAATTATATTGACGCGCATCTGTCAAAGTTATCTATTCAGTTGATGATTTCGCACTTAAAAGCTGGGCATAAAAGTTTCTCGAAGGTCTCTTAAGTCCGAAACTGAATAAGATTTGTAAATGAATGGATGCTTGCAATGCAAATTTCATTCTTTTTAAAAATGTAGTTCCTCACCTTCGTTTTCAATAAGTTTTTGAATAAGAAGTAACACATAATTTAATTTCTCTTTATAGCTCTAATCTGGCAACTTATGCGTGCCTACACTCTTTCCGTTCTTTCACGCCTTGCCAACACTGGTAATCCAATAATTGAAAAAGAAATTGTCACTTGGGTGAACGAAAAACTTACCGCTGGAGGCAAGCAAACAAGTCTAAGAAACTTTAACGATTCCGCAATAGCTGATGGCAAGATAGTGATCGACCTGATTGATTCAATTAAACAAGGAAGCATCAATTATGACCTGGTGCGACACAGTAATACCGAAGAGGTAATTTTCAATCAAACAAAATCAAATCAATAATTTTTTTTTTTTACTAAAACATATTTCTTTCCTCTACAGGACAACCTTGCCAATGCAAAATACGCAATTTCAATGGCCCGCAAAATTGGAGCTCGCGTTTATGCCCTGCCCGAGGACATCACCGAAGTGAAACCAAAAATGGTGATGACTGTATTTGCTTGTCTTATGGCCATGGACTACATTCCAAATATGGATAGTGTACAAAACAACATAAACAGCAATTAAGTGAAAGTTCCAAAAATAAGAAAAAAAGCAATACATGTATTTTTTATTGTAATCTTTAAAAGAAAAAATAAGAAAAGAAAAGAAAAACAAAAAACAAATTCACTTCGATTTTAAGTCTAAAATAGAGAAAGACAATTCTCGTCCATATTAAATTAAAAATCTATTTCATTTGCTGACTTGCTCCATTGCACTTATGTAACTTCCTACCTACCAAGCGGGATTTGGTATTTGCTATGGAACAAGCAAAGTAAACATCAATTTTAAACAAACACCTATTATTATTTGTTTTTAGTACTATTTTATTTACTCTTGTTTAATTATTTTTTTTTTAAGAATTGAAAAACAAAAACAAAAATGTAACCTAATTTTATGTAGGTGCTGTAATTATTATTATAATTTTATATATATATATAATTATAAATATATATATTTAAAGTGATTTATTTAAATTATGTATTAAATTGTGAACATAATGTATTTTTAAATTTAATTTTAATATTAAAAAAAAAAAAAAAATTGTAAACAAAACTTATTGCTAAGCAAAATGATGACTTTTTTTAAACAACAAATTATAACACAACATTTATTAATAACAAAACAGTAAACATACATACAACATTGTCCTGTTTTTCTTGGTGTATCAAAGAAAAGGCTTACAATTTGGTATCACAAAATGATTTTATGTTAATAAAATTGAGTTGAACAGTTAAAAAAAAACTTGAACATGAATTTTCAAACTGCCAAGAAAATTCATTGCGGCATATTTATAGACGTTGTTTAATCCGTTTCTAAGATAAACTGAAGTTTATTGGTCGATATTCTATTTTAATTTGTTGATCTCGGCATCCAACCTCCCTTTTTTAGTATGTTACTTATTTACTTAGTTAAGAATAGGATCATTTTTACAAACGTGGTTCAGCCTCGGTTGAGGATTTTAACTCATCGATTTGTGTGGATTAACAGAGGTCAAACCTGGGTTCAAGCATGTGGTTGGCTTTATGTATGTTATTTTTAAACTTTTGATGCGAAAACGTTTCCCTTTCTCACACTAAACTGAATTTAAAGTGTCGTTGATTCGTGTAATAAAACTTGTACAACCGATCCTACATAATTCTATCGTAAAAATGAGATCTTATATTTTGAGACTTTTGGATTAGGTTAGGTATTAGGTTTCGATGGCTGTTCGGAAAACTACTGACACACTAAGGGCTAGTTTGTTTAAAGCCGAGTTAGTTTTTAGCATAATTTTTAGAGGTTCTATTTAAATGGCGCTAATCAACGAAAATCGGTTGATTAACTTAATTCATGATTTATAATTCAATCTATGGATTCTCAGAAAAAAAAAATAGTTTAAGTGAACCTTTGACGATTAAATTTAATTAAACCAAATGGAGATTTGTTTCCAAGTGTAGTTTTCGTCTTTGGGAGAGAGCAGGGAGAAGAGAAGATGTGAAATGGTTTTCTCTTCCTCCTCGTCCATGCAACTTCTGCAGAAATCATTTGAGAACACGCGAAATCTTCTAGCGTGTATACCTATCAGGCAGTGTCCATTAATGACACTTTTAGTAGTTACGTAGCTAATATGCAATCTGCTTAGAGAAAAGAAACATCTAAATTTCTAGGAAGTTTCGAATCCAGTGTTGACCAAGAATGTTTCGCCGCCGGAGACCTTACTATGTAAGTCGATGCTATTTTCAGATCTATTCGAAAGTAGATTCCACCCACACGACAAATCTAATATCAATTCAAGAATTTCAAATATAACAAAACGAAAAAGTTGGTATGATCAGAGCTTTTAAATTTTTGTTTGTTGCGAAATTACAGAGATGCGATTTTTCAAATTCGAACGCTTTTTTGTAGAATCGAATTATATACAATGCTGGGCTTCAGATTTCACTTTTGACTTTAATTTCATCAAACTATTCATAACAAGACAGTGTTTTTCAAGTGAAAGTATTTCAGTGCAGAGATACTCAAAGTTAGTTGCGATGCTGATGCACAACGCAGCTGATGACAATTTGATGCAGCAGCACCAACCGCCAAGAATTTTTAACTGTCTTCCGTTTGAAGTTTGTGCATTAGGGGCCGGTTATGGCGATCAGGCAAAATCTTCGAATGGATGTTGTTGTTGTTTTTATTCGATTTTAATCAAAATTACAACATTAATCGAAGACAAAAGAAGATTTTGTGGAAAGAAATTTTACCATTGAATAATTAGATTTTTGTTAAAAACGTATTTATTTGTTTTCTTGATACCAATTAATTTTAGCAGACGTAAGAAAAAACGATTATTGCTTAACTAAAACGATTTTCGTTACATTCACGTAATCGCATTGGAAATGTAACGAAGTAAAATTTCAAATTTATCATGTTTTTGAATCAAATGTGATTTATAGACGTTGAAAATAGGGGCGTCATTTTCGAACAGACGTTCAGAAGAGTGTGGAAGTATTCAAAAGTCTTCTAAAGCCGTCCCCTATGGACTATGTTTTTTTTTTAATTTATTTAATCATTTTCAATCAAGAAAATAATAATGGACTAAAAACTCAGTTGACACTAAAAACAAATCAAAATTATATATAATCAACATTAAGTAAAAAGAAGATCTCACATCACACATCTCCAATGACACAATGACACAATTCAACATCAATATCATTTTTTTCTCAAATCAAAAACTGAAAATGGAGAAAAGGAAGCCTACCTCAATGCGGCCTTTAAAACAAGAATATGAGACATGTGTTTTTTTATTAACAAATCAATTAAAAATACAATAGGGTAACAATTGATAACAAATTCATCCCAACCAATCAAAACTAAAATTATAAAAAGTAATAATTCCGCAAAATATGTATTATTTATTACCAATTTTAACATTACTTATAAAAAAGAAACAAAATTTTGTATAAGAAAAAAAAAAGAAAAGCATTAATATCATTATCACTTAATAACGAATTTTATACCTGCTTCATTCAAACATAAAAATAAAAAATAAAACAAAAATGCAAATAATATTTACATCCCTATATACTAACCTTATGTTAACATATTAAATAAAAATTAAATAATTATTGCTTTTTCAAAGTGAAAATTAATAATACTGAATGCACTAATCAATTATGGAATTGAATTAATTCCAAGAATTAAAACATAATAATTATGGGCTCATGGAATATTTTAACCAAGCCAAAAATAACGCAGAATCGTTTGTATTGTATATATTATTTAATACAATAAAACAAAAACAAACATGTAAACTATACCATCTTTTGTAAAAAAATAAATAAATATAAAAATAAAATTAAAATTACATAAAATAGCGTATTAAGGCTTGCCAAAACCAAAGTGCGACAGTGCGGCTAAATTTATTTACATAGCTTTATATGGAAGTACCCACACAAAATGCGACGAAGCGCAAAGTGTTTTTCATATAAAAAATCGTGTCTCACTGTCGCACTTTGGTTTGGGCAAGCCTTTAATTTCCTTTTTTCTTATCTATATAAAATTCAATCTATTACTGATTGTTTGGTAATTTTTATCAATATTCCACAACTGAACCTTAGATCCCATTCTAATTAAAGTCTACATTTAAAAAAATGGTCCGGTGTAAACTTGACAGCGCTTATGAGTGCTCTCGACCAGTCTTAATTATGACCGATAACTCTGAAAACTTAATCGCTTTTTAAAAGCACTGGAAGAATATTCCCTGGGAGTAACTTACGAATTTCATTTTCACACATACAAAAAAAAAAAATTAACAGGTCACTGTGGCGTATGTGGAACATTCTCGATTCATAAAAATGTTTCTAGCGCTTACCAAATAATAAAACCATCTTATGTTGCATCTTCACAAACCTGCAAAATTAAATATGTAGTAGTCCGTCATTCGAAATTAAGAAAGAGTAAAAATAATATTCCTCTTTTTCTGAGTCGATCTTCTAATCAAATCAAAATCCGTACAAAAGTTTTAAGCAAATTGAAATTTATTTCTGAAATAGAAATACGTTAGAAAAATGCAGAACCTAATATCCTTTGAATGCCGAATATGTATTTTCCTTAAATTTGGGATTTGCATTATTTTTAAATGAGTAAGTGACCATACGTTTAAAAATCCTCTTTTTTTGTGAATCCTTTTTCGATGATTCGTCCAAATTTCGGTTTTTCAAATTATTCTTATCAACTATGCACTCACGAGTGTTTTCTGTAAGCGATCCACAGTAAAAACAAATCATGCCATCTTCATGACGCCTTGAACATTTCGAAGAGTCATCAAACTTGGATTTCAGAAATGGCTCAATACTTGTCTTCCTTGGGTGAAATTTCCTTTTCTTATTGTTTGAAGAAGTTTCTCTTTTGAATGATTTTCCAGTTTCAGAACTTTTATCATCATCGTCAGCATTGGTATCTTCATCATCGCTGGAGTGTTTTGTTGATCTCTCTTTGCTGTACCCATAACTTTTGGGTTTATTATCAGATGAGTATGAACAAGTCTTTGATTTTTCATTGGTTTCCAAATCTTCGCAGATCTTACAACTTTGATCATCAATTTTAACTCTTTCACATTTCTTTGACCCCGATGACTTTTTTTCTTCTTCTTTTTGTTTGTCATCATCGGCTTCTCCTGAATATTCAAATGGCGCTGCATCATCATCAATTTCTTCAGCTTTTTCATTCTCAAATTCATCATCATGATCATCATCAGAAGAGTCTAGTTCTTCTTCACCTTTTGCAAAGTATTTATTCACAAAATTTTCATAAGCTTTGTCGTAGTCATACTCGGATCCGGACTCTTGGTTATCAGCAAATGATTCATCATCATGGTAGACTCTTCGTTCGGCTAGTTTCGGTGCGGTTTCTTGAAGAGGAGAGTAGATAAGTTGTGCATCAGAAGTCAGTGCATCAAGGCTTCGCAAAAGATCTCCAGGTCGAAGAGGTAATTTTGTTGGTACAGATTCCTTCTCGTTGACTTGATAAGTTAGTCCCAAACCGCACAGGGTACCCAAAAATAATAGGAAAATCGAATTCTACAGAAAAATAATTGTTTTACATCTTTCAAATATTTAAAACACAAACGTACCATTTTTATTGGATTTCTTAATTCATGATTCACTAATCAAAGGCAAGAAAACACTGAATATAATCGTGGATCTTCTGTGATTTTTATAAAGTGTAAAGTTTATTTGAATTTGAATTGAAGCATGTCTTTGGGCTTTGTTGTGGTTTTCCACTTTCTAGATCATCTTGTCACGCAGCGTCGCAGATTGATCGATTATGGAGAAATATAAATTGATTGTAGGAGGAAGTGTTTTTGCTAACCAAAAAACCAATAAAGTGGTTACATTTGTTTAATAATTTGTTTATGCTTGAACCAACTACATACATAAAGGGTTAAATTCGTATGTACTCACTTGATTTAAATTTTATTATTAAGAATATGAATATGCCAAAATATTAACATTTATTTATGTACAGTTATTTTTGGATCTTAAGATTTTTTTATCAATACTAAAAATTGGTAGTAATTGATGAGAATAAGAGTAAAATAAAAGAATTACACGTAAAATAAATGAAGAATACATAATCATATGCTCAAGTAAGGTCAAAAAATATAACGGTTTTTTTTTGTAGAACACTTCAATGAAATCATTTTTTCTGTGAGAAGGGTCTATTTCCCCCATTAAGGGGAAGGGGCAATTTGATGAAACAAATACTAGAAAAAATTTGAAAAATTACATTTTAAACTTTTTTTTCCAAATTGTTTCTTAAAAAACTATATATAGATTTCACTTGATTTAAGAACTGACTAATAGAACAGATTATTGGAGTAAAAAAATTAATAACACGGTAGATATTGGGGGCTATAGGGAAATAAAATTCCATTGAAATGTTTCCCTCCTAAACAATTTGTGAACTTAAATACCGAGGCAATGTTTCAATCGGAATTTATTGTTATCGGTAAATTAGGTTACCGGTACCAATAAACCAAGGAAATGTAACTGCCATTTTAAAAATTTGTTTGTTCCCTGCAAAATAATTCCAGCTAATATTCACGATCGTATGAAAGAATTCTGGGAGAATAAGATATTTCCAGGGAGAAAATTCCTCCGTTTTTTTTTAAAGATTTTTTTTTAATTTTTCGTACAAATTTCATGAAATTGCCCCTCCCGCCGACAACCCGCTCCTCTACTTTATTGTAGAGGAAAATAACGGTAACATTTCTAGTAAAAAATATAGAAGTCTGGCCCTTTATTTTAAGTATTAAAATTGAGTTATGGGTTTTGGTGTCAAAATTCTATCAGTAAACAAAATCTGTTTTCAAAATTCTGCTTGCAAAATTCTGTTTCCCAAAATTTTGATTTCCAGAATTGTGTTTTTCAAAATTCTGATTTTAAAAATTCTGCTTTTCAAAATTCAGTTTTTCATAATTGTTAAATGGTTAGCAAAATTCTGAAAATAAAATTTAAAAAAATCGTTTGGAAAGTGTTAAAAAGCGCGCGCAATAAAACAAATTTAAACGAATATCCTCACACGAGAAATAAACCATAGCATGTTATCTGCCAATTTTTATAGAAAGAAATATCACAACAAAAACACAAGTGTAAAAAGAAAGCCAAGTTCTCCTACAAAAAACAGCTTTCAAATTTTGTCTGTTATATGCACCACAAAGTCTATCATTGTGCAAAATTTCAAGGGTCTAGGGTGACGGGAAGTGCTCCAAAATTTTGATGATCTGTCAGTGAGTGAGTGAGTGAGTCAGTAACGGTTTTTGCAATTTTTTGCGGTCAATAAGGAAGTAATTTAAACAATTTAATATAATCTAGACCACAAATTTTGTTCTTTTAACAGATTAATTTGTTAAAACATTTTTTTGTTTTGTTATCTGTATCTAGTTTTTAAAAGCAATAATAGTCGAAGAGGCGGGAGCAGATTTCTTGCGCGACAGGTTACCTAATTATATTGATAGTATAATTAGGCCCGGCCATAATATTGATGAAATTGTTAGTCTGCTGCATGTATTGGGGGCGTTTCCGAAAAAATGTGCAATAAAAATGCAGTTTTTAAATAATAATGTTACAAGAAAAAATTGTTGCCCCTATAATAGAAATTCTTTTTTTGATATCAAAAAGTTTGGTGCAAGTTACTATAATTGCTGCATTCTACCGGAAATATGCACTCGAAAAGTCAAACTTCAACTGCATATTTAAGGCCGATGGCTCTATATTAATTTTCATAGACCAAACATTTTGGTATCAGAGCAGGACGATCTATTGTAGTGGCAATTTTTGTTGGTACCATAATTATTTAAGAAATTACATTGTTACTGCAACGCTCCCAATACATGCAGGCAGATTAACGGTTTCATCAATAATATGTCCGGGCCTAATTTTATACTATTAATATGAATCGCGCAAGAAATCTGCTTCCGGCTCTCGATCTGTAATAACTTCACATTTTCGATAATTTAATAAAACAACAGTTTTTTTTCTCAGTATGTAATTTGTATTTATATTATAGGCGCTTTGAAATACAAAAATCAAAATCGATTATAACTTATTAAATTTGAAGAATACAATGTATAGGTATAATATCTTAAAATCTTTAAACAGGTAATCTTAATTAGTTTCTTCGTAGTTTATTTTTTGTCTTTCTTTTTTTTATATAAATCCTCTGAATCTTTACTTGCCAATAAATCAATTAATAATTTCTACATAAATCTACATAAATGTAGGATATATGTATGTAAAAATATGAATTTTCAAGAGTCTATTTGATTTATTCAACCAAACATATTCACGTTTCACCACTATCCCAAAATTTCATTGTAAGTAATTAAAATTTTGCGAACGTTTTGCTTCACATAACTTGAAAAAGAAAGATTTTGTTCTGAAATTGTCGGACAATTTCTTTCGGTTAGAGTTTTTTTTATAGAATCTGGCCCAGAACAAAACAAAAGTAAATTCAGACTCGAATGTTTGCACACATGCTGCTCCACTAGTACACTCATCAAACATTCATAAACAAATCAAATCGATATAAGTTTTTGAGTTAAGTGTTCGCTTTCGCAAAATTGTGTCACATGATGATAAACCAAGAAGATTCTCAGCATTGGCATTTGATTTAATAATAATTTATTGAAAATGCAACGGTTTGAAATATGATCGTAAAGACCATTATAAAGATTAGCAGAAGAGGAATGTATATTGAAATGCTTCAAACCAAAAACATCATTTTGTGATTTTTTTAAAAGAATGCGCTACTGTCAACATCTTATTGCACAAGGGTAAGTGACAAAAAACCACCCAACCTGCTGGAGTACAGTCAAAGTTAAAAATTAGGAAAAAAATATAAGATACCTAATAGCAGTACTATGAACTTCCACAGTTTCAAAATAAATAATTACTAGTTCTTATCATAGTTAACACATTTAGGCACGTTTCAAACTTCTCGAAACCTAAATAAATGGCAGATAAAGATCAGGAATTTTCTTTTTTTTTTGACAAAAGCACCACTTAAGCATTCAATCAACAAAAAAACTTACTTTCAACACTAAAAAAAAATAAACAAAATAAACGGCAAATCAATAAAAATACAAATAGTTACGCTTAAAATCTAATTGAACATCATCTACCTATACTTTCTTTAGATTAAGTACTACGTTTGTCTGGAACCGATTCTTGAAGCAAAATTCTCATGCCTAGGACTATCATTTGCAATTCCATTGTTTTTAGATTTTTGATTAGCATTTTTTTGATGGCGCAATTCCTTACGTTTCTCTCGTATTAGTTTTTTGGTGGTTTCAGTATCAAGTTCCTCCCAACCACCAGGATCTTCTTCTTCCCAGTCTTCCAGATCAGCCTGTTTAATGGATTTACAAAATTTTAATCTGGAGTAAGCGAATTGAAATATCATCTAACTTACGTTAACAGTAATGGGAACATCTGATTTCGCTTCTAATCTGGAGAAATCACGTTTATCTTGATCCTTGTCTTGACCTAGATATACTTTTAGTTGAGGTTTGATTTTAGGTGCCATTTCCTGAACAAGCAGATAGTTTGATGGTCCATTTAAATGCAAACAAAATTGAAAGTAATTCACTTACACTAAAGAAATCTGGTTCTGGTTCTTCATCTTTTGGTGTTGGTGGTTTAGCTATCTTCTGTCTATATTGCTCAATATGTTCTTCGACAGTGCGTGGAGCATCATCCCAGGAATTCCAATCGCGTTCTTGTCCCTGTGAAGACAGAAAAATTTGTTTTGTTTATTATTTTCCTTTTTTGTTATTTGTACCTCGAAAATAATTGGTTTATACTTGATTTAATTTTTTGGAGTGATAATTATTGTCAGCAACAACATTGACACATTGAAGAGATTCTGAATCGGACATTGAGGATTTTCTGCGCCGGGAAAAGCAGCACAATGCTCGTCGAAACAGACCAATGAGGCTCAAAAGAAGCACTTTTATTTGGTTTAGCATTATGTTGAAGATAGTTGAATGAATTAAGTTTTAATTTAAGAATAAACTATATATGGAAAAAATCCAACTGAACATTTGGATTGAATTTGAAGAAAAAAATTATGATGACAAGCTACGAATACGACGACGGGTTGGCTAATTTGTTTTCAGTTTTCCCTCATATCAGGGATGTAGAGAGGATATTAGAAAAAAAAATTTATGAACAGATGTTTTTGACAGACGTCAGTAAGTTGGGATGTGTTGAGAAAGATTTCGTTGATAACAAGCTAGGGTCCGGATACCAATTGGGCTTTTACCCCAGACGTCAGGCAAAAATAAAAATAAATTGATGGCAAAAAAAATATGGCAGCTCTAGCTCGAAGCAAGTCAGTACCTTAAAATAAAAAAAAAAAAATTAAAAATGAAATGAACAAGATTTACCATTTTCTTTTTTTTTTCTATTTTTGTGTGAAAGAGAAGCAACTAAGACAAAAGCGTAAAAAGCCCAATAAGTACTCTTAGCTTAAAAATTTTTAAAACTTGTTATGAGAAATTCACGGAAGATTAATAGGTAGGTAGGTAGGTACTCTGATGTTTTGTGGCTTTCTATTGTGGTCTAAGGCCGATATTCCCATGTCAAATCTGGACAATTCTGCCAAACTTGGCTGCTTGCGCGGTACAACAATGGAGGAAACTCGTTGCAATATGGAACTTACTCAGACTGGTATTTAATCAAGCGCTCATAAGTTATGAACACTCATATCGTAGTTCTCGGAGTCTGCGCCCTTAACTTCAAAGTTGGTCGAGACCAATTCATAACTCATAAAGTCACTTATATTCTATGAATACCATCCTTAATATTTTAAATCTTTAAATCTCTCACGTAGTCTCTTGATTTTTAAGTTTTAATAGAAACAAAAATATTAATAATAATTTATTCAATTTATTTGTTTAAGGGGATCATTTGCATTCTTCTTTTTTTGTCGACATTTTACATAAACAATTTCTATTAGCCATGGAAATACACAAAGTGCCATAAAAAAGTTTAAGCAGTGAAATGTTAGAATATAATCCTTTGTTCTGTCACGTATGTAGCCCACGATTGGTCCCACTATAAATGTTATGTTTCCCTGAAGAAACATAAACAAACCATAACCCGATGCAAAACTGTAAATTATTTAAAAAAACAAATTTTATTATTAATAAAATATAATGTATATATGAAAAAAATACTGTACAAAATTTTCTTACCGTTTCATGGGAAGATATTCTGCGACTGTCAACGACATTGTTACATGAAACCATGTGCGTAAGAAACCCAATACTGCTGTTATTATGGCCATACTAGTAAAATCAAATACTTCCAGAAAAGCTGTACAAATAAAAACAAAGAAGCTTTGTTACTTTATTTTTTATTTTATTTTTTTTTTAATTTTTCACATAAATAAGGTAAAGACCAAATCCTATTGGGTCCAATCGTCGCATACGATAACGAGTATAAGTAAACGTATTTTGTATTTCTCTCTCTTTCTTTTTGTACAAATTACAGCAATTGTCAATTCGTTTACGTTCGTTCGTTTATATTTATACTTGAACTCAATGTTTTAATTCGGTATTCACCAAGCGCTCCCAAACCTTAAGAGGCTAGTCAAAGTTTTTGTCTGAGTCAAAGCTCATAAATTAAAAGTAACCGAGATCACTCAAAAGTTATTCTCCGTAGCTGATACATCAAGCTACCTAAACCGACATAATGCCTCAAACAAGGGTTAATAACATGTTGACACTTTTTACTATTGAACCTGGTCAAAGATTGATGGTTTCTGGAATGCAAATACCTATCCTTCTCTGATAAGAATATCACTGTTGCAAAAGGTAGTATTTTTTCTATTTTTATTCACTGGCTTGATGTGTGTTTTTGCTGCTGGCAAGTCTATGTCTCGAAGACTAAGATACCCCCTCATTTCGGTGAGCTAACTGCATCGTAAGCAAGCTGCGTCATCGGAACTTAGCATTCCGACCTACCTTACCCACTTCCTTTCCCACTATCCTACCTAATCCTTTTTCCTATCTAACCCAAATTACCAACACTTTCTCCTCCCCTTTTGCCCGCAACAAAATGGAGGTGACATCAGCTTCCATCAACTAAAACGAAATCTTAGGATTAAGTAAAGTTCGATGGTTGGGCTCAGGTAAACATAAATCCCCATCAGCGGAATACGCTATACTCTAATCTATTCCAAAAAAGACCCCCGAAGCTAACTACTGCGAGAAAAGTGTAAAATTCAGCGCAAAAAACAAAAAAAGTCACAAAAAGAAGTGTTAAAAGTCTCGAGAAAAGTCGTGGGAAAATATGTGAAATACCGCTGATTAAACGCGGGGAATACCACGGAAAAAATCGCGGATTACTGTTGGAAGATCGTGGAATACCTCGGAGAATAGCAAAAATAGGTCACGAAAAAGGCGTTTAGTACGAGAAAAAATGCGTAAGATATTGCTGAGAAAAGCGAAAAAGGTCACAGAGAAAAACCTGTAAAGTCACGGAAAAAAGCCTGAAAAGTCGTGAAAAAAATTTGCACGACAAAAAGCGCGGATTCACGTGATGAACAAAAGTGCGGAATACTAGTACAGTGGTGAAAGAACTTTAAAACACCACGTGAATGATCGCAAAATACCGCAAAAAAAAAAACACAAAAAAAGTCACAGAGAAAAGCATGGTTTAACGATAAAAGTGTGAAAAGTCACGGACAAATATGAGGCGTACCATGATAAAAAGCGCAAAATACCATAGAAAGAAGTGAGGAATACTAATACTACATCACGGTATACCGCAGAGAATTGCAACAAAAGATTCTGACAAAAGTGCTACGTACCACCGGAAAAAGCGTACAATACCGCAGAGAAAAGTGAAAAAAGTCACAGAGAAAACGTTAAAAATGTATAGTTTAGTTTATTTATCTCTTTACATAACATTTAAAATCGCAGAAAAAGCGTGGAGCTTCAAGGAAGAATATGCGAAATACCACGGACGAGCAAGGTAAAAAGTGCGGAATACTGATAATAGAGCTTTTAAACACCACGTTTTTTTCCCATCTTTTTTTACGATTTTCACTTATTTTTCTTGATTTTCAACAATTTTGTACAAGTTTTTTCATTGGTGTTCCGCTTTGTTCCATTTTTCTCAAATGCACATGGAAAGCTGTATTATTTAGCCTTTTCCAAGTGGAAAAACCAGCCAAGCTAAAAAAGCAAATCTATGTCACCCAAATAAACATTTTGAACACCGGTAACACACTTATGTCAACAGTCATTAATTTATGATTATTTACCTAAACACACATGAATCTAATTCCTAATTCTAAGAAACTATAAGAACATATAAATCTTAGAGAAAATCTTACCAAATCTTGCGATAAAAGTAAAAAATGCTCCAGCCATATAAATGAAGCGCGATGAAACTGGTACAATAATAGAGCTTAATGCTATGACAACACGTGATATCATATCAGCAGCGGCTCCAATTGCGATAATGTTAGCAGTTTCCGTCTTGAAAAAAAAAAAATAAAAATAATTATAAATATGAACAAAAATAGGCTTTCTGACTCAAAAATTATAAAAAGATTTACCTACCTTAGTATACTTCAATTCAAAGAGGTACATCGGTTGCAAAGTGAAAAAAGCCATATCTGAGTATAAACAAAATGACATTCCCAAAACAATATTCAAATAAATAGGATCCTTTAGAAGAGACAAGTCCAAAAAGTCTACAATTGCTTGCCATAAAGTAGCTTTCTTCGGAAGTGGTTGTAGTTCCACAGATGCTGTACTCAAAACAATTGGTCCATTCCAATTGCCTAGACTAACGTAGCTTCCAAAGCCATTAGGTAAATTCTCGTTTGGTCGAAGAATTGTTGAATTTTGTGATTCGTGGCATCGTTCATTTGTGTCCATCAGAGGTTCCGAGCGATCTTCTGCAGCCTCATCATCGCTAATTACTACTCTTTTCATATGCCACTCAACAGGGTGCATAACGAGCATACCCAATATGGCATGACTGTTTATGGCTGCTAGAACCAATAAGGATCCTCTAAATCCATACCATTCGAAGAGTTTCTGCACAATAACCGGATACAACATACTTCCTATTCCGATGAGAGTTTGTGTCAAGCTCATTACGAATACACGTCGTTTAACAAAATAGCTGTTGAAGATTGTGTAGGATGAAGGAATTATTAGTCCAGCTGCTATACCCTGAAATAAGCTATAAGCCACCGTAAGTTCAGCAACGCTTTTCACATAAATTTGCATCACAGATCCCATGAAGTAGAGTATCCCACCAACTAATCCAACTGTCCTGATGGAGAATTTTTTGAAGAGATTATTTGCAAATAGCCCGGCAAAACTTAGTGAACAAAAGAAGGCACTTGTTATGAAAGCTATGGCACTTGTCTCCGCTCCGATGCTTTTTAGGAAGTCACCAAAGATCAAACCGAAGGATGGAAAATTTCCAAGAATACATGTCTGAATGCATAAAAAACGAAAAAAAATAATAAAAGTTAGTCATGTCCTACGAGGGATATTGAAATTATAAAAAAAAAAACTTTACAAAAGGCATTGACATTCCAATGCACACAAGGTATCCCCATCCACCATCTGGAGCCTCGAGTCTTATGTTTTTTTTCATATTTTCGATATCGATAAAACCGACTTTAGGCAACCGAACAACTTAACATAAAGAATTGCACTAAATTTGAGAATTTCACTGATGCCTACTAAAGGAACTAGATCAAAGCTCTATGATATCAAAAGATGCTGGAAGAGATAATAATTTGTTTTTGATTCTATGGATTTCAAAGCAGGAGGCTCGCAGTCGTATCTTTCTTATTCAAATGTTGATAAGAGCAATAAGATGATATTGTAAATCTTCAAAGAAGTCATCAAACGATGTGACGCTCTCCAAATGGCAGCATTTGTAATAAAAATTAATATCTTATCTGCTTCTGTTTTTGAGGAGTACCCAATTAAAAATAAATTAAGTAAGGCAAATAAAGATTCAAATGTTATTGTTTGCAAGGAGAGGAAGCAAAAACTGAATCATTACAGTCATTTAATGATCTTTAAGCTTTCCACTATGCATGTTTTATAAATCATACAGCACATCTGCATTCCATACGACACATATGTACATATGAAGGGCCGATTTCGTTGGTACTAAAACGACGAGAAAACTAAACGCTCTAGAATTGGTGTTTTAGTACGAATTAAACTTCAGTATTCTCTTTGCTTTTCACTAATCTTCCCATTTTGCTGATAAATTTTTTTACTGAACCGTCAATTGTGTCTTTTCTTTGTCGTCTTAGTACATTTTTGACTGCTGTTTTAGTAAATCTTGACTTTTGGTTTGTTCTCTATTAAATATTTTTATTGATATAATCTACATAAATACCATTTCCTAGCTGATTTCCCTTACCATATTACCTTTACCATGACAATTGTAACAAATATCGAAATATATTTGAAAGTTATTTACTCTGAGCCCAGTTTATCAGACTTAAAAGTTTAAAATTGATATTAAGGAGAATCCTAAAAAAATTGACTATGATCGGTCTTTCCCATGGCCCTTTATTTATTAATAATATTTTTATTTATTTATTTTATTATATTTTCTGTTGTATTAGCTTTCATTTGACACCTCAGTCTAAGAGATCGAAAGAAAATTGCTAAAGATACAGCCTTTTATATAAACCTATACTAAAGTTGGCCACTGTGGCGTATACGTAACATTTTTTTTCTATATGAATTTTTTTGTCCTGATAATATTTTTAAAAATAAATCAATTTCTATAATGATGAATTGAAGGGCGCTGGCCCTGCGGATCTGCATCAACTTGTGTGTGACAAAATAGAAAAATGCAACAAAGTCTTATGGTTTCATTGCACTTTCAAGAGTGAAATAAAGTACAAAACTGTTTTGGAGTTTATTGCACTTTCTAGAGTGCAACTAAGTCCAAAATTTCGTTTTGGACTTTATTATATTCTATCTTTATGTTTAAATATTAATTTAATTATCGAGTGAGTAGTATTCAGGAGCTAATTTTTGTTTATTTAAATAAAATTCTGTTTAGCATTTGTATGGTTCCATTCATGAAACATTTATTATTGGCTTTTATTCACATTTTTTGTTCACTTTTGTTTTTATCATCATCATCATCATCATTATACTTTTCTTGCTTGTTTTTATCCAGGTAGGTAAGTACGAAATATTGTTACTTGTAAAAATATATAATTATGTATTATGCATATTTAAATACATTTATGTTTACACACATACAATTACTTAAAATGTTTTTTTTGTTTTTTGTTTGATTTTTATAAAATATATAATTTGTTTTTACTACCTAAATAAATATTTACATCATAGTAGTGATTTTATTTTGTTAGTTTAGTTAATATTTTTTTTTTAATTTTTATGTAAAAAAAAAATTACACTTATACAATTTATCATCTTTGCTGTTTTCATTATTTTTAAGGTACACACATCGAAAATAAAAACAAAATGTTTTATAATTTTAGTTTGCATTACAAATATTTTCTACTTTTATTTAAAAAATATATTTTATTTATATCGACTTACATAACTAATTAATTTTTAATATAGGAAGATAAAGTTAATACTCTTTATTTTTTTATTTCTCTTAGTCCTAAAATCGTGTTTACACGATTTGTTTAGTATCTTTTATGAAACGGTTTTGTCAAACATTTAAAATTTTGTTGCTTATATTTTTTAAGTTCCTATCTATATATGTACTTTTTATAAATTGTTTCTATTTTATTTCTTTTTTTTTTCTAAAAAGTAAAAATATTGGTCATTGGCCTTTCTCTTAATATCTACGTATGTTGGTATATAAACATTTTTTTCTCTCTTTCTCTTAACCTCTTGTTTGAATTATCACAAAAATAGTGAGTTTAAATTAATTTTCAAATTACATAAAAAAATGTTGTCGTTAAGTTTTTTGTTTGTTTGGTTTTAGTAAATGAGTTTAATATTGATTGAAAAAGAAAGATGTGTTTTATTTTGTCTTAAGAATCATTAAGTAAATAGTTGTTAGTTTTTTTTTTGTTTTTTTTTTTATAAATAAATGTTTGTTTTTATTTTTAAGATTTGTTAAAATATTTTGTGTTACTGTTTAATATCATTTTGTTGTTCTTTGTTCTTCTTGCGACTTCGTAAATATGTTAAAAGGTATTCAGTTCCCCAAGCTATACTGCAGATATATATGCAAACACTTTGGGCATGAATGCATATAGGATAACTTTGTGTAAGATCACGAATAGCACCTGTAAGAAAAAAAGAATATTTTTATTTTTTGATTTTTGCAATGAGTTTGATAGGAAATAATAAACAAAAATAACATTAACAATATTTTTTTTGGTAAATTTTGAATAGTAAAACAAATAACATGCCATTTGGAAACCAATTACACATTGTTACCTTTAAAACTGACTCCATTAAGTACGTTACATCATAAATTTTATTTATTTATTTTGGGAAAGTAAATGATATCATTTACTAGTGTATTCTTAGTCATCATGTATTATTATTAGAAAGTAAAAAACGTTTACTCTTACGAACAAACAAAGGGGATTCTTTAACACACATGAATGTGTTCAGAAAAACCAATGGTTGGTATATTTTTTTCTAACCAAGCAAGAATTTTTGTTTTTGGAAAATAATATTTAAAAATTGTCTTCTTGGCAAACTTTTTGTTTGCAGAATGCCTACGGTAATGAGTAGGTGTAAGTGTGTTTCTTACTTTGCTAATTTTTTCAAAAACTTAGTCCAAACCCAAGCAAATCTTTTTGCAAATATTTCAAAAAAATCACCTAAGATGATTTTTTATTTTGACCTCTGTAGCCCCTACAAAGTTTCTTATGGGAAATATTTACTAAGGATACTAAAAAAAATTGGATATGGCTGGAAATAAATCTCAAAAATGTTTTTGCTAAAAGTATTTAGTTTTTTTTTCAGATATTAATTTGTTCAAAAATTCTAAACATATTTTTTTTTTCTAGAAAATTTGGTGTCAAAATATTTGTGAGCAAATAATAAAAAGGGTCAAAGTGTCAAAAAATATATATCACTGTGTGACACTCAAAATATACGCGGGCGGACACCTATCACGTTTTATAGAGCTTGTTGCACTGATGCATTTTGGGTTTTTGTCTCCAAGTTGTGGGTGGTAATGAAATTTCATATAAAAATAAGATAAATTAAATGAAAAAATGAAAAACACTAATTATTAATTTATTTTATTTTATTATTAAAATAATTTTCAAAACTTTAATTTTAAATTAGTTTTAAGGCGACTCGTTTCGGAGTGTCTCACTCCATCATCGGGCTCGTGACGTTTGATGTTATTCGTTGTTGCACTGATTACAAAACAGTGTGAAACAATTCCACAACACCCCCAAAATCCTGACTTAGGACCATAAAACGTTTTTGGACCTTAATGTACTGCAAAAAATCTAGCTTCGTCAATTTATCACCAAATTTGGATTTTTTACTGTTTTGGAAAGAAGACATTTAGACCTTTTAAAACTAAAATTTTTTTTTCTTAGCCAATTTTCAACCGAATTTTATAAAAAAAACCTCGTTTGGGTCGGAAGTAAACAATATTTTAGAATATATTTTTAAAACGGCATATTTTTTTTAAAACAAATGCTTTAAATTGATTTCGAAGTTTGGTAAATGACAAAAAAATGGAATATTTGAAGTTATTCAGTTTTTACAGTCTAGGTGGCTTAAAAAAAAAATGTCGTGTGGACATTTTTTTACATTTTTCAAAAGGTCTATATGTCTACTTTCCAAAACAATAAACAAGTCTAAAATGGGTAAAAATTTGAGGAAGAGGGAAAATTAGAAATAAATGAAAGTGGAAAAAAAACTTTTTGTTGTCCCTAATTTTAAATTTTGGCGGCGTTACGAAATTTTTACTTACCGTTTTGTAATTAGTGCAATAAGCTCTGCAAAACGTTATTGTTTTGAACTCCAAACTAAGTATACCATTTTATTAAAAAAGATACAATTTTAGAAAAAAAAATTTGAAAATCGTTAGAACCGATTAAAAAAAAAAGTTTTTTTTATATATAAAAATTCTCAAACCTTGTTCTAAAAAAAGTTGCTAATCCATTTTCAAGAAAATATTAATTCACATCAAAAACCAAAATTTCAAAAGAATACATTGACCCGTTTTCGAAAAATTGATTTTTCAAAACAAAAAAAAAAAAAAAAGTTGAAAGATTTTTGAAAAATCCAAAAATTATTTTTTTGAAAATTTTGATGTAAAATAATTTTAAAGTTGTTAAAAAGCTTCAAAATTGGAGAAAATCAAAAATGAAAAAAAAAACGGTTGCATAGTTACCGTTAGGAGAATTTTTACAAACATTTCTTTCATCAAAATCGTAGAATACCTATTTTCTTAATGAAAAATGACAGAGTCATAGTTGTTAAAATCGATTGAATTTTTCAACACATGAAAGTTACGTAAGCAAATAAAAATTGTAAAAAATCTTCAATTTGGGTAATGACCATTTGAAAGTACGAGTAGTATGAACTTTATTTTAAATAAATTATATGTTGTAGCAAAATAATTATACAAAATAATTTTAAACGTGTCTACCAATTTTTTTTGGCTTAGTGATTTAAACAAAATATGCGCAGTTAGGCTGCCTTATTCCTGCAATTTACATTAATGGTAAATTAAAATATATTGTTTTTTAAATGAAATATACGATTTTTTCTTGTTCTGTAGGCAGAATATGTTTTTGGGATACGAGTATAAAAAGTACCTAAAACTAGATGATAATTTGTACGCTATAAATTATTATAATTATCCTAAATTATTTCATTTCATGCATTACTTCATATTAGGCTTTATTTAACAAAAAATACTTCAATTCAGAAGAGTCTCTTAATTGAGCTCATTAAGGCATCTCTATCCTTTGCTACAAAAAAAAAATAATAAAAAACAAAAGTATATAATCAAATTGCTTTAGATGTACATAATTTTGTATTGTCAATCAAACACAATTCATATAAAGGCTTATCAATAATATTGTAGCTGTTCAAAACACGAGATCTTCTATAAAACAAAATAATTTAACAAAAAAACAAAAAAAAACACCAATTAGCTATGCATAAAAATAAAATAAAAGCAATTTTTATTTTGTTTCGTTTTTAAACAGTAAAAGTCATATTTTTTTTTTAAATTGATTGCGATAAGGCAGACAAATCACGTGAAAATAATAATATTTTCAATGACACATTACAAGATATGAGTGTGGTTAAGATTTGTTTTAAATCCTTGACTCGGTATTGAAAAAAAAGTAACCAATGTCAATTTATTGATTGCTGAAATAAAAACAAGTTCCGGTATAATGTAACATCAGGAGTTTTATTTTTTTTTTTTTATTATCTCAATATAAAGAAAGAAAATAAACAAGTTGAAAAGCAATGAACAAATTACTTTTTTTTTTTAGGTCAAAAGGGTGGCAACCTCACATTTAAAACAATGAGACAACCGTTGATGAAAGCTGCAATCGAGGTAATCGTGCAACATTTCAATAAATTATCGAAATGTTTTGTTTTTGTATTACGATGAAGGGTAGTGCGTCATCTGCACGAAAATTTATTAAGAATACAGTGGAATAGTAGTCTAATCTAGTATTTTGGTGCATTAAAGTCTTTAAGTTCTAAGAATAAGAAGATGCTTTTTCATTAATTTTAACTAATTGTACGAAATTGGGCAAGTACAGTCACTGTTGTAATTGTATGCAGAAGAAAAATAAAAAATGGAAAATAGATTTTGTGAAAAAATAGAAAATTTTTATTATTGTTATTATTGTACTATTCGTACTAGAATGTCAGCTTATTAGACTTGACCATTCTTTATTCCGTTCAATTTTTCAGTACACCCTAACGTAAACGTCACGCAAGAGTCTTATAATATTTAGGATTGCTGTAGGTCAAGAGTTGCCATGTATTTTTGCATTTATGAGCCAAAATCATGGAGGTGGGAAATTTCATTATGCATATTATTAAAAATCAAAATTGTTTAATAATTAAGTGTAAGAGATATTTATTTGTAATGTGCTAAATTTAAATTATATGTCCGCACAAATATATTGACCACCCTGTACCTATTTAATTTAGTACTAAAACGATTTATACATTTATACATACATACATGCGTATGCAATTCATGTTATCATTTTATCATTTTACTCTCTAGCTGTACAATCGAATCATTATTTTAATGTTATAATATGTATACTTTTCTCTTAACTCTAAAATGTTAACTGTTAGTTTTAAGCTATGTGACTTAAATATGTTTGCTTAAGAAAATGACTTGTAATAAAGCTCTCGATAAAACAAGACGTGTTTTTTGCTTTTTATGATTTTTTTTATATTTGCATGTCAATGAAATTAATTTGCTTGTATGTATTTAGTAAAGTAATCGCTTATTTAGTAAAAGTAAATTGATTATATAAGTTTGTGCGCTCATATGCTGAGTTTAGTTATCATTTAGTAATTCCTAAACGGGAAGAGCTCAAAATAATTTATTTTATAATTTATTGCAAAATATTGAACTTTGAGTGTAGTTTCTTTTTTAAACTGGATAAATTCCAATAACTAATCCAAAATCAGTATTAGTTGTTATGCCCGCCTTCCACGACACAATATTATTGTGCAATAATATTGCCTAAAAATATTGTACAAAAAAGGTTTGTTCATACACGACTCAATAGTACTAAGCAATATTTCTATGCCTCTTTGCTTATTCTGTATCTGCCTCGTTGTGGAAACGAAAAATATTGACTAAAGATTCAGAAAATATTAAATTTTTTAATATTTAAAATCTAACGAAATATTTTTGAGGATTTGTTGTAGTGGTCTCTATTTTACATCATAATATTGACACAAAATTATAATTTAAATATTTATTCATTGCAAAACAGGCGTTCCCGAAATGACGCTTAATTGATAAACGCTTTATATAAGAATATATTAAATTCAACATTAATTACCACTTTAATTTAATTTATTCATGGATAAAATTATGTATGGAACGATAAACCAATTCCATGAGATTCCGAGAAGACTATTTGTAGAGCCATCTGAACGTTAAACAAATAAAAAAATGACATTTTGTCACTGTAACTACATTGAGACATATTTTTTCGGACAAGTTTTGTTTAAATATAACTTACGATTTTTATCAGTTTTTTGTGAGGCACTTGAAAATTCTTGAAGAAAAAGTTGCCTAAGAATATAAGAAGCTAAATTTATATATTTTAGCCACTTGTATTTCAGATTTTTGGTTATGAAAGCGTTCCCGGAATGAATTTCCGGTTATATTAGATCGAATAAAACAAAAACTAATTCTGTTTCAAGCAAAGTATTTGCATTCGGACATTTATCTCAAACCCTCTCCTCCTTGCGTACACCCTTAGCCCACGGCAACCCTGCCAGTCTTAGGTTTTTATTTAAAGTGGCTGCTGGCTCTCTAACTATAATGTATGTTTTGTTCAATCTCAACAGAGTTTTCTTTCATAAGAAAACTATTATTTATGGTGGGCATGGGAATGACATTTAATTTGAGTTCTTGAAGTTCAAACTAAAATCATATTTTGTACTAAAAAATAATAATTTGACGTCACTGTAAACAAAGTGTGTCATTCCATGAAAAAATGCAATATAATTAAAAATTACAACTTTTTAAAGTGTCTGTATGATAAATAACAATAAAAAAAAACTTTTAACAAAACAAAACATCATCAACTTACCAATGAGTGGTCCAAAGCAGATAACAAATACTGCTTTACCCACCAAATGCCAGCCAAAGGCTGAGGGTAGTTTTTCCAGTGAACAGTATTCTGACACTGTGAGTGTAAAATTACTTAAAGCTGATCCTCGGAAGAAACCGCAAATTGACAGCCAAACCATTAACGCATGCCATTCAGTTTGCTCTGCCATTACTAGAAAAGAAATAAACAATTTTTTATTATTAATTCAACTGACTACTGACTATAATTACACTTGGATTGTTACGAAAAATTAAACGTCGCTATTATTAGGGGGCTTCACATTGACTAACTTAACGGAGGACGAGCTTTAAAAATGGCCGGATGACAGCCGGTCAAATGGTTTTGAAATTATTTTGATATTTGCCTAGGGAAAGAGGTGTCATTTGGTCGTCCAGTAAGTCAGTCAATGTGAACCCCCCTAATGAAGCGTCAAAAATTCACGTTTAATACGTCAAAAAAAAACAAGAAAAACTTACTTGATCTCGTAATAGCTACAAAAATAATCGAGATTAGAAAAATCGTTCGCTTTTTGATGTTCGTCCTATCAAAAATTGGCGGCAACACAACTCTCGCCGCAATATCGGTGATCGCTGTGATTGACAAACAAAAAGCCACATCTGACTTGTGGTAGCCCAGATTGGCAAAGAAAAAAGGTGTCACCATTTTAAAGTTCATCTCGGCTACGTAAAATATTGACAGACCAAACAGAATATTCAAAAACATCTTATCTTTCAGCAAATCCACGTCCATGAGGTCGGCAAACCTTTTCCAAAATCCTGGCCTCTTTTGTTTGCTCTCCTCCAGTTGCTTCTTTTCACTTTCGGTGGGCTTCATTTTAATGAACGAATCCTGGTTGTCATTTGCGAGACTCCCCGATAGTGTATGCACACGCTTTAGCTCACGATCTTGTCGCTCAAGTTCGGCATCGCCGGTGTTCATATGAACCTGAAGAATGCTTCCTGTGAAATCCAACAAAGACAAGTTAGATGTGACCGATTGCTTGCGGTGCCTTAGCACTGCATTCATGTCACTATTAGAGTAATTCCTTTCGGCTGACTGAACTCCTGCCAGAGACATAATCCTTGGAAATGATGTTCTTTTCGGAATACCCGTCCGGTTACCATTCATCGAGCTCATTGCTAATTCGGAGAAATTTTTCCTCATACTATTCACTTCAAGATGTTTGTTAAACAGCAGGGTATTCATCTCTGGCAAGGCGTCTTCGTCTTCACCATCTTTGATTGGATCGTATTCTAGTTCTGGTACCGGCAGCATTTCCACATCCACTGGTTCGTCTATCATATGCCATTTGGCTGGTTGCAACAAAATTGAACCTACTAGGGCATTGAGTGAGACTGCGGCAAGACATAGTACTGCCCCTTGGAAGGCATACGCTTCGAGAAGTATTCTAACTAATTGTGGCATTATTAGCATACCCATAGCCGTACCAGCCATAGACAAACCAACTGCCTGCCCTCGTTTGTTCTTAAAGTAGTGATTGAGGGCAACAAAGGCTGCTGATGTGGAAAGGCCCACACCGATGCCATTGATGACACTATACGTGGCTAAAATGTGTGGCATACTACTGGCAGGGGAGGTGAGGGCCAAGCCAAGGCCACATAATAATGATCCAGCGATGGCAACTTTGCGGTAGGAGAATTCTTTTAACAATGGACCAACAAACAGTCCAGAGAAGTTCATGCATACATCTAAGGTACTTATAATCACAGCTGCTCCAGTGGTTCCCACATTGAGATCCCTTAACAAATCACCAAATAGTAGTCCAAATGAAGGTTCTATTGAACGTGTACAAAGCTGAAAAAAAGAAGAAGATGGAAATATTCATTTTTAGGAATAAATAATATCAGAAAGTGTAGAAATGTTTAACTGATACTTTGAAGAATTTTTAATGATGAAAGTCTTCGTAGTAATTTGGCATCACTGAAAAAAGGTATTTAACGAAACTTAACGATTGAATAGAAAGCAAGCAAGTGGAAATTGAATATGTATGATGTGTCTGATTGAACATACTTTAAGTGGAGCAAGAGCGTGACCGAAATTTAAAAAGGTAATACTTGATTACTGTTATTAAAAAAATGGCAAAAAGTAGCGAATTGCGGGCTTATTTTAACAAACATTATGAACTTATTTCCTACGGAGGTGTTTCTCTGCACCGGAAAAAATCCTTGGAGGCTTCTATTATGTCATTTAAAGAATGGTTTTCATGTTTGTGCAAAAAGTTAGTAGAAACATAGGGAAAGGTTATTTGTGTGAATAAAAAATAAGATTCTATCACTAATGTATTCAGAAATTTACTTAATAGGAAAGCAAACAATTTACTGATTTATTTATTATTTTTCTTGATTAAATAAATCAATTCAATCCAATTTAATTCGTTTGTAATTAAGAGATTAAAAATATACGTCAATAGTTATTGATTAAGTGAGTTTGATAAGAAAATTTCAAGTTGTTTTGAGTTTTGGATCTTTATACGTGACCTCCTATGATAAGTTGGGAGATAAATAGGTATAAGGTTTTATGACTTGAAGGTACTTTAGTTTACTTAAATTTTATAAACTCGTATAAAATTGATTATTGTTTGTTATTATAATAACTATTTATTTATTTATTATTTTAAAACTTTCTTGAGATAGGTAGCCGCTAGATTCTATGATCTGATGATATATTTGTGGTCTAATATTTTTCAAAAGATAACGAATAGAAACAAAAAAAGAATATAAGCAAAAAAATTAATTAAAGGGGTTTGATATAATAATACATATATAGTTTAAATTTTACTTGTGATAAATAAATATCAAGGTATGCATTCGATAACAATCAAACATGAAAATAAGAAAAAAAGTAGGTGTGGCAGTTCTGTATGGATCTAATTCTTTTAAGCTTAGTATATGGTGGTTTTTGAAGACTGTCCAAAACTAACGGTTCCCGCGATTTTAACGATTTTTTGTATTTAAAAAACCATCTAGCTGTCGTAATAAAGCTTAGTTATAGAATTTCCCAAAATAGTGTTTTGGTTTTTTTTTTTTATATTTTTATGAATTTTTGAAAAAAAAAAATGTATTTGTAACTCGAGTTTGTCGACACTTGTTTTTGTCTTTTTTTTTACTTTTATATTTAAGATGAATTACTTTGATTCAACCGTGTTTTTCTTAGGGGAAATCACTTTAAACTCCCTTCTTTCATCTTTGCGAAAAAATCTTCGTTTTCTTGGATTTAACGTTGTTTTTTCTCTGTGCGAAAATTAGCGCATATAAAATCCGTCCAAACACGTGGACAGATTTTCTTCTAATTTGGTACAGATGATTTTTACGTAATTTCGAAAGCCCTCTTTTTTTTTTTTTTTGAATATCTCGTGTAGAACTAATACCTATGATATAACGGTTTTGAGTTATTGGGTTTTTCTCGAAAACAGCTTTAACGATTTTGTTAAAAATTTGTGTATGTATTATGTTTAGTGATTACAACAAAACTGCATTTTTAGTTTTTCTCAAAAAACTCGAACATCGGAGAAACAGCATTGCCATTTTTTTTTTTTAATTTTTTTTTATTTTGTTTTGTGTGAATATCTCGTAAGTGGTTATAGTGATTTTGACTAAAACTTTTGCACAGATATTTCATATAACCTTAAAGAATCTAATTAAGTTTAAAAAAATATGTATTAATTAAGAAACTAAAAAAAAAAATAGAAAAAAAAATTAGTTTTATTCCTTTTAATATACTTATATTTTGAAAATTTCTAACACAGTTACTTATTTTTATAAACTTTATATAAGAGGCTTTAACGTCTATAGCAACTTTAACCCAAAGAGCAAGTACATGCGATTCAGTCGTGCATTTTATTTTTTTTTTGTTAAGCAAAAAGAAATTTATTTTGGCTATACATGAAAAAGAATATTTCTGATAGCTTAATTATTATCCACGCTTTTGGCGTGTGATCATTATTCTCAATATTATTTTATAACAACACTTTTATAAATAAAACTACTGATACAAAACAATAAATTTTGTATAGAATATTATAACAATACCAAAGTCATTACGCTAATGGTATAGTCATAATTATTTATATTATTACCATGTGCGGCCCGAATGGCTCAAATAAAAATCACTAATTTAAAAGACTCTTTAACTGGCACAATAAACAACTCATTACCACGTCAAGTATATCAAACAAAAATGATTTCAAAATAATGTGAATACGTCAAAGGAACAATCAAATACTAAACAAAAAAAAAAAAAAATTGATAAATAAAATAAATTGTTCAAATATGGTGCGGCCCAGTCGAATTTTAATGTTAAGTTCGAAAAATCATTCAAATCGGAGCAGCTTTCCCCGGTTCTGACATAATTTGCTTTAATTACTATACTCAACTTAACTTTTTTTCAAGACTATTCAGTTTGATACGTATAAATTCTCTTCCAAAATTCTTGATCTATCTATGTATCTTCATCAGCAATTATTGAAGCCTGTAATGTTTATTAATGGATTTTTTGAGACAATTTAAAAACAAAAATATGTTTATGACCTTGAACACTGAAACATAATAAAATTTGGAATGCTATAAGAATCAATTCTAGGAATGTTGAAATCATTTTTGCATGCAATGTAAAAATATATGTAGGTATGTCAAATCTTCAAGGTTGAACTGTCAGATTTTGTAGAATGAGTTTACATTTTGAACGTGTGTGTTAATAACTTTTGGGGTAGGTAATGTGATAGAAAGATGTAAGTACTTACTTTTAAAGTGTTAATACGCTATCTTACAGGATACAATAGAAGTTCAAAATTGGAATATTAAATATGTAATATGAATATTTAAATTATTTTATAAATCTAAATATGTACATTAAATATTGTGCATTATTAATAAATGTATTTGCTGTAGACAATTTGTGTTTTGAGGAAGGCTATATTGGTCTTCAGTATTTTGATGTTTATTATCATTTACTATTTTTGTCGTTTTATGCAATGACAGATTTCTTAAATCAAGCCCATTGTTTTGTATATTATGTGCATTATAAATACATATTAAAGCACGAGAGGCAGCGTTGCAATTTTCTTAGTCATTTCGGGACGACTAAATAATGCATGTCGCGATAGTTTAGCCAAAACTATATTCAAATATGCAAGTCAGCTGTTTGCGTCTTGGTGGGTGTGGCCGTAAGATCACGTCTATGAATAGTTCTTGCTCCATAATTGATAGGACAAAGGAGATCTTGGAACTTTAAAAATATCACTTAACCTCTTCTTTATCTGAAAGCTAAACAGATCCAATAGTTTATTTTTTACGCAAATCAGATCTGTCTAAGATAGCCTCTATTTGTTATTGTTACCAAAACCGGCCCTGTCGTGCTCCAATATTGTGACCGAATTTGTTGACTTAATTTCCTTCGAAATTAATAATAAATACAATTTTGGCTGTTATATGGCCTCAACATTAACATTCAAAAATAAAAACAAACAAACAAAAAAAAAAAAAACAATATAAAAAAAAACAAATCCAACAAACAAAATATTGAGCTTGATCATTGAACTCTTTCTGATTTGAATAACATTTTTTTTGTTTATTGTGAAGTTTAGTTCAGGTATTCAATATTTTTAACAACATATTAAAAGTAATAGGTTTGTGTTAATAAAATAGATATTTATTAGAGGTACGTCAAATATTGTTTAAAGCAGAGGTGCAAAATAACGTTTAGTTAATAACCAAGTTCCGTCTAAAAAAAAAATAAAAATAAATATTTTATACAAAACTGTAATTATAAGTTCACAGAATTAATTGAAATCAACACACCACACTAGCACAAGCAAATGTAAGAGTATATACCTAAGCTTTTACTTTTAGTTTAATTTTATGGAAAATTCCATTTGGCATATCGATCGTGCTCATGTATTCAAAATTGGATATTAGATCTTCAAGCGTAGCGTGTTGTGAACTATTGCGGTTATAGGTTTATGGTTTTGGCTATAAATCTTAAACGATGTTATTGTGTTTGACAGTTTAACTATTGTTAGTGATTTCTTTATCTTTTCTTTAGAAAACAATATATACCGCTTTAAATGTTTGCATTAAAATTTGTGTAAGCCGAATAGCTTAGCTAATATTTTAAGTCAAGAATTCAAAAATTGATTTGGGAAACAATGCTTTCAGAAATACACTTAACCAAGCAAAATAAACACTCAGAGAACAAGCTTTGACGCCACAAAAAAGTTGACCAGCTGACCGTAAATAAATCCCAAAAACTTAAGATGCCAATAGTCAAAAATTCAAAATAGCTTAAAACCCGTAATACCTAAATTCCGATCACGCTATGATCCAAAATCTAAAACAAAAAAACTACTGATAATTCAAAATCTAGAAAGTCCAAAATCTATAAAATTTCTAAAATTCAGAAATTTTAAAGTGCAAGTTCCATAAAATCAAATATCTAAAAAGTCAAATCTCTCCATCCTGAAATTCTAAAACCGTGAGACTAGGGCTTAGGGCTTTCTATTAGATGATAATACCTACCCCTTTACGACCCCACTGTCACAAGAGTAATGGTATCAAAATGGCGTCAATCGGTGGGGCGAGGCTGTGCGCGTTAACTGAAATTTCTTCATAAGTGTTCTAGAAGTCACCATTTCTCCCTGAAGTCTGCCTAGATTCTGTCGGTATTGCAGATGAGAACAAAGGCCACAGTGCATTTCAGGCTATTTCAAACAAAACAGAAACATATCTGTTGCCATTTCCAGGCGTGCAAGATTCTTCGTTAATAAATTGGATTTAAAAATCCAAAAATATTCTTCCTAATTTTATTCAAATTTTATTTCCATTAATAATAATAAATCATTTCTGATGCAAAATTTAACCTCTGGTGACTTGTGTTAATTCATTTATAATTTGTTCTTGTTCTAATTTCCGATTTGTTTTGCATTATTTATTTTGACCTCCTTGTTGTACAGATACAAGCACCGAAGTTGTCACTTCAAAGGCTGCTCTCTTCATTGTTTTGTATTTTTTTTTTTTTCATTTTTTTCCTTCAACTTTTCTATTTTTACTTAGAAACGACAACATGCACTTCAAATCCAAAGTATTCTGCAATGTTATTAATGGTTGCATCACCACCCACTTGGTTCCACCCACCCACATATAAGACTAGACAAACGCACACGACCTTTCTGTCTGTTATGCTATGCAGTTTATGGATTTAAATTCTAAACAAAATACAAAAACAATAAAAATAATTCAATTTACTGAGAAGTTTATGTAGGGTGTTAGGAGGAGTAAATAAGAAAAGGGTAAAAGACATTTTTTTTTTTAATTTGAGTTGTCTCAAGAATTTTGACTTTTCTTCTTTTAAAATCTCTTTTGTGTTTGATTGATTTATCTTGTAAATAAAGTAGAATAATAAAACACTTTAGTTACAAAAATTGGTATTTTCGGAGATTTTTAAAAATGTAGGAGCCTTACACGTCCTTAAACAAAATTCTGACCTTAAAGCACCTGCAAGTCTACAAGTACACTGACCAAGAAATTCAGCAACAAAATTCTTACTTACTTTTGTATAGCTCTTTGATTTAGAAAAAAGTCTGTACTATCTATTGCCCTTGTCAACATTTGCCCCATTTTACCCTACAAAAATCAAAATGGCTTCTTTGCTTTGATTGAATGTCATCATAGGAAAAGGAATACAGTTTTGCTAACCAAATCAAATCTTCTGAGATTTAAAAGCAAATAGCATCATCCTATGTATTTCGAGAGTGTTTGTTTAGCAATATACAAAATGGAAGGAGGGAAGGAAATTGAAAGATTGCTCTTTTGAAGAAGTGAACTCGTTAGTTCGATGATTGATATCTAAAAATAAAGTCTTAAATCATTCAAAAAAGAGTGCCAAATAACTCGGCCATGTTAGGAAGTGGCATAGTGGGATGTGTGGGTGAGTATACTGTTAAAAGGTTGTTGATGATGGCGTCAACCTCAAACTTTCACACAAGTAAATTGCTTTTTTTGAGTAATTTCATCGTCCATGTCCGAGGAAATTTCTTTCTTTTCCTTCCATATCCAAAGTTGGATCCGTATGGCATGATGTAAGCAAAAAAAAAAAAATACTTGTTGAACACATTTCCCTCAATATTTGTACAAAAAAAACATGATAAGGGTTATATTATGTACTGACATGAGTGTATTAGTGAATGGTCTGAAATTATAGGACTATGAACTTTAAATGACGTCACTCAGACACATTGTCATCATCTCATCGTTTGCATCATAAAATTTCATAAAATTATCATTTTTTTAATGAATATTAAATGGGGATGGCATCCAACATGACTTGCCAAAAAAACAGCAGTTTTAATGCATGAAAACCGGTATTCATTTGAAATTCGTGATATTTGTTTACAAAATAAAATTTATAATTTTAAGCAAAAAAAAAAAAAATTGTTTTCAAGGCACGCGGTTTGGGCCCCTAAAATTTAAGCTAAATATTAGTTTTTGTAGTGAAAATATTTCATAAGAAATTTATTTGTTTGTTTATTTTTTTTTTGCTGGGTACAAAGTTCATTGTTTGCCGAACAAATATTTAATTTAACATTTAAAAATGAAGATAAAATATTTAAGGAATTAACATATTGTTAGTAAATACACTAGCCTAAAAAATTAAAGAAACAAGATCTTTTTTTATGAAAATTTTAGTGAGTTGAGATAGACTGTGTCTCAGTGGAAAACAGTCACATTGAGATGAATTAAAATTCATTTGAAATCCTTATTTTTAAAGCTTCTTAATCTATTGACTTTTTATTTTTTTTTTAGCTAAAATTATGTCGAAATCATTAAAAATGCCTGCCTGATCATGATAATAAAAAATAAAACCTTTAATTTTTTTTCTTCAAAAGTTTGATTGTTTGTAACAAAGAAACGGTTTGATATTATAACCTTGAAACCTTGCAGGAACTTAAGGAGTGTTTTAATTCACAGTCATTATTAGTCATTTTTATGGGTAGCTGTGATTTAACCGTTATTTGTTTAAAAGTTCATAAATATCCTTTTTTATGATGTTTTTAAAAATTAATGTCAAAGATGAAACAAAATATGGACGTGAAAGTTACAAAAATTATCTTAAAGGAAATTTGTTTCAATTTTCGAAACTGTCCTTAAAATTTATTAACGGTAATTAGTTGCAGAGATATTGATATCTGAAAAAAGGAAACGTCATTATCTTCTCAAAGACCAATAAATGGGTTGAAAAAAATCGTATCAAAATATTAAAAATAAGGAATTAAAGCTGAATACACAAGCTTTCCGGACATTATAAGAATATGAATATAATAACGGTGGGTTTTAAAAATAATTCAATAAAAGATCTGAAATGAAAAATATATAAAGTTTTAAATTCTCTTTGCATTTAAATTTTATGGTCGTCTTGAGACGAATTACGACCATTCGTAAAAAAATCAATAGTTTTTTGTTATCATTCCATTTCTTCCACTAGTGTATATTTGAAGAAGTTTCACTGAGTTTCCAGCTTACTTCGGTTACTGAGCTTAAAGATTTTCTATCAGCTTAATCCAAGAATTCGTAAAGGCCAACAAATTTTTGTGAACAAAATATCTTATACTTGACCAGCTAAGGCCTAAACCTCCATCTCCATTCTTTTGCATAAAAAACTGCTTGATTTCTCTAATTGATTTGACAATTTCCTGCCTCAAATATGTTACATTATTACAAATCAATATAGAATCAATTAACTTGCTGATTCTATTTCTAGAAGGTTGTCAGTATTTTGACAAAGTACCTAACATCAAAGACCTATTATTTGACTTCATGTATAAATGCAAGTTAGAAAATAGAAATTAATTAATTTTATCAATCAATTTTCTAATTCGTGACAGAATCAATTGCAGTTTATATTATTGAACTATTCTAATGGGAATTGTATTGAATTGCTTAGTTTAAATTACTGAAAGTTGCATGTTACATCAGAAATATGTACATACAAATTAATAAAATAAATTCAAAGTCAATTAAGTAAACACTTTTGAATTATTTGGAATCATTTCTGCATGATATTTATAATTGCATTGATAGTTATAAATACATTTACGAGATATAAAGAATTCAAGTTAATCAATAATCTTATTTCCTTATAATTTGTATGTAATTTTTATACTCATATTCTTTGTTATACCCGACACAACTTTAAGGTAAATCAAAAAATGCAAATTAAAAATTTAATTTAATATCCAACTTGACATTAACTAATAGGTTCAGTGGGATTTCACTTACTTGTGTATAATATTTTAAGTGGGAAGAATTTCCACTTTTTTGTTTTCTGGTACAGCAGGTACCGAGAGTAGGAAATAAGCTTTCAATGAATGTTTTGTTTTTTTTTTTTTTTGTTTTCAACTTGAAACTATTTTTGGTAGGTATACCAGATGACGATGGATAACTAGAAGTGTTTGTTGTTCTAAAAATATATTTTTTCTTGTTGAAAATTACTTTTGGCACAGAAACCAAGAAAACATGCCTTTCTGTTTACTATGACAATATTATTTGTTCAGTTTAAAAAACACAATAAAAGCAAAATTTAAGCACAAAGCTTTCATTTAATTTATTTGAATGGCGTAAAATTGAATTAATGATGATTAACAGAAAAATAAGAAATTAACATGTTTTGAAACTTTTGAAATAGTTCATTATTATATTGTTATCATTTTTTTAAGCTCACAATTGTGGGAATTTTGTATGGATTTAAATAATAAATGCAATTGGGGGATTGAATCACAATTTAATGTATGAAAGAAATGCCGAAATTTATTTAGTTTACTACGGATGTGAGTTCATCAGTTGATGTTTATTTTAAGCTGGACAATATATATTTGATATATTTGACTTGATGCCATTTGGACTGATTCCATTTGCAATCAGTCCAAATGTTGGTCTTGACATGGCCGAGCAGGTCTGTTTTGACATTTTGCTCCTTGTCATTGTAGTCCAGGATTGAAATATCCGATTGAGAGAAAACAACAACATAAAATCAAAGTACCTAAATCACTTTGCTTTAACTACATATTTTGGGTATGATTTAGCTTCGAAGAAGAGAACTAACTTCGTTCTCAATTTAAAGTGTGTTCCATAAAAAACAAAAAAAAAAAATATTTAAACGTCATTCGTCATAAAAAGAAAAATTATGCATAACATTAACGGTTATCCCAAACCGTTGCAAGACATTTTTTTACAAAAAAGTGTAAAATATTGATCTACCAAAACTTTTGAGAATTAAGTATTCCCGTTTTTGGATGACTTCATTATTTTGAAAATCAGTATCATTTGAACGTGAATCTTACGACTGGTCCCACGTACTTACTCTTAGTTTCAAAGTTGCTGTGTACGTTAAAAGTTCATATATGTATGTACATAGTTTTTTAAAAATAAATAATTTTATACGAAAAAATAAAATCCATTATTAAAATGACATAAACTTCATCTAAAATAGTTTTGAGCTCCAAACTAGGTATGCCATTTGATCTGATTAAGAAAGATAATTTTTTAGAAAAAAAAAATGGAAAATCGTTGCAGCCGTTTCAAAAAAAGGATTTGAAAGATGTTTTTAAAATCCAAAAATTATTTTTTTTTGAAAATTTTGACATCAAATAATTTCAAGGTTGTTAAGGAGCCTTCTGTATAAAAAAAAGTTATTAAAATTGGTTAAGAGAAAGTCAAAAATGAAAAAAAAAAAAACGGTTCTGTGGGAGGTACCGTTAGTCGACTTCGTACAAACATTTCTTTCATTTCAGAAGTATGACCCTCCTAGCGTTAACTTTTTCTAAATTGTGATATGGCAGGTACCGTTAGTTTTGGTCCTAAAAAAAATTCAATTTCCCCTCGAAGTATACATAGACAGAAAAACAGACAGACAGAATTACAAGACACTTTTACACTTTACACTTTTTCGCGTTCTCTATTATCGTAATGAGTGTTATCTCAAGTTCGATTTTTTTTACGAATCCTAAACTCAATTTGTGATCAAAAATGTTACCTGAAGGAAAGTTTTTATTTCTTCCCTACTGTTGTGGGGGGGGGGGGGAAGTGCTGTTTTTGGGGGTGCTGAATCGAATCTTTGGTTTATAAAAAAAATTTCGAGCTGCTACATGGCCAAAAATGAAAAAAAGTTAAATTTTTCACGTTTTTTCAGTTATAAAAAATTTTACCCTGAAAAGCCTTCAACTTATCGAGTTGTTTATAATAGAAGGATTTGGTTTTTGCCATGATTTTAGTGTTGGCCATCACTGTATTTGAATTTTTTTGTTTTACCTTAAAATTTCCTAGCTTCAAGAGCAGGATCCAAAGTTATATTACATTTGGCCAACATTCCCAGTGCAACAATAACACCCACACTTATGTGCAGTGTCAATTTGTTAGTTTTTGTATTTCTCCTTGTTTTCAGTTTATTTTGAAATCACAATGAATTTCTGGTCGACTTATTTTTAGCGACAAATTAATCAAAATAATATAGAACTCACAATACAATGCTTCGTTTACCTTACCAATATCATTATTGAAATCAAACACAATTGAGATATCCCCAAGTGACTTCAGAATCAGATCAATGCATTGTATTGATTTTCTTATTAACACTAATTTGGAAGAATTTGTTAGAAATATTTTATTTCAATGTAATCAACAGCAATCAAATTGAACTTGACAATTTTGTTGTAATAAATTGATAAATTGGCAAAATCAACTTCAACTTTCAAACATGCAAATTTCTAAAACCAACAATTTCTTTTTGGTTAACAATACCTACAAACATTTCCTTAACTACAGCTCGTAAGTTATTTAAAAATCCTCGTAATACGACCACAATATGTACTTTTGGTAAATATTTTTCTATTGATCGTTAAGCTGTTGGAAATCATTTACACAAAAAATATGACAAGACTTTTGTTGCTATGTTCGTAAAGTACTTGAAGTTTATAATATTGACACAAAAAAAAAAAAAACAAAACGATGAGTCTTTTTAATTTTATTCAATATTTTTTTTATGACTTAACAATGTATAATTAATATGTACAAAAGGCTGAGATATATTAACTTGGTGCTATTTATAATATTGAAAGGTTACTTGAGAGCAATGAATTGTAAACAAATATTCTTTGTTTTATTTGGAACAGAACATTGTTTGAGTTATATTGTTTAATTTCAATCGCGAAAAAAAAACGAATATTCATGTCAAGTATTTATTCTTTTTTGTCAACTTCAAAATTTAACTGATTTTCTGAAAATTATACAATTAGCCAGGAATGTAGGAAGTTAAGCGCGAAATATGTCAAAAATACCTAGGTACCTATTTTTTTTTGTATATTTAAAGAAAAGTTTTAAAAAACAACCGAATTAATCGAAAATTATTGTATTAAAATGAACAATTAAGTTAATACTAACATTTCAGTGTGAACGACAAAAAGATTCCGAAGTTTCTTAACTAAAGAAGCCTAATTATGTACGTCATGACATGAATGATGTATCCATAGTAACAAGAGGTACTTGCAGGCAGCTTACCTCCCAATTTGTGTATTTTCCTATCTATTTCGATCGATGCAAATAAGTATCTTACTTAGGTTCACTTGAAAATAGAATATAATAGAACCAAATCAGAAGAGAATCTACGCAACTACACCAGCAGAACTCCCACTTTCCACCAAAAGTACTGTTTTTAAAAATGCTTGCATTAAATTTCATGCTTGTCCTACCTACTTATCGGTTCCGGAGCGGGACTACTGATTTATTATTTAATTGATTGAATCACGTGTTGATAACTATTCTAAGTAGATGAGTTAAGCAAATAATAAAAATAATATACTCCAGTTAGTTGCTAAGTACAAGATAACAGATTTAAAAAGGAAAATGTATGTCAATTATAATGTTTACACTATTGATTTTAACTCGTATGTACCTAATACCTATACAATATATCTCGAGATTAGAACTTATTTTACTCGTTATCGCTGTTTTTTTTTTCGTTTTCATTGTTGTTTAAAAGTAAAGAGAAACGATAAGAAATCATCGTCCTTAATGCTATCGTTTTTTTTTTCGAATACATACATTTTTGGAATGGCAATTGTGTCGCAATAGATTGCGGATTAATCGACTCACTCTCTCGCTTACAAATTCAAGTTCATAAACAACATTGTAGATTAATACGGGGGAACTTCGAATGAGTTATTATCTTTAGACAAAAAAAAAAAAAAAAAAAAACGGAACATTAAATCAGTACAAAAGTACGATACAAGCCAAGTCAACCACAATCACATCTCATTGTAATTTTATTTAATTAACTGATAAAGCCATTGACTGATATTTTAATTCAACCAACGATTAATTGAGTTCAAATTAGTAAAACGAAATGGAAAACAAACAGAAAAAAGTCACATTTCACACGGTGGTGATGATGGTTGGTTGTGATTTTTAATCAACAATACATAAAAATGGATGAAATAATGAAAAACTTGTTCATATATCAAAGAGCACGGTAGTAAACAGCCACGTTCTAGCAACTTTAACACTAAACTCTTATTTATACAGGAACAATGTCAGGTCATATTCGAACCTCCTCTTCAATTTGTATGTTTATATTAGGCCAGAAATGTCAGATTTGCAATATTTGACGGGCTATTTCATCCAGTTAAAGAATTGATGTGCTTACTACAGGTAGGTACATCTTTTTCAAGAAGCGGTTCCTAACTAGATTTATGGTTAATCGACTCAAGACTGACAATTACCGGTACTGTGGATCTTGTGGATTTAAAATATGATTCACGAGTTTAAGACACCGAAGTCGTCAACTAAAAACGGTAACCAATTGATCAATGTAAATTATATACTGTCTATAAATTTTTATGAAGGCAAGAAATGTTGGGGCCGTTAATTCTATAGATCAGTGTATGTTTCCGCAAATTAATAACACTTTTAGGAAGAATGATTAAAACGACAACTCCAATCTGGAGAATCTTCAGTGTCCGCTTCAGAATACGACAGAGAAGTCGTTCGGCATAACCGCAGATAAGGTCGTCTTGAACAAATTCTTTAACAAATATCAGCAAAAGAATGTGTAGTGGGTGGAGGCTGCTTTCCAGCAAGTGTACAAGGTGAATTCTAGCAATTGTCCGAAGCACGACCTAGAAAACAGGGTTCTGCTTCACCACTTTTACCTTTGCTGATGTTAATTAGTTGTTTATTATATTTCTTAAGTGAAATTTTTTGAACCTATTTTTTTTTTACGTCGCAATTTCTTAGTATTAAGTGTAACAGGTGTGATGTAAGAAATTTGGCTAGGACTCATTCTGATACTCATAGAAGATAGATTGTAAATTTTTGAAAAAAAAGTAATGGATTTCGTATTTAATAGGAAAGAAAATTTTATTACGATTGCAGCATGCCATTTGTTTGGATGAAACTGATATAATAAAGATTTGATTTTTCAACAGTTAAAACATGTAACGGGTGTGACAATGCATTAACAACTGTATGTTTAATATAGAAAAATTGAAAAATAAAGATGAAATCGATTCAAACTTCAAAAAGATTAGTACTATTACGCAATAATTATTAAATTTCCCTCGAAATATGAGTTAATATCAGAGTAATTGACTCAAATTTTTCTTTTAATTATTTCTAGTTTGGGCACAAATGTGAGTCCACCGGTAAAAGAGTTGAATCCAGGATTTTCAAAAATAATGTGCAGCCATCTTCTTAACTTACGTAAGTCTTAAATACTTAAAGCAAATAAGAAAAACGCAGTGAAACAATATGTTTTCTTTTGTAACGGGTGTGACTCTTAAAAGGTGCTTGTTGTAATGTGCCAAAATAATGAGATGTGCTTACTAATCGAAGTCAACATAATTACTGATGGTCGATCTAAATTTAAGGTTTCATATTTAGTTTGAAACAAACAGTGAGAGATTCCAAATACACAGCAAAAAACATGTTAGTTTCCAGTAATGAAAATAATTACAAAAGGCTGGAGGTGGAACAGTTTATCGGCTTTAGAGTTTTATAAATATATAAGAAATATAAAGAAACAAATAAAACTGATATAGATTTATTAATGTAAGAACTGTAAGGATCTAAGTATAATCATTAAATTTCTTAGAGTATTTCTTTACAGTATTTTAATTAAATAAATTGAGAACTGAAAATAAAATTTTGTTCAATGCTAAATAATATTTTGTGTAATTTTTGATCAATTTAAGATTAAACATTTATTTTTTACTGATCAATACAAACCATAGTATAGTGATAAGATAATGCTTAAGTATGCTGCAATTTTCATTCATGAACAAGTGACTTACCTGAAAAGAAAAAAGAAAATTATTTTGTTAAAAAAATGTTTTTATTTAAAATTACATTAAAAGTTTTCAATTTTTTTTTTTAATTAATCGAGAACAATAAATAAAAGTAAATAATAATAATAATTCCTTTTCAATTTTTACAAAAGAAAAAAGTATTATTTTTATGAATTTACATTTTAATTAGCAAATATATATCATTATAAAATATTGGAAAAGATTTTTTATTATCATATCAATGTGATTTCTAATATTTGCTGGCTTACTAAGCAATATGCTTAGCAGCTAGAGAAAAGAAATATTCTTCGCAAACTTATAATTAAAATATTTTACGTTTTTTTAAGTGTACTAAGTTTTTTACTAAGTCAAATGTTTATTAAACTATTAAATTTTGTTCAAAAACTTTAGATATTAATTACCAAAACTGGAAAGAAAAAAATCAACTTTCCAAAAATAATAAAATCTAAATACAGCTCTGTTCAAAAACCACTAAAATTTATTATAAAATTTCACAACACAAAAATAAAAAATTAAAAAGATATATGTATGACGTCAATAAATAGGTCTAAAGGTCAAATAAATTAGACCATAAACACCGGTGGTATCGAATTGTCATCGATGACACTCCTTCAAGAATATATTCAACCGGTATAAGTTCTATTTATTTAATCGTTCATTTATCAACAACAACTTCACGTCCCATACCCGGTGCGAGTTCAACACAATATTATTTTGACCGTCAAAATTGTATTGTAGGGTCTTCTAATGTTTTACATTTTAAACACGTTCCACATGGTATGGTATAATAATATTATATGGGACTTAACACTTTGATGTAGATGTAGACATTGCTTTTGGTTCAACCACGTGCCTGGTGTCAGTGTGGCATTAATGGAATTTAATCAGGGCTGGACAAAGTTATTGTGTAATATCGAGGCTACTGTCATTGAGTTTTGAAAACAGATTAAATCTGTACCTACAAATATGTCTTCTACTTGTTAAATGTTTATACTGTGTTGACATTGACTTTTCGATAACATGTTTTGGCAATTTTTCTTGAATGTTAACTAGATTAAATTACGTGACGCAAGAAAACCGATTGCAATTTGTTTTTTGTTTAAGTGTTTCAAGTAAACTTTGTCCTATGGTTTATGGAGCAAAGTTTTCTTAGATTCTTGAGAAGCATTAAGGTTTTTACAAATTGCTCGATAGGCCGAATTTGTTTCATTTTGTATTGACAACAAATTGTATTACTTTCTTTTTTCAAGAAAATTCTTTCATACAAATCAAACAAAAACCTCAATTCAAAAAATAGCCAGAGCCTTACACTGAGTCCGGCACTGAAAGTTAATTAAAAGATCGAAAAACTTGATCACGTCTAAGGCCTGTGATCACGCGCACCGCCACTGCTAACGACCACGACGATGCACAACGACCGAAGACCGACCCGCTGCGCTGCTGGCTGCCAGCGACCATGCATATTTGTTCACTTTTATGGTCTAACTATGTACATTGTGAATTAATAAAAAAAAACTCAAGACCTTTTCAACAAATATAAATAATTACAGTGGTTCTTTGCCATATTTATGCTTAAATTAAGTGCCACCAGAAGTCAGTTTCCATTTTCATACACAATAGGTTTGTGTACCTACTATATAATTCACATCCGAAAAAAAAAACTCAAAAGGAAGTTGCACGAAACGATTTGGGCATCGCACTACAAAAATATTGTAAATCGATTGATTTAATAAAGTTTTTTTTGTTTTTGGTTAAAATTCAGTAGGACAAGTAGTCACGAGTCGATATTAATTAATCATCACTTAAGTGAGTGTTTGTCAACGTCAAACTGGTTTATATATTGTAAATAAACCAGCCATACCCATAAGGAAGTCCCCACAGAGCAGAAAAAATACTCTATCGTCTATATCCTATTATTGTCACTCTAGAGAGACAGCTTGAATTTGCATACCTATTGGGATTGAGAATGGAAAAAAAATTACCAGCAGTAGGCAGTAGGTATTATGTAATGGGAGATAGAATAAACAAGACAAAGCTGCTGAGTCTTCGTTTTATAATAAAAAATACAATGTGGGTTTCTGTCAGATAGAAGTTTAATTTGAAATATTGGTGGGTGATTTTTTTTTTTTTGAAAAATTAGATATTGGTATTTTGGTTCAAATATTTGCATTGAAATTTAAGACATACATTTACATTTACATATATTATGTTTGAAGAAACAAAGATGACCAAAAATATACTTTCTTTCTATGAGGTGTTAGAATCTAATAAAAATTGTCCCTTCCAAATAAAGGAGCAAGCGAGTTGCGGGTGCTACGTTTTTAACAAAAGAAATAAACGTTTTTTCTTATGTTCCTCTATTCCATTTCTGAACATGACTCTTTACGCAAACTTAGGAATGAAAAAAAGAAAAATATCAGACTGATATTAGATCAGTTCAAGTTTAAAACTGTTTTTGAGAACTTAAAAACTGTATTAGGAAAATGTGTTCACTATGGCGTATACGTAATTTTTGTATACATATATTATTTTTTATAACGAGATAATTTGTTCTTTATGATAGATTTTAACACCTCTTCAAAAAAAAATATTATCCCAGGACCGCCAACGTTGACCTGAAAGTTAAGGCCTTACTATAACTATAAATAGACGTAAGCAAACGGAAGCTAATGTCAAAAATGAACGAACCGTATTAACAATCATAACTGTAGGTATTTTAAATATTTTCTATTCATACGAAAAAATAACTTTTTACTGCCATAGAAACATCATTTTAAGTTCAACGATGATTTTTTAAGACAAAAGCTTTTAAGTTGCCCTGATAAAATTTTCGAAAATTTATGTTTTGTATGTTTTGAAAAATTTTCTTTTTTCGATGTTGACAAATAATATCTTGAAAATGGCATGCAAAGTTTTAAAAATTTTATGGAGAAATTTTAGTTTTTTTTTTTTTAAATAGCTCTAACGATTTTCAATGTTTTTTTCCTAAAAATGTATATTTGTACAAGAAATAAAATTGGATACTTCATTTTGAAATTAAATTCGTAAAAGATGTTGTTTTCGTCATCTGAAAACCGAATTTTATGTTTTTATTCTAAAACTTCATTCACAAAAGTTTAATTAAAAACGCTTAGCATATTTAGTAACTTTATAAGAACAAGCACAGTCGTGCATTTAATTTTTCTGGATGTTATAGTAACAAATACTCGATAAGTGACCTATCCAACAACATAAGTCTCGTTTGTAGTGGAAAAAAACTTCAATTTTGAAATGAATGTCTCAAGATATTCTTCAGATTTATAATTATGACGATTCATTCAATCTTTTACAAAGAAATCTACTTGAAAGTTCATTTTTGAAGCAATGTCTCGACACCTTAATGCTGTTTAATACTTCAAAAATAGATTCCTGAGCCACAAAATTGATGTTTGTGCTACAAGTTTTGGTTTGAAAAGCTACAGATACTGGCAAAAAGAAATTTCAAAAAAGTATTTTTTTAAATTTTCTCCAATGGCTTCAGCGGACCCCAAGTAGGTACTCTCTTAAAATTGAAAATTGGAAAGAAAATGACCCATGAGAGCTAAAAATTAGTTTTTGCGCAAAAAGTTTTGTTTTGAAAAGCTACAATAGCTGGAAAGAAAAAAGATTGAAAAACTCAACTTACTTTCGTCACCTTACTTGAATCTTATTTTAGCGGAATTTTAAATAACTAAAAAATAATTGAAACTACAAAAATGAAGTGTATGCCTCTTAAGAGCATTTTTTTAGCAAACGTTTTGAAATAATTTAGAAGCACTTGTAATTTGATGTACATGAGTGGAGTATCAATCAAATGTGGACTTTATGACCCACATTACAAACATATCTGTTCTACAAAAGAATTTTTTATGGTCTGACTTATAAAAAAATAACATGAATGTATTCGCTTACTAACTTCTTGCATATTTGCAATTTTTTTGAGTACATATTTACAAACATATCCAACATTTTGTAAACACAAAAAAAAAATCGTACAAAGAACTAAAAATTCCCAAAGTTTCTGTTCAATTTATCCAGCTGAATTTTTCCATCAAAGCCTCTCTTCCATCATCAGGTGACCCAACAATTTGAAAGAATCATCTTCATTTTTTTTTTTATAATAGCTTTAGGCACAAAAAACTGCATCAAACTTACCTTGTTTAACCAGTTCTTTCTTCATTGCCAGAGAAAAAAATCAAAAAAACAAAATTGAACATAAATTGCCCAAGCATCACATGACATTTGAGATATTTTGCAACAAAAACCGTTATTACTTTGCTGCAATCTTCATTCTCTTTGCAATACAATAATAATTTATTTATAGATGAATTCCCATGACAAAGTGATCTCCTCGTGATTGTTATGGATATTTCCAGTACCGTTATAATCTGCCAGAGTTTCCCTCTTTTTTGATCATTTTACTTAAACTTTTGCCATAGTCACAGAATAATATCCTCTTCACAGTCATGTGATGCCTGCGAGTCATTACAAAATGAAAAAAAAAAACAACACACAAATTGCTTTCAATTGAATCTCCATTAAAACAGTGGATCAAAAAAGTCAACGTACAAACAAAAAAGGACCATGTATCGAATTAAATTTTTATTAAAACTCATGTTTTTGTTTGCTAAAATAAAAATTGCTAGTTGAGTCATTTATAGCGAAAATGGGTTTTAGAGGGTCTTGGTAATTTTTTTTACCGAACTATTTTATAGATTTTTATATAGTTTCCGAATTTTCATTTTATCACCTCGTTGTTTTATTCACGCAAGCTGCCAGTTTTCTGTCCACTAATGTTCTCGAGAACGAATAAAATACCCGAAAACTGAGCAACAAAAAACAACAGTTTAATTCTTTTCTTAATAAACATTGCAATAATATGGCGCCCAACGTGAAGCGCTCTCAGCCCCTATGTAGAAAATGTCGTTGATTTAAATTTTAAAATCTTAAGCCATAATTTATTAGTATTTTCGTCTATTCAGAATTAATATATTTTGTGAAAATTTGTATAAATTTTTGGATTTCAAATCTAAAAAAAAATCTGTACAGAAACTTCCTTGATACACTGTACTACTTATTTGATCCAATCGTAACTTCTCAAACGCAAATTAATTAATATCTTTTCCAATTGATCTCTCTCGTGCTCTCTAGAGTATAATAGAGACTATTCCTGCATACCGTTCCCCTATCTCATTCAATTGTGTTTCGGATAACATTTCAATAAAAATAAAAAAAAATTAAGATAAGGAAAATCGAAAGTGAAGCACATATGGTGGTAAAATGAAGGCACAGGCGGCAAAAGGAGATGGCGGCGGCGGCGGCGGTATGCATCACAATGCGGCCTCCATTATGGACTTTGTACTCCCTCCTCGACAATCTTGGAGCGTTTTTTCTCTTTGGCGGTCGATGGTGATGTTTATTTGCTGTGTGGGTCCAATAAAAGAAGAATATAAACAAAAGTGATCTCTGCTCTTTGCTCATGCTTTCATCACGTGCTCGACTCCTCGCGGCTCGAATGAATGCGATCACTTGAGTCATCACGAGATGGCAAGGCAATTATTTATAACGTCGATTGGCGTTGTAATCGACGTCGTCGTGTAAGCCGTGCTGTTGTGCATACGTTGTACCTATATAAGCACTTGCATAGCGAATGGATGTGGATTTTTATAGTGCTCCGAGCACTGTTATGATAGCTTCTATTTTTATGTTGGCCTCTTTTTAATTAAAATTAAAAAAAAGAAGGCTCATGAAGTGCTTTTGCTGGAACTTCATAAATTGTGTGAACATTAAACTAATTACTTGCACTAATTGTTATAGAAAATATACTATTGAATATTTATATAGTTTTTACGTGAATAATACAGAAGATTGTAGTTATTGGTTTAGTTTAATTACTTTGATTGGTAATTTAATTAAAGAAAGATAATCATTAATACTAAGTCGAACAAACTTTCTATATTGCATTTAATGAAAAAAAAAGAGTGAAATTGGAAGTAGATGAGGAAGTAAGTACATCAGGAACCGTCATCTTAAGGTCTTGTGTCTACTACTTACTATAGGTACCTAAATTAATAGATGGTACTTAGTATTGATGGCAAATACGTTTTGGTATAAGTTTATTTATTTGTCTATAAGCAAATTGACTAAAATAACAACGCGATGAAAATAAACTTAGGTAATCAAATTTTTCTTAAAAGTTGTTTCGAAAAAAAAAAAAATATATGAATAAGAATGTCTTATGTATTTTAGTTTCTTAAAAAACTAAAACGTTACCTATGTATAATTTTTAAGGAATAATTTAAATAAAAATAAATCTGTTTTATATTTTTTTTATGTTTTTTGGAATGCTGAGCACGAATCTGAAGCTATTCAACAAAGTTTATAGCGGAAAACATGAGAAAGCATTGAAAAACATACGAAAAATTGTTTTTTTAAATTTTGTTTTAGTGTATAATCCAAAATATGAACATTTTCCGCTAAAACCGAAATATCGAAAAATCCATAATCCCTATGAAAAGCACAAAATGTCCTTTTTATTGGTTTTCCTCTGATAACTGACTTCTTTACACCATAATTAACTAAGCCATTATCAAAAGTATAGAAATTCCATACTATTCATTTAATAAGAGTTTTTGTAGTGCACATCCCAAAAACTACGAAATTTTAAAAGTTATGGTGATTTTTTTAAATAACGGTTTAAAATGTGACTATACATTCCTTAATAAAAACAAGTCTCATATTATCAGGTCTTAGCTGTGTTAAAAAGTCTTCCAAATTTTAGTCAAATCGGCTCAATCAGATTTTTTTTAAAATCAATTAGAATAAATTGTGCGTGACAGAAATTTTCTGAAACCAGATTTTGATTCAAAAATGTCCAATCTTATAATATTTCAAAAAAATTAAAAAAACTTTATTTTTGTAGACCAGTGTAATTAATGTTATAAAATCAGTTTGATTTTTTAAAATAATATTTGTTTCCTAAAATTCAAGTTTAAATCACAATTTTTCAAAAACCAAAAACTATAGAAATTTACTTTTCTTGAGTCAATTGTATTCAAATAAGGCAATTGAATTTTGGAAAAAAAAAATATATTCCATAACGTAGATTTTGAAAAAAATTAGTTAAAAAATTTTATTGAATTTATTTTGTTAAACTTCTAAGTTTGAAAATCAGTTAATAAGAGAAGCTTTTTCTAGCTATCAGAAAACATACATTTAATTTGATCTTGTATTTAACTCAGTTGTATTTCAATTATTTGTTTTCTGTTTTAAGTCTACTTTTGAGAAATTTGCCCCTCCCATCTGAGCGGATGAAAAAAGACCCCTATTTTTACAAGTTGTTTTCCTTGGCATATTAAAACATAAGAGCTCATTTGTAATCAATATTTTGTTTAAGTAGATTTTGTGATCAATAAGAAATAAATATAAACTTTTCTACAGTTTTTTTTTTTATTTTCCTGTAAAACCTTTTTTTATTCCTTAAAGCTCAATTTTCATCCATTTTATAAAAAATATAATAGAAATGGAAATATATATCTATATTCATTTACCATAAACCAAAACCAAAAACAAATATAAACAAAGAAAAAGGAAAACCAAAATCCTAATTAGCTAGAGTATAGCATTTAGCTGTAGGGATAATATTCCAACACCTAATGCGAGTCTGCTTTTTTAAAGTATAGCGTCGCAAATCTTTACGTAGAGTCCAAAAAGTTGTTTGTCATTGTTCCATTAAGTTCCTCAACAACCACATTGTTTACGACGACCCACGACGACGGACAACAACGCTTTAGGTTGGATAACTTTTCAATATCTCTATTGTTCTATTGTGTCAAATTAAATTAAGAAATTGTTTTAAGGAAAAGAGAACTTTTGTTCGGTTCAGTGGCGTAGTAGAGGACAAGTTATGTGTATTACTTAAAAAATATAGAAAAAGAGGGTATTTTGTTTGTACATTTTTTATTTTTTTTTTAAATAATCAACAACCCCAATTTAATTTTTTTTTCTAAGCAATCCAAATAGTAAACAAAAATAGTCCACTAAAAGAACTATTATGATTTTAAAGATGAAGGTATTTTTGTAATTTACAGCATTTAGTTTTAAGAAATTTTAAGGATTAAAAGAAATTATACTTTAGATTATATTTTGAAGCAACATTGCATGTCAATAAATTTTATGAATGATAAATGAATTCGCTTTAGAAGGAGGAATTAGAAGAACATTTGCTTGTGCATTTTTACAACTATGGAATGGTGCAAATATTTTACTGCGGATGCATCCACCACAGGAACCAAATGACATTCATATCAAACTTTTTAACAAAAAATGCTTTTTATTCAATGCAGTGGAGCACGGTATTGGTAGTTACATCCTCTCCCCAAAAATGGAACGGCTAACTCGAGTCCCCTAGTCGATAGGTTTTTACTTTTTCGTACACGTTACTTTCAGGATATAGACTAGTGCCAATAATTTTTTGAAAAAAAAAAAATAATAATAGGCAGGATTTGGATGGTGGAAAAAATTGGTAAAATGATATATGAAGGGGGAAAAAGATTTAAAACTTTTGTTCAAAAAATTTTTCTATATAACCTCAAAATTTTTTTTTGTTTTTTATTTTAATTTTTTTCAAAAATCGATAGATTTTGATGAAATTTTGTTATAACGTATATTGGTATATTTTCCATTTATACAATTTTTTTTTGCAAAATATTAGTTTAATTTTTAATCAAAAAAGTTGACGAAAAAATTTTTGATTTTTGAAAATTTTGAGATGGATTCTTGTTAGTTAAATTCTCTATTTTAAGATTAAGTACTAAAACAGCACAGTTAAAGTAAAACAGTTATTGTCAAAAATTGAAAAAAAACAGTAAGCTTATTTTTCGTAAATGACTGTAATATCAGCCAGCAAAGTGATGTGATGTTTTTTGCTGAAGATAGATTTCATTTTCAGAAACAATACCAAATTATTGGAAAAACTTTCGATGCACTTTAAATTAGTCTGAATTTGTAAAAATTGCAAACAACATGTTCTTGTTTCTGAAAATAGAATCTCTCTTTACTCAAAACATCACAAAAACAGCGTTTTTGGCAAGTTCAAAATTTGATATCTCTAAAACTTTGCATTGTAGAGCATTTCTAGTTAAGAGACTCAAAATCTTTTGCAAAAGTTTAATCTGGTTTCTATGAGCACTCTTTGCTGGCTCTGACTGATATTACTGAATAATGAACAAAATGAACAATGGTACTGATTTTAAAAAAATAATGGAGGTATAATAAAACATGAATACTTATTACTCAAAACTTTTGGTAAAAATCAAAAATTCACACTTTTTTGTAAAATAAATTCCTGCAACCATACGGATAAGTTTGGGATAACCAATGTAATTCATATTTTTTTTCTTTTTAATATCAACAAAGTATTTAAAAAGTTATTAATATGTGTAGATCTCTCTGTGCAAGTTAGGGGAAGACAACAATTTCAGATAAGATACTCAGTTCGGATTGAAGTTCCGCAGCATCTAGGCTCGTTTTAGGTATCCAGTGGAACAAAATAAAATAAGAACGGGCACACATTTTCTATGTGTCTGGAATTAAACTCTACCAAAGCGATGATGACTTTTTTATTCTTTATGTAAAATTTGAGTTAATTTTGTGAAATTGTTATAAAAAGTGTGAAAAAAAACAATAGTCGAATCCAATATGTAATTTCAATGTGAAAAAAGTCTATATAGCAAAAATCGAACGTACATAACTTTTATTGCATGTAGAATATTAATTAACTTACATTTTTATATTATTTGTTTAGTAATAAAGACATTCAAACGTAGATAATTGATAACTTGTTTTTCTTGTAGTATAAATTTCCATAAAATGTGTTGGTGTCTGACGTACGTTTAAATATTAACTAATAAGTTTTGACTTGAAACTAAGCCAATAGTTAATCTCTGACTAAAAAAAAAAAAAAACTTACCAAAACTTTAAGTTTTGTAGTATTAAATAAAGTGCACAACTGGTAGGTACTTGCTAATGTCGTTCAATAACGCAATGACGCATTGGCAAAAATGCGAATTAGCATTGAAAAGAATATTATAATAGTTTATGAAAGTAGTGTAAAACAAAATCGGGTACATATAAAGTAATATTTTTTTTCGTTTGCGTCTACTGAATATCTTTTAAATTAAATGAAAATCATTTGCTGGAAAGATAATGCGATCCCCGCAATAGTTTTTAATTCATAGTAACTGTATTACATTTGATCCAAATAGTTATTGCATTAGGTACAGCAAACATAACCCAAAACCACGCATTCGTTTGAATCTCATTTTTATAAGTTGACTATGGCAAAACATTTAAATACCTTTTGTTTACTAGCAAATTCTATTGTTTGCAGCAAACGAATGAAGAGTTTTGTGAAGAAACTTCTTTCTTGTAAAGAACTTCAATTGTGGTGTAAATATACAATTCATTTGCAACATATGATTGAAGGACACAATTTTTCGTAATAATTGACTCCATGTTTGTGGTGTTCACTCGCATTCTATGCTACACGACATATAGCAAAAACTGTGTTTCGAAAGCAAGTGGTCGTAGGTTTAATCACCGGTGTTACGCTTTACCTTATTCTTTATTAAGTCGATTGCATAAAGTGTTAAACTTAAAAGAATTGAAGAATACGAAAAGTTGTTTAAAGCAAACAATTCGTTGTCCAGCAAACTGAAAAGTCATTTGGTTTTCGTTTGCCGCAAAGGATTTATTCTCTCAGTGTAGGTAGCTAAAGTGCAAGCCTGTTTGCATATACCTGTAATATGCTCTCAAAATTCATACTTTATGTGCATATTTCGGGCAGAAGGAAACAAGTCAACCGTTTTAAAACAAACTACATATTTGGTAACATACAAGGAAGATCTATCTAAGTGGTACAAATCTTTATAGTTACCATAAATTAATTCATAACTTTTTAGAAAACTGCAATTTTATTGCACTGTAACTCCAAACACCCCAGCTACGGACTGCAAGAACTTCAATTAAAAGACTTTTTCAAAAATACCAATCATTTTATGCTCATCACTCACCCCCAAAATCTGCTCGGTCTATTCCTAGAAATTTATCATAAAACATAATTTTTGACAATAAATTTTGACAAAAACACTTAAAAAAGTAGACTAGACCAAAAAGTTTGTAACGCGGAATAAATGTCCAACTGGGTCGCACGTACTTGCTCTTACGGTCAAAGTTGCTGTGGACGTTAAAGCTTCTTATATAAAGTACTAAAAAATAATAATTTTATATCAAATGTAAAAAAATAAAATTAATTACAAAAATGACACAAACAACTTATTAAATTGTTTTGAACTCCAAACTAAGTATGCCATTTATTTGATTAAAAAGGATAAAGTTTTAGAAAAAAAATTGAAAATTGTTAAAACCGTTTTTGAAAAAAATATTTTTTATATATAAAAATTCTGTAACCTTGTTTAAAAAAAAAGTTGGTATGCTATTTTCTATATTTCTAAAACCAAAATTTCAAAAAAACATTGACCCGTTTTCGAAAAATTGATTTTTCAAAAAAAATTGAATGTTTTTTTAAAAACCAGAAATGTTTTTTTTTTTAAATTTTGATGTTAAATAATTTAAAAGTTGTTAAGGAACTTTCTTACTAGAAATATCATCAAAATTGGTTTAGTCGTTTAAGAGTTAACAAATGAATAAAACGGTTCATCGGGAGTTACCGAAGAATTCTTACAAACATTTATTTCATTTCAGAAGTATGACTCTTAACAAAATAAGACACACAAAATTTAATCCAAATCATTACAGCCGTTTTGTTAACTTTTCCTTAATGGTTATATGGCAGGTAGGTAACGTTAGTTTTTCTGCTAACAAAAATTCAATTTTCCAGTTTTTTGCCGAAATTTTTTTCAAAACGGTGACTTATGTGAAAAATATATGAAAAGTGGGAATTCACCAATTTGGAAAGATGATTTCAAAAACAATTAAATTGCTAAAAAAATGTACTGTACTCTTTTCAGTTAACCCGAAATTCACGCACAAAATAAATGGATGTATGGATCGTAAATAAGCTAATAATATTGATTTGTCTATGTATGCTTGCATGTTTACAAACTTCAATGGAAATTCATAGACTATAACTAGGCAGGTGGCTTAAAATAACCGACGCAGGCAATATCTTGTTAAAACAAATTTTCTAATTGAAATCAATTGATTTTTCGTTCCCCAAATTGAAAGCTCCCATACCCCATACTAATAGCTACACATGTGTTTAAAATTTGTGCAGATAGCAAGCAATCTGTCTATTTTTTGATGAATGACGCATGCAGGACAAGAGTTATCGTTATTCGTTCCTGGAATTTTATTGTGCAATCAAAGCAATAGACTATCTATTTATCGTATTTATGTATGCATAACATTTTTTCTTTATTTTCTATATGCATGGGAAAGTTTTCAGCTGAGAATGAAAGAGCAAAAAAATTAAAAAAAAAACACAAACATTTATATTTTTTTCTGTTTGGCATCAAAAAATGCCGGAAAATGGCGATTTTCTGGAGCAGAAAAATACACTCGAATGCAATTTCACTTTTGTCCGCCAGAAAGGCACTTTGTTTACTTCAAATATAATATCTGGTATATAAAATGGTTTATTATTTTTGTTGTGTTTTATTTGTTTGTTTGTGTTTCTTTTTTTTTTATTTTAGAAATAGCATGTGGATGTAATTTGTGATAATGAGCAGCACAACAAGAATGGTGAAATATATATACAAAAGAAGGGGTCAACTCTACATACTACTCGTATGTCTCAGCTGGGAGTTGAGCTGAGACTCGGATGCAAAAGCAACACGACGACATGGTTGGATAAGATTTCCTTTTAAGTGAACTACATAGCTTTGTCCATTTTAGCGAAACACGTGCGTCATATTGGAAAAAGTTTTTTTTTTTTTTTGTTTTTTTTTGTGTAATAGACTTTCAAGTTCAATAGTAGAATGATGATGTAGATGGGAGGAACCTACGCATCGAAAAAAAAGTAAGATTTTGTTTTCATTTGAATTTTCTGAGTTTGTGGTATTTAGTTTGAACTTTTCCAGTCAGATTCAACGTCACAGGATATTTTAAAGATAATTTTTTTAATGTGAATTTATCAAAATGACGGGTACAACTTGAATATAAGCTGGATAACACAATTTTCAATGCTCTACCACTTTCTAAGAAAATTATTGTTTTAGCTTTCTCGTCTTTTAATTTTTCGTTTATGTTAGCATCCAAAATGAGTTTCGTGTGCTGTCTTTCTGTGTATACCTCGAGCTACAGCCTAGGCCCCACGATTTTTTTTTTCAAATTTGGTGGTTGAGGATCTTTGGGGATTCTTTAGAGGGGAAATTGCAATTTTTTCTTAAGGTCCAAAATCAACGGTGCCAGACATGTAATTAATATGGAAAAGTTGAATTTGTTTTAAAAAACGGTTCCAAGGATTTTGATAAAAAAATTGTGAAACATTTTTAGAAATGTTAATAACGGTACCTACCCTTTTTTTCATTTTTTAATTTCTCTTTAAGAGCTCAACAAATTTTGATGAAATCTTTGTCTTGTTAATAACTTTAAAATTAGTTGATATGAAAAATTTCAAAAAAATAATTTTTGAATAAAAAGGAAAAAAAATTATTTTTTTTTCGAAAAATCAATTTTTTGGAAACTTGAGACTGCATTTTTTTGAAATTTCGGTTTTAGATGTGCATTAATATTTTCTTAAAAACGGCATAATAAATTTTTTTTACAAAGTTTGAGAAATTTTGTATATAAAAAAATTATTATTTTTAAAAACGGCTCCGACATTTTTCATTTTTTCGAGCTCAAATCAACTTAAGATGAAGTTTATGTCATTTTAGTTACGGTTTCTATTTTTCTTACACTTTTATTTAAGGATTTTTCGTACAAAATTATTGATTTTTAAAAACTATATACAAGAACTTTTAATATACACAGCAACTTTGAACCTAAGAGCAAGTACGTGTGACCCAGTCGTGCATTGTTTTTATTTTTATTCTATAAAATATTATAATTATTTTTTGTAAAAAATGTGTTTATTTAGTTTTTCATCGGCATCGAATTATTTTATTTTTATTATTTTTAATTTATTTTTAATAAAATTTTATGTAACTTTAAGGTGATCTTTTTTTTCACTTTAATTTTTTTTTGTTTAAACATTAATTTTTCGTTATGTCTAAAATGGTTTCAAATTTGAATTAAAACTCCAAACAAGAAATTATGAAATAAGAAGAAAGTTTATTTTAAGAAGGATCTGTTTATTTTTATAAGAAATCATTCTTTTTAACAGAGTTTAAGCGGAATCCATTTATTTTAATATTAAATATTTTATGTAGTTTATTAGTACTAAAGTGAACATTATCTTATTTGTAAATATTTGTGACTTATTTTTCTCCGTTTATAAAAAAATTACTGATAAGATTTACCTGTTCATTACGACTCTAAAATGTTCTATTTAAATTGATTGGTGTTAAAGAAAAGGCATTGAAATCTTTTACAATCAAAATATGCATTAAATTTCTAACCTGTCACCCAAAAGACTAATTGTAAAAATAATCGATTCACATTTCCTTTTTCATTTTGATTTATTATTATTTAAAGATTGTCTTACGATGCTTGTGTAATGCAACAACAAAAAAAAAACCCCTGTTAGCGGTCAATAACTGTCAATGGCATAATGAAAAGAAAATTGAATTAAAAATTTCAAAAAAAAAAATCCACAAAGGACATTCAGTCTGGGGTGAACCAGAAGCACTGATTTGAAACGTGTTTTTGTCATTAGCTTAAGTAAGGCTTATTATTTATGTCATAAGCTCAAGCTTTATCAAATAAAGAACACATTCGAATCGAATGATAATGATAAGAAAAATTTTGTTTATACAAAATCAAAAAAATTAAAAATAAACTACATATATTGAAGAAGTAATAGTTTTGTTTGCTTTGATTATGATTATCTTCGCCTTTTTTTTACATGTTGCTATCTCATTACTGCAAATATTCCCTTGAAGTAAATAGTGAACATACTATTTGTCCGTGGTAAGTTTTAGGAACAAACATTTTTATTTATTTATTTTTGTTTTTTATCTTTCACAAAATATTGTTAGGTTAATTCGAAATAAACAATAATTTTGCTAAATCCATTGCAAACAATGACTTTAAAATTTCGCAATTGTTTTATTGTACTTTGTGTGTTGCTCATTCAACAACCTCGCACGCTTCGGTCGTCGACCCATAGACTTTACTTCCTGAAAGAAGAAATTCAATTTTGATTTTGTGTTGTGTTTATTTTCAACTTAAAAGAGTAAAAGTGAGCCCAATGTGTAAATTTAAGCATTTTTTTCTACATTTTACATTTTTTGTACGATCACATGGCTGTGTAAGACTAATAGAATTAATACTTTTCACTTTCTTACCAATGGCAATGCTCTTAATTCTGTCAATAATATTGGCCAAACCCTACAAAAAATGAAAACATTATGGGAACTAATCCAGATGCTTGAAAAAAGTTTTATTTATTTTTTTAAGGCTTGAATAAAAATAAACAACAGACAAATCAAAACAAGCAGATGGCCATCAGTTGACGGGAATGACCTTGATAGTGTGTTGTCTAGGGCAAATTAATGGAAAGGAATATTTTTCGATAAAACAAAATTATAATTTTATTTTCAATGGCTTCTGTTGATGTCGAGATTTTATTTTGTCCAGAGAGGGTGGAAATGGCATGGCAATTCAATAAAACAATAAATTCTTTTGTCTTTATATCTTTTTGCATAAAAGGAAGGTTATAGACCTAGAATACATAAAAAAAAAACATTTTACATGTTTGTCATTGAAATGAAATTGCGTGTGTCACACAATAGTTGCTATACAGAAAACATTTAGGTATTAAATAAACGTTCAAATTGTTTCAATTAGCACATTTCACTGTGACAATTGGAATGGCATGAATTCTAACAAAAATAATTTTATATTATTTAAAGTGTGTGGTGTCTATTTAATATCATATCATTTTGAGTATCTATTATTATATAAAAGCGTCATGAATGACTCAATTTGTCCTGCCTTGTTCACTTTTGATCCACCTTAAAAATATGACAAATGTGAAAATGTGTTTGTTCAGCCTTAAATGATTCTCTCATTAAAAAAATAAAATATCTCGTAAACGGTTTAAGTGATTTTGACTATAACTTGTGCACAAATATTTTATGTCACCTCGAATATACTCATTAAGTTAAAAAATAAAAATAAATATGCATTAATTAAAAAAATATAAAAATTAAAATTACTTTTATTCTTTTAAGACATGTTCCACTTTTCTTGTAAATACATAAATGTAATGTAACAAAGCCATCTATTTTTTTTTTAGTTTCTATATAAGAGACCTTAAGGGTCAAAATCATGAAGGTAGAAAATATAATATTCAGGCTTTTTTTTAAATGAAAATTACATTAAATTTAAATTCACTTCTGACGTACCGGTTAATATAATTGAGATGAATCTCTGAATGCATTAAATTTGTTTGAAAACAGAAAAGTTTTTGTTGTATTCTATCTAATATACCCGAAAAATCATTCCGGGAACGCTTTCATAACTCAAAACTTGAAATTCAAGTTGTCAAAAAATATAATAAAATTAATTAAATTTAGCTACCTGTATTCTTGGCGTTACTAAGGCAAAATTTTCTTTAAGAATACTCAAGTGCCTTACAAAAAAATGAGAAGAAACGTTATTTGTATTTAAATAAAAGTTGTCCTAAGAAATATTCTCAATTTGATTACAGTGACGTTCAGATGGCGCTAAAAAAGGTCTTTCCGGAATGTCCATGGAAGTTTATCGTTCCATAAATAATTTTCTGCATGAATAAATTAAATTAAAGTGGTAATTTAAGTTCAATATGATATGTAAGGAGCGTATATCAGTTAAGCGTCATTCCGCGAACGCCTGTTTTGGGATGAATAATGATTAACATTATAATTTTATTTCAATATTATGATGTAAGATCGAGACCACTACAATAAAACTCAAAAAATTTTGAAAATAAACGATGACAATGATCAAAACGTCACTTGCGGAAATGGCATTTTCGTCAATGCTTTTAGAGACTATAAACGATTTATACAGTTTTCTCGCAACAAATCTGAATATTTTTGTATTTAAAGTCGGAATCAAATAGGAATAAGGCTTGAATATGGTGTCTTGTCATAAAATTAGTGAAAAAAACTTGAAAAAATTATATATTTCGTAGGTATTTTGGAGTAGTCAAACCAAAAGGAAGGAAGGAACAATGTACCTATTTTGTATAATTCAGATTGATATATAGTTTTAAGACCACTACAGTCGCTTTGGGAACATATTCGTCATCTCCTTATGCCTTCGTTATTTCCGGGAACGCTATTCTATGCACTTTTAAAAACAAAATTTTAAATTAAAATAATTAAATATAAATATCCAAACGATTTTTTAATTTATTTATGAACTTTATTTAATACTTAATACTGAATTTGATTTATTTATTTGAATTCACCCACTTTTTAAATGAATCTACACTCAAATTTCAATATTTTGTGATAAATTAAAATAATAAATAATTTTGAGCTCTGTCCGTTTAGGAACTACTCAATTATACTAAAATCAACATATTAGCGTTAAAACTTAATTACCAAACAAAGTTAATCTTTTAATAGTTTGGCCAGGTAAATTTTCCACCTCCATATTAATAACAATTAGCTATATTTTTCACTGCTCTTCATGAAATCCCAGTTTATTTTCTTAAAAAAAAAAAAAACATAAATTCTAATGTATAAAAAATGAACATTCCTTATAATCCTAAAAAACGAACTGAGTGAAATTGAAATTAAACTGAAATTTTTAATAAAAATAAATAAATAAAATAATAAAAGTGAATAAATCTACTTCTGAGCAAATTTGGGACATTTTTTTAGCTTACTGTATTTTAAATTTAATGGTTTTGAATGAATTGGTTTCTAAATTTGTTTTCAAATTTAAAATCTTGAAGGCGTAAAACAATTAAATATTTTTTTTTTAATTTTATGAAATATTGTAATTTTTGATGGTCTAATTTTCTTTAACTTTTTTTGAAAATTGGAAATACAAATAAAAAAATACTTAAACAATAAATAAACTATTTTTACAATAATTTATAGCATTTATCTATAATACCTAATATTGTTCTTAAAACTTTTAATTTGTTTCTATTTTCTATAAATTCTCAAGAATCTTGGTCAACTAAATAACATTTTCAAGACCCTTATTGGTAAAATATTGCATTTACGTCATAATGATGTAAGAAATTTTTAAGTTACCTACTCACTAAACGCCTAATGATAAACGCATGACTTATAAAATCAAATCAACAAAAACAATATAATAGTAAGGGCTTCATAGCGTAATTCTACCGGCAACAAGTATAGGTAGTAAACAATCTTATCTATTATATCGTATACCCACGAGGCCACGATACAATTTATTTTCGCCCCTATATTTAAAAATATGACTTCATTGTGAGTCAGTAGGCACACAATAAGGGAATAAATTAGTTAAAATGTAAATTTAATGGTTTCATTTTAATATCGAGATGCTTTCGTCTTGTGTGATGGTGACGTTGCTTGGCGCACAATAATTAACCAGATGGGTTTGTTTTGTCATATTTTTTTTTGTTTTTGTTTTTATTAATTAAAATTAATTTGGTTTCATTAACATGGCTCTGTCCTGGGAAAGTTTACTGTTTTTATTTATTTTTTTTTTTTTTTGAGTCTTAAAAAGACAAAAAGGAATTCAATGAAATAGGTTTTAAAAGGAGGTTTTAATTGAAGTGCTGATCAATATGATTTTGCATCACTCCCAACCTTCCATTTTTCAAAATTATGCGAAACAATTATAACTTCTAACACTTGTATCTACAATATACTGAACATGAGTTGTGTGTGATACAAAAACTGTTTTTAATTGTTAACAATTAAAACAAAAAGTCTATTCTTATGCGTCGCGTCGTCGTGACAATGACAAAACTATGAGGATGAAATTTAAACACACTTTACTCCTACATTAAAGAAACATGAAACTTGCTCTAAAAAGTCTAGTAGCTGCATGCGCGTGGGATTTTAATTATAGGTTCAAATTCTATGTTTAATATTTTTTTGAACTTATTTTTTGCAAATTTAATAATTCATATTTGCATTCATGTCAAAATTTGTATCAGCCATTCGATTTAATTTATTTTCTATTGACTTTAATAAAAAAATTTGCAATTAATTTTATTTATAAGAATTTAAGAATAACCAAAAAATGTATTGAGTTTATTTTCAAACGAACTGTTTGTTTTGTCTGATTGGGCTAGAGAGTCGATGATCCAATCCTACATAGTAATTAAAATTTCAATTTCTATACACAAATAAAAGCAAACAACAATTCAATACTTTGTATAGATCAATCTAAAAAACAAATACAATTGTTTTCTATTAAATGGCGTAGTTGATTTATCGAATGATAAAAAAAAGCTCTAGATTTATTTATAAAATAAAACAAAACAAAAAAAAAAAAGTACTTTACTCAAGTAGTAAATTATTATTCAATTTTGCAGTGAATTGAAATTTGAAATTATCATTCATTACTTTAATACTTTAGCTGGATTTTCAATTTGATAGATGCACCAATGCAAGAAATGATAATTCTACATTTCAGAAGGAAGTGGACGTTTAATTCCGTAAAAGAGTAAAATAATTTATAATATTAAATTTAAACAAACATGAGATAGATATTTTCGGTATAGTAACAAAAATATTAATAAATTAGTTTTCAGAAATTACTAACTAGAAGATAGTTTTTGAAAAAATAATGTTCACATTAAGAATTTTGAAAAGAAGAATAAATTCTTACTAGAAACTGATGTTTCTCAAAATATGATGTTTATAGCACTGTTCTTTTTTATATTCTATGCATTTATAGGCCAAGATATTTAGGTTTCGACCAGGACAAAAAAACATTGCAGCATTTTTATTGGTGGAAATAGTTGGCAGCAATGCAAGTATATCCCAAAAGTCCCAACGAATTTTTTTTATTTGACAAATCTTTTGAAAAATTTTTAATAAAAAAATATTAAAAAAAAAAACGGCTCGATAGATTTTTTTGAAAAAAGATTTAAAAATGTATCGTTATAGAAGAAATCACGCCAAAAAGTTTAATCAAAATCGTTACAGCCGTTTTTGAGGAAACTCGAATAACTCAAAAATGTTGTATGGGAGGTACTTGTTCCAGATGAGATATTCAAAAACAAAAAAACAAAGTTTTGAAATTACATAAAAATCATCTCTTCCAAATTTGAAGAAAATCCGTTCACGCGTTCAGGCAGTGGAAATGTGTACAAATGGACGCATTGACGCACAGTCCAACGGATGGCATGACGAAAACCATTTTTTTTGACTTCTCCCTCATCGTAATGTTGGTTTTGATTAAAATCTCAATTTTTTTTGTTGAAACGAAATCAATACTTGCCCTATAGAGCAAGTAAAAAAGAATAGAAAAAAAAATGACAAATACAAAATAATCGTGTATGGCAATTTCCTGAAACTACCACAAATTGTAAAAAAAAAATTATTAACAATTTTTTAATCGAATAGTGTTGCAAAAAATTTTATAAAATTCAAATTAAAATGACTGAAAAATGATTTTCTTCTTGAATGATTTTGACAATGAAAAAAAGTATGCAAGTATGAATATCTTATCATTAATTTTTTGAGAAAAACCGATGTTAGTGATTTTTTGTTCATTAATATTCTATTAAAATGGCAAACCAACTTTATTTTTTTACAGAAACATATTTTTTTTTTAAACGGCTAAAACGATTTTAAAATTTTTGTTTTCCAAAAATGTATCTTTCCTAACAGAATCAAATGGTTTACCTAATTTGGAACCCAAACAATCTAAGAAGTTTTTTAACTCATTCTATTTTCAGGTTTATTTTTTTTTTAACATTTCTTATAAAAACTTTTATGAGAAGATTTAACTTGCACTGAAACTTTGACCCTAAGAGCAAGTATACCGAGTTCAGCACTATTTTCATGCATTTATTAATTTAAAAAAAAATCAGTTTTAGAAAATATTTTCTCATTTATTTTCAATATTAATACCTACCTATAATTATTTTTGGATTTTTTCAAAAAACTTGAAAACGTTGAAGCTATACATTTTGACTGAATTGATAAATACAATAAACAAAATAAAAATTGTCAAAAATTGATGCATTTTTTTTTAACAAAAACGTACTAAAAAGAAAAATTTGCATTTTTTTTTTTTCAAAATTTGAAGTTTAAAGTTTGTTTTTTCAAAAACTGTTGGCGAAAGCAACTTTGACAAAAAAAACTGAAGAATGGTAAGCATAAAAGAGCTAGGTTACTACTACCTACTATCCCACACATATTTCGTATCATATTCTTCCAAATTTCAAAAAAAAAAAATGTGAGAATATCTTCAATAAATAAATCAAATCCAAAATCATAACGTTGTCTAAAATAAACCTATCAAGAAAAAAATCCTCTCCATTGATTTTATGTGCACCATAAACATTTTATAGATCTTATCCCCTCAGTATAGGTACTCCTTAAACATCTGCTTTGGGAATACAGAAATTAAATCCTCTTTCTCCCGTCTTCTTTACAAAAATATCTATTTTCAAACAATAGATTTTTTTTCCTTTGCATTTTTGTTATTGTTTTCATTAAGTTTCAACTCTGGGGCTATCCTTTTATTCAAGATCATTAATTTCTCACTGTGCACGCGACCACTGCCTGATCTTAAAATATACCTAAAGAACCAAAACAGACAAAAAAAAAAAAAAAAGTAAAAAGAGTTGCGTTTCTCGTCGATTGGTTGGTAGGTATGTGTAATTCGAACAGCAAACACGGAAAAACAAAAAAATCAAAAAAAGAACTCAAAATAAATAAAACAAAGATCAAAGTGTTTGCTACTTACATTAACAAGACTAACGCCAAATGTGGCAACCCATCCCCAACCGCCATCGGGGGCGACTTTTCTCGTTGCTTTGTTCATTTTTTGTTTCTATTATTTGCCTTTCGTTGATTTTTTTGTTGTTTTTGTTTATTCAAAACGCACAATCGGTGGGTGGATTGAAGTAGACAACAGCACACTTACTTCCGTCACTCACAGTTAAAAAAAAAAAAGAATTAAATTGACTTGCCAAAATTGACACTTTGGCAACTCTTGGAGAATTATTTTGGCACAAGTGCACTTGTTGTTTTTTTTTTTTATGTTCACAAAATTATTGGCAATAAATTGTGGAGTTTGTTGCGTTGTTAAACTTAACGGTTTTTAATTAAACCAAATTATAGGTAATCTGGGAGTTCTGATATTTTAACAAAATAAATTAATAGATTTACCGGCAGGATAATAATATTTGTTGCCTCAGTGATGGCCATACAAAGGACAACGACCCGAATTGAGTTTCTTTTTTTTATTTATGTTGAAAATCTCTACATGATTGCAACACAGCAACAAAAACAAAAACAAAATGACAGAGAAAACTGTCACACTCGCTCTTAACAAATATCGGCCACGACGGACGGATTTATCGAAACAGGCACTTCTTCTGACGAAATTGGCGAGACAATCTCTGACTAACTTGATTCGCAAGAATACGGGAACAAGAACAAAGAAAAACAATATTCACGTGCGATTTTACTTGATGTTGTTGTTTTTGTTGTTGTTGCCATTAGGGTGAAATATAAAACACAAATCTCTACTGCTAGCTTTTCCAGATTTTTTTTGTTGAAAATTTATATCAAAAACGTTATTTTTTTTAAGTAAGTACAAAAAAAAATATTAAATTATATTAAAACAAATTATCAAAAAAAAAACAAAAAAAAAATCACTTTTGATACGAAAATAATTTTACAACTGTGCCATTCCGTGGCTCCAACCAGTTGCTCACTGCACAGCTCATCGATAACTGAAAATTGAAAATTGCTTGCGGTGATGGTGAAGTTCACAGCTGAGCGACGACGCCGAGCTAGCCTGTTTGTTGTTTGGTTTGGCCAGAGTTTTTTTTCTCTGGGTTTTTGTTCTTTTTGTACATCACACCCCCGTAGGGTAAACTAATAATTATCAGTAATTGACAGCAAAGAATTTATTGGTTGGTACACAAAAAAAAAAAAAAAACAAATAAAATTTGATGAGATTTATTTTGTTATTGAAATAACTTTTTGAGTTACGTTTTTCTAATAAAATTGGAAATCAACAAGAACGTTGTTTTATAATGCAAATTTAATGTTTGCTATGAGAAGTGGATCGGATAGTAATACATATTTGTTTAAATTTGGTCTTTTGTTTTTATTCTTTCTCTTTTAAAATTATGAGACCAATTCAGAGATTTAATAAAATTTTAGATTATTCCAGCTATACAGGCACAGGGTGTTTTAATTTAGAAATAGTAAATGTCCACATAAACCTACAATTACTTGTATTACAAATAAATTTCCTCAATTTTGTATGAAAAATTGTATTATTTCACTTATAATACAAGAACTAGTCGGTTTGTGTTATAGGTCACTGTTCGTGACCTCTCAGAATTTAGAAACTTAATTATCCCGAATCCTTACGGTTTTTGACTTACCTATTGTATTTATTTTTTGATTTCGAAAAAAAACCCTACCTTGAACCAGTGTTTTGCATCCTCTGTCCAAAATTAATTTTTATTTTTTAAAACATTTGCCTTTTAAATAATTTAATAGTTGGGTAATTTATATTAAGTAAAATATTTGTGATTAAGTAGATACTTTCAATGTTTTTCCACAAATTAATTTTACATTTAAGTATAAACTGAATTGCAAATTTTAACTTAAATTTAAGAAAAGCATTTTGAAAACCTTGACCTTTCCAAAAAATTGTATGTAGTTTTCAAAAGCTTTAAATAAATGTTATTTCAGAGTAAAAAATCACAACAAAAAAAAGATGATTTTATAGTTTTATTTGAATTTTATTTGTTGTTTGTAGTCCAGTTAATGGGGTAAAAAATCACATTTTCCATACGAATTGTATGGAAATAACTTCTTCTGACCCTTATTGCCATTTAAAATCCAAAAAAGGCCATTTCACTTAATAACTCGATTGTTGTTAATATTTGCTTCTTATATTGATTGGTATTAATTTTTTTAGTTATAAAATTGGAACTTAGGACCATTTGCTAATAGGAAACTTAATAGTCTATGAGACGAAAGTAAGTTTTGGCAGTGGAAGTACAAAATTATACTATTATCTGATATGAGTGTTTAGTAAAATGTATATATAATAGCACTGAAACACAAGATATGCATAAATATGGTCATAAAAGTTCCTTACAGACATAATAATCATCATGATTTCTTGTTCTCTTTATGTTCAGTTCAAAATTAATAAACTGATATACAGTCAATAGGAAATTACTAAAAAAAAAAGAAAAAGTTGCTTGCACTTTTTATTCAAAATTTTGTGGTGTATGTTCTTCATAGAAAAGTTGCATAACATTCTTTGACATTGGCCTCCAAACAAGGTTAAAATATATTTTAAGAAACACAATTTTAAAATGGTTTTTGAACCAAAAATGTTGGTAATCCATTTATAGGATATGTAGATAAAAAAAAATGACTTCTAACAAATTTATCAATCCATTTTCCAAAAATTGATAATTTTTTCATTACAATGAGGTTACTTATAGGCTTTTGAAATTTAACTAATCGTTGAAAAAATGCACATTATTTTTGTTGAGAAAAATCAGTTTTTCGAAATCGGTTAAAATTAACTGAATCTAAAACAGATGCCATTATTTTTGGTTAAAACAAATAAAAAAACTGTCTCTAAAAAGAGATACATTCTTGGAATCATCTTATTTGATAAATATTTTCTTCCCAAAATTTGTACTACTTACACTCAACTAGTGTTATTATTAGGGGTATTCATGCAATCCGGTGAACATAGTAAAATCGCAAATCTGGTAATTGAAGTGTCAAATTTACTTTAGGAAATCTTTACCAGACCATGGTAAACTTTTCCACACAAATTTATTTATTAAATGTTTACCATCTCCAAATGATAGTTTTAGAAGATTTTTAACGTTTAATTTTGGCCAGTTTAGATGTGACCAGCCACTAATAATGTAGCTAGCTTACAAAGACAAGGAAAGAAACATAATTTTCTCCAAATAATTCAAGTATAGATACGTAATTTGTACACATTTACCTAAGTTGATTTAGGGGAGTTCATGAAACATGTTCGGTAAGCTTTTCCATTCTACCAGATGGAAAAGCTTACTTTATTGCATAAATACCCCTATTATGCATAAATAATAATTATTTTTTTATTTTTTGTAAATCATAAGTACATGGTTCAGAATTATAAGATTTTAAGTGCTACAATTTATTTATTGCATTACTATGCTAAGGTTTAAAACAAAATTTTCACTAGCTTTGTTGCAAAAATACATTTTTTTCGCCTTATAGGGTATAACACAATTAACTCTAATGTCAATCCCACAACATTCTGATTGTGTTTTTGTCTTTCGTTCCATAAACTTGATAAACCAAAAGTCAGACTCTCTTTGTGTTTGCAGTGTTAAATTGAGTGAGTGAAATGGTCGTGGAGTGGAGGTAGCAGTGTTGCTGTGCTGGTTAATAATAATAGCACTCGATTATAATTTATTGTGTATCTGATAAACCTATGTACTTACTACTAATTAATTACAAACGTTATGATTTAACGATTTATTTCTTTGTATTTATTTAATACTATCTAATAAATAAATACTATAAATAATAAATAATTTTTAAATTTGCTTATAATGTTTAATTTTATGATAATAAATGAACAGAATAGTGTTTTTAAAGTGATGTCAAAACGTGAAGTAACCCCTTATAGCAAGACTAGCAACTAGTTTTCTTTTATTGTATTTTCTGCTCAAATCATTTCGATACCTCTTTTCTCCCCCGAGAATTCTTACATTGAAGTTATTGTATTTCTCATTTTTTACTGGTCAACAAGGTTTTTCGTTGCTCAAATAAAAATTAAACTTCTTCAAAAGTGTTCGGTGTGCTAAACTCGAATCTGAAGTCAGAATGTGCCTATCAGCAAAAAATGTAAATATGCGGTTTTGAGGTTCGTGCATCTCTACAACAAATTTAAAAGTCTGGTAGGTTTTTTTTAGCAACAGGTGAGACTTCGTCGGGGTGAAAAATCGATTTTTCCATTTGTTTGTAGAAATGGGAGAAGCTTTATATTATATATATATATAGAATAATTAAGATTATAATTGGTAATTATCCCTGAGCTTGGAGACTTCATTCTTTAAAATCCAATCAGTAACTCAAGATAAAGCTTTTTAAACGAACCATTTCAGATTTTTTTGGAATTTCTTTTTATAAATCAAACTAACAAAAATATAATAAAAGATCTCAACAAAATAGCTGACAAAGCTGAAAAAAAGCTGATAATAGCTTATCTTGAGTTCTATTGATTGGATTTTCAAGTTTGAAGTCTCCAAGCTCAGGGAAAATAGCAGATCATATAATCTCAAATATTTTAAATATAATTTTAAGCTTGTCGCATTTGAACACATAGACGGGAAAATCGGATTTTTGAAACCCGCACCCGACACACTATTTTTGTACAATGGCAATCCGGAACGTATCAAAGCACTTTAATCTCAACCCCATGGTATTGGGTAAGTACCTACTAATCAAATTCAAATTGAGTGGTTTCCAATTTTCATTATTAAAGAGCACTAAGTTGGATTTTCTGCAAAGTATCTCAACTTTTTTAAAAAGGTAAACAATAATGCTCTTTTCAATAGGAGAAATAAAAATAAATATTTAATTTTTTATTATTAGGTAGTTGCCAAGTTGTTGAGTTATATTATTTTTGAATCAAAGTAAGAAAAAACAAAGAATTAACCAAAGAAATTAAATTTGTAAACAATTTTCTTTTAAGAGAGTAGGTACCCAATTGAATTATATTTCTCTTAGAAATCAAATGAACTTCAACTTTATACGAACCAAGAACCTTGGCATAGAAATAGTCCTTGGCAGATTACAAAGAAATTGTTTAAATTTGTAGGAAAATATAAAGTTGGTATATTTTTTTTTATTATTTTGGAAAAAATAAGAAAATTCCTGTATACCTAAATATTTGCAATAAAGATTATGTGGATATTTCCTCAATACCTTATCACTTGCCGTTATCTCCATTCTCCATGGAAAATCAATACCTAGGTACCTACACACCTACACTGTCAACCTTAGAGTTAACTTGAACTTTAGTGGATTTTTTTTTTGAAGAGTAACAAGTAAAAAAACAACCCTTTGCAATGAGCATCTGAAGAAGGTCATGACAAATTAAATCCTGCATTAATTAATTCAGGGCAAATAGCAATGTGTTGCTCTGGTCACCTGTTACTTTTGCCATCACCTGCAACTGCAACCAACAAATAAAAAAATGAAGAGAACCAGGAACCAGCTGATAAGGAGGAGAAGTTATTACGTAACCGGTTTTGTTCTCAGCGCATGGTCTTTCGTCATTGTCATTGTTTATTGCAACTTTTTTAAATAAAAACAACAACAATAACAACAACAACAACTGTAGCAAAAGAAAACCACTACATATTATAATGACGATATGGTTGTTTTCGTTTCTGTTTTCTTTGTCAATGTTTATCTTTTTATTGGTTGGTGTAGTGATTCATGTTGCTAGTAAATGGAAAATAAAAGAAGATGTTGTTGGTAGAAAATGAAAAATTGTACTAGATAAATAGGAGTTGCCAGACTAGAAACAATAATAATAAATAGTAATAACAATATAATTTTTTTTTAATTTAAAATTAAAAGATATTCTGTTCGCTTTTGTTGATACTCAGAAATTAATGTAGGTCAGGCATGAAAAATGATTTTTTTGAATTGTATTTTAAACATTTTAAAATGTTCAATTAATAACTTTAAGATTTTTTTTTTTGAGATGCTGAGAACGATTCTGAAGTTATCCCCCAAAATTTATCACGGGAAACATAAGAAATCATTGAAAAACTTACAGAAAATAGTTTTTTTTTTATTGTTTTTTGTGCATAATCGAAAATATTAAAATTTTTCGCTAAGACCATTTATTTAGAACAAATGTAGAAAAAATTACCAAATTTATTTTAAAAAGTCCATAAAAATCAGCCTTTTGAAAAGCACAAAATATCCTTTTTTATTGGTTTTCCTCTGATTACTGCCTTCTTTACACCAGCATCAAGTGTTTAGAAGCTCCATATCCTCCAAATTAGAGTTTTTTTTTGCAGTGCATATCCTCAAAACTACGGAATTTTGATATGTATGGTGATTTTTTTTTTTAAATAACAATTTAAAATGTGACAAATCTGGTTTCAGGTCTTAGCTTATGCTATGTGGAAAAAGTTTACTAAATTTCAGCTGAATCGGCTCAATATTATAGCAGGTCAACCGAATCTAAGAGATCTCTTTTCTGCAAAACAATCACATTTCTTAAAATCAATTGCAAACAAAATTTACGTCATAGAATTTTTCTGAAACCAGATTCAGGTTCAGAAAATTCCAATTTTATAATTTCGAAAAATTATATGAAGGACAATAAAAAACTTTGACCAGTGTAAATGATGGGGTAAATTCTTATTAAGCTCTTTGTTTCTGTCAAAGCCAAGCAAGCTTCAGCTTGAAGTCGGTTTCTACATTTTGTCATTATAAGTGTCTGGATGCTTTCCATATTTGCTGAATAATTTGGAATAGAGAGAACATTATCTTGAGCAGTTTTCTAGATACTTGATTATTGATATTACCTCAAAGGTTGACTTAAATGTAAGAACAAGATACCAAAAAAATTATTTTCAAAATCAGAATAATAGGTGGGGAAATTTTCTTAAAAAAATTATTAAAAGTAGAAAATAAATATAGAAAAACATCGGAGTTAAAAACAAGATCAAGTAATATGTTTTTTGATAAACCGAAAAACAATAATTCGTAAGCATTTGAAATCAAGTTGTACAGTAAAAAGTTGCAAACTCAAATTTTTGAAATCAACTAACTCAAGAAAAGTAAAGGGTCTATGTTTTTTGGTTTTAAAAAAACTATGATTCAAACTTGAAATTTAGGAAAAAAATAATATATAACAAAAAAAATCGAACTGATCTTATAACATTATTTACATTTTTAAGTTTTTTTTCTACCAAATTGTAAAAAAAAGTAAATATTTATATTTTTTCTAGCGTTGGATAAATAAATAAATAAAAAAAAAACTAAACGCACTTTTTATTGAAAATTTTCCTTAAAAAATTAAATAACTTATTAATTTGTTTGAGAAACTATAGTAAATGAGACATTTTAATTTTCTGCGCATTTGGTTGCTAAAAAATTAAGCAATTGAATTCAGTCAATTCTGAGTTTGAAAATTATGATTTCTTAAACCATTTGTTAGATTAACTTGATTTAAAATGATTGTTTTCTGCCTATCAAAAAACATATAACTTGATCTACCTCAATTACTTTTCTTTGGCTTTTGGTTTTTTAGAGGCCTAAAGCTAATTTTAATTTTTAAGCATTAAGCAAAATTACTGTTTTTTCAATCTATTGATATTAATTTAGTAGTTTTTTCTTGTTATTAAGAAGTGTATCTCCTAACAGCAATCAACATTAGTTATTTTTTTCATTGGTTAGTTATAATTCACTTTTTTCAACAATTTTGTTTGAAAAGCTAGCCAAAAACCCGCAACCTATTCTGCTTACAAATTTCATGTTCCACAACGCCCCACTCGTCTATATATTCGAGTTTTTGTGTTAATAGTTTTAATGGACGTGATATGTTTCTTAGACCGTTAGTAATTTTTAGATTAAGCTCTAATATGGAAAAACTATTTTCAAACAGTTCAAAAAAAAATCTCTATTTTTTTCAGATTTGTATTTTTACCCCTGATACCCCCAGTAGTATTTCCATCCCTTTTTTCTTTTTTTTTGCTTTGAATCAACATTTAAGAAAATTCCTATTACCTAGACTCTTTGGTAGTTGTTTTCCTTATTTTATAAAATTTGAATAAACAAAATTTGAATACAATTTTTTTTTTCACAAAAATCTTAATGTTTAGTTTTAAAAAAAATACCAATAACTGTTAGAGTATTATTGAAAACCAACACATGGAAAAAAAACTCTCAAATCGGAGCAGTTTTGCCTGTTATCGAGATGATTTGCTTTATTTACTCCGCTAACAGTTTCGACATGCCTCGGTTAAAGAACAATAACAAAAGTCAAAGCAGTTAAAATTATTAGAAGAGCAAGATTATTTGTTCCACCGAGTTGTATATTTTATTTTCTTCCTCAGAGTTTGTACCTACAAAACCAGCAGCATTTAAAACAGATCATTTAAATTGAACAGTATTATGTACTTTCTCTTCAATTTAATATTAAGCTGAGGTAGATGACGAATACCTACATCTAAACATTAATTTGATTGTTAGAATACCTATGTGTCTACAGCACTGTTAATGTAATAGTTGTGCAAAGGTTTTAACTATTTGAAAATTCATGTTCAGCCTCTTTACAAGTATCAGATATTTTTAAAACGCTACAAAGAAATTCTAACTCTATTTTAATTAATGATTTTATTTTCTGTCTTAGCCTAAAAGTATGCAACTAAAAATAGCATCACACTTCTGAAAACAAATCATTTTTGAAGATCAATTTTTAGGATTAAACTTTCTGAAATAGAATCATTTTTAAACTCGAATTGTTTTGCTTTTTATTAGACCAATTAATAGTGATTAATTAAATGAATCAATCAAAGAGACGTATAATAGAAAACAAAAACGAAAAGAATTCTGCTATATGGAATTTCAAAACTCTATTTAAAAATTCTGAAAGCTTGAAAGAATTTTCTTTATCTTAGAAAAATTCTGTGTTACGAGATCGAAAATGATTCAAATACTCTCTAAAATTATTATGTTATCGTATGCTCATCAATTTACATCTTAGAATTTAAAATCTTAAAGCAGTTATGAGTAGTTTTACTTTTTTCGGTAACAAATTTATGATCTAGTTTATCTTAGTACATAATTATCTTATCCGGATCAATACTAAGAATACAAAAATTACTTTAGACTTATTCTTATCAAATATTTTTAAAACGTTTGAAAATCCACTAATTGTGGAATTACCAAGTGAAAAATTACATATCAGGTGTTTCGTGGCTAACAGATATAATGTATTCTATGGAAAACTGATTACAATTATTACGTTTTGAAAAGTCACTGATCAAGTGTCATTCATTACAATCATTTCGTTTAATTTTTATCTAAAAAAAAAAACAGTTGATACCTACTCAATCCCTCGCAGCACACTTAACACTTCAAATGGATAGGTAGGTAAGGTAATTCAAATCAGACATCGATAAGAAAATCATAGATAAAAGTTAGTCTGCATTTTTGTTCCTTCAATCTATGCCATTTTCGCCAAACTACAACATTTCTAATAAAGTAGGTAATAACTGTTCAATCTATAACATTTTTACCAGTAAGCACACCAACGTATGAAATTAATAGATACAGAAGGATATTTTTTATTTAGCCAATATAATGTTTGCATTACCCATATTATTACATATTTAAAAGTATTCCTCTTAAATACATTGTCATTGTAATACTATTTTAGGGTTCGGATGGACTATATTAAACATAAATTGAGATAGGTGTAATTATAACGAATGAATAAGTAAACAAAAAGTAGAGGCTTATATGGTAGGAAATAAATAAAAAAAAGTATTCTCCAAGTTTCAAGTCTCTAGCTTAATTCAAAGCAGTGCTTCCTTACCAGCTTTTACTCAAAATCTATGCCAGCTAAAACACTGTTAAAAAAATCCAAGTGATAATATTAATATTTAGTCAAGTTTAATAATTTTTGAAAAGAATTTTGTGCAAATTTTTCAATTTTTGTTTTATTTATAATAACAAGAATTTAAACCATAGGTTTCAAGGGGCGTTCATGCAAACTTTTGTGTAAGCTTAAGTATTTACCCAAATGGGAAATTTACGATTTCTGGATTTTTTGGGAATTCTTGTTTTGAGGCTTCTGGGTTTTTTAGATTTTAGGTCTTAGTTTTTGGGTTATGACCACAACCCTCTTGTTTTTGGACTTTTTTTTTGGGATTTTTGAATTTTGGTGTTCTAGATTTGCTAGGTTTCGGGTTTTCGGGATTTTGAGTATTTTCTATTTTTGGATATTCGAGATGTTTGTTTTTTGGGATTTTGGAGTTTCTGTAATTTGGGTATTTGGGATTTTGAGTTTCCAGGATTTCAGTTTTCAGGATTATCACTTACTTTAATAAATATTAAAAAAAATTGAAAATCGTATAAACATAATTCTTACGGTGGATGTTTCAAAAATTCACAAACTTTGAAAGTTAGTATGCAATTTTTAAGAAAATATTAATAGACATCTAAAACCATAATTTCAAAAATACTTTTTTGGATTTTAAAAAGAGGTATATTTTTTTTTTGAATAATCTACTTTTCAAAAAAAAAAAATCAAAATTTAAACATTTTTTTTGAACAAAAAAAGTATTTCTCGAAAAAATTGGTATAAAATAATATTTTTATACGAAAAACATTCTGTAAAAAATTTTTATCAACTACCGTACAGTCACTCACGAGAAAATCAGAAAAAAGAAAAACCGTTGTATGAGAGGTACCTACCGTTACTAACCGATATTATTTTTTTCGGATAAATGATTTAGCTTGCTGTAAATTTTTGTAAAACGCAAAAAATTTTAGTTACATTTTTGAGAAAATTTAATTTTTCCATATTGGTTGCACGGCAGGTACCGTAATTTTTAGTTCTAAGAAAAAATTTCAATTTCCCATTTGTAACATCACCTTAAATCCATAATTCCCATGTTTGAAGTAAATCGCTTCCGTAATCAGACCGAAGGCGTTTTTCTTTTTTAGCTCTGAGCAGATCACGGAACTGTCAGAAAAAAATCCGTGTTTCTTTTTTAGCTCAGACATATCAGACCACAAAAAGTGTGTTTCATTTTTTTAATAAAAAACAATCTTTCTTATAGAAAAAATTAAATTTTTACATATTTTCATAAACAAAATTATTTAAGTTATTTTTATAAATTTAGTAAACAAAATTTTATAAAAAAACGAAAAACTTTTTAAAGTTTTTATTTTTAAATACATTTTTTTGCTATGTTAGTAATAACAAAACTTTTTGATTAAATACAAACAATTTTTAAAAAAAGTATAGGTAATTACTTACATAACATTTTTCTGATTGATAGGAAAAAAAAATATACATAAATACAATGAAACTTCTAGTACAACGCAAGTAAAGTCCGATCCCTATTAAGCCTAAAGCTAATATAAATTATCAATATCAGATAGTTGATAGTTGGTTGAATTGGTAAAATGATAAGTCTCCACAGAAAAATAATAAAAAATAAAAAAAGTATACAAGAAAACATCGCAGATTTGATTATTTTCGCAATCGAAAGAATTATTGCTCGTTTGTTGGAAGACTGAATCAGTCGAGCTTTGTCCAGTTGGGCGGGAGGACTGATATTCGTTTGAATTTAATCGATGCGTTGCGTTGGTGCATTAGTTGTTGTTCGCACTAATATCGTCTCTGACATAGTTTGATCGTGGATCGTGTCCAGAATAATAAACAAACAAAAATTAATTGAAAAGTACGTCAAATTTGTTATTGTTTTTAGTATAGTTTTTGTTTTTGTTTTATATTTTTTCTCTTACTCATTATGGCGGAAATTATGTTAGACAACATGAGTCCAACAGTCAATTCCGATATAGACTTTGGCACAAAATTTTAAGTGATAATCATACTAGTGGGTATACAAAAGGGTGAAGTCATTGTATTGTAAATTGTTTTTAAATGTTTTCAATTATTTTCTTTAATGTTTGTTGTGTATTTTCGAAAATTTAACGAAGAATATTCTTCTAAAATAAAGTGAAAAGTATTCTAAGATCTAAGTGAATAAATAAATAAAAAAAAACCTAAATTAGATTTTTTTTTGTTGATGTTTTTCATTAATAAAAACAAAAATAAAATTTCTAATATTTTATTGAGGAAAAGACAATAAATATAAAATGTGTTCAAGCCCATTATTTCTTAAAAAAAAAAAAGAAAAACAAACAAAAGCAATTTCATCAAAAATCTCATGCGACTAAAATTGTATAGAAGGTGAAAATTGGCAGCGATCGGTGTGTTGTTTGGGTGATTTTCTAATTTGAAATGTTAGATATGTCATTATTGTATATAAATTTGATTAGTTTCTTGGTGAATCGATGGAATTTTTATTCGTGTGATAATTTCATTCTGATAAAACTAAACTAATACTCTTGTAGGTGTAGTGTATAATGATAAATTCAGCTTTATTATGTTTTAAGTGTTTTACTGTCATTTAATATGTCAAATTTTTCCAGTGACAAGAGGTTTTTGTTTTTGCATTTTGAGTCAATTGCAAGATATATTGTTACCAAACGGTCTATTTTTTCGATATTAAAAGAGGGTTTAACACTTGTGGGGGGGGGGGGGGAGGGGGAGTGATGAAAAGTCATTATAATTCATTATGAAGCAGCGATGTAATTAGCGGCAGCGAGTATCATATATTTGCAATTGATATATTAGAATTTTTGCGCGCTATCAACGTTTTTTTTTTTTTTATAATCAATGGTTTTGTGTTTATAATTTAGATACAAATAGTCTTAACCACACACACGTGGCGTGGGGTGGGGGTTGAAGATATATGGGAGGAAAGTTCATTCGACCGACAAGAAAAACTATGTCGTTTAGAGAGAGAATGATATAGAGTTGAGTTAAGTGTGTGCTTCAGTATTTTTTATTGGTGTTTGTCTTTTGTACCTTTGTACCGATCACAGATGGTATAAGTAGTAATATTAAACTTATTGGTAGAGTAAATATACAAGATTATTATTTGTTTTAATTATGAGCTGCTGATAGTTGTGGACAAGTTTATGATATAATATTTGAACAAATAATATTCTACTTATGTCTTAAGCGGTATTTTTTCTTTGCTTTTTACATTACAACGAGAAAAAGTTGAACAAACATAAATATCGGACATGAGTAACAACAACTTTGAATTAGAAAAATGTTATGGGTTCTGAACACAAATTTATTATAATTATTTAAAAGTTTATTTAAAATTGTGCATTGTAATTTAGTATTGTGTTCACTGTTCAAAAAATTATTAAAAATATTCTTGAAAAAAATTAATTGATATAATTACTCAATCAAAATTGTATGGCCTTTCTATTACTAACAAAGAGGCAGTATTTACCCCTAAAAAAAACAAGGTGTCATACAATAGGATCTGATCCCAGTCTTCCGTGTTCTATTCCTTATCTGATATTAAAAAAATATGAAATCAAGTAAATACCAAATTTTGGTGTAAAATTAAAGACCAAAAACATTAGCTTGCAATATACTTAGGTACTATTATGTATCAAGTTGTGAGTATCATTACCATCGTTCCAGGTGTGACACATGCTTCATTATATTACTGCATGTACTATTAGGTGTGTTTTTTTTGTAAAGCTATTCCCAGTACAGTAAGATTTAACGCTTGATACACAAACAACATCGAACTGCCCATTTAAGGAAAAGTTAAAGCCAACTGCCAGTAGAATTTTTGAAATTTTTCGAATTAAAATTGTTGCCAAAAATACACACATATTCAATTAATAAAGTATACTATCCCAAACAACTTAAGGAACAAGAATTTATTCTGAATTTTTTAGTGATTTTCGTTAGACTGTATCTCAGTGAAAAATGGTCGCATCGGGTTAAATTTAAAAGCATTTAAAATCCTTATTCTTTAAGTTTTTGATTTACTTACTTACTTAGGTGCTCAGATCTAGATGAGTCCTTTGTGATCCCCTTAATGGGTATAGGGCCTCCAAAATACGTAATTTTTAGTACATTCGGCATGTTTAATTGGTTTTAAGATTGAAAATATCAAGACAGATATAGTGCATCTGTCTTGATATTTTCAAAAACAACGTAACGGGTGTGACATTAATTTTTTTGTATGTAATAGCGGTACCGGCCATACAACAGTTTTTTTTTATTTCTGGTTTTCTCCTTATACATAAAAGCTTTTAAGTTGTGGCAATGTGATTCATACATTTTACATTTACTGAAATTAGAATTTTGGATTCTAAAAAAATTCTGAATTTTTTTTTTGTCGAAAACACTAATTTACTATCTTCAAAATGAAATACAATTAAAAAAAAATTAGATGAAACTTTAATCAAAAGCGTTTTATCAAAATCGTTAGGGTCGTTTTCGAAAAACTTTAAATAACTTAAAAATGTTACATATATTGGATGTACACTTGCTAAAAAGTGAACAATAGAATTAATTTTTATGTTTTAATACAATGATCGCTTATTTACTTGAAGACTGTCATAATTAAAAAAACTTTAAAGTTTTCAAATTGATATATTGACAAATAACGGTATATTCTCGCTTTTAAAGGGAATGTTATGGTAGACAATATTATTACCAGGAATATTTTTAAGAAAATCAAGGATGGTAAAACTTAAACTCTGCATCATAAACTTAAAAAATCCCGTTTCTTTGAGATATGACAATGTTCAAGTAAGCAAGGAATATCTGTTTTAATCAAAATCGGCTTAACCATTTACGCGAAGAAATCAAATCTAAATTTTTATTCAAAATCGTTTTCGAGAAAACTCAAATAACTCAAAGCTATTATAGGTAGTTCTTAACGAGATAATCATGCCTATTAAGGAACTCCCAATATTCTACTCCCGGAGAGTCAGCTTGATTTGCAGTACTCGCATTCGCATTTAAAGCAACTATTGATACCGTGATCTATATTATCGCTATGAGGACCTTATTCACTATTTCCACTTTTCTTAAGTCCTATCATTGCTTTAAATGCGAATTCGAGTACTGCAAATCAAGATGACTCCCCGGAAGTAGAATATTGCGAAGTCCACAATAAGCATGAATATAAAAATAAAAAAAAAACATTCTTGAAAATTTCAAAAAAAAAACACATGTACCAAATTTCAAACAAATCTGATGTCCCGGATGAGGCATGACTCAAAACACTTTTTTTTAAATGTTTCCATCTTTTTGATTAAGACCTCGAAAATTTTTTTTGACATGAAGCCAATAAATGATCTATGAGAAAACCAAAATCAGAAGCAGAAGCACTCGAATGCCAGAAACTAGATATGAAATTGAGTCACGCTATCTGGGGCCTATAATACAAAACTACAAGTGCAAACAAGTGAAACCTTACAAGATATTTTACTTTTGTAAAATATAAGTAGGTACTTGTAGTTTTGTTTTATAAGCCCCTGGTCACATTAATATTGATATAAAAATTAATTTTGATGTTTAAGAAGCTGTTTTAGAAATTTTAAAATCAAGTTTTAGATTAATTTTCTTTATATTTTTTCTGAAACTTCATTTGTAAGAAAATTATTTGAAAACTTTTAGCAATCAAAGCAATGAACATGTAGTACGTGCGATCCAGTAATGCATTTTATTTGTATCGATTTTATAACTTGCGGGACATTGATTTTATTTATTGTATATCAGCGTATGGAACAAATTCTTAATTGAAAATTAACCAGTTTTCACTGATTCTTCGTGGATTCAATGAAATTCTTAATTGCTTCTTCAATTCAATTGACGCATGATGTGCAACAAAAACAAAAAACAACAGCCTGGAAATAAACATTTTGTGGACCTTACATAAAGTTTATTGACATCCCACTAACATTAATTGAAATTCTCATGTTCTTTTGAAAACTACAATATAAATGGTAGAGGTGACAAAATCAATTTTAACAAGCCCAAAAATACATAAACAATAAAGTCAAAGAAACTTCAGAAAATGTTGGGTTTGGAGATGGTGGTTTTCCTAAATATTCGGACTATACCTCATTTTGCCTTTTTTTTAACTGTTTAGGTCAACAAAATCCTATTCCTGGTAATGGCGAAACAATCAGTCTGCCTGCTTGTATTGTACTCTTTGCCAATACATAGTTTCGATAACATAAAAAAAACAATGGTTGCCCGCCTTACACGACACAATGTTATTGCGCAATAATACTGTCCTAAAATATTGCGTGAAAAAGGGTCGGCCCTACACGACTCAATATTACTGCGCAATATTTCTATGTCTCTTTGCTTATTCTCTATCTGCCTCGTTGTGAAAACGAAAAATATTGAGTAAAAATTCAGAAAATATTAACTCAAATACCACTCAATATATTGCACAAACCGAAAATATTGTGCAATACAGCCCTTACACAGTCAATATTATTGCACAAAACTGAGAATTGCGCAATAATATTGTGTCGTATAAGGCCGGCATAATAGATCGTTCTTCCGCCATACAAAAAAGCTTGATTTTTGAAAGTCCGTTACCGCCTTTCAATCTTAAAAAACTTGACTGGCAGTCATTAGTTTTTGATGAGAGTTCAATAACTTTATGATGTGCCTTTAGCACCCACAAAGTTTGCAAGCGTTTATTAGTCCTCTTCTTTACTTTGGAATGGCCGATAGTTTAAATAAATTTAAATTAAATGGTCATAACCACAAAAATACAGCCCGGAAATTAACAATTGTGGGTTCAAATAAAAGAAAAAAATATATTATCTACATCTTTGGTGTAAGAACCTCTTTACTAAAACTATTTAGTTTTTGAGATTTGCGTTTTTAAAAATGGCGGATTCCGGCAGGCGGCTTTTCTAATATCCTTCTTTCAGATTTGAAAAAAAGGTTGAGCAACTAAACTCCGAATGAATAAAAACATTTTCTAAAGTTGAAAATAAAACTCCTCAAGTTGTGTTCAACTTTGAGAGAATAAAATCACCCTTGTTTTGTTGTTTTTCTTCAGCCTATTAAAAGCCCATCAACAAAACTTATAAAAACAGTGAAGAGGCAGTAAAAACGCAATTTCCATGATGCATAAATAATTATATTCTATAAATTGAATGCAACCCAACAACCTCATATTATGCATCATATAGCATCAATGTTATTAATAGTTCTATTTTATTTATAAGCATTCGTGTTTCACCAAACCTGTCATTTATTGAATGATACGTCAATTTCTAAAATAATACTTTAACGCCATTTTAATTTCCCACATTTTGTAAAATATTATTAATTTTATTCCCGCCATTATCTTACATCAATTAAAGTGCAATGAATTCGATCAATTTAGTCAGTGTTTTATTTATTGAAGACCTTGACTCTTTGAACGTTTAAGATAACACGATTTGTATTATATCGTTGAAAAAACAATTTCTTTTTGAAGATTTTGAACAAATTTTCTTGCGAAAGTCATGAGCTACAAATATGTTTTTTTTTTATGCCAATAAACCTTCAGAAAATTAAAACAATCTTGTAAATCAATAAGAAAATATGTCATCAAAGTGCGTCATTGTTGATGCAATGCGATCTGTTTGAAAACAACAAAAAAAAAAAACAAATGAAAAACCAATATTCAAACAACAAAAAATATTACTGAGATAAAAATAATCGCAAATTATACAATCTTAACTGAGTGTTGTTGCTGTAGTAAGATTGTAAAGCAACAAAAATCTACAAGCAAAATATAGTGGACATGGTTTGCTAGGCATACGCCATAAGTTCACGCTAAAGATTCATTCTATTTCGCCTATTATCTTATCGAAAAAATCAGAAGTGCTTTACTTTGTTTTTTTTTGTTGTAAGAATCACTTTGAATTGTTTTTAATACAACATTTTTAGCAGTAGTGCAAAATTATGAATTATAGTTTGAAAAACGAGTTACTTATTAAAAATTAGTTAAGTATATTATATTTGTTTCACATACTAACGTTTTTTTTATCTTTTATTGATTTCAGGTGTTTATCTCAATCGATTGTGATTCGTACTATCGCCATACACTACACATTGATTTCAACAAAACAATAATATGAATGAAAATAATAAAAAACATAATGCCGACCATACAAAGATTCCGCTTAAGCTTGACATTCACAAGGCCAATTCGGTGCCAAAGCCCCCGCGTCTGAAACCAGCCAAAAAGAAGAAACGTCGCGATAAAAGCGATTTGGGTGAGAATTTTGTTGCACCAGATGGCGGATGGGGTTGGCTGGTTGCCTTTGCATCTGGAATATGCATTGTAAGTGCAGATTAAGTTAGTGCAAATAAGAAATAAATTTAACACTCCATTTCACTTGATTTATGACATTAAAATATTTTTAAGGATTTTTTTTGTGAGTTAATTGAAATCTACAGCAAAATATTTCTGACATAATAGGTAGTAAAAACTTTGTATTTCATAAGGCCTTCAACGGTTAATTTCAAACTTGTATCACCCGATTTGTATAAAACCCAAAATGTGTGCAAAAGTTTGTGCATTTTGGTCATAAGACTGCACAAAACCATCTAAACGACAAATTGGATGACAGAAAATTATATACAAACACGATTTGTGTTACATTTTGTGTCTTCTGAATTGTGGCTCAGATGTTATTGTACATTGGTATTATTAAATTTTTTAAATTATGTAGTGTAAAAAAATTTAAAAAAAAAATATTTTTTATTAACTACAGTTTAGAAATGTTAATACGAAAAAGTGTAATTTTTTTAATCTTGACCAAAATATATAAAAGTCATTTTTTATTTTTAATTCGGTATAGTTTTCAGAAAAAAATATGAATTTTATTTTGTAGAAGAGCACATAATCGACAAAAACTTGTAAAACTTTTTTCCTGTAGTAGTGACCGTAAAACCATAAAGGCAACATGGAAAGATATTTAAAAACTCAGATCATACGAGTTACAGAAATAGGAAAACTTGCATATTTTTGCTGCCCAATTTGGATGATTTTTTTGTTGGTGTTGGTATTTAATAATACTCTTACTTTTATGGATTAAAAATAACCGATCTTGGCAGATATGTTTTTAGTAGACATGAATATTTTTGTGAACAAACATTTTTTTAGTAAAAATTAAGAAGAACAAAAAAAAACTGTGTTAAAAACTAAGCACCTTTATTTGAGGAAAATAACTGGTAAAGATAAAGATCTTTTTTTGACACTGTCTTGACTCGAGATTATGACCTCTAAAAATAAAAAAAAAACATTTGTTAACCAGAAAAATGACATATTTCCGCGTCATTTACAACCAATTCCATTTTTTCGGAGTACACTGAGCATAGAAACCTTAAGCAAAACGTAGACCCCTAGGTGGTATGAGGGTCAAAATGAGAATCTGGAAACGTAAGTGGATTTTTTTTAATTATTTGAAAATAGTTTTTTTTTACCTCCAGAGCTTGTAGTTCAAGAAAGTTAGATTTTTTTATGAAACAAATTACAGGAAGACTGATTTTTGAAAATCTAAAAAAATAATTTTAAGAAAGTTTTGGTTTTCGGAATGCCATCGCTATGACTTGGCGAAATCCGCCATTTTTAAAAACGTCAATCGCTTTGTATCTTCGAAACTATTAGTTGTAGTGAAAAGGTTATAAGACCGAGATTCTGCCTTTTATTTGTACATACAATTGTTTATTTGCGAGCTGTATTTTTGAGGTTATGACCATTTAACCTTACATTTTTTAAAACTTTGTTTAAATTTTTGTATATTTTTTTATCCCTAAGAAAATAAAGTAACCATTTTTCCTGATCCCAAAAAAAAAAAAAAAAAGAATACCGAACGGTCTATATTAAATAAAGGTAATATTCATTTTTATTAAATAACGTAAAATTTTGGTGTTTGAAATCAAAAAGAAAAACTCTTCGTTATCAAGTGAAACAGAGTGTATCAATTTCCCTACCACCTACCATCGACCTAATTAAAATTATTTTCTAATTTATGTATGTGTCTGTTTATTTTCAGTTAGTCACATTTCCAGTTATGCAGCAATTTGGCATATTGTTTAGAGATAGATTTAAGGAATTAGGTATAAGTAGTTCACAGATGACAACTATAATTAATACACAACAAGCTGTATCTGCGTGTACAGGTAAATAATAAATTCAATAGAATTTGTTTTCTTTGTTTATGAAAAAAAAAATTACAATTATCCATAATTATGAATGATGTAATCATTAATTTCATAATTACATTGGGAAACTAATACTACATTAACACGGGAGGGAAATTATTGCAATTTCTGCAATTTTCTTACCTTTTTTCACTTCATCGTGTTAATGGTCCGAAATTTTTTTTTAAATTATGACAAACCCTTTTTTCCTGTCTTAAAAAATTACCAATATTTTGGTGAAATTAATGACAGATTTCCAATTGTAGCCAAAAAATATCAAATAATGCCGTAACATTTATTAACTTTGCATTTCAGGTCTGTTCAATGGTCACTTGTTTCGGCGTTTTTCATATCGACAATGTGCCATTACCGGTGCGGTTTTAATATTTATTGGACTTTCAGGAACAGCCTTAGCAGATTCTTTTATTTTATACGTGTTAACAATTTCTGTTGTATATGGTGAGCTCATTCAAAAAATTCTCTCAAGAAAAAGATTATTTCATTTTACCAATTTTTCAGGAATCGGAAGAGGCCTCATGGTATCATCGTCTTCTCTAGCTGTCAACACATACTTCAAAATAAAAAGACGAGCCGCCACTGCCTATCAATTCACCGTAGCAGGCCTGGGACCCATCGGTCTGCCATACCTCTCAACATTCCTTATGACTCAATACAACGTTGCTGGAGCTGTACTTGTTTATAGCGGTGTGTCACTGCATAACCTAGCGTGTGCATTCATTTATCAACCAGTAAAGTGGCATGTGAAGAAACCCCAAACAAATGTTGAAGCAGGTCAAAAACTCACTGACATTGAATTAGACCACCATCAAATACTTGATCATGCAGCTGACCCTGAAACACCAATGATGGCAAGAGCAAATGATGGATGGTATGGTTCAAAGAACGGTTCGCTGAACAGATTAGGAAGACGTCACAGTTCGGTTGTAAGTTACAAGATCAATGATGGTACTCCAGCAAATTCACCAGCGATTGCTTCGAGAACACCAAAACTTTCAGTATCATTGAGTAAGCCTCTGATGGAACCACTCAAGGAACTTCCTTTGCCAGAAGAACGACAATTCTTAGAGAAATCCGACAAAGAGCTGGAAGATCAAGTGGAAAAGAAACTAACAATTTGCGAGAGGATTTCAATATTTTTCGATCTTGATCTTTTGAGAGATTTTACATTCGTTAACCTGGCTGTTGGTTTGACTGTGATAAGTTTTACAGAAATTAATTTTGCCATTCTTACTCCGTTCATATTGAGTGACTTTGGCTTTGATAATGGCCAAATTGCTGCTGCCATGTCTATGTTGGCTGCTTGTGATATGGCAATACGATTTTTGATTCCTTTCATTACGGCAAAAATGAAATTCGACAATAAGTACTTCTTTTTGGTTGGTATCATTGGAATGTCTGTTGGTAGGGCAATTGTGGCACATAGCAGAGATTTTACAGTGGTGCTTTTATGTTTCGGTTGGATGGGATTGAGCAAGGCAATGAGGGTGGTATTTTGGAATCTTATCATTCCTGGTTATGTTCCATTGAAGAGGCTTCCAGCTGCTGCTGGATTGCAGTTACTTTTGTCCGGATTGTTTACACTTGCTTGTGGACCTATTATAGGTAATGAAGAATTCTATTTTCATGAAAACTGATTTTGTTCAAAATCATTTCTTCATATTCATAAAATATAGTTTCTTTTTAAATAATTTTCTACATCAATTTTTTTAAGGTCTTGTTCGAGATGCCACAAATTACACATTCACACTCCACTGGATGAACGCGATGTGCTACATGGTGGTTATTGGATGGCTTTTAGAAGATTTTTACAGACAAAAGAAGAAACGAGGGAAAGCACAAGAGCAAATTGTTATAGAAGATCAACCAACCGAAGAAGCTAAATAGTTTTCTTTTTCTTGCATTTTTTTTATTGTTTGTTTTTTGTGTTTTATGATTTATTTTTTTTAGAAAGTTCTATAGATAGATGAATTATTATGTATTTTACCTCTCATTAAAAATGAGATTTTGTATTTTTTGTTTATTTTGAAAGACTGTTGAAATTTAAATTCAAAAAGTGGCACTCAAAGTGCTGAACCAAATATTGTACTGAGAAGATAAAAATGACTTTGAAAATAATACTGTGTGTTGTTTTTCTAGGAGTTGAGTTTGTTTGATTGTTTGAAATAAATTACATTGCATATTTTTAGGAGGCCCTGCCAAAGTGATCATGTTAATCAACAATTATTGTTGTATATCGAACTTGGATGGTTTTTTGTGATCATTTGAGATGAGAGTTCAAAGTCTTTTCGAATAAAGCTTGGAAAGAAAAATTAATCACGAAAATATGTAGCAGGCTCTGTTTATCTCAAAATCTAAAAATCGGCCATTCCAAAGTAACAGAGAGCATAAAAAAACGCTTTGAATGCCCTTTATCTCATTGACGAAGTCATATTTTTTCTTGAAGCTTTGTGGGTGTTGAGAACATTTTATAAAGTTATCGTACTAGAAATTTCATCAAAAACTTAAAGAAAGACTGTTACGGAGAAGACACAAGCTCCGTCTTCTCCTTTACCGTCTTTGTACTCAATAACTTTATTGGCAGTTATTGGTTTTTGATAAAACTTCTATTAGGACGATAACTTTATCAAATGTTCTCAACATCCACCAAGTTTTAAGCAAAAATATTACTTCTTCAAAGAGATAAACGTGGCGTTGAAGGCGTTGTTTTGTCTCTCCGTCACTTTGGAATAACCGTACTACCTAATTTTTGGCACTATTTTTACCACCATTTTCTTCTATGATTAGTTTTATACGCGTTGGTTTGGTTTTATGTAATATAATATCCTTATAATTTTAAAGGTCAATAAATGGTCAACAAAATTAAAGCAATTTCATAATTTTGTCAGCGGCAAACAACTTTATTGGTTTTTATGGTTACTGTGGCGTATGAGTAACATTATTTTCTAATAATAATTTTCGAAGGTTAATTCAATTTTGCATATACCTCTTCAATTTGACAAATAAGTTGCCTTTTGTTCACAATTTTCTGGCCTTTTCAATATTATAATTTGTCATGCATCTTTCTTTAAGATCCCAAGCTCGACGCTGCTGACCTCTTCGGTGCAAACTTTTTTTTGGACGTTGTTAAAAACGGCCATATCAACATTTCAAGAAAAAATTCAACTAAAATCTTTCTAAAATTAAACATGTTTCGGTAGTGTTATTTTCACGTTGAAGTATAACTTGGTTCGAAAACAAGTTGCAAGTTGAGTATAGCACAATAGCTAAGACTGTAGACTGGCAACTCAAGCAACACTGGTTCGTATACTGATGGTGTTTGATTCTACGTCGTTTTTTAAGACGCTTTTATTAACTTCATTTTTAATAAATTCTTAGAAGTAAATTTTGACCCACCTCCAGTTATTGTATCGAACTGAAACTTTGTACATACACATATGTAGTTCGGGTGACAACACAATATTTTTGTGGTGCGGACCCAGAGGAGGGGCATTGGGAGTCGAAACACCCCAAATCTATTTCAGCTTACTTCTAATTATGTATAGTATCCAAATAAAACTTTATATATATTTTATTTCTAGTAACATGGCAACACTATATTTTAGGGGCTCGGACCAAGGGGAGGGGTATTAAACAGAAAACATATTTAACCATTTGGTATAAGTCATAGAAACTATTTTATAATTTTTAGTGCATGATAAAAGCGTTTTTTTTTTGGTTTTGAAATTGCAAATTGTTTCCATCAGTGGATATAACTTGTATCGTATTAAAATTTTACTAACGCATATTTTTTACGACCGTTCTTAACATGCATTATTATCCGCGATATTTACACTTGTTTTTATGTGAATTATCATGTGGGTTAAATGTATGCAAACTATTTTGTACTCTGTATGAAAACTATAAGAGAACGTTCGCAAGTTTTATTGGATTTCCAAGCAAACTGTTGGTATGATAATTTTACAAAGCTGATTTATATAATTCAGAAACGTATCATTGTCGAAAAAAAAAATTATTCCTAAATCATGTATTAAAGTTTGCAAGCTTTGTATTTACACAATATGCAAACTGTACATTAACTGAATAGAAATTGTTTGTAAACTGTTAACCAACTTTATGTGTATGCAAATAATGTATTAGAGCTGGTATTCAAACTGATGGTAAATTTAACGCTAAAATTATACAAACTGCAACCGAACCCTCTAAAAGTTTCACCCGGTCGTTGAACCTATAAAATATAACTTAAATTACAGATATTTAATCTGTCAATTACTTAAAACAGATTTATTTTCAATTTTATTTGAATGAAACCAAACAAGAAAAAATGCTTACAAGAACATACATAAATCTCGTAGATACTCTTATTGCCCAATAATTTTTAGTCTTTATTCGTCTCAAAAACTCACCAATATTCCAACAATGAAAATTACCTTCATAAAAGATAAAATTTGTCCTCCAGCTGTGTCTGTGTTGACTATGTTTTATCTGTAATCAAAATATAATATCTGACAGGTGGGTTACCCCTAAGTTAAATTTAAGCTTTAAACGAGGGAGATAAATATTTCCAAAAGTAGCAATTTGTCCTTCTTTGTAAGTCCATTTCGTGTACTTTAAGCCTCATGATGTACGAAAATACTCCATAAGGAGACGATTTAACTTTAACTTTCCAGGATGTTAAGTATACGAACATTTTGAGTCCTTGGGAAATGGAATTATGTTGACCTACTCTTACATCGCACAAATTGAATTTATACAATTTAATTCAACTTATCGTTAGACTTTACTGATCCCAAAAGATGAATTTGCTCTCAAAATTAAATTGAATCAAATTGACTTTGATGGTTGTTGAAACCAATGAGGACGACGACGAAGCAGGGGTCAATAATGTGAATGTCCTTAAAAAGAAATATCCTATTTTAATTTTTTTTTTCGAAATATTGATGGCATCTGCTAGAAACTGACTGTTTTTTGTTGTTTGGTTGATACTGGGTATCTCTATTTGCTTATTTTATATTTCACTAAGCACCATCACGATTGAACAACTTTGATTGACGTTTTGATATCAGTTTTGTATCATGACGAATTTGGTAGTAAAGAAACATAAAAATTATGAGATAAATAAAGGTACACTCGTAGTAAGAAAAATTGAAATGTGGCAATATTGGTTGACATACAGCTTACACAGTAAAGGCATAATAGAAAAGCTATCGATTTATTTTTTTTTTATTTACACACGCAATGATACAGCATGAAATTGAATAGCCAATTTAATTTGAATTTGATGTTTTGATTCAACCATTTTTTTTTCATTGTCTATTGAAATTTATAACCTATTTTTCTTTTAAAAAAATTACTTTACCCACAGCAACATTGGTTTCAAAGGTTTGTAGAAAAAATTGATGTAAAAAAAAAGTATGTCTCCAAAACATGATTTCTTTTAATTTTTGTTATATTCGTCATAGGAATGTTCAGCATTTCGATTTATCTATTCACTCAAATTTATTTCATTATGCTATCCCTAATACTTTTTTTTACATTACCCCATTTAACCCTAACTTCCCGATGGAATTTCAAAAAATCCTGTTTTATCGGAATATTCCATTATACGATCCATCTTTTAGGGTATTTTTCTGTCACTTATAATGTAGAAAATGAATCAGTCAAATTATATTTTATTTAAATTTAATTTATATTTTATTTTAATTGCTTCTTCCAATATTCGTTTTGTTTTTTAATCTGCGTTTCCTATAAACATCTTCACTTAGCCATGAGATTATAACAATTCCAATAACCACATTCATTATATGTAGGATAGAAGCATAGTTAGTGGCATCACGAATAAGACCTTAAAAAATCAAAAAAGAGTTAGTTTTAGAATTTGAAATCTCGTATCAGTACTTACCAATAAATGGTCCAATAATTAAATTAAATATTCCCATTATCAGTCGTTGTAAGCCGATTGCCGCTGGTAGTCTATTCAATGGAACATAACTTGGAAGTGTGAGAATCCAAGAAACAAGAAATATCGCAGAGCTAAAGCCTATCCAACCAAAACAAGCCAAAATCAAGACAAAATTATTTCTGTTGTACACCAAAACAATTCTTCCAAAAACCATTGCCAAGCTACCCCATATAAGCATGGTTTTGTTTTCGCATTTAAGTTTGCCAACAATTAGGATAATTAAAAATTTCGCTAAGAAAGCAAAAATAGCTTCTACAGTCATAGCTGCAGCTATTTGATTGCTGTCCAGACCAAATTCATTTAAGATAAATGGTGTCAAGTAGTGATAGTTCAATTCAATAATATTCATCAATGTAAGACCTATGGCAATATTAACATAACCGAAATCCCTCAAAAGATCCAAGTCAAAAATGACAGCAATCTTCTGTAGAATTGTGAACTCTTTTACTGAATCAATGGTGTTTTCAGGCTTTCCGAGTAATAGATTCTTTTTAGTTGCTATCTCATTTGATTTACCAACAACTGACACATTTTGAAGGGAGTCGCTAGAAGTAATAAATTGGTTTTCTAGCTCCAAATTCACGAATTCATCAGAATCCTGAGTATGGGAACCATGGTTTGTGAGACTTTTCAATTGTGTACATCGAGGTACTTTTTTTACATGCCACTTCACAGGTTGGTATATAGCTGCGCACGCCAGATTATGAAACGACAAGGAACTTAGCAATAAAACAGCTCCAGCAACACCATAATAGGAAACCAAAAATGTAGTAATGTAAGACAGGACAATAGGTCCGACTCCAGCAACTGCATATTGACAAGCAGTAGCTTCTTGTCGTTTTTCTTGAAAGTAAGTATTGACAGCTACAGTCATTGTTGAAAACATTATACCTCTTCCAGTTCCTGAAATCAAGTAGAATCAGTTATATTTAAAAATAAGATATAGCTAAATTCATGGCTATAGTGGACTTACCATACAAAAGTGATATGGATATTATGTAGGAACTAAAAGAATTTGCAAAGACCGCTAAAAAGAGTCCGGCAAAAATTAGAAAATTCCCAATTGCTGCAGCTTCTCGAAGTGTAAATCTACGAAACAGTGGACCGTTGACGAGCCCTAAAGTAAAAAAAAATAGTGTGTCTGTTATGTTAAAATTTAATCAAATCCCAGAAATAATAGCTCCCACCAGCTCCCTAAGAATCATAAAACAAAACCTTACCCGAACACATGGCCACTGCTTGTTGTACATTTAATATTGTTGTCATTTCTGAACTACTTATTCCTAGGTTTGAAAATCTTTCTCTAAACAAAATTCCAAATTGCTCCAAAACAGGATATGTGACAAGCTTAAATATGTATAAAAAAAAATTATGGTAATTTTGACTATAAATTATAAAAAGAATGATTATCTTACAACACTAACTCCCGATGCTACAGCTACTAACCAACCCCAACCGCCATCGGGAGCTATAAAATTTTCACCTAAATCACTTTTATTAACGCCGGTATCTTTATTTTGATTAACAAAACTTGATTTTGAGTAACCATTTCGGTGTTTATTTTTGTCAATTTTTAAATTATTGATTGTGGAATTTTGATTTGATTTATTTTTGTTCATTTTTGTAACCACGTTTTTTTAAATTCATGAATTTTCTTTTTTCAAAAAATGCAGTTTTAACTATTTAAATAATAAATCAACGGTAGTAAATTTTGTTCACACAGTTTTTCCGGTATTATCGTGGATGGAAGAAAATGTAATTAAGAGAGGTTTAAGATATTAATTTTGTTACTACCAAACTTGACTGATAAAACTACTCTGAGAGCTTTAAAAATCCAATTCAATATTTAACTACGAAAGAGACGTCTCACTTTAAAACGAAAATTGATACACATTTTAATCTTTCCATTCTATAAATTTAAATTTACAATTTATTCGCTTCAAAACTAGTTAAAGCTCTTAAAAGTAAGCTCCTTTTCTAGAAGTAGGTACAGGGTGTTTTTTTTTTATTAAGATTTCACTCGTCTTTTCGCTTTAATTATAAAATTTGAGAAAAGAAAACATACTACATATTTATTTTTGTTGTGCATTAGAAAAAAAAATATTTCCAATTTTGGAACTCGTAAAGCTATCAGCAGTACATGTAGCATCTAATAAGTATTAAACAAATATAATCGTACTGTCGACAAAAGGAAAAATTTAAATCCTACTGCTAATAGATTTTTGAGGTTTTTCTTATTAATGTCAAAAATCTATTGTCGACTGGGTTAAACTTTTCCTTTTATCGACAGCTCGGTGCTCACAAGTAGTACAAAATAGTATAATTACGATGATAGAGAATTGAAAAAAGGCGGGTCCCATAATTCTGTCTTTCTGTCTCTTGAACTTCAGCCAAAATTACCAAATTTCTAGAAAATTGCTTCAGTTTAGCCACTGAAGCAATTTTCTATAAATTTGGTAGTTATGGGTTTTTGGTGATTTCCACTCTAGGGAATAATTTTTAGGACCAAAATAACGGTACCTGTCTTGACGAAAATGAAAAAAAAATATTTATTTTTTTCAAAAACGATTCTAAAGATTTTGATTAAAATTTGTGTAAAATTATAAGGTCAAACTTTTAACATTTGAAATGAAAAAAAAAAAATATAATTGTCCATCGGTTAGTAACGATACCTCCCATAGAACTGGTTTCATTTTCTGTGATTTTCTTGTAAACGTCTCAACGGATTTCGATGATAATTTTTTGCTTATGAGGTTCTTAGTAGCTTTCAAATAATTTCATTTCAAAACAAAATTTTTTGAATTTATAAAAAAAGTTTCTAATCTTTTGTTTGTGATTGTTTTGATTTTTTTTTAAATTCTGGTTTTAGATGTGCATTAACATTTTCTTGAAAGTGGCATACCAACTTTATTTTCATTAATATATAAAAATTTAATTTGTTTAAGAACGATTTTACCGATTTTACCGATTTTCAAAGATTTTTTTTAAAATTTATTTTTCTCAAAGAAATCAAAAGGGTTACCTACAAAGTTTCGAGCCTAACCCATTTTAAAAAGTTGTTACAGTCATTTTAGTAATGAATTAAGATAATATTTTCCAACATCGAAAAACTAAATTATGCAAAAAGTTCATTCACCCATTATCGACAAAATTATGAAAAAAAACTCAAACAATTTTGACAAAAATAAAATAAGTGTTTTTGGTTATTTCTTTACATATATCTCTCTCGTAAACGGTGTAGCCAATTTTGATATTGATCACTTACTTGAAAACTGTGATAATTCAAAAAACTTATTTTTTGAGTTAATGACGTAGAATTATTAGTTTTACCATCATTCATATTCTGAAAAAAGATTCCTTGTAATATTGTTGTCTATCACCCTCATTAGAAACAAGAATATACCGTTATTTCATTTGAAAACTTTAAGAGATTTTTTGCAAAATCGAGTTTTTTGAATTATGACAGACTTTAAGTAAATAAGCGATCATTATATCAATACGTACAAAAACGAATTCTATTGCTTTTTTTTAACTAACTTACCGGCAACCAATTTTAATAATTTTGGTCTTATTTGAAAGGTACAGGCAGGCTTCCTCCTACAATTCAAATTTAATATTGTGTATATTCCGTTTTAGGTGATTTTGCGGTCAAATATTGACCGCTCAAAAATGATAGTAAAACACCAAACAATATAATTAAATTTTCCAAAAAATATTTTTTTTATTGTAAAAAAATTGAAAAACAAAAATTGAATAAAAAACTTTTTTGCATTTTTTTTCCACATATTTTTGTAAAAATATGTTCATACATCAAAAAACAAATAGCTAAAATTTTCAAGTTAAATTTATACACAAAAGCCTTTGACTAAATGAGCAAGAGTGTGCTATCAATAAAATAGAAAAAATTGAATAGTAAAAGGATGGAGCTCCTTTGAAGAATGATACGCTATGCACTAAGTTGATTTATTTTTTACAAAATAAAATTCAGGGCTTTCATTTGCAGCCCACGGGCTTCATAATAATCGTTTTATATTTCCTTAAAATTGTATCTTAAATTTAAAAACGTAACAATAGACAAAATGATTATTTTTAATTGCTTCTTCCAGCTTTCGCCCTATTTTTTAGCTTCCGTTTCCTATAAAGGTCTTCACTTAGCCATGAGATTATAACAATTCCTATAACCACATTCATGATATGAAGTATAGAAGCGTAATTAGTGGCATCACGAATAAGACCTACAAAATTAAAAAAGATTTAAAAAAAAAACATAAAATAAGTTTTAAAATCTGCAATCCCATCAAAACTTACCAATAAATGGTCCAATAATTAAATTACATATTCCCATTATGAGTCGCTGTAAGCCAAGAGCTGCCGGAAGTCTATTCAATGGAACATAACCAGGCATTATGAGAATCCAAAATACAAGAAATACTGCCGCACTCAAGCCTATCCAACCAAAACAAACCAAAACTACAATATAATTCCGGCAGTAAACCAAAACAATTCTTCCAAAAATCATTCCCAAGCAACCCCAAATTAGCCATATTTTGTTTTCACACTTAAGTTTGCCAACAATGAAGAAGAGTAAAAATTTCGCTACAAAAGCACAAATAGCTTCTACTGTCATAGCTGCAGCTATTTGACTGTTATCGAGACCGAATTCATGAAGAATAAATGGCGTCAAGTAATGAAAGTTCATTTGAATAATGTTCATCAAAGTAAGGCCTATAACAATATTAACGTAACCGAAATCCTTCAACAGATCCAAGTCAAAAATATCTACAATCTTCCTAAGAATTGAAGACTCTTTAGCTGGATTGTCCTCAGGTTTCTCAAGTTCTTCGAGTAATGAATTCTTTTTAGTTATTGCCTCATTCGGTCTACCAACAGTTATATTTTGAAGAGAGTCTTTCGCGTTAATGACCTGATTGTTTACATTCAATTTGCAAGTTTCAAAAACAAATGCTTCGTCAGAATCAGAATCTTCGGTGCGATGATGACGTGTTAGATCTTCTAATTCTGTAGATCGAGGAATTTTCTTTGCATGCCACTTCACAGGTTGGTATATAGTTGCGCAGGCCAGATTATGAAGAGAAAAGCAACTTAGCAATAAAACAGCTCCAGCAACACCATAATAGGAGACTAAAAATGTGATTATGTAAGGCAGGACAATAGGTCCCACTCCAGCAACTGCATATTGACAAGCAGTAGCTTCTTGTCGTTTTTCTTTAAAGTAAGTATTGACAGCTACAGTCATTGTTGAAAACATAATACCTCTTCCAGTTCCTGAAATTTTGAAAAACAGTAAAAAGATAAATTCTTTGGTCTTGAAGTGCATGTTTCTAATATAAATTATAACTTACCATACAAAAGTGATATCGATATTATGTAGGAGCTGAATGAATTTGCAAAGGCAGCTAAGAAGAGCCCAGCAAAAACTAAAATATTTCCTAGTATTGCAGCTTGTCGAAGTGTAAAACGACGGAACAGTGGACCGTTGATAAGCCCTATAATTAAGAGAACAAAAAAATATTAAAATTGAGTTTTTCTTGGTTTTAAAAGAAAAATTGTTTGACAGGAGAAAAAGACCAAGAAGCTATTAATATACTTTACTTGGCTAATAGTCAGTGAGATATGAGTCCAAAACTTGGCTGGATGACAAGTTTCAGAAAAGTGTAAAGAACTGCGTTTCCAACTTTTTTGTATCCACGAAAACCTGATATAAATTGCTTTTAGACACGAACTCTTTTAACGTAAGCATTAAACGAACTAACACAAACAGACTACTCTGGAAAATTCTTTCTTAACGAAACTAGAGACCTCCAGACTTTTTCAGAAGAACAAGTTTTTTGTATTTAACTTGATTAAATCGGTGAGTGCAAGAACAGTATCGGTCGAATTTCTTAGTTTTGAGTTTTATCGACTTCTTTTTGAAAAATAATGTGTGGGTTATTGGAAGATTTTACTCACCTTTAATTTTTTAATTTTCTAAAGGATTTGGCACACTGAACCCGAATCTGAAGTCAAAACTACCCTAGCAGGTCAAGTTTTCGAGATATGCTTATATGAACATATCAAAACCCTGTTATTTTGATCCATTTAACGTCGAACTTCCTTACTGGTAAATACTTCATTATAAGACTATTAATGGAATGTGAATGAAGTGCATTTCAACTCTCGTCTAAATCAGTTAAAGTTTTGCTTTACGGGATAAGATATTGCAAAGTGAAATTTATGATTTATCCAAAATACTTTCTTTAGTTCAATTAAAGCGTTTTTAGAGGTGAAAAGTTCTGAAGTAATAATTTTCAATGGCTAACTTTATGTTTTTTGCAATGCTGAGCACGAATCTGAAGTATTCCATCAAAATTTATAACAGAAACATGAGAAATCATTGAAAAACTTCCAAAAAATTGTTTTTTTTTATTGTTTTTGGCGCATAATCCAAAATTATTCGCTAAAACCGTTTATGTAGAACAAATGTAGACAAAATTACCTAATTTACGTTTTGGCCAATTTTTTGTACGACTTCTGGATTCTTAAAAAAAAAATGAAAAATCCACGCAAATCAGTCCTTTTGAAAAGCACATTATATCCTTTTTATTGGTTTTCCTCTGATTATTGCCTTCCATTACACCAAAATTAACTTGGCCAGTATCAAGAAATAAGAAATTCCATAGTATCCTCTAAATTAAAGGTTTTTTTTTTGCAGTGTATATCCCAACAACTACTAATTTTTTTTAAATAACGGTTTAAAATGTGACTACACATTGATGAAAAAAAAAAACAAATATGGTTTCAGAGGTCTTAGTTCATGCTATCTGTTATAAGTTCTTCACGGGAGTGGGTCTAAGTTCTGGCTTCAAAATTCTGCTTTTCAAACGAAAATTCTGCTTTTTTCTGTTCTTTCTAACAATGAAAAGCAGAATTTTAAAAAGCAGAATTATGAAAGCAGAGTTTTGTTAAAGAGTTTTAACCCCCGCATAACTTTGACCCCAACCCGCTCTTCACATTTCAGCCGAATTGACTCAATAGTTTTGAATATACTCCAAGTCAACCGAATCTAAGAGAGCTCTTTTTCTACAAAACAATCACTTAAAAAAAAAAAAAAAAAACAATTAAAAAAGAAATGTACGTAATAAAGTGATAAAATTTTTCAGAAACCAAATTTTGATTCAGAAAATCTCAGTCTTACATAATTTCAAAAAATTATATGAAGGACAACAAAAAAAAACTTATATTTTGCATATCAGTGTTACCTTCTAAAAAAACTCTCTTGTTTTTTTTCAAATTTTCGATTCAAATTCAAATTTTGGACTGTACTGATGGTACATTCAATAATTCGATTGTTTCCCATAATTTTTTTTCTGCTTTAAGTCAACATTCGAGAAAATTCCCTTTTCCAGCTGAACGGTTGAAAATAGACCTCTATCGTTACTGTTTTTGGTCTTGGCTTAGTTTATTTTACAAAATCTTAGCAAAATTTGTTTATAAAAAATGTTTGTTCAAAAAAATAATATTGTAAAGTGAAAAAAAAACAGAGCGGCAATTTTTAGCCCAAAACTCAACGGCGAAAAGAAAAATTGTTCTAAGTCTTTTGGAAATCGTATGGAGTTTGAACAATTTTGCTTTTTACCGACGATCTGTTAAAGTACTTTTTAATTGAATATTTGAAAAAAAAAAACATCCACAACGGACCTATTTCACCCAGTTCGGAGATAATTTGGTTAAGTTACTCCAATAATATGGAAGAACTTAGTTTAACTACAGTTCGTTATCAAGTGAAACAAAAAACAAAATTACATGTGATGAATTTATTTCCGAATAGTATTACGAATTTAAATTTTTTAACCAAATCCAAATGTATTTTGCAACACAAAATGTAAAACACATATATATTTTTTTCATTTTTTTTTTTACAAATTTAACGAAAGATAAAAAAAAATTGCCTGTCCTTATTCAAGTGAGGCGGAGTGTAGAAGTGTAGGAGTATACGTAAACAAAACATCAAATCAACATAATCTTACCTGAACACATGGCCGCTGCCTGTTGTACATTTATTACTGTTGTTATTTCTGAACTACTTATTCCGAGGTTTGCAAATTTCTTTCTAAATAAAATTCCAAATTGTTGCAAAACAGGATAGGTGACTAGCTTGAAATAATAAAAAAAAAAAAAAAAAAAAATATGCAAAATATTGTTTTTTTATTTTAAAAATATGTAATAATAAAAGTTTAAATCTTACAACACTAACTCCTGATGCTACAGCTACCAACCAACCCCAACCGCCATCGGGAGCAATACAATTTTCACCTAAATCACTTCTATTTCCGGTTCTTTTAACAAAACTAGACTTGGAGGTACCATTTTGATGTTTGAATTTTTGAATTTCGATGTCTTTGCCTTTGGCATTTTGAATCAGTTGGTTTTTGTTCATATTTTTATGTTTGTTTTGTTTTTGTTTTTTTTTTTTTTTTTTTTTCTTAATCAAACTTTAATGCACTTTCAAGACACTCAAATGGTTTTGTACAATGCAGAAGCAGATGCAAAATGCATCAGTAATTGCAATTGTATTTATTTAAATATAAAATTAACAGTTGATGGTAAAATTTCTTCAAACAGTTTCACCAGTAGCTATTTTTGCAGATACATAAAATTGTGTTTATATTTTATATTTGAGTGTGGCTTGAACTTCTCATTTTTTGTTTATCAGGAACTAGACACTAGACTAGACAAAACTATAGACTATATTTTGATAGGTAAGCAAATCGAATGAATTTAATTCAATATTAAACTACAAAAGCGACATCTTACTTTAGAGTGAAAATTAATACAAAACATGTTATCATCCAAATCCATAAAATTAAATTCGTAAAAGCTAATTTTATTGAGACTTGAGAGCTGTTTGCTTGAAAACTAGTTAAAGCTTTTAATAGTAAACTCCTGTTTAAGGCACAGGGTGTTTTTTTTTTGTGCTACGATTTTATTATAGCATTGAAGCTGGTAGAAAGCATATCTAGGGCTCATTATTGTTTCGTTTATTGTGAATAAAAAAAAACTAGTTTCCATTTCTACCTTACTGATGACAAAATGTCTTTGTATAGCACATCAACATGCAGACATGTGCGTTTGTGCAGCAGAACAGTGATCTCTTATGCCATTCGATCGAAACTATATTCTTGTTTTTAGTGGTTTTAAGAACCTTAATTGCTTTTCCATTTTCATGAGATCCCAATTTAGATGCGTTTTATTGGATTTAAAAAGAAGCAATTATTTTTGTTTTAAAATTTTGTTTTGCTACATAATACTCGCATACTCGCACATCAAGGTTACTTAAAAGAATTCTTAAGCAAAATTTAGCTGTGATCGAGAAAACCCGAAATAATAAAAAAAAAAACAATCGATGAGACGAATAGTTAATGAATGACAGTTTTTGTAAATTAGTTTGTTTTTATTATTTCTTCATATGAATGGCCCATATAGTTCAGTCAGAATAGAAAATAAAATTGCATTTTTTGCGGGACAACATTTTGTTCAATGTATTTGCTTGGGTTGTATTTCTCAGTTTGGGGGTATATCACATTGATGGATAGTAAAAATAAATTGCACGACTGGATCGCATGTACTTACTCTAATAGATAAAGTTACTATATATGCTACTCGTAAGCCTTTTTAATTAAAAATTAGTGAAAGCGGTTTTAGAAAAAAACAATTAAAAAAGCATAAAATTCGGTTTTCAAATGACTAAAACATCTTCTTAAATGAATTTGACCTCAAAATAAAGTACGCAATTTGATTTTTCTATAATGATACATTTTTAGCAAAAAAAAATTTGAAAATCGTTAGAGCCGTTTTCTAAAAAAACTATTTTTTCTATATAAAATTTTGCAAGGACTTTAAAAAAAAAAATTGGTACGCCATTTTTAAGATATTATTTATCAACATCTAAAAACTAAAATTTAAAAAAAAAAATATTGAATAGTTTTCGAAAAAATGATTTTTGAAAAAAAAAATTTCAAACTTTTGTTAAAAATCCAAAAAAATAATTTTCGAATTTTTTTTTACTAAATATTATTACGGCAACTTGAAAGCATCCGTGTAAGAAAAATGGTTGAAATTGATTGAGTCATGAAGGAGAAAATCAGAATTAAAAAAAACGGTTCTATGGCAGGTACCGTTAATAACTATTTTTGAAAAAAATGGTTCTCATTTAAAGATAGACCCTACCCAAATGATTTTTTTGATCAAAATCGTAGGCACCGTTTTTGAGAAAAATGAGTTTTTCTAAAACCGGTATAAAACAGGTACCGTTATTTGGGGTAAAAAAAAAATTAAAAAAAAACGTCTGGGGATATTCTCCAAAAAACACCACATACCAAGTTTGAAGTAAATCGACCCATCCGTTTAGGCTGTGGTCTCTGATACATACATACAGACAGACAGACAGAATTGTCGGACCCACTTTTTTCTCATAAATTATGATATGTGATAACGTGATAAGGAAGTATACTTTCTGGCGCGCGAGTACAGAAGGTGTTCCTTTATCAATTGTATCAATTAACTTTATTGAGAAACTTATTCTTTTTAGAGAGTTTTTCATGTTGCATTTAATTGTTAATAGATAAATACTTACATTCAATTGTGAAATTATTTAAACGAGATAACAAATTTGCCATTGCGTGTACTATTGGTTTTATTTAAAGTGGCAGAGAAGAAAATGTAAAGTACCTAGCTTTTATTTAAAGAGTACGATCTTCTCTTTTACATAATTGTTCCTAGAATAAGATTATTTTAAGGTTGGAGTGCTTTAATGATAAGCTTTATTGATTTAAGAAGTGGTTAAGGCCAACCTCATCTCCAAACAAGAAAACCACTTCTCAAGGAAGATCGTATTGCTTTTGCTGGTAATCCTTGATGTCAGAAATGCCTTCAACTAGCATATCATTAAGGCTTTTTTTTAAATAAAAATTACATTAAATGGAAATTTACCTCTAACGTACCGGTTAAAATAATTGAGATAAATCTCATATTGTATCAATTTTGTTTGAAACAAAGTAATTTTTTTTGTATTCCATCTAAAATACCCAAAAAATCATTCCGGGATGCTTCCATAACAAAAAAAGTAGCGTAAAAATACAGTAAAATAAAGTAAATTAAGCTCCCAATATTCTTTACATTACAGAGGTAAGCTTTTCTTTAAGAATTCTACAGGACCCGAATCCGTGCCCGACAAATTTATCCAATAACAAAAATAATGATAACCTTGAAAACTACCTACATTTAAATGTATCGAATTTAAGGGTACCTAATTGTTTGTTGCGTTTATACTTTTTCTCATAGTTTGTCTATAGCCTTACGTTGATTGAAATTGCCTGACCTGAATGCCAGTACTTACACTTATATTAATGTTTTGCTTGTTTTTCAGTGGAACAAGAAAATGTTTGCTAAAAATTCTCTTCAAATGAGTACTAACTGTTATAAATTTTATTTATGGACAAAATGCTCCCAGTAGAGTTTTCAATGTTGCTGGGGAATTTTCTTAGGCGAAAAATAATCTTCTTAACTTATTTTTCTAAAATAGAGACAACATATAAAAGTAGGTCAAAATTTCTTGGTAACAATAATTCTATGATTTATTCTCACCACATACTTACTCAATTTAAACAATCAACGCATTCAATCACTTTGTTCCAAAATTTCCTTCTCCACACACGTTTTTCAGAAGAATTGTTGATACATTGTTTGCTGTGACGTAAAATTTGCAGATCATGTTACCTTAAAACTCATCACTTACTGTCATCAAAAATTACTCACTATAATATGCAAATGAGATAATACAGTTCAACAGAATTTACCTGTGTTTATTGTTTCACACACATTCACTTGGCACAATAAAATATTCAACATATTTGAGTGACAATTTAACACCAAAATGAATCATTTCGTTGCCGTTGGATGGATTGAATGATTGGATTTATTGACTCGTTACGTTTATGTCCTCAATCCACTTTAGAAAACGAACAAAGTGCAAATATGATAACAATTTAATTTAACCTATCATCACCGTTAAGTGGAACTGATGCTTTACTGCATTTGTTGCTGCCAGCGGCTATACAACGTCACTAAATTTTGTTTTAATTCGTTTCAATTGTCGGCGGACGTTTGTTTGCCATTTTATAATGGATATGCGTTGCTTTCATTAATTGGCGCCATCACTTTGTGTACCACAAGAATAGTGTTTGGGTATTTTTAGACATCCCCAGCATATATTGACAAGATTGTTTTCGTTTTATTCAATTAATTTCTATAAAGCGAGTGGTAAGAGAAATGCAAAACAATTTAATTTATTGTGAATTTAAGTTCCTTTTTGAATAGAAATTAGAATTTCGTGGCAATAGTCTTTCAAGTACTCACGAGTACTTGCAATAAAAATATCCTTAGATTATAAAAATCTATATCCTGTTCTATTTTAACTTAATACGTCTAGTTTTTAAATTCAGTTTGCCATAAATTAGTTGGATGAACTGAATTTGTATGCAAATTATCAGTTTTATTTTTCAATGCGCTCATACACAGATAAAGTTGCTTTGGCGATGATGTCAAGTTTATTTATTTTTCATTCGGGCCTTCAAACATGAACATGAACTACAGTGGTAATCCTAATCTTTTCCGTACCGTTGCAAGATTTTTTTTTACAAAAAAGCATAACATATTGATTTTTACAAACATTTTTGAGAATTAAGTATTCTGGTTTTGGATACCTCCTTTATTTTTAAAATTAGAATAGAACCATTGTGCATTGGGGCATTTAAGAAAAATGCAAGTTTGTGGTACTACCTACACAAAAGTGAAATTTTTGGAAGGTTTTTTGTATAAAAAGTACAAAAAGATTTTGCTCAAAATTAATGAATTTCCAACATAAGTTTAGTTAATCTTCAACTTGTGGCGTTTACAAATTCCACTTATCTTGATTCTAACAAAAGTTTTGGTGTTTAAAAATTTCCAACGACTATGACCCTGGAAATTATACATCTGCGCATCCACATAAAAGTGTCTCAAAAAAAGTTTTATGTTCTTTACGTTCTATTACGTTTCATGATGAAAATCTTCATTAAATGAAAATCATTTTCTGGAAAGTTAATACAATCCCCGTAAGTTTTTTTTATTCGTGGCAGCTGCACTACATTTGATCCAATTTGTAATTCTATTACAGGAAACATAATCGAAAACAACCAATTCGTTTGGAGCTCATTTTTATGAGAAGATTATGACAAACGAAAATGCGTCCCACATCTAAACACCTTTTTTCACTAGAATATTCTATTGTTTGCAGCAAACGAATGAAAAGCTTGCAAAGAACCTCTCCAGAAAGTAGTTTGTTGCAAAGAACTTCACTTTTGGTGTAAATATACAATTCGTTTACAGCAAATGACTGCAGGAAACAAATTTTCTTAATAATTGACTTTATGTATGTGATGTTCATATTCTGCACGAAAGTTATCTAGTTCGTGGTGGTGCAATGGCAACAGCCTTTGTTTGAAACGGAGAGACCACAGGTTCAATCGCCGGTGTTATGCTGAACTTTTTTTAAGAGTTTGCTGCAAACAAAGTTGAATTCGGAAATTTTTTTATCCAACAAACGAAAAGTCATTTGACGCAAACGATTCGTTCTTTTATTTTGCTTAAATGCATTCTACGCCATTGATAAATTACTTAGTCCGTAGCGTAATGACAAGATACTTGCTTCGATGGCGAGAGGTCGCCGGCTTAAACCAGTTTACCAATTTGCTGCAAACGAAGCCGACTAATTGCCGAGCAATTTGGCAATTTTTTCGTTTGCCGCAATCGATTTTTTTTATCAGTCTTTCCTATACTCTTTTATCGTGATGTAAGCTGTGAACGCTCATTCAGTTCCAACTCCATTAGTCGCTTCTGAATAAATTTTTGATTCTTCTAGGTGGATTGAAGTTTGGAAGAATGATGACGACTGCTAGGGCAGCCACCTGCCACGTCTAGTAAGTTGTAAAATGCAACCATCATCCGTCAGCGATTTGAGTGCTTTGATTTTTTAAAAAAATATAAGCAAGAACATGGTTTGAATCACCTCCCTTTTTGCAACCAGTCCCATGTGCCAGACGCATTTTTATCATGACATGGTTTTAATATCAAAAAGAATATAAAAAAAGCAGGCTAGAGATTTTTTGCGACGTTGCTAGTTACAAATATATTGTACTAGTTCAAGTATTCTTTCTTCGTGTTTACTTTTCTTATCGCTTTAAATTAATTCAGAACCTTGAAAAGGTTCAAACTGACACATCGTAACTTTAAAGAAGATTCATCTGCATATATTTTTATCGTCTCCCTGCAACTGCATTAAAGTTGATATTTTCCATTAAACACTTTACTAATGGATTATGTCTTGTAAGCGAATAAAAGCAATATTTCAATTAATAAATCAAAAATAAAATTCGTTTGCCAATTCTAGTTCCATTAACGGACTCTCAGACTCAGTATGTAATTCATCTGTGTTATATTTGTGACCTTGAATGAAATTCATTTATCATTATTCATTCCAAAGTATAATAAGTATTCACCATATGGGAATTATTTTCAACTCAACAATAAACGACCGACGCGACGGTGACGTCAGAAACAATAAATAAAAATGCAATATGTTGTTTAAATTTTTTATTTTTTTGGTACAAATGTAAATCATCATTCATCATATTATATATGCTTATATTATAGAAACCTAATATGTCTGTGAGTTGATGAAAAATTTGTTTTATAATTTTACAATCGTTAAAAAAATGTTCCGAGCCGAGCCTCATCAACAACGAATGCGTTAGCGACGGAGCTTACGTGATTATAAATTCGAAGCACGTTTTTTTCCACCGTTGCCAAATAGACAGAAATATTTTAGCCAAAAATTCCAACAAAAATATATTTTAAGATAAAATCGAAGTGTATATCATGAATAATGTTTTACACCATACTCAAAAAATAACAAATACAGGGATTAATCTAGAGATCTTATTGTTTTTCTGCTTAGCACCATGTGTGCAATGTACAGTGTAAAATATCACAAAAGCAACCACATTTTTTTTCAAATTTCTGTGAGTGGTTAACAATGTCAAAACTGGTTAATAATTGGTCAGACAATAATTTATTTTTTGCTGTCTGTTAAAATTTTTCAGTAGAATAAAATGTTACGCATACGCAACAGTGACCTTTTAAAGTTTAAGTTAATATAAGATTTTCCATCGCTTTATTAAATTACTAAACCAATTATTTCTGTTGGTGATTAACTGGAACTGGAATAAACTACTTTACTCAATACTGTTAATTGTTTTTTTATTTTCAATTTTGTTTTTTTTTTCTATTTTTGAAGAAATGTGATATTTGCTGAGTTGGTTTCATTGCAACTTAAAAGTTTATTCTGTTCCATATGTAAGGACTGAACTTATTTCTATGTAAAAAAAATCAATATAGAAAATCGTGTTTTCATACTATTTCTATCAAAAGGAGACTTGCTATCGAAGAAAGTTTAATGCAATACTTGAAGATGGCAAAAAAATCTACAACATTTATGCAGACATTTTTTTTTCATAAAAGGGCCGAAATCATGGAGGTTAAAATGTTCACTTTCCAAAATATTAAAAAATCAACTTCCTTTTCCTAAGTTTGTACGCTCATATGTTGAGTTTAGTTATCATTTAGTTGTTCCTAAACGGGCAGAGCTCAAAATTATTTATTATTTTTAATTTATCGAAAAAACATTTAAATTCGAGTGTAGATTCAACTTTAATTTGATTTTTAGGTTGATTTTCTTTATAAAACGAAAACTAACTCTTTTTCAAACAAAGTCAATACATTCGAATATAATCAGTTATATTATCTGGCATGTCAGAAGTTAATTTCAATTTAATCTAACTTTGATTTAAAAAAAGGTTGGACATCAAATTTTCCACCTAATTGATTTTGGCCCATAACCTTTAGAAATATGGGGAAAATTTTAGATTTTGATGAAACTTATTTTAAACGTACATTGCTGTGCTGTTTTTACTCATAAAATTTTTTTTTATGCAACAAAATAATAATTTGTATGTTTTTGACGTAAATATTTTAAAATTATAGATTTTAGTGAATATTTAATATTAGGTACTGTCATTTACGGAAACATAGATCTTGAAAAATAATTTTTTTTTTCAATGTTTGACAATGTGTTCTAAAATAAGAAAAACTTCAAAATTTCTGTCGCACTTAAACTTGAAATTCATAGAATAAATAACAAATTTGTTAAATAATATTTTTTTAATATTTTTTTAAATGTTATGCTTTCTGAGAAATGATTATTGGCTCTTTGCACCAAATTACAAATCACAAATTCAAAATTGTATTTGTGTTTTATTTAATAAATTTGTAAGTTTTTGTATGAATTTCAAATTTGGGGCAACAGAATTCTACAAAATCAGTTATATTTACCAGCAAAGTTCATTGATAAAGTAAAAAAATATCAATAAAACAGGTTCCCGAAAACTAAGTCCATAAATTTGATAGAGTTTTTGCAAAATCTAGCTACAAAATTGCATTATAAATCTCTTAGTACAAAGAAACTTGTTCAAAAACTTAAACAAATTAACAGTCTAGTCATGTGAAGCAATAAAAATTCCCTCTCAAACATTTCCAATACGATTTTTTTTTTTTTTAAATCCAAACAAAAGAGAAAAATTACCATTCCGCAGATTGTTTGATTAAGACCTCAAGTAGCGATGATCGTGTATTAATCATTAACACATTTCTTTTGAACGAAACACCCCAAAATAATTAGTCTCTCCATACTACTAACTGAAAATCACGCTCTTGTTATTATCAGACACTTATGACCCACCTTCCACCCCTCAATGTTCTTGTTGATTAAAATCAAAAATGTCTAGTACCGATATAGTAAAGCTACGATCTTCTAAGTACATACATCGAGATATTACCAGATATGCTAAGACTTTGAAAAAGACTAAACAAAAAAACTCTTCGAACAACAACAAATCGCACAGCGTAATATCAATTACGTCACCATAAATTCGCTGAATTCATTTAATAGTTGTTGTTAAAGCTCGATAATGAATAAAATGTTGTGTTTGGTTAAAGTGTATATTTATATCTGTACTATATAATTACTGTTTATATTTTTTTTTTATTTTTTTTCTATTTGTTTTGTTAGTTTTGTTCACTTTTTTTCTGCAAAAAAAAAAAAAATTAAAAAAAAACTCTGTCCGAATCACTCGAATTCATTCAGTATTGAATTTTCATTGTAGTCGATCGGACGCGATTTGAGAAAAGTTCTCACCGCACATTTTTTTAATTTGCATGTTAAATAGATACTTCGATGAATTCATGCGCTAGTAAAGTTCAAGTTCAATAGTTTGTTAAATTTATTTTAATAATTTTTTTTTTCTAATAAAAATAAAAGGTGCGTTATTATAAAAATTATATTTCCATTTGTGTCAAAAGCTTGCATAAGAGTTTTAGAATGCGAAAAAAAAAATTAATATTTGCTTTAATCAATGCAAAATTCAAGTGTATCTGATAGATGCGAAGTATCTTCACTTATTGTTGGTATCTATTTGTCGGTGTTTTTATTTTATTTTTTTTTTTTTATTTCGATAAAAGGTGTGCTTTGAGTGATTAGTTGTGTTACGTTCCCATATCGTTGACAAGCATTTCAATCGTTTGAAATTAATTCACGCAAATAATAGATACAAAATTTCTACTTGCTACTTCCCATGTAATAATATAGATTGAGTTTCAGTGTATTTTAAATTTAATTGATTAGTGTAGAACAACTTGTTTACAATGAATTGTGCAAAAATCTAATGCTCCGTATTTGAAAAGTTTGTTGTGGTAAAAAAAAAGTTAATTTATGATTGTGTTGTTTTTCCACAGTTTTCATACAACAGCTGTAAGTTAGTGAAAAAAAAAGAAAATTATAATATTTCTCTACTGATAAAGTGTTTCTTGTGTAACTTAATTTTTTTTTTAATTTCTATGAAACGTGCTATTAAACAACAATCAAACGATGACTCGTCTTTTTCAATGTCAGTAAATTAATAACTCATTTGTTTGAATTTTAATTTTTTATACCGCAAATATGTGATTTTTCATATCTGGTGTTTACAAAGTGTCTAAAAAAAAAGATTTAAATACGAAAAAAAAAATAAATGCATGAGTGCAAGCAAAATCCAACAAATGATAAAATTAAAGTTAAACGACTTTGAGTACTTTAAACAAGTTTAACTTTATGATTTTTTTTATATTTATTGTAGAACTAATTTTTATGAATATATAATTTTTTAATATAAACGTTCGTAAATTTATTGTCTTCTGCTATTTATAATTGAATATGTATTAAGGGGTTAATAGAATTTGAGTTTTTTTGGATTCCGCCATAAAGATAAAGTAGAATTGACATAAAATATCAGTGCAATCACATTTTTTGACGTGTTGCTTATTAACATATATATAATTGTAGGTATCTACTTGTTATCTTTTTATATTTGTATATTTTTTATTTTTATATTTGTAAAATGGCACAGGATTTTTATGAATTTTAATATAGTGTTTGATTTTTTGATAAGCTAATTGCTGAGATCGAATAATGGTTTGTACTTGTACCCGTATGTAGATTCAGATAAAAAAAAACGAACAAATTAGAAATATTCAACATAAATTTGTGTCTGTAATCAATATTTTATATCTAATCGTAAAAAAGTAAACTTCGTTATTATTTTCTGATAATTTTTCAAAATAATGTAGTGAATGAAAGATAGTAGTTAAGCAATTTCTTGTATACATTTGAATGACTTCTTCATAGTTAAGTACAAGACTATTAGATTGATATATGTACATAGATATAATATAAGGAAAGATAACAGCTATTAGATATTAAACCAGTTTCATGTACATACAGCCTTGGCCAAATGTATTAGGCACCCTCATAAAGTTGTTATATTTTTATAACGATGAATAAAAAAAAAAACAAAGTATGCAGAATTGTTGGAAATCTTTTTTTACTAAAGAAAAATTAATATTTAGTGTTGCCACCCCTCATTTTTATGACAGCTGCTATCCTTTTATGCATAGACCTTACCAGCCTACGGCACTCATCTGAACTTACATTGTCCCATTCTTGTTGTAAAACCTTTTTGAGCATCTCTTTTGATGTTGTTGGGTACTTTCGAATGTTCCGTTTTAAAATTTAAAAAAAAAAAAATTAAAATGTTTCAGAGAATAGAGCGAAAAATAAAGGGTGCCTAATACTTTTGGCCAAGGCTGTATATAATCATTTGACAATTTTTAAATGACGTTTTCGTCATACATATCGTAGATTATGAATTTTAAAGAAATTAAAGTGAAGAAAAAATATTCAAAGAATTCTTTTATTTCCTTATGTATCCAGTTGATAAGGCTATACTAAAATAAAAGACCTTCCTGGCCCAATAGTAGAAAAAAAAGTTTCCGTTTGGAAAGAAGACTGATCACTTCTGTGTGGGACGTGGCCTATTACTGTAACGCATTGGGACATTATACTTATCCCTTGCACAACGTTTTCAAAAAAGTAAAATTACAAGCCATACACTATCGTCTGTAAGAACCTAAGTAATTATACAGAAATTCTTTTACGGTCTCGGTATAATCTGCACCAAACATATCTTTTTTCGAATACTCTTGACCTCTTCTAGAAGACCAAAGTTTTTGATTACTGAAATCACAGATAAGTAGATTTTGTTATTTTGTAGCTTTCAGTATTGTTTTGCATTAAAAATAAAAAAAAAAACAACCGAATTCAAATTTAAAACTTTTGATATTTACACATTCGAATTGATAACCTCCTAGTTTTTGGAAATTGGTTAAAAATCGAATGATAGTTTTCTTCTAGAATCTAATCTTTTACAAATATAGTTAAAATATTTTACAATACTTACCTACCAGTCGAATTTTAATTTAATTTATGTGTATATCTTCACTCGTAGTGTCACTTAATTTAAAGAAAAGCTTCCTCTAACGTAACGTAGCGATGTCATTTTTTTTATAAATTGCTTTGTTTTTGGAGAGCTTTGAATTTGCAATGACCATCCCTTCTTTTTATTATTGTACATATTTTTATTTAAAATGCATGGTTAATTAATTTCACGCGAAATGTATTAGAATGCAATAGATCGCGACGCAAATAAATTAAAAGTACTTTGTACAATAAAGTTACAATTATAACATGTATTCGTTGAAAAAGTCCATTTTTTCTTGTCATTAAAATTAAAACTAATTGTAGTGCATCTGTAGCTATGCAATGAGAGACTGGAACTAAAATAAATATATTTTGAACTTTTCCGCATTTTAGATGTTTAATAATTCAATGTTTACAGGATTTTTTTAAACTAATTTTTCTAGTATGATAAGTAAACACAAATAAAATGTACGACTGGATCACACGAACTTGCTCATATAGTCCAAAGCTATTAATAACAGGGTCACCTCTATAAGATATTCAACTGATTTTTACTATAGGGCAAGTTTAGAATTCGTAAAAAAACACGAACTCGAGATAACAATCAAACATGTCAGTACGATGATAGAGAATGACAAAAAAAATGGCGATTTAAATTAAAAATTTTATGTCTGATTTTGTTAGTATACTGTCATACTTTTGGAATGAAAGAAATGTTTGTTGAAATTCTACTAACGATACCTCACATAGAATCATTTTTTTCATTTTTGACTTTCTCTTAAGCAACTGAACCAATTTTGATGAATTTAAAATTAAAACTATTTGATATAAAAAATCTCAAAAAAATATTTTTTTGGATTTTTAAAAAAATTTAAATTTTCTTAAAAATGAATTTTTTGAAAACGGGTCATTGTATTTTTATGAAATTTTGATTTTAGATTTGCATTAATATTTTCTTGAAAATCGAATACCACCGTTATTTTTAATCAAGCTTTGAGCATTTCTATATATAAAAATGGCAAATGGCATACTTAGTTTGGAGCTCAAAATAATTTTAGAAGTGATTTATGTCATGTTATAAATGAATTTTATTTGTGTTTTTTTTTTTATTTCGTATAAAATTATTTATTTTTAAAAACTTCATATAAGAAGCTTTACCGTCCACAGTAACTTTGACTCTAAGAGCAAGTACGTGTGACCCAGTCGTGCAGTTTATTTTTACTTAAATTCACCTTTTTACAAATCAAGTTAATCTTTTGTTTTCAAAAAATTGATTTCCTCCAATGAGCCGTTTTTGCAAAAAACTAAAATTTTCCATATTCATTATTATATGGCATATAACGTTAATTTTGATCCTTAAAAAAAAATTGCCACGAAACGATTATGTTAATCTCCTCGCAAGAAAATTTTCATTCAGTTTTTTTTTTGTCATGACGATAACATGAGGAGAAAATTGCTTGAAAAATCTTCATAAATCATAAAGTATGGTTTTTATTCTTTTCATTTATGATTACATTATTGTTATAACATTTAACAATTTAATTTTAAATACATGTTCCTCCTCTTTAATAAAAAATGCAATTTCTCAACAACTTATTCTGCTTAAAAACTAATAAATTCATATTTCTCCTGTTTCTTTTCCTGCCGGTGACTTCTTCACTTTTTGTATGCAGTATCGCACGAGATCTTCACCAAACCACAAAATACCAACAATAACGCACATTCCATTCATGCTTAATACAAAAAATCCATAACTGGTGGCATCAGGAATGAGACCTGCCAAACATAAACTTATGTGATGATTCATTAAATACTCTTTAATTCTTACTTACCAATAACAGGAGCAGCAAACAGTGAAAATACTCCCATAATTGTTCTTTCTAATGCAATGGCATCAGAGAGCCTCTTTGGTGCAACATAGCCTGGCAGAATCATATTTCCGTATGCCACTCTTATGGCTTTATTAGTTCCCATTACTGCAAAACACACCAAAGCAATTGGAACTTTTCTACTCTGACCGACTACAACTCGTGCTGCACAGATCAACATGCAACTGACAATCATAATCACTCGTTTGTCACACTTCAGTTTGGCTATGGTATGTGGGATCAAAAATTTCATAATCATATCACAAGATCCAAGCATAGACATGCACATGGCAAGCTCTATGTTGCTCAGTCCGAATTCGGTCAGAATAAAGGGCAATACTGAAGCAAAATTATTTTCTGTAAATTCAATCACTGTCAGGCCCAGAGCCAAGTTAAAATACGTAAAATCTTTGAGCAGATCCAAATGCAGGTAATTTATGATTCGTTGGCAAAAAGATGACCTGTGCTCTTCGTCTTTGACAAACTCTTCTCGAGGCTTTTCCAGAAATTTCAGGTCTTCTGTTGATAATGAGTGTGAAGTTTGATAAGAACCATTGTTAGCAATAATCAAAGAATAGGTTTCATCGTTCTTTATTGTGGTGTTTGGAGCAAAGCAAGTTTCCATACAAATTTTCTCATTGAGGGGAGTCAATAATTTGTCACTTTGAGGTATTGAAGATTTTTCAATTTGTAAGATTCGTAGATTTTCTGCAAGCCTTTGGCCTTTAAGCTTTTTTGCGTGCTTCTGAACAGGTTGAAAGATAAATGCACTAATAAAATTATGAAGAGATATTCCAACATAGAAAAGTAAGGCTCCAGTTACACCATATTGGACCACAAGAAAGGTAGCAACAAATGGTAGAAATATTGGACCCAAACCAGCTATTGTACTCATCAAAGTCATTGCTGATTGTCGTTTGGTTTTGAAATAAGAGTTGACTGCTAGGGTTGATGCAGACAATGTGAATCCTTTTCCAAAACCTGTATGGGAGAAAGAAGAAGTAGAATTATTATGGAAGAATTGAGTTTTAACAGTCAAAACTTACCATACAATAATGTTATTGATAAAAAGTAGGAAATATACGATTTTGAGAATAAGGTCGCTATTAGGCCTAGGAAAGTCAAAAAAGCTCCCATAAAGCTTACTTGTCGGTAGGAAAACTTTTGATACAGAGGTACACTGAAAATTCCTGAAATAAAAATAAATTATTTTATGATTCAAAAAGTAAAACAAAAAAAATTGAACACAAAAATTTCTAACACTCAAAAATAATCATTTCTGAAACAATTATTAGTAATAAATAGGACAGGCAAGTCCTTATTTTTTCTACCATTTGTACCAAGAAGTTTCAACATTTGGTCAGCAATACACAATTTTGTTTCTATTATTAAAAGTATAACATTAAAGGGTCACTGTGGCGTATGAGCAACATTTTGTCTCTTTTTTAAAAATACTACCAATGAACAAATTCCCTATCGCTGTGGGCCGTTTCATTGTGCTTTTAGTATCTTGAAAATTTAAATCTTACCTATGACACCAGATGCAGCCTGTTGTGCATTAATCAACGTCACTATTTGCGAACTACTCCATCCAAAATCGGTGAATCTTTGTCTGAATAAGATACCAAATTGCAGAAGAATTGGGAAGGTGCTTAACTAAGAAAAAAAAAATCACAATCAATAAAATTAAAGCTAACAGCTGCTAAAAATTCAAACAAGAATGAAAAACAAAAAAAAAAAACACTTACAAAACTAACTCCAGCAGCTATTGCAACCATCCAACCCCATCCGCCATCTGGTGGTATAAAGTTCTCATCCACTTTATTCCTTGCTGTATGTTTCGTTTTAGCTGGTTTTTTGTGTCGGACTATTTGAACATTTTTTTTTCCTTTACGACTACCTGTTTCAAGTGTTACCTCAGCTTCACTTTCAGTTTCTTTGGGCATTTTGGATTTTCTTTTAGATAAACGATGACATTAATGAGCTTCTTTCTGAAAGATAAGAAGATAGACAGTTTTTTTGTAAATTATATAAGAAAATTTAATCTCTCGCAAAATAAAAGAAAACATCCCTACTCAAATAAAGTTTTTGTTCCATTTGCATTCTTTGTGGAAATTGTTTGTTCGACTTTTATGATAATTTGAAAGAAAAAAAAATATATCGTAGATGATGTTAAAAAAAATGATATTCTTCAAAGTTATCTTTATTCATGATATTATGTGTTTAATTTATTTACGGTTGGTAAGCTTACCAGTTTACAAAGTATGTACTTTTGATCTCAATTTCTTAGTACTCAGATTGGATTTTATTTTGAGAATTTATAATAATAAAGTTTAGAATTAATTAAAAAAAAAAAAGAAACTCAAGGAATTTTCACTAAGTAATTTGCTAACCTCAAGAAGATTGAAGTAATTTTTGTTCTATCCAAATAGAAAGTAATTAATATTAATAGGTTCTGGTCAAATGGTATCCTACTTATCATTTCAAATTTCAAAATCCTTAGCCAATTTTTCAGAAAATTGTTTTAAATAACATTTTTGAGGTAAGAAGAAGGGAAGGGTGAGGGGGTAAAAATATGGAACTAGTTTAACTCTAGTAATTCTTCGGAAATAAAATGAAATTTGGCTTAATTTATTTTTAAAAAATTATAAACATAATTTTTAAGGATGCATTGAGTTATTTGGTGATTTCAGGGAAAAATCTTGTCTAGTTTTTAGTTTCAAAAAGTAGAAAGCAGAAGTTTTGGTCAAGCCTTTTATTGGCAATTTCTTACTTCTCTATAGCGCAAGTATTGGTTTCGTGTAAAAAATACATTTTTGTACAAAATTTCACAATTTTTTTGTAGTCTGTGAGCCGATATACCGGAAAAAAAGAGTTTTTTTTTACGCTGTGCTTAGTTACTATTTACCACGCCTTATAAACCCACTTTATTGAGCATCAAGATCAAACTTAAAAAATGGTTTTATCGAAATTCAACAAAATTCAATAAAATTGTCTTCTTTGGTCGAATGGTACCGTTGGCCCACAAATTGATTCGAGATGGTTCGCTTATAAAAATTTTAACTTTATTGCTTATTGTCATATTTTAGAGATTGAGAAAATTAAATTTACCTGAAACATCAGGCTACAACATTATGTATTTTTTTTATACAATTACGATACAAATAATGATAAAAACGTAATGGAAGGCAAAACCAATTTTTGATTTCTTTTTTTCTTTTACAAAATGGTATGAAATATTTTTGAATTTTATAAAATAATGTTCAACAATATTGTTGGTACAAGTGTCCTTAATAGACAATAATTATTTTAAAACATATAAATGCATATTTATACAATTAAGAGAGAAAATTAAAAAAAAACACATAAAAAGTTGATTTCATTGGTTATTAAAATCTTTAATTTCAGTTACAGGATTTTTATTTAATTGAACAGATTTTATTAGATAAAGTGTTGAACTATAATTCTGCATAAAAATATTGGACAATTATTCTATTAAACATTGCCACAGAGGTCGTTAAGTGAAAATATGTTTTTAATGAATGCGTTACAATTACAAAATTTAATTAAATATTTGAAAATTTTAAATATATCAATAAATAATATCAAAAATAGTATAAATTCGATATCACCCACATTAATGTGGGGAGCTACAAGCATAAAAAAGACCATTTAAAATTGTCCGAACGCAAAAATAAACCAACTTACAGGTCGATAAAATATCAATTATGATTGTACATATTTGAATTAACTTCACAAGAAAATCATATTATGTTTCTTTAAAAATTTCACTTCCAGAACTTTTCACTACATTTCTTAAATAATTTTACATATGCAAAAAAAACTTTACTAAAATAAATAATGAAAGGAAGTATAACTTCTGGCACGCGTACATGAGTTCTTTCTTGACATGTTTGCCAAAAAAGGCTATTTAGTATTTAACACATAAAATACCGTATCTAATGGCAATCTCAAAAAATTTCCCAAGTTTTAACTATAGGACTCTCAAAAATCAAATATAGGATTATTTTTGAAAAGTCTATGCAAGTATTCTTGGCGCAATTTTGAATTAATTTTTTAAATGGAAATAGTTGTACATCAATGCTATTTACCATTGAGATGTTTACTATTCACATCTGTGAAGTCTTTTCTAACTTTCACTCTAAACTCACACAAAATCAACCATCCACCGCACAACTCAACCTATCACTGCGAATCTTTTCATTTGACTCGAACTTAACTTACTCGACACATCAACTATTTGCATAACGCTGAATTTTTAATTTCTGATCAATCACTTCACGTGACTTCGGTTTTTTTTTTTGTTTGTGGTTTTATTTTATGAATTGGGTTCATAAAACAAAAAAAGTTTAAAGACTAACAAACTACAAACAAAAAAAAACATCAATTCACATGCTCGAGTCTCGATTTGAGTAATTTTTGCAAAATTGCAGCCCAACACTCAATTATTACTAGAATTGGTCTTAACTCAAACTGTCTGATAAATTTACAACACGTGTAATGTTATTGCAATTTTTGTTTGTTTTAGAATAATTGTATTTTGTTTCAATCGCTGTACCCTATGAGTCTTATATACACCCCACATCAATTGTATAGGACTTCTTTTTGTTTTTTGTGTCATCACTCACCAACTGATTGATGCCTAGGAGTGAGGGAAGTGTAAAAAGTAATGAATAATTCATTAAAGGTTTAATAAATTCCTAAATACGTTTATTAAAAAAATCTTAAATAGGTAAAATCTTTTAGTATAATATTCGACATCTTTGATGTTTTTGTTTGCAATATAATTATTGTCAAAATAAATAAAACATGAAAGACTTACCCCCGCATAACCCTGATGCACAGTTTTTTTTTAATTTGTGAATTTACTCAACAAAATTTAATTGATAACATTAAATTAAAGATTTCTTTAATGGACTAGAGTTCCTTCAAGAATAATCTGTTTGAAATATTTTAGAATAAGTACCTTAGGCTGTAGTTTTACTATTTAGGTTTACAGTACTCCACTTTATAACAGTGAGATATTAACTTTATAAGACTTTAATATCCAGTTGTAGTGTCGGTCACAGAATACACAAAACTCACAAACATATATAAATTTAGTAAATTTCCTACATTAGTAATAACAATTAACTTAGTTACTTTACAGAATTAGTTACACGTTTACAAAATCTATTCTTAAATTTCTTTAAACATTGTTGTAGTGTGCGTCACACAGTTGAGTAGCACATGCAAAAGAAGATTAATTATGTTGCTACAAAGTTACTTGTCTTTTAAAAAAAATTTCTCAACAAAAAACGTGACACTTTAAAAAATGAAACGATTAAGTCAGATTTTCAGAAGTCTTCCCACATTCTAACAATAATTTCAAAAACGGCAATAAATTGACTATTTTAGGTCTAAAGGAAATGTTTAAGTAATTTTTTCTAGGGACTCTAACTGACTCTACAATCTCATAATCGTTGTAGCAAAATTAAGTTGTCGAAAGAGTTCAAGCTTCACTCGATTTGATTAGAATATTCTTGAAGAGTATCAGTATCAATTTACACTTAAAAAAAACGAACATGAGCAGCGACATGGAGTGTTACAAAAAAACTATATAGAACCTTTGTTTAACATCTGTTTTTCTTCTAGTAGGTAGGTACAATCCAGAAATGTGAAGGTGGTATTCAAGATTTAAAGATAATTTTATAGTGAGGTGTTTTTTTCTTGTGGACGAATATTAATTTTTATCTTTTGGGTCTGTTATAAACATTTTTTTTTCAATAAAACATCGCATATTTGTATACTTTCAAAACTCGTCTTATACGCAAATTAAAACAAAAGCATTTCCGAAGATTTTCGTCACACGATGATTATGGTAACAATATCACATTTACTTTACTTTTAATAACATATTTAGATACCTTTATGTATTGTTCGAACAAAGTTTAAATGATTTTGAGAAAATAAATAAAAAAAATGTTTGCTAAAGATCGCGCACGTTCAACTAATAGCAAACTCATGTCAACAATAACTACTTTTTGCTTCGAGCACACAATTTCAATTCACCTCCTACCAACATTTCGAGTTTGTATATTCTCAATAGAAACAGGTTAGAAATTCAGCTGATTCACGCGTTAAGATTAATAATATATTGTATTTTACCGCATTATCGTTTTCAAATAAACGCAAAAGATTAGGTACCAATTATATTGTCTAAATTTTGCATCGAATATTATTAGATTAGTGAGCTACCCTATTTTTTTGGTTGTATTTATATTTTATTAAGTGCTGATTGGTGTTTGGATTAATTAATAAATCGATTGATTCACTTAACAAAAAAAAAAAAAAATAAAAAAACTACAGAAAAATCTCATTAACTTAAATCTACTTAATTCTGGAACTTGAACTTGATAAGATAAAAAATACCAAAAATAATGATTATTTTATCACATCAAGTACATTAAAACGCGTACAGCTGCATAACATAATGCGTACATTTTGCTCTTACGGTACAACGCTTGAAGGGACTTATTAGTTTTGAAAACGCCTTGATTTATTAACAATAACAAAAAGTTTATGACAGAACGAAAAACAAAAAGATGCAAGGAAGTGATAAAAGCCAAAATTTGATCTATTTACCGTCAAATGTTAATAATGAAGACTTTTTTATGTGGATTTCTCCACCACCCTTAAGATTAGTTTATATCAAAGCTTTATGTATAATTTTAAAAGACAAAATACATATATTCAATTGTAAGCTACTTCTTCTTCTTCTCAAGAACTCACAATTACAATTTTGCAACACTTACATCAGAAATTATAATTTTTGAAAAAAAAACATCTCATGGAACCTGTGTTGCCGCTGAAATAAAATAAGAGGGGTCCAAAAACAGGACCCGAGCCAAAAAAGGGGCCCACAATGTACCGAGTTTTTTTTTCAGAATATACTTTTGATATTTGTGCACCAGTTTTTAATTTGGCACCCAATTTTTGACTGACCTAAAAACTAGTTTCAAAGTAAAACTAGTTTTATGGAGCTGAAATGTTGCAATATTTCGACAGATCTATACTATTTTATAAAGAGAGACTCTTGTTTGTTTGTTCAGTGACCTGTATATGGCATCAAAAGAGATAAACCAACAAAAATCTTTCTTTACAAATACTTTAAATACTTACCTTAATATCCAATAAATGTTCTTACATGTCCTGAAAACAATAATAATAAATATTTATTGGATAAAAAGTAAATTTTTTTAACTTACCTCAACCATTTTCCACAATTTTTTTTCAATATCAAAGCGACTGACAACTGACAGTCTGACTTTTCATTTCATTTCATTTAGTTGAATTTTTGTCTGTTTCATTAAGGCTGAACACCTACTTATGCTATTCGGCTAATACACCGCTTAAGGCTGGCCCAAACTAAAGTGTCGCTCTGTTTCGCGACAATTCGACATGACAACGACAAAATTTATATACACAGCGACATATATGAAAGTACCCACACCAGTATAAGGGGCAAAAGTGAAAATCTTTCTTTGCTTCTGGCGTGTTTTTTTGCGAAAAAAAAAACAAATTTTTGTAAGTTTTTCTGAAGTTTTTTGGTCCGTAAAATGAGTTTCCTTTGGTCAGCATTTACATTCAACGATTTTCTCACGATGCTTTTTTCAATTATTGGCAGAAATTTAGTTGGTTTAATTAAAAAAAGGGTCATTTTGGTCTTTTTTTGAAAAAGTGGAGGCCTGGGGTCATTTAGCCCGTAAAAGGGCCAAACGGCAACGCTGCATGGATCTTCCAAATCGAATTGAAGTACCGATATACCTCTCGTTTAGGAGTCTCTATAGTCCGAACTACGAATCTTTTAAAAGAGATCCCAGTGATTTCGTCTGTTTCTTCATTTTTGTATTCGGTTCTTCCTTCCTTTGGTTCTGGGTTCATTTATCCCTTCGTTTGTTCGTTTTTTCGTGAGCTCATGAGTTTGTTTATTGATTTGATCTTGAGTTCGTGAGTTGTTTCGTTCTTTTATTGGTTTATATCTGTGGTAAATATCTAGAACAGCTTAAGTCAATTTTTTTTGTTTTGAAAAAAAAAACTTTCGCACAGCTGTTTTAAAATAGAATTAAGGCTTCGCTTTTATAACATACTAGAGATTCATATTCTGTCAAAAACTAATTTTTTTGTTCGTTGGTAAGTCATACCTACTGACATATCCCAAAAACAAATAGAATGATCAGGTCCATAAATAATGTTGTCAAGGAATTTGATTTGGCAGTTCTTTCTCTGCTTTTCAAGGATACACAACTATGGTTTTTTTAATATCATGCCTTTAATAAATCTTAACTTCAATCTAAAACAGCTGTCTTGTGATGATAAAAGGCTATTAAGGTGTTATACCTACGTGAAGTACATTTTCTTAACAATTTGCTGACACAAATATGTATCTGCCACATTTTCGACTTGTCATCTTAAATAAAATATGGCAAAAAAGGCCAGAAATTATTAAAAATATGTTTATCCAGTTTATGACTTAAATTTTTATTGTGTTAAAGATTATAAATTATTAAAGGCCTTTGAACTGATTCGCCAGACAACACAATTTGTATAGGGTACTATACTTATTAGTCATGTAGTCATGTGCAGTAATATTATGTGTCATTTTATTTAATTTAAGTTCAACGTGAAGTACTTCAGTTCAATTTCTGATTGATTGGTGCTCGGATATAATAACCATAAAATTTGAAGTATCTAAAAATAATAATATCATTCCCAGAGACTATACAAAATTTGATTTAAATACAGTTGGATAAGCCCAAGCTAAGCAAATAGCTAGTAGAGATAAAACAAAACAAAAAAAAAACATTATTCAATATTACTTTTAATTAAATATTTTATGCGTTCGTTTGTGCATTTTTTTTAGTGTTTAGACAGACTATTTAAAATTCTTTAAGAATAAAACAATTAAATAAAATTATTCATGAAAATGCTTGTATATAGTTTAATGAAAACTCATCAGTTAAATTAATTAACTGTAATTGGAGGTTAACAGAAAAATCTTCCGAAAATGAAATAAAAAGTCAAGTTCCTTCGGGAATGTTACTTTTTTCTAAGAGACTAAGATTCCAAAGTCGAGATTCTTTTCAAGTGTACAATTAAAGAGTTTTATTTCACTATTTGAGCTCTTCATTTTTAAGATTGTGAGGGAATGCTTAAGTCAGGTACAGACTTAAGCATTCCCTCAAGCATTATCTAAAGTAAAATCGAAATTCAAGTGCCACCGGGAGCTACTCACCTTGTTTTTACTCTCCCTTCGTCACTGAAATGCACTATCTTTCCACTAAGACATTCTTACTTTTTTACTTACTCTTTGTAATAAATCAAGTGCGATTAACAAAGAGTAGGTAACCGAAAATCACAGTTTTTGTCTAATAGTTATCTCAAATCAGGGCTATAAATTTCATTGTCAGCTTGAAATGAGAAAGAATTTTAATAAAGACACATTTTTTTCTCCAAAACGCCTCTAGTTTTTCTATAAATATGGACTTCACTTGAGCAAATGCTTAATATTTTTGTCAACTCACAGGATTTAAAATCAATTTCGACTGGAGTAACGAATATGATTTCCGCTCTAAATATTCAATAACCTTGCCTTATTGGGTAACAATCCATCGACATCCATTCAATCCATTAATTATGTTAATGATAATGGAAATAACTATAGGATAGGGGCTCAGGGGGATCAAACCCCCCCCCCGTCCCCCAAGCCTCCAAAATCATGTTATTATTTAGGTGATTTCATCATAATTTACATGATTAATTGAAACTTTTTCGTTAATCTTAGAGTTTTAGAGGGAGCTCAGATACTCTAGCCCCCCAAATTTTTACAGGATACGCCACTGTACCTAGTTTCAAAATGCAGTAGGCTGGTCCCTACATTCGTTCCAATGCACTTTTAAATATATTTAACGGGGGCGGTAGAATTCTCTAGATCAATCCAGTGGCTGAAACCAAAAATTTCTGTTAAAAGACACTTCCATTCTTCGTGTCAAGCTTCTTCAGAGTAAGAGGACCTAACATTTTTCCTTTCTCTATAAAGCAAGGATTGATTTCTTAACAGCAGTGTAAAAAAAATGAAATGCACGACTGGGTCGCACGTGCTTGGACGTACGTTAGATTACTAAATATGCTAAGGCTAGTTTTGTTCATTTTCTTCAACTTGCCGAAATCTTCGAAGTTGACCAACTAAGAAGTTGATCCAAAATTGTGCATTGAGCGGCAAGATTAAAATTATATTTATTCACTAGTTAAACTTCAAACTCAAAATTTGAAATTCGAAAGTTGGCGTACTTCCAGTTTTTAAAATATGAAGATATTTGTGACAGTTGTTGACACAAAATATGCCACTTTCAACTTAAGATAATGAAAATTGTGCAATATGTACTTTCCTTGCTTTGGATACAAAATGTTCTGGAAACACGTTCAATAATGCAAAGAAATAAACAGAAGGTGGCACAATTAATAGACTTGTCTTCTTTTTTTGCCAGTAGGTACATAACCTTTTATAAATCCAGCACCATGATTGGTCTCGGCTTTGACAGCAAACAACGAAAACAATCATTTCCTCACACCACATCACTGTTCCTTAGTCTTCTATGTAGAAACATCTTAAGATACAAATATACCCCTTCTTCATTATCTTCGATCTTCAAAAATGACGACAGATTTATTCTGATTAAAATAGGTAAAATCAGTTTGAGTTAAGCTTTTTATTTTTTTTTTTTTGAAGAATAGCTAATTAAAAAATTAAAAAAAAATCCAACTAAAAGAAAAGTCGTTTGACGCAAACTATTCGTTTTTTCATTTTGTATTCTACTTTAGTCATTTAATAATCTAGTCATTAATTCTTAGTTCGTGTCGAAATAACAATATACTTGCTTTGAAAACTAGGGGTCGCTGGTTCAATTGCCGGCGTTATGCTGAACTTTTTTTATCGTTTGCAAATTTTTGTTTGCCGCAAACAATTTGTTTATTCTCTCAGTGACAAATAAACATTTTTCCTGTTCATTAAACTCGACTTAAACGTAACATTATCTTTTTTCGTTTAAATACATAGTCTTCACATAGTAACTGATCTTTACTTGTAACCTAATACAAGTACTTGTATCGTAGTTTATGGGAAAATTATAAAATTTTATTAAACTTTTATGTATTAACTAAAAACTTATAAAATTATTATTTTAATCTACTTCATAGTCACGCACTTATACTTAACAAATATTTTATTTCATAAGCTTGCATTTCAACTTAAGTTAGTTAGCCTTCTTTGTTTCTCATCTTCTTGTAGGAATACAATTTGCTATATAAATCTTCTCAAAAAAAGTTTCAAAGTTTCATCTTTTTAAGTTTGAATAAGTCCTCTCCTAACCACGAAAATGCTACAAGTAAGCAAATGCTATTCATGCTGTACAAAATTAGGCTGTAATGAGATGCATCTTGGATCAGACCTTAGAAAAAAAAAAGTATTAGATGATTTATAAAAAAAATCAAAACTAAAAAAAAAAAAATATTCTTACCTATAAATGGTCCAAAAGCTAATGCCAACAAACCGCAAATTACTTCTTCCAAACCAATGGCAGCTGGAAGACTCTTCAATGGCACATAGTTGGGAAGAATCAATATCCAGAAGACGATTCGTATTGCCTTGCATAACCCCATCAATCCAAAGCATATAAGAACCACAGTAAAATTTCTACTAAAAACCAATATGGCTCTTCCAATGAACATTCCCATGAGCGCAAACAGTAGACCATATTTGTTGCTGCAATTAAAACATCTTCCAAGAATTGGAAGAGATACTCTCATGATCATATCACAGAATGTTAGCCAGGCCATTGCATTCGATACCTGACTTTCATTAAAGCCAAAGTCATTCAAAATGAATGGTGTTAGAAGTGTGTAATTGGTCTCTACAATGTGAATCAATGCCAAACCTAAGGCAAGATTGACAAACGAAAAGTCCCTCAGAAGATACAAATCAAGAACTTTCGATATTCTTTGGAGGATTGTTGGCTTTTGTACATCTTCTTTTGATGAGATAGATTCATCGACTTCCTGTGGACTCTCAAAGTACTCCGTTTCATCGGGTAAAATTATTTTCGGAATAGGTCTTGAGAAAGGCCCGAATGATGCACACGAGTTCTTAGGTACTCTCAGGGGATATGGTAAATTCGAGGGGAAACTTCGTTGACTACTCAAGTCATCATTGGAATCTGTGTGAATTTCCATAGCATTTAGTTTTTTCATCTGTCGCGAACCAAATATCAAATTTAAAGGCCGAACTTGATCCAATTCAATATCTTCTTCCTTCTTAATATGCATTTTGACAGGTTGGTAAATGAGTGAACACACTAAATTGTGAAGAGATAAACCGGCGTAAAATAGTACAGCCCTAGTGACACCAAATTGTCCGATTAAGAATGTAGAGAGGTATGGCAGTAATATTGGCCCGAAACCAGCTATTGAATACATGCAGGCTACGGCTGGTAGTCTTTTTTCATCGAAGTATGTAAAGACTGCAATGTGTGAAGATGAAAAAATAAGGGTTCTTCCAATGCCTGAAATATAAAAAAGAATTATTACTTAGAAATCTTTGGAATTATGGTTTGGTAACTTACCACACATAATTGATACCGTCAGAAGCTGTGACATGAAGGAGTCAGCAAATACTGATAGTCCGATTCCAGAGGAAATTAAAACGGCTCCAACTAAACTGATTTGTCGAAATGTAAATCGACGAAAAATTTCACCAATCAAAAGACCTGTAAAATGTTATAACATTTAAAAAAATCTAAATCGTAAAGGTAGGAAAAAGATAATTTATCTAAAGACCAGCTTAAAATTATTTCAATACATTTTTAAAAATTACTGTCCTTGAATTACATATTTCATGTTTATTTTTTTAGCCTATATATATTATACAGCTATTTATTATCACAAAATTCGTTATTATACCGTTACATAAAAAGAAATATTGCTGTAGTTAGCATAAGTGTTCGTCTTGTTAAAAAAGTGAACCAAATCAGTATCTTTGGCCATTATGGATCGAAAAGTACCAATAGACAAGAGTGTAACTAAAACAAATTTTTCGGAAGCGGTCCGAATAACATCGATACTGATATTGTTATTTTTGTCAAATGTTGGTACTCAAAAATACTTTTACCAATATGGTTCCACTAAAATTTGCTAAACAATTTTTTTCTTTTAGTTTTGTTAATTTTTTTTTTTGTTTGAAAAACTGAATATAAAATTCTTTTTGAAATGATTAGAAAAACCTGGTGACAAGTTTTGAATGGAAGGAGTTGAACTATTAATGATAACTTTCTTATCAAGTAATTAAAAATTATGACAATTTTCGAAAATTTCCGTTGATTTTTTTGGGAAAAAACAAAAATGCAGTATAGTTACAATTACTCATAACACTAAGTTTAATCGAAATCGTTAGAGCCGTTTTCGAAAAAATCCAATTACTCAAAACCGTTATTCATTCTAATCGAGATACTCAAAAAACAGACGCACAGACCGACATGATGGCAAGACAAAAACCACTATTTTGGAATTCTTCACCATCGTAATGTTGGTTTTGATTAAAACCTCAATTTTTTTTATGATACGAAACCAATACTTGCCATATAAAGCAAGTAAAAATGGATTCATACAAAAATAGGCTTTACCCAAAAAAAGTTTCTGTGATTTATTTTCACTGAAATCGCAAAAGCCGTTCTTAAGAAAAATAATTTTGTTTGTAAACCTGTGTATGGCAGGCGTTGTTATATTTAGTCCAAACAAATAAATTCAAAAATATCCCTCTGGACAGTCTCCAAAAAAAAACTCCTCATACCAAGTTTAAATTAAATCGATTTTTGTGTTCCGAATGTAGATTCTGATACAAACAATCAAAATTATTAGACCCACACTTCTTATTTGTACGAAAACATAATTAAAAAAAATGTATTGGTGCTCAACATATTTACATCCAAGATCATGTTACTTATATGTTTTGTCTATAGCCAGAAACTTCTTCTTTTATCGAGTTGATCCAACGAACAGTTATAAAAAAAAATAATTCAAGCTCAGAATAAAAAAAAAAAACAAAATTCACAACAAATTTTGAGATTTTTTCTTCAAAAAAAAAGGATACAAGTTTTTCCGAAATTCAATTTTGTATCAATCGAAAACAGAAAATTCTATTTTTGAAAATATTAGTTTTTAGAAAATCTATTGATTATAATAAAAGAAGATGTTTCTTATTAAAGAAAAACATAGGAGCATGGGTAGTGTATGGTCTTAAATTTTTATCATGTATATTCGTTTCACTTTTAAATATTTTTTTTTTTTTTTTTTAACAAAATTCCCTCTCATATAAATTATGCTAATAATTTGTTTTCATTAAACAGACCTAGAAAATTGTTCTCATAGTTTATTACAAAAAATGTTTTGTTCAGAAATAATATTAATTTAAAAAAAAATATCAAACAAAATTGATAATTTCTAACCTAAGTCTAAAGAATTTTTGAATACCAACGAATTTGCTTCCGAGCTTTAGTTACTCCACTGTTTATTGTTAGCGTTTATACTTGAGATTCAAGCAAACCAATTTTTAAATGTAAAACATCATTTTCGTACCTGTACATGTTGAAGCTGCCAGTTGTGTATTAAAAATATGTACAACTCGAGAACTGTTGATTCCAATTATTATGAATCTTTGTTTGAATAAAATTTCTAATTGTTGAAATAGAGAACACGTTACCAGCTACAAAAAAAAACAAAAAAAAAAAAAAACAACAACAATTAAAAATAAATATATACAAACAAACTTGAATGTGTTTTACTAACAACACTTATTCCAGCTGCAATGACAACAAGCCAACCCCATCCTCCATCTGGAGCTATAAAATTCACATTCAAATAATTTTTGTTTAAATTTTTATTTTTCGATGTTTTTGGTTTCTGTTTGGGTTGAATTTTTATGGAAATTTGACTTTCTATGTCGGTTTGTGAGAGCGTTCTGAGATCACTTGTCATTTTGAGAAGAATTTTTTCATTTATCTAATTTTATTTCGAGACAATTTTAGAAGACACAAAATTTTCTTGTTTTATAAACACTGTTTTCCTTGGTTAACTTTAGACACTTTTTATCGGGGATTAATTATTAAATAGACCGGGAATTCATTTCGTTGAGAAACTTGTCTTCGTATAAAATGAGATGACTGATAATTCAAGCAAAAATACTTCCCGATGAAGTTAAGTACTTCAAGCAAATGTCAAAACACTTTTTAATCCGTGAGATAAACATTTATGACTTGGGAATGTTTTCTTTGATTGCACAGTTAATTGAATATAATCGCCTTATTTTTTCAAATCAACTACTACTCAACAATTTATGTGTTTTAATGTAGATTCAATGTTCGCTGGTATGAAAGTTATTGAACTTAATCCAACCGTCAAAAGCCAAAACCAATTTAGAACTGCTCATCAATGTAAGTTTGAATTTAAGAGATTCCTCCACATGGAGGAGTTCACTCAAGCCCTATAGTATGTCTCTATAGAATATGCTAAATAACTTGTTTTTGGGAATGAGAAGCTATATGTAGATAGTTTGTCGTTCCATCCATACCGATCACGATCGTTCTCTCACATGAAATTGAAAAAAAAAAAACAAAAAAACGTGTTTCGATTGGGTATTATCTTATTATAGTCCACAGTTATTTACATTTTTTGTAAAACTGGTTGTGGGATTTAATTGTTTGTATTTTGAGTGAAGTATGCTTTTAATTGCATTAACTCTGCTTTACCAGCTTACTTGTCAACATGAGCCAAAAAATTAAAAAAAAAAAATAAATAAATAAAAACGAAAGAGATATAAGACAATCGTGAGCGCTATGTGAGCCTTGAAAAAATAAATTTATTATTTTGTGTTGTAAAGCTAGTATCGCACGATTTGTGTATACACAAAATTTTGTGTATTTTTGTTATAGAATACAGTTCGTATGACAGCAATTGACATAAAAAATCGTGTTTGTATAAATGTAACTGCTTTCATCCAATTTGTCGTACAGATTGTTTTGTGAATTTTCATGACAAAAATACACAAATTTATACACAAATTTCGGTGTTTACACATATGTATCATGTGATGATAGATTAACTATGCTCAACTTATTAAAATATTATCATAAGAAAATTAAATAAATTATTTTTTCAAATTCAGTCTGGCAAACCAAAAATTGGCTAAATATTTTTTCTTTACTGGTTTTTTTTTATAATTCGCGCTCACAAAAGGGGTTAGACTATCCTTAATATGGTGTATACAGTGGGAGCGTTAGGAAAATAGGGACGGATTTAAAAGGAGATACCGATGCATATTAGATTTGAAATTCTGAATACTGAAATGGGAGGGAAAAACAGAGGCAGGTAATGCATTCAACATTCACGTAGTACGGTTACTGAAAGAATCTCTGTATTTGACGGTACGTCCGAAATTTGGCTTAAGGGTGTACTGATGAGCATTCCTCGAAGTGCGTGTATTACGGTGGAATTGTTAAAGGGGAGGAATGCAATTAGCTGTTTCTTCAAAGACAGACATGATACATTACGTCGGTGCTGGAGAGGCGTAATTTTGTGTGTTATCGTACCGTCACCTATCATTTGCAAAGCTCTATTTTGAATTCTGTCCAAGAAGCTCAAGTGGGTTATAGGACCACCTGCCCAGATGTGAGAATCGTACTCGAGCTTTGAACGAAAAAACGCTTTATATATAGTAGCTAAATCTTGCATCCCGGAGGAAACCTAAGCATTTTTTCTTTTAGTCCTAAAATATCACAAAACTTTTGTGATTTTTCAATTTTTAGGTTAAAGAGAAATTATCTCTTTTAACGTTTTACTCAATTCATTTTTTTTTTATAAAACAAAGCCAAAAAGTTATATGTTCTGGAAAAATTCAAAATATTTATTTTTAAGCACTTTTTTAAAAGAAAAATAGTGCAAATCTCTCTTTAGTATCAAAAATGTTTGATCAATCATTACTCCGGCATTTATTTCATTGTACTAAACTTTTCGGTCAGTCGTGATTCGGTCAAATGGTTTTCGGTCTAAAGTAACGATCCCCCGACAATCCCCTAGTCTTAATCTACATTATGTATTAAAATCAGATATTTATGTACTAAAATGTCAATATCTTAAAAGTGGTCGTATCCTAATCATTTAAATCCGGATAGTTCATTCACATAATTTAACCGATATAGCACAAATTTCGGAAAAGATTTCAAAAATCTAATAAATGATTAAGTGATTGAAACACACCTCCAGTAATGATAGATAAATCTCCTGACTTGTTATTGATTTGAAATTAAATTGGTGCGTGATTTGAATCAATTTTATTATTTCATTGTTTTTAATCATAATTTCCAGAGCGCCATAAGTAAAGTATTTACCTATTCATTAATATGAAGAAAAAAAAATTTCAAAGCAGGTAGGCATTGTTATCGGATTCTAACGATTGGCCTTCTTACCACTTGATTTAAAGTACACGATAGTAAATTTGAGTGAACCATATTGCAATCGAAGCTGTGACTTATCTTATCTTTCGTACTTACATTTTTACTGTAAACATTAAATGTTCTAACATTAAGCTTCCGCCTTATGTCGGTAACATAATTGAAAATTATTCTGTTTAAAGTTTCAAAGGCGAACATACAATTTTTACATTGTAGTTCAATTATTTATTATTATAATATGTTGTGCAGTTTTAAATTAAAATACATCTAAATTCATATTTAGATAGATTTTGTTTGTGTTTGAAGTAGATATCTCATACAAAAAGATATTGTTTATGTGACACATGCAATATGCATAAATGAAAATAATAAATCATCTTTTTTTAATAGTTCTCATGCATTCGTGTTGAATTTTGTCACACATAAAACCGTTTATATTAATTTATTGTGTTTACATTTTAAGGAATTTTCATTGTGTGACCAAGTCAAGTAATGTAACCAACATGCAATCGCGCGATGCAAAACATTGAGCTTTCAGTGAAGTAAAAAAATTACTTTTAAATTTTCTGTAAATGTTCATTATTTATAATGAAAAAATTGAACTAATCTCGAAAATTCGATGATGACAAACTGCCTTAATGAAAATATTTAGACACGTTTTTTTTAATTTTGATAAAAATTACAATTTTTTAAAACTGCTTTGGTAGCACTTTTTACCAAAGCAGTTTTAAAAAAAAACAATGTGAATCCTTAAAACAAAAAAAGTGATAACTTCCCAAGGGCAATAATTCTCCGATTCGTATAAATTGGAGAACTTTCTGCTCTAACGGATACCTCAATAGGGCCGAATAAGTTTAATTTTTATATTTTTCAAAAACTATTTTCTAAAGTAACATTATTTTGAAATATATTTAATGGACAGATTTCTGATTTAAGAACGTTAATGTTGGGGTTTTTTTTATTTTTTTTTCTATTTTAAGTAAAAAAAAAGGTAGTTAGTGTAGGGTAGGGATAGTTTGCTTGCGATATATCCTATCCATATTAGAGCAAAGATATTGACATTAGTAGGAAGAACGACATTTCAACTTGTCAAACAAGCAATTATTATGCAATAGCTAAGGAATTATTTTGTCTCAAATGCACAAGACCAAGTGATCCAATTCGTCCAAACCCACTTGCGGGGTAAGTTGAACCAAAGGACTACAAAGTTTAAAAAAACGTCTCAACAAAAGACCAAAAAGTCATAACTTTTTATTAGCATAACAGAACCCATTTTATTGGGTAAAGGGTAGTTTACTATTCATGGTGCAAGACAAAAATTAAATTTTCAAATCTATTTTCTGTCTTTTCTGTGAATTGTTTTATGTTATAACCCGAAGCAAGCTTTTCTGACTTAACAACCAGGCAACGCGTATACTGCTTTGTTTCCTAATAAATCAAAGTAAAGGGATAAAAATCAAATTAATTTTTTTGTTTGCTTTCAAAAATGTTTTTTTACGCAAAAACAGTAAATTGGGTTTTTAACCTACCTACTGGTGCGATATGTGGCGTTTCTTAGAGGATATCCGAGACGTCTTTAGAATTATTTTTTTACCAACATACAAGTCTTAAAAAACTTATTTTTCTCAAAAATGGCTCCTTTGGATTGTAAAAAATCACTGTTATTTGTTTGTTTTTTTTGTTTTAATTCTGATTTTCTACTTGAATTTTTTTACATGAAAGTTTTAAAATTAAAATAAGAAAAATTTCGAAAATTGTTGTTTTTTTTATATGATTAAAAAAAAAAAAAACAGTTTATTTAATTTTTTGTTCATAACTTAGTTTGCTGAACTTCTAGAGTTTAGCTTGGTTTTGATTACTTGGGTCTGCAAGAATAAAGTTTTTTTTGTCCTTCATATAATTTTTTGAAATAATGTAAGATTGGACTTTTCTGAATATCTTAATCTGGTTTAAGAAAAATTCTATCACGTAATATTCTTTTAAATTATTTAAAGAAAAAATGTGATTGTTTTGTAGAAAAGAGCTCCCTTAGATTCGGTTGACCTGGTTTACATTCAAAACTATTGATCCGATTCGGCTGAATTTTGGAAGACTTATTCCACATAGCATAAGCTAGGAACTGAAATTAGATTTGTTTAGTCACATTTTAAACCGTTATTTTAAGAAATCACCATCAATTTCAAAATTCCGTAGTTTTTGAGATGAACACTGCGAAAATCCTCTTATTTAGAGGATATTATTTAATTTCTATACTCTTAATACTGGCCTAGTTAATTATGGTCTAAAGAAGGCAGTAATCAGAGGAAAACCAATGAAAAAGGTTATTTTGTTCTTTCCAAAAGTACTGTTTTTTGTGAATTTTTCAACATTTTTTTGTGAAGCATCTAGAATAAAGAGCACAAAAAAATTGGTCAAGATATAAATTTGGTAATTTTGTCTTTCATTTTTTCTTCATAAAAGGTTTTAGCGAAAAATTTTCATATATTGGATTATGCTCCAAAAACAATTTTTTTTAAGTTTTAATGGTTCCTGTGATAAATTTTGTTGAAAAATTTCAGATTCTTGCTCAGCATCCCAAAAAACATAACATTATTATTTAAAATTATTACTTCAAAACTTTCCACCTTTAAAAACACTTTAATTTGACTAAAGAGAGTATTTTGGACAAATCATTAATTTCACTTTGTAATTATGTTTGCACTGAAAGCGAGTTTTTAAATGATTTAAAAAGTTTAAGGGCACTTAATTTGGAACCCATTAAAAGTTTTGTAATAAAATATTTACCACAAAAGAAATTTGACGTTAAATTAACCAAAAAAACGGGTTTTTGACATGTTCATATTAGAATATCTGGAAAACGTGACGTACTTGGGTAGTTTTGACTTTAGATTCAGCTTCAGAGTTCCAAAATCCTTTAGAAAAGTATAGTTTGTTGCAAAGGCGATTTTTGTTACAGGTCAGTGATATTTATTTAAAAAAAATTACCTCTAAGAACAAATATGTGCGATCCAGTCGTGTATTTTATTTTTTTTTTACAATCTTTCACACGAAAATCTTCTATTACATTTTGTTATACCTACCTAATAGCTAATAGGATATTGCATTTTATAATTTCACTAGGTACCTATCGCCTTTTACGTTGTACCTCCTGTAAATTACAGTTTATCAAAAAATTTGTAGATAATTTGAATACATATTATCGAATTCAATATTTCCCGTATGAAGCTAAATTACCTTATTATTAAATCTGAAAAAAAAAACATCTTATCTGTTTTGTGTAGGAGTATATTCCCACCACCACAACATTCACTCTGTTCTAAATAGTATACTAACGGATTATAAATATTAAGACCCTTTGGTTTCTTGCTGCTTTCTATACAATTTATCATTATTTCCATCAAATTAACTCACAAATTATGCACCGACATGCCTCGAAGCAAACAAATCCCAAAAAAGAAGCTAAATTATGTCACTGAATGCATTCAATGCAATGCAATGCTTGCAAGTTGTAGTCGTAGGTATACCTTATATGCCTTCCAAGTATTTGAATTATCAATCCGCTTAGAGAGCCTTAGTGCGGTTTTCCTTTCATAAAGTCACGTAGAGAGTTGTCTAATCACGTGCTTCAATGATATTTTAGGTATTTTTTTTTTGTTGTTTTAAGAATTTTCCAAATTTATTAAAAAAAAAAAACAAAACGAAAAACTCAGTCGGATAAAAACCACAATAACAAAAAATATAGTTTATTATTATTGATTCCTAAAACAACAAAAATTTCGATTTCTCAACTAATGACGGAAGTTGAAAAAAAGTAAAATTGGAGGAAGTTCCCAGAAATTCCCCAAAAAATTATTTCAATTTGCATCTTTATTCAGTTTTCCGAATAAAACTATCATGTTGCCCCAGATCCATAATATCCATGGTTAACCTTAAGATTATTAAAATTTGTTTCTTACAAAATCTTCTTAACTACCTTACAGGCTGTTTCAAACGAATCACATATAAAATTGATTAGATCCAATAAATGTCGTCTCACAAAAAAAAAAATCCCAATGAAAGTGCATTTTGATTTGATAAGCCTACTTAAAAACTCATGCCGGGCTATTCTATAGAGTCCAAAGTCAGAAGGTGATGTGTTTCTTGTTGTATCTCATGAATGCATCTCTTGTTTGTAAAAGATGTTTATGGCATTATTATAATCTTTAACTACCTGTTGATTTGTTTTTCTTGACTGCGGTTTAGTTTTGTTTGCTAAGGCATTAGAAAAGCCATGTCTTTCTGAGAGATTTTATGGGTTTTGTGATCACTAATTAAGGTACCTGCAAATATTGAAATGAATTTACAGGTTTATGTTTAATTTATAATGTGTTTGTTTGGGGGAAACACCGCATGCCTTTTTAATAAGCCGTTGTTCGATGACAGTACAGCCACTGCAGATAAGTGTTGCCACACCAAGAACATGCATATTTCTTTTAAAGTTTTTGGCATGGTTAAAGACATTTCCACTTTAACTGGGAATTTTGCTGAGATATTAATTTTTCAAACACAAGAATAATAAAAAATACTATTGAAAATGTCACTTGCATTTTAATTGTAAAAAAGCATTTAACAAAAAATAAAATCATTTTGTTAGAATTGCAATAAAGTGGCAGCACTATTTGTTGATTTAAAGAAAAAAAATTTTTTATCAATGCAAGAGTACAAACATTTGTAATGCTTAGAGAAAGTTAAGAACCCTAACCTGAAAAGTCATGTTTCTTGTATGTTAAGGTTTTATTGACATTATGATGGGTAGGAGATTGTTTGTTAAGGTACATTTTTGTTAGTAATTTAAATCGTTGTATCGAGAAGCCGTTTTGTCATGCATTTTAAATGCCCGTCCTTGATAACCATCATCGATGGGTTTCCGTGATTTGTTGTTGCATGAGAAAATGTAGTTTTTCATTCATAGCTTTTGAATGACAAGTCGTAGGAATTTATTGTCTTTTTCTTGTATCATATTTTATTTTACAGTTAAAAACAATTTCAAAAAAAGCTAGGGGAAATCCTTCAAAAAGCTAAGAACGAAATAACTTTTTAGGACTTTTCCATATTGTTCAAAATACCTTTTTTTCGACACTTAGCAAGTAGGTACTTACCCTAGAGCTTAGAGCAATTAACACTCAGGGAAAAATCAACACTTTTGTGTTTTTTCAAGGGGTGCCACTTTGATTTAACAATATAGGGAATGATTTAGCTTCAAAGAATGAATTTCCAGTAAATTTCCTTATTTTATTTATTTCCTTAATTGCTGCCATTTTGTTGGAAATAGTTTATGTATTTCGCAACTTGAACCTTGAGATAGATTATAATTTCAAAATACTTAGTAAATTGCTTTAAAATACGATGGATAGTAAGTAGTAAGTAAGTACTAGGTTTTTTCTTCTTTTGACTGTATTAATATATTTAAAAAAAAAAACGATAATATTGACACAGAATTATAATTTAATTCTTTATTCGTCGCAAAATGAGCGTTCCCGAAATGGCGCTTAATTGATGTAAGCTCCTTGCATATCAAGTTCAACTACAATTACCACTTAAATTTAATTTATTCATGCAGAGAATTATATATGGAACGAAAACCAAATCCATAAGGTTTCGGGAAGACCATTTGTTGCGCCATCTGAACGTGTTAAATGATAAAAAAATTGGTATTTTGTTACTGTAACTACATTGAGATGTATTTCTTCGGACAACTTTTGTTTAAATATAAATTTATTCTTCTCAGTGTTTTGTAAGGCACTTGAGAATTCTTGAAGAAAATTTTGCCTTTGTAATGCTAAAGACTACAAATTCCAGGGTTTGAGTTATGGAAGCGTTCCCGGAATGATTTTTCGGGTATATTAGATCGAATAAAACCAAAACTAATTCTGTTTCAAACAAACTTAATACATTTGTAGATTCATCTCAATTATATTCAGAAGTGAATTTCAATTTAATGTAATTTTGATTAAAAAAAAGAAAGCTTGGACATCAAATTTTCCACCTCCATGATTTTGGCCCTTATGATCATTAGGCAAAAACTAGTTTTGACCAAAGCTGATAATATAGTCGAGGTAGAAAACTTGGATTAATAATTCGAACAGAATCACCAAAAACTCAGTCGAAAATCAGAACTATCGAATTTGACACAGTCTTTGTGCCTAAAAAGAACATTTAGTCACATTTTTAATCTGATTTTCATTTTATACTCCTCCTTTCAACGAAATCATATTTTCCATTTTTTCTAAAATATTTGCATGCTTGGATACAAGCCTTTAAATTACACACCTACTATAAAATAAAATAATTTAAATACTGTATTGATTTAAACATCCTTCTTGGCTCTTCATTCATAATATGAAGGGTCTCTACTTGAAAAGGAATGTTATTATAAACATACACATCAGCCAACTATTTCAAAAGTAAACCCTTATAAAATAATTTGTCTTTTTTTTGCTGTTGTTGTTGTTGGTATTTTATTACGATGGAAGTTCTGGTTGAGGAAACACACATTAATCTTTTATATAAGAACCTACATCAAAAACTCTCAACAATACAACGAACCTCCTTGAATAAAAAAAAAACTTTGAACTTGAAACTTTTTTAAAAGAAATGCAATTTAAAAGTTGAATAAGGTTGTTTGTTTTGTTTCCTCTCCCTTTACAATTCTCTTATGCAGAGAAGAGAGCTCTCTTGCATAAGCAACTTTTAATATTTTCTTGAGAATGTTTTTTTTTTTTTTTTTGCTTTTGTACTTTAAAACTTAAAAAGTGAATAATTTTTAAGTTAATGTCTATCATTTGAAATCATATTTAAAAAAAAACTTAAGTGCTTTTTTTTTTTTTTATATATTTTTAGGAAAAAGAAAGTAATGAAGTTACATGCAATATATCCATTTTGGATAAGTTTTTTGTATTTGAAAACTATTTGAAGTCCTGACATATTGTAACAATTTTTTTTTTGAAGTTATACTTCTTTACACAGATTTTTTCAGCCCATTATTACTGTTTTTTTCACACAGACAGTATTAGTAGGAAAAGAGTAACAGCATACTTACATATTATACTAGGTTTAACCGTTAACCATCGATCAAATACTAGATGTTGACATAACTATAGACGAAATACAAGAGGTACTGAGAAAGTCGAAAAATAACAAAGCGCCAGGTGAAGATGGGATCCCTTATGAATGTTTCAAAAATGCAACCCCTACTTTTTTTAACCAGTTAAAACTACTTTTCAATAAAATCTTTTTGAATGCCGAAATACCTGCTTCATTCAAAAAATCCGTCATTTTTCCCATACACAAAAAAGGCTCGTTAGACGCTCCGGAAAATTATAGAGGCATTTCATTCATGAATGTAATAGCAAAAATATTCTGCGGTGTACTGGTAGAAAGGCTTGAAAAATGGGTCGAACGAAACAATATCTTATCTGACTTACAAGCTGGATTTAGAAAGAAATTTTCGACGATCGATCAAATTTTCACACTTTCGTCTATAGTCAAAGCGTTTCAAGCCCGAAACAAAAAAGTTTATTCGTTCTTCGTCGATTTCAAAGCTGCTTTTGATCTAGTCAACAGAAATGCACTTGTTTATAAGATGTCACTGATTGGACTTTCTACAAGGTTCATAAATGTGATAAGAGAAATGTACACAGACACAAAGGCAGCAGTTTGGGATGGAGTGGACTTTTCGGAATGGTTTAGCACTAGTACAGGAGTGAAACAAGGATGTCCACTAAGTGCTCTTTTGTTCTCTCTACTTATAAATGACATTGTCGATGATCTCCCTGGAGGAATAAGAATTGCCAACACAACCGTTAATGTACTACTATATGCCGATGATCTCGTCATACTCTCAGAATCACCAGAAAATCTGCAATTAATGATTAATCGGTTATCGACCTACTGCAGAAGATGGGGACTAACTATTAACACCGAAAAATCCAAAATAATGGTCTTCGCCCGTACTTCAGACGTTCGCAATGGAAGAAGATGGATCTTCGATGAAACTCCTCTAGAAACCACACAAGAGATTAAATATCTAGGCTTAAAATTGAACCCCACACTAAATTACAGCAAACATCTATCTTGGAAAGCCAACAGCTCGCAAAGCTTGGTAAATCTATCATGGAAAAATGTCTTCTCAAACAAACGGATAACTCTATCAATTAAATATAAAATTTTTGATTCGGTTGTAAAATCAACACTATGATACGCTTCTCAGGTTTGGGGAGCAGATGAATATGAGGACATTGAAAAATTTTATAGAAACTTAATTAAGAAACTATTCAACCTTCCCCAAAATACACCAAGCTATGCAATATACTTAGAAACCGGGTTACCAAAACTATTGACAAGCACGCTTAAGTCTCAAGATGATTATATAATAAAAATTTGCAGCAACTATCAAGACTCAAGACTTTCGAAAAAAATGCTATTGTATGAGTTGCGAAATAAAGACTGGTGGTTCGCAAGATGGCAATCTATTGGCAATGCTTGTGGGGAGGTGTTAGATGTTGATTTGAACAACATAGCTCGTTTGAAACAACAACTGTACTGCATTATACAGAAGAATGAGGACTCAATTCGTGACGCGCTAATGGTGAAAGCTCGAGAATCTCACAGTAGGATTCTTTACAGTCTGCTGAGTTACAATCTTGGTGATAGAAACTATTTCCAAGATTCACTTACTTATGAAGAAATATCTTTAATATTCAAGGCAAGATGCGAAGTTCTTAGATTAAATGGCAGTCCTTATAATGGTAGTTATGACCAATTTTGTACGCTATGTAACCTGAAATGAAAAGAAGATTGTTTCCACTTCATCAGTACATGTCCAATATTCAAACCGCAAAGGCTTTCATTTTTCGGAAAAAATACTCTTACTTTACAAGAAACTATCTACATCCTTAACGAATGCGACTGGAAAACTTTAAGCAAGTATTTGAAAGAGATTTACAAATATAGGTTTTTAATAACAACAGAATACGATTGAATCTTTTAAATCTGTCTTTTATAATTGTTCACAATCAAAATATCAAACAAAATTGTAAAAAACGTTCAGAAATTTGTCAACCTGGCTGACGGCATAGCCATAGCTTATAAATTCAAATATTGGATAAAATTGTTAACAACTGAATGTAAATAAATGAATTACTTACTTACTAGGTTTATTTTTTTTAAATTTTGCATTTAATGTGCAACCCATAAGAGAAGTCAGCCATTGTTATTGATAATCTGACTGATTTATGTTCTACACTATAAGTAACAGAAAAAAAAATCAACACATCAAAAGATAGGTAATCAATGTAAGATTCCGATATAATGGATATCATGGAAAAAGCGCACTGTTTCAGAAATTTTTCACCAGAATTCCGCGATTTTTTCCACGGTATTCCTCTCATTTGCCACGGTAGTCCACAAAATATCGTATATTTTTGACAACTTTCAAAGCATTTCGCAGTGGTGTTCTTCTATTTTCTCCACGGTATTTTACGCAGCTTTCCACGATAAGGTTTTTCGTGCCGTTATTTCGCGATCTTTCACCAGTGTTCCACGATTTTTACAACATATTACATATTATTCAATTTAATTTGGCGACTTTCTACTCTTGTCTTAGTTCCTTTTTTTATGGTATTTGAAGATTTCTTTCTTTCCTTTTTTTAGCGTCTTATTCAATATTTCGCGATACTCCATGATATTTCACCAGTATTCTGAACTTTTTCCCACGATATTCTGCTCATATTTTTCATGACCGAATTGATAACTCCTTTTTGGAAGTTGGTTAACAAATAATGATGCGTGATAACGTGATAAGGAAGCATAACTTCTGGCACGCGTACATGAGTACACACACCTTTTATTCCACTGAGATGTAGTCCATAGAAAATCACTTAAAATATGAAAAAAAAAATCTTTTTCCTGTAATTGTTTGGGCTAGTGTACAAACAAAATACTTACATAATTTAATTTGTTCTACATAATTTGTTCCATTATAGGAAATAATAATTTTAAACAAAAACAACACAAAATAATAAATTTCTTTGCTGATTGTTATCTTATTTACTTAACACGCGAATGTCTAGAAATTGTACAACTATTGCTATTTTAAAGAAATGACATCAAACACAATTGTTATGGAAAAATGCTGATAGAGAAAAGACTTGAGCATCAATCAAATATTTATTATAAATGCTAAGTCATTCAAGGCCAATTACTCGTTAGAATAATTTTATACATGTTGTATGTAGGTATGTCAAGTCTTAAAACATTATTTTGATTTATGATTTTGTTGAGTTGAGCAGGGAAGTAGTTTAAAGAATTTTAAAATTGGTGTGCGGGTGGATTAATCAACTTTAAAATTGTACTGAAGTATGTATTGTAAAGTTAATTTTCTTCATTTGTTACTTCAAATCAAAATTTTTCTAGCTTACTGAAAAAAAAACTGCGAAGATGCTGATATATATTTTATTTTTCATTTGCCAAATAAATTCAAAATTATTTTAAGCTGTCAGGCTTGTTTGTTTCTAACAATTTTTCAACTTTTTCTTGCACATAATTCCAACTTCAAGCTAAAATATCTTCGACATCAAAAATCACATACCAACACTTCTTAGACTCATACATGTCTTATGAATCTACTAATTTGTATCCGTTTTTCTTTTTAGAATTTAGAACATAAAAAATAAAGGAGGTGAAACCAAAAGAAAAAGACAACAGCAAAAAAAAAAAAAAAAAAAAAAAAACAGATTAAAATGGATGAAGAGAGGCTAACAGAGAATAATAATGTCAAAGTCTACAATGAAACAACAAAACCGGCAAAGAAAAAACGACGTGACAAAAGCGACTTAGGTGACAATTTCGTCGCCCCCGATGGTGGGTGGGCCTGGGCTGTGTGTCTGGCTGCGGGCGTATCAAATGTAAGTGTGTTTTATGTTTTTATACTTTAAGGTATTTTCGATGTAAAAGAGGTTTTATTATTTTTTTTTACGATTTAAGTTTGAATGCTGATGGAGTATAGAAAAGATATGTGTAGGTGTGCCAAAAGTACCTAAATTATGGCCGCATTGGATTCGAGGTGATATTTTGTTGACAAATTGAGTTGTTGTTTTAAAATGTATGAATTGAATATTTGGAGCAATTTCTGAATAAATTTATGAATTTAGGGTGAAGGTGAAGAGTGAGGAATAGAGGTAGATTAAACCTACCTACACTATTTCCTTGCCACTGTCGGAAGAAAAGGGGAAAACTATCGATAAAAATGAAATTAATTCTTAGAAAATCTTTATGAATGCCAAGCAATAACTTTTCTTATGGTCTTTTAAGAACTTTTTATTTCTTAAGATTCTGGGAATCAAGATATATAAAAAATGCTAATAGAAGTATTAAAAAAAGTATGTAAAGGAGAGTGGCCTAAAATGCTCCCTTTTAAAGATTAATAAATAACGATTGCAGCTTTTTGCTTTGCCAGTTTAAAAAAGTTCCAAAAAGTACTTTTTTAAAATTTTTAATTTTCAAAACGTTCTAAAATTCGACTGATCAAAATTGATAGGGTAAAATGGCATATATGTATGCTAGCTATGTGGGTTCTTAGTCAGCCACCTGGTAAGCAAGTTTCCGAATCCCGATGGACGAGTTATTTTTGTTCATTTTGTTAGAAAGGTTGGTCCTAAATCACGACCGTGATTGTAAGCCATTTAAAATTTTATTTTCGTTTAAAAGCATGGTTGATGATGAAACTCAAAATAATTTGAAAGCTTTGATTTGCGTTTTGGGACGACATTTAGACCTTTCTCCAGGACTGCCTTTCGGTAAACTGTTCATATTTTATAACAGCTTTCCTTGTAAAGAAACTTGAAATGTTAGTGTAAGTACCAAATGGCCAATATGCCATTTTACCCGAGTGCTGGAGGTCTTTTCGTCCGTATTTTTTTCTTAACTTTTAATTAAACAATAAAACTGAAATAATTCTAGAACAACTTATTTCAGTAAATAAATAAGAAATATTTCATACTTTAATGCATTTACTGCCTTTTCCAAAATGTATTTTTTTGTAAAGTTTTTTGTCACTAAATTGCTAACAAATACTATTACAAATACCGTCGGGGAAAATCCCAGAATGGACTATTCCGCTACGAACCCTGAAAAAAGCATTCAAAAAATCCGAATGGAATCGAAAAAAGCAATGCCTTATTCGAATATTCAAATCTAAATATCGAAATGTCCAGTGTCACTCAATCTGGGAAATTTTTCTTAACCAAGATAAAAGCAGCAAATTTGTATTAACTATCATCACAAACTGTTCTTATATAGCATAGACAAAATTAAACAAGCAATGCACCACAATTTTAACAAGCTCCAGTTTTAAAATGAGTTTAATTTTTGAAGACATCTTATGTTTCTTTCCATTACCCAAATTAGAGTATTATTTTGCCATTTTAGTACTATTTTTATCATTTTTTAGTTTGATTTTATAAACTTCGGGAGTAACATTTCTTAACCCGGAAGTGCAGTTTGTGAACAAGATTAACAGCGATTTTTACATGAATTTGAAAACTCATGTGTTTGATATTTAGGTATGTATTTTTTTAATCGATTACAAAAAAAATATTAACTCTTATACATGTTCCATGAGATACAAAAAAATGATGAATATGTTTCAAATGGAAAACGACATAAGTATTCTCTTTCGGTCTCGAATTTAAAAAAATCCCTCAGATAGGATAATTTCCCATCGCCCTTTAACACTGTGTCAGCTGTCAAATCAATCGACATTATAAAAAAAATCTGTGTTGTTGGTGTTTTCTTCGTTTGTTGAAAATTTTTGGAGACACATTTTCGTTTTATTCGGATTTACTAATACAAATTTCTACGAACTTCAAATTTTGTAGCATCAATTTCCACTACGAACGGATTTTGTGATTGAAATATTGGGATTTTGTACAACATTTTCGTTTACGATGGAATCTCAGGAAAGAGATTCTATGCTGTATCAACTGAGATCTTACCTCGCTAGAGAATGCAACACTCGATTTCGTCGAATACAGCGTCCATTTTGTCTACAAATTCCGCACATGCTATTCTCAAAATTCTCAGTAATTCCACTATTGTGATGCAGATGACCCAAATCATCACAGAATAGTCTTGTCTTCCCAAGTCATTTCGCAGGACAAGCAATTATACTCAGTTCATTTTTTGGGGTGTCCTCCGGCTGTTGCGTTAATCCAAAGATGTACAATTTTTCTACCTTGGCGTTATGGACACTAAGAATAACCTTTAAGTGATGTTTTTTGTGATGTTCGTAAAATTATTCATAAGTCTGGTCATCTTTTTCATCTGTTAGGGTATAACACTGATCAGCGTGATTTTCTATTTTTTTAATTTAATTTTTGCCCGATTGCGATTGTGACAAGGTGCTCATTTACATATTTAAAGTGCACATCTTCTTTCCTAAGTCTTCCGTTCCCTACAACACTTACCGAAGCATATATCACAGAATTGATTTTTTTTCTTGCGGAAACTATTTCTACGATCGCATAGCTCTAAAATTAGCTGCAGTAATCACCGTTAGTCCCATCGTAATGTCAAGGCTTACGCCAAAGCCAATGAAAGGGTTCCCACACTCTTAGCGATTGGTATGGTAATGAAACAACAAATAATATTGCACCTTACTGCGTAGCTGATATTTTTCTTAAAAACAATTTTTTAGATGTTAATGGAATGAAAACACAGTCATTAAATTTTTTATTTGTTTTTGGTTATTATTTTCTAATTGAATGAATATTGAAAACAAATATATTCAATAAACAATCTTTCAATGGCATAAAGCCAATTAAAAAAATGTACAAGAAGTATAAAGGCACAAACATTTTTCATCAAAATAAAAAAAATACAATTTTCCAACCTGTTAAAAAATGAATAAGTATATACCCTGCGGTTGATTTCATTCATCGACAAATAAATTCATGTAAAACACCAAATTATTTTTTATGAACAGACATCACATCACTAAATGAAATAAAAAAGAAAAAAATAAGGGTGGCCCATTCTATAAAATATCAACTCATGTTGAGCTATGATGTTCCATAGACTCACTGCTTCGCACGTGTTTCGAATTACTAATTTTACGTGTGTTTATTTTTGGAAGAACATCAGAAAATCTTCAATAGAGCTCCCGGGACCATCGTCATCATCTGAGGGGTTTTTCCCTTCTATATAATAAAAAACATACAGTCATTAATTTTGGAATGCCTATATACCACCAGAAACGTCAAACGAAATAGAATTTTTGAGTATTGAGGTGCTGCTATTAACCATGAAAATACATACTTTGCTGCCGCGAGCAAGCCTAAAGCAAAGCGAGTGTATTGTATAGTCTTATCCTAAAACAACAGATGGAGAGGATGCACTCGTGCTGAATGATGGCTTCTCTAATCATACAGGACCATTTGAAATAGCTTTATCTCACGGCGGCGCGGCGGCACCGCGGTGGCGTAACGGAAAGAGGAAATAGCAGATTGATTATGTGCGGCTGAAGTGAGCCATTATAATTATTATTATTATTAAAAGATGTCAAGTGGGTGAAAGCCCTATACCCTCGTGCTCCGCTAAAGAGGCGATGTTGAAGGATTCTTATTATCTTGAATTTTTGTTCTTCCTCAAAGGAAAGAAGAATTTATATGATGATGAAGACGATAAGAGATAAGTATAGGTCCCTATGGGGTAGAATCTTTGGAAAACCAAAAAGATTGTTTTTATAGTTTGAAAAGGGTATTATAATTATACAAAATAATAGTATATGCCCACTTAGATTACACTTTGAAGTGAATACACGTTTTGTTTCACTATGAATGTAATTAAGGAATTTTAATTCTTTAAGATAATAGGATCTACTTCCTTGGGACCATATTTTTTTGTTTGGTCTTACTTGAAATCAACAAAACACCTATTTCCTTAAATCAATTTGGAGAAACGAGAAAATACAATTCAATTCAATTGTCCCTGATTGACTTTTAAGATAAAAATCTGTATTTCTTTGAACTAATGTAGATTGGTGCAAGAAACTAACAAAAAAAAATTCCGTTCCTTTAGAAACCTGCTAAACTATTGATAGGAGGTTTATTCACACTGTACACAAGAAAGGAAATTGAAATTAGAATGTCTTTTGATTTGAAGTTAACTTTGGAACTGTTTATATAGCTATTTTTGAAAACTACAGAATTGTAAACAGTTTTTGAAAAGATAAACCATTTCCAACTCGTTACTTTTTTTTCAAGACTTTCCCATTAACGAAATTAATACCACCTTTCATTTGATACCAAGCACGTTACTCGACTACTAAGCCTTAATTTTTAATTCTAGTTATCAGTCTTTCCCTGTTTCCAACAATATGGACTCGTTTATCGGGAGCGTCTCTACAGTCTTGGATTTAAAGGATCTCACATTAGTACAATTATTAATGTTACCATGGCGGTATCAGCTCTCACAGGTATAATTTATCCTTATTTTATTTTTATTTTTACAAATTTCATCTAAAATTGCATATTTTTTCAATTTACAGGTCTCATTAACGGTGCAATGTTTCGAAGATTTACTTTCCGGCAGGTTGCCATCGCAGGTGATGTATTGCTTACAATTGGAGTCTTTGCAACAGCATTTTGTTCAACATTACTGCAGTACATTATCTTTTTCTCAATATTCTATGGTATGTTAAACACAGAGATTCTCTGGTATTTCAACTGATTTTTATATTGATTTGTTTGTAAAAGGTTTTGGACTTGGTATCAGTATGTCAGCAACATCGCTTGCTGTCAACACTTACTTCCGGCATAAACGTCGTCAAGCAACAGGGTTCTCCTGGACGATAACTGGATTGGGACCAATTGTATTCCCTCACATAGTAACCTGGACTTTGAATGCGTATGGTGTTCAGGGAACACTTTTTATCTTAGCAGCAGTATCTCTTAATGCTGTTGCCTCGGCACTAGTCCTACAACCAGTTCAATGGCATGTTAAACCCCAACCGACACCTGAAACCGAAGCACTATCTCCAGAGCCAGATCACGAATGTAAATACTGTTTGGCAAAGAAACGCAAGAGGAGTATGTTTTCCAGCACACATGCCTTCAACGATGATGACGAAGACAGACCTGGCCTTGAAGTTATCACAGAACCCTGCACTCCAATGCTTTCTCGTGCCAATGATGGTTACTATGGTTCTAAGCTCTCACTTACAACAGACGCAAATCAGGGACCAAGAAAGTTGCAGCGACATTTTTCGATAAATTCCCAACGAGATCAAAAAGTCATTCCAAATGATGGTTTCTCAAAGCCAAACCACTTCAACCTTGAAAAAGAAGAACAAGATCGTTATCTAAGTAAGACTAACATCTTCTCAAAGTCAGGAACTTGTGAGTTTAAATGCACTTGCGCTGAGGAAAAAGTGTTACTGCAAAAGCAAATAGAGACCGAAAAAGAGCTGGAGAAGCAGGAAGCCATTGCAGCTGTGGAAAAACCCTTAACTTTTATGCAAAAAGTTGTTCGATTCTTTGACTTGGATCTCTTGAGAGATTTAACATTTGTAAATTTAGTCCTTGGCATGGCTGTGATACTCTTTGGAGAGGCCAACTTTTCAGTGCTAACACCATTTATTCTGAACGATTTCAAATTCAGTGATTCAGAAATTTCCACTGCAATGTCTTTGATTGGCGCTATGGATCTTGCGGTGAGATTTTTAGCTCCATTTGCTTTGCAGAAAATTAAACTTGGCAATAGAATTCTATTTGGTTTTGGAATAATTTGCATTTGCCTGGGAAGATTCTTCATTACAATTGTAAGAACATCTCAGGGACTAATGTTTGTGTCAGCTTTAGTTGGATTCGGCAAAGGTTTCCGGACAATCTTTGCTCCGTTGATTCTTTCAAGTTATGTCCCTTTGAATAGGCTACCTGCCGCATCGGGTCTTCAGTTGATCTTCAATGGACTCTTCATTTTTGCTATTGGCCCAGTTGTTGGTAAGTTTAATGTCAATTTTAATAACAAAGAATTATTCTAAAGAAGACTTTTGGTTCTTTTAGGTATGATCACTGACGCTACAAGCTATAGTGGATCTATACATTTTATTAATTTGATGACAACTCTTGCACTACTTTCCTGGGCAACAGAAAATGTGTGTCGGAAGATTTTGCGGAAAAACAAAGAACAACAATTTGAACAGACCTAACATCCAGATACGTTTTTGAAACCAAACAAAATACCTAAGATGTCAGATATTATAGAAAATAAAACATCTGATTTTGGCATTAGTAGGAAATTTCGCTACAAAATGGTTAGCATCACACTTAAAGTCGATAATACTTTTATACCATTTTTAAAGCACATGATATGCGAACAATTTTCGAATCGAACAGAACTAGCGTTCAAAATGACATTTAAATTCACTTAGGTCTAACTTAAATATATATATTTTTTAACTTAATATTAAAATAAGTTTTAAATGTAAGAATGAATAAAGGTGCAGCTATTTTGTGTTTTTAGTTTTTTAAGAGCAATGCAAAAGTTAAGATGAAATTTAGAAAATTAGTGCAATTTTAATAAAACATATTAAATTACTGAATATTTTTTTTGTAAATAAAAACTTAGTTTAACAACTGTGTAAAAATTAGAAAGAAAATATATAAATTTCTCAGTATTATAATATTTTGAATGAATGTTTATGATCTATTGTAGTTACAACTAAAAATGAAAGTTGCGAAATCAGTGATCCTTAGTACCGTTTTTTAATAATAAATCTGTAGTTGAAGGGCACTCATTGGTTTGGGGAGCGTTCCTATATAAATATAAATTATGAACGAATAATCTAATTTCATCCAATTTTTAGTTTTAATTAAGAAAGTAACAACTATAGAAAAAAAGTGAATAGTAAAGTTGTAGCAAATTATATTTCAAATAAAAAAGTCCGTGCAAGCAAATCTCTAATATTAATACTTCTCGAGATAATAAGCTTTTATTTTTTGTATGACTTGCTGTGTTGATAAATTTAAAATTATTTCAAAGCTTATTATCTCGAGAAGTACCAGTTATCAATATTAGAGATATTTGCTTGAAGGGACTTTTTTATTTGAAATAAAAATTTCTATAACTTTTTTGTTTACTTTTTTCCTGCAACTGCAACCATTTGCCGCCATCATCTAAAACACAAAATTTCAAAAATACAAGTATGCAGGAATTTGTTGCTAATTTGTTGCTCATATGTTACCCCAGTCTCGAATTTGTTGCTCCACGATTTGACCTTGAAAAGGTCAAGTTTGTCACAGAAAGGTTTTTGGAAAAAAAAGTAACTGAGCTTGAATTTGTTGCTCTACGAAAAAGTGCGTTTCAAAATTCTGCTCCTCCTCCTTCTCCTTCACTCCTTCACCCCCAAAAATCCAAAACTAATTTTGATGACGTCACTCAAATTAACTTCTAAGAACTAGCTTGAAATTTAGTAGAAATTTGAAATGCACTTTTTTGGAGAGCAACAAATTCAAGCTACAAAGCTCCTTAATTTTTTTTTTTTTTGAAAGAACCTTTCCTTGGAAAAAGTTAGCTTTTGTTCCTACAACCTTGCAAATGCATTTTCAAGGTCAAATCATGGAGCAACAAATTCGAGACTGCGGTAACATATGAGCAACAAATTAGCAACAAATTCCTGCATACTTGTATTTTTGAAATTTTATGTTTTAGATAATGGTGGTGCTAACTTCACGTCAAGTTAGCACCGCCATTGTTTTTGGGGGGGAGGGGGGGGGGGTAAAGGTAGGAGCAACAAATTCGGGAATGGTGTTATTCACGAGCAACAAACTAGCAACAAATTCTAACATACGTAGATTTTTGAAATTTCGAGTTTTAAGTGTAGTTCTTAAAAGTGCCCTTAGAGTTAGCTGAGTGGAATACGTTCCACAAGATCCACAATGCGTATTGGCCATAAAGTAGTTGGGCTAAAAATTTTATATGCACTTTTTTGAGAAGGTGAAGAGTAGCCCTTGAATTGTTGTTAATCTTTTTACTATATGATCATTTTTGAGCGATTTAGATTTTCCTATGAAACTGTTAAAGTGGATTTCAAGGTAAAAACGTGGAGCAACAAATTCAAGATTGGGGTAACATATTAGCAACAAATTAGCAACAAATTCCTGCATACTCAGATTTTCGAATTTTTGCACCTGGATGATTTGACATTTGCGTAAGTAGGTTTTGACAGAAAGAAAGAGGAATTGGAAAATGGTACATGTTTTTCTCGAAACGAAACATATTTTGACCAAACTAATGACAGACCTTAATAGAGTTAAGTCTTGCGCAGATTTTGGCACTAGATTTTTTCTTTTTTTTTTTCTTTTTTGACTTGTTCCGTTATAGATGTGAGACCTCCATGGAAATGAAAATGGATCACTGTGGCGTATGTGTAACATTTTTTCCTTTTTTATTTATTAAATTTATTGGCCATAGATAATATTGACAATATGGAAATAATATTGATAATTTGACTTCAGATAAACTACTAAGAAATAATATTATACTCCAAAAGCAAAATGCAAGAATTGTTGGCAAATATTATAGTTATGTTTTAAAAATCAGTTGACTTGCTTCCTCTCCCGGGGCGCTCCATTCCGGTTGTCAATTTGGAAACAATTAGAAATGTTTAGGAGTGGCGCTTCGTCGCTATAGAGCGCTGATCCAGAGTGGGTGAAGAATGTATCTGCTTCATCATTGATTGCCGAAACAATATTCTCGTCAATTGCTGACACGTCTCTCAGCTATTTTTGTGTATCAATTAGTTGTGGTCTTTCGAGATTTTTTCAACAAGTTGTTTTTTTGAACGTCGCCGTTGTTAGTATAATTGCACTGAAAAAGTATTTTATAAAATTCAAGTGTTTGACAATACCTTCTACTTTCACTTCATAATACATAGCAGCAAACTCAAAAGAATTAATTACTTGAGCATTTATATGCGCTTAAATAACAAACAACCAATTATTTCAACTTTCATTTCGATACTTCAGATTTAATCGAAGTAATGAGAATAAGGAATTCTTGTAGAGCATAATCCATAACCTTCCATTTTTTTCATTTTTCCTTATAAAAAAAAATAAATTAATTGCTATGCAAAGTATTTTAAAGCGGTCTCTCTCATGATGCTTCTAAGGAAGCCTTCAAAGTTTAATGATTTCTTTGAACTGAAAACCATGTTTGTCTCTCTTTAGCTCTGTGTAATGCCATCAGCATAGATTAATAGATAATGGTTAACACCCAGCTTCGACAAACCATGTTGTGCCTCCTTGATGTTAGACGACCGACGCGACGACGCGTAGATGGCCAGTGCGGCACATCGTCATCATCATCTTCACCGTATTCCCTTCCGTTTGCTACGTCAAAATATGTTAGCCGATTAATCGATCTTGTAGAAAATGCAACACGAACAGACAAACACATCTTTTCCATGTTTCCACCGTGTATCTTAATGTTGTTGTCGATAGAAAACAAACGTGGCCGGTACGAGTTTTATTAACTGATGCCACAACTATCTAATCTAATGGATTGTAGATACAAGAATTCCAGCCGCACTCGCTTGCAAACAAACTTTGGTTTACTTTTAGTTTGGACTCTGGAAACCGAGGCCGCATGAGTAGGAAAATTAATTGGTCTTCCCTTGTTATACATTGGACGCTTCCATTACCATTGCTGGTGCTGATGCATCGCCACGTCCAGCCGGTCGTGATGCTATTTCATGAAATGGAGTATCTATGTACTTTTTGAGCAAAAAAGGATTCTTGATTAGACGGAAATTGAAAGCTAATTGGCTTTGATGGGTTTTGCTTTTGACCAAAGGGATTAGATTCGCAGTAAAATTCAACATTGGTGAGGAAATTACTTTTCAGCTTAGTAACAGTCCCAGCTATGTTGTATAGCATTTTCGGTGAGTGCGTATAATTGAATTGCTTTAATGGCTCTCTATAGGAATAAACCACACACTGATGCATTTTATCAATTTTGATGTTGACCAGGAAAATTGTTTTTGTGGTAAAGTGTTTGAAACGGATGTGTTGGTTTGTGTAACAAGTTTTAAGTTAAATCAGAGCAGCCACATAGTTACCTCTTTGTGATGAAAATTTTGCTGTAGACGTTTACTGAAATGAGCCTTAAATGTAATTTCAGAATTTTTTTAAAGCATATTGATTTTGAATACAATGTTAAGTTTTCTCGGTCAAAAATCTTGAATGTTCCAGAACAAACCAGGTACTTCTTTCATAAGCAAAAATTAAAACAAAAAAACAGATTAAACAACGCACTTTAAAATATTGATTGCATCGAATTAAAATAAGAATTTTTTGATGCTTCACTCCCCCTTCAACAAGTGTTTCATCAATGCATGTAAGCACATGGATGATTGCTCATTTTGTGTAGGGACATTCCGGAAACAATTTAAATCCACAGTTAGGGTCCAATATCGATTTTTTGAACACGCCGATCATGACTCAGAGGACCCCCAGACGGTTTGTTGGAAACTTCTTAGAAGATGAAAATCTTAATTTTTTGGGATGGCCAAATGCAATAATTTGACCTGCATCCTGTTGAAAATAAATAAGAGCTTGCACAACAGTAGATTAGCGAGTTGAAACTTTCAAATAACAAAGCTGATGGAACAAATGTGGACAGATTGGGACCTTATTTGTCCTAATTAATTTGGATATTTGAATGGCTCAAAGCTCAAAGAAACATGTGAGATCGTAAAAAATACTTGGGGTTTAAAAATTCATTCCACTATTCTGCGCTTTTACCCATGGTATTCGGCGATTTTTACCGTGCTAGTCTTCGGTATTTCGTATACTCTTTCATGATGTTTCACGCAGTATTACGCGCTTTTTTCACGATATTCCGCGATTTTTACCACGGCATGTCATTTTTTTTTAGCAATTGCTGATATGCAGTTCCGCGATTCCACCTTGTTTTTTTATGCATAGTATTTTAAACTTTTTCTCGTTATAGTGAGTAATTTTTCACGACTTTTATTTCGCGATCATACACGTACTATCACCACTTCAACAGTATTTCGCGTTTTTATCCACAATACTTCACGCTTTTGACCGTGCATATTTTTCCACGACTTTTCAGGCTTTTTTCTGCGACTTCTCTGTGACTTTTTTCTCTTTTTCTCACGATATTTTACCCTTTTTCTCATGGTATTGGACCCCTTTTCTGATCTTCTACTAGTATACAGCGATTTTTTTCCATAGTAATTCGCGCTTTTTAACGGTATAGCACAGCCTACAATGTTAAAAAGTAATTCACATATTTTTTCGCGACTTTTAACACTTCTTTCCACTACATTTCTCGCTTTTTTCTATTACTTTCTTTTTTTTTTGCGCTGTATTTTACGCATTTTTCTCTGAAGTAATCTCTTTTTTATGACCTATGCAGTATTTCGCGTAAATCGAATTCAAATGAAATAAAATAATTGGTTTCCAATGCTTACTTCCATTATTATAGGCCCTCTTAAGAAGTTACTCGAAACTTCATCGAAACTATCTGCAGACGTCAACCTTCAACATTCATCACAGTATTAGCATGTTTGGATATTTGCATGTTTTTCCGTACCAAGCCTATAAACGATGTTCTAGTGCGAAATCCATGATACTAGAAAATTCTGCAGATGTCACGGAGAAGTGTCTTAATGGAAACACTTAATTTTTCACACAAAGGGTTTTTGATGAATGCAGATCTTTGGTTCCTCAATAAATATAATTTCCAACAATTTTACCTAAAAATTTTAAAGCGTATGATCGCTTACAAGTTTTTCGTTTTTTTTTCAATCATTCATAAGCCATTATGTAGGGATTCTCTAAAGCATTAGTACAAAAGCCTTAGTTCTTTAGCAGCTCTTCTATAGACTTAATTTTAGTTTAAAAAGACTCTTCAAAATAAATTAGAACTAAGACGTAGCATTAGACATGAATATTGTAGATCTGATCCATTTTCCGAAGGGCTTAAATTGACACCTTAATTTCATCTTAAATTGCTCGAAACGTGATTTCACCTTTGTTCTCTCCCCATAATAATAATTCATTCGATCATTCACCCAGCGAAAAAAAAATAAATATTAATTCAACTTTAATTCCATTAATGCTGTTTATCTTTCTATTCACGATGTCTTTATCAATCCACTTAACATTTCCTGAGAAGGATGTTCGTGCTATTTTAGTATTATTTTTTATTCAGTAGAAGATCACCCCTTCCAACTACTGCATCAAATAGAGTTTTTTCCTGTTTTCCATTAATTTGTCAAAACATGATTTATATTTAAGGCATGTTTATATTTTTATACACGAGTATTTTTAACCATAAGTTTAAATTTTAGATATACGATAAAAAAGCATTTTAAAAAACATTTTTAAAGTAATGAACTTTTTTAGGGTGGAACATTCAAAACTTATATTCAATATGGATTATCACTCAAATTGCCTCTCGAATATACTCTGATAAAACAATGTTGTACCTACTCTTGTCTACACTGTTTAATATCCGGTAAAGAAATACCTTGCGGCAGCAGTCGTGTATAGTGGAATTTACCACTACTTGTGCTAGCAAACATTTGAGATATTTTTACTCCTCTGGCACTTGGGGGAGAAGTCGGGAGTGTTGTAGGTATGCAAAAATACCTGGAGTGAAATTTCAGGAATGAACAATATACATTTGGGATGTGTCATGTGTGTATGGATATTTATGGAATGCCATGTCAGGCTCTCTTCACACACATCAAATCGGTCGATATCTTTTAAAAGCACGTGTCGAGAACATTTTGAATGAGGATTTTAATTTTTTTAAATTAAAGGAGAATGGGTGGTTTCGTTCCATCATTGGTGAAACACAACATAGTGAGTTATTATCGTTGGAAGTGCATCAATTTTATACATATGTGAACATAAGTCTGTTTGTCGTGGGGAAAAAGAGTTATGAGGGCATCTTTAACAAAATTAAAGTGAAATATAAATTTGTTAATGACAAAAAACTAAAAACTTTATGAAAACCAAGTGAAACATACTGGGTGTTCAACGATGTGAATTGCAATGGGAATCGATGTACCAACCATGTTTATTCTATTTCTTCGGAACTTCTTTCCTGGTGTTGTGCTCAAAGAAATATACTTAGTCTAGCAACTAAAGCTCAAAATTAAGCATTATTTCAAAACAAGGCAAAGCCGCTCCGATTTGGAGGTTTTTTTTCTTCTAAATATGGGTATTCACAAATACTTTAACAGTTACCGGTTGAAAATTGCCGATCTTATCGGATTTTGTTTTTAAGATTTTTGTAAAAAAAAAAACCTTTTTTATCATTTTTTTTTAAATTTTATAAAATAAACTATGACAAAATTTTTCGAGGTCTATTAAAGGAAAACAGCTAGGAAAATATAGGTGTCCATTTTCAAACTTTTAGATGTGAGGGGAATTTTCTAAAAAGTTGACTTAAAGCAGAAAAAAATTGAGCGAATTCCAATAAATAGTTTAAGAAAAAATTATTTTCAAACTCAAAATTTTGAAAAAAAAATTAATAAAAATTCTTAAATGATTATAATCGTACAATTTTGAAAAATAATTGTTCTTCAAAATTGTACCTTATAAATTATAATTTTTTCTTCCAAAATTAAACGGCCTCAATTAAATTCAACTGACTCAAAAAAGTAAATGGTCTATATTTTTCGAGTTTTGAAAAAATGTTATGCAAACTAGAAATTTAGGAAAAAAAATTATATTTAAAAAAAAAATTCAAACTGATTTTATAACTTTGATAACTTTTTGAGGTCCATTTTTCTACCAATACTTTAAAGTTTGATTTAGTAACCATTTTAATTTTTTCAGAAATTAGAATACAAATGACATTTAAATTTTCTGCATTTGGTTGCTAAAAATTAAGGCCATTGAATTTTTGAAGAAAACGTTATATTTTATATAACAAGACCAAGGTATTTAAGTTTTGACCCGGATAATATTCTTTACAGCATTTTAATTTGGTGAAAATTGTTGGGAATAATGTTCTTAATCATTTCCCAAAAATCCCAACGAATAACTTTTTGGTTTTTGGCAACTCTCTTTAAAAAACTGCATCCATATTGCAATTTGAGGTTTCGCTATATGTATTCAACTAATGGTCTTTGGGTGATCATTTAAATGTCAAAATAAGCTTGTTGAAATGCCAAACCGATTGATATTAAAACTAAGGTAATACGACTACTCGAAGTGGATATAAGAGTCCTTTTTATGTAAAATCCTATTTTTAGTGCAACAGCAGTTAGTTTTCAGAAAACCCCTTTCCAATAGTGGTACAGCTAAAAAATTGACATGAACGTTTCATTTGGAATAAAAACTAAGAACTAAAAAAATGCATCGAAATATTTTGGTTAAAAGGGTGTTTTTTATAAGCGAGAAAGAACGTTGTGCAATGAGTAAAAAATCACCCTGTTAAATTAATGGTAGATTAAAAAAAAAATTGGTAGATATATTCCAATGTTCATTAGAACTAAGAATAAATACACCAAAAATGCATTTCATTGGTCAAAGGGTACTTGTTTTCAATTATAGTGATTATACATTCCATTTTTTTAGGTCTAAGTTAAAACATATTTGATTTCAAGAAAATGCCAAATGCTTTTTTTTTTTTTTTTAAGTGTCAAATCGTCTCATTTCGACTTTATTTCTACTTCCCTAATTTGTTAGTCAAAATGAAGCATAAGTCTATGGCAATTTCTCGAAATGTCCCATGTTACATCTAAGAAAAATGTACCCTTTGACCAATGATATGCATTTGGTGTTTTTTTCTTCTTGATTCTAAAGAACATCGAGATATAATATTTACCAACAGTAAAAATTTTGATTTTAATCTTTTTTTTTTTAATTCTGAATTTGAAAATCGTTTTTTCTTCGTCAAATCTAATAATATTCATTCAGTATTTTTTTCATTCTATATTACATATTTCTTTTACATTTTATTTCTGTACACAATTTTATTAGTATTTCTATCGTTTAAGCATTTATCATTCTAACCAGGACATGTATAAAATATACCAACACCACTCCCATACTTTCATCTATCGCACGCATTTGATTTATATTTTCCACTTGCCTTCCCATTATAATTTAATGATAATGGTATACCCTTCAATTTGCAACACAAAAAGTGCGACGTTTCAAAAAAAAAAAAAAAAATGTCTCCATCTCCAAGGAGTGTCACCATCATATACATAAAAACAGCTGAATAAATTATAATTTTTTGTCATCAGCAAAACCCAGAATTATGAAAACCTCATAAAAATTCAAATTGGAAAAACGAACTGCACCCATAATATTATCTTCGATGATTCGATTTTAAAATGAAAAATCAATTCTGCCTGTAAATGTTTATTGAGTATATACTTACAAACTTTCTGCAGAAAAAAGGGCTTTAAAAAAAAGTAGGTACATCGCACGAGTTATAGGTACTTTTTTACTCTCTACTCAGCTATACAGACTGTTAAAAAGTAAAATACCTATGTAAAGGGTGTTTGATTTTATCATCATCATCAAAAGAATTTTCTACAGGGACTTATCAAAAAACCACCATTACTTATCATTATCACTTATCAGATTGTAAAAATGATTGTAATTGAATAATATTACAATTTTGTTTAAATTTTAAAATACGCAGATGTCATGTTAAAAATATTAAATCTTCAATAAAAACTTAAGAAACGTTATTGGAGAGTGAAGCTATCGCGAATATTGGAAAACTTCTTGATTCCGTTTCCTTTTCTATACCCAGCAGTTATTTGAGCAACTGAAAACACAGTAGGCAAGCTCCATTAAATTCGTAACAGCTGTCCAAGTCCACTTTTTGTTAAATAGAATGCCACCTAGAAGGTAGATATATATATTTCACTACATTAGAATGTTTTCCTTCGTCACATAAAATTTAAAATTCTATTATCTAGCTCAAAGAAACACCCTTTAAAATAGAAAATATTGTCACAAAGCTGGAGCATGAAGATATGCAAATCAAACATTCAGTCTGCATAAGTTTCATACAAAGTAAATTTTCCAACGTCTAAAGCTGATTTTTTTTTATGGCCATTCACTCATTACCACTGAGCACATCCTGATGTTCTCTAATTCTAACACCTGTTATCACTTCGGCAACCATATGTTTGGACAAGGGGTTTAATGCTTATTTGATGCAAGCGAAAATGACTTCCTATCTTCTATAAAAGAATTAAGGCCAATTCATATAAGTTACTCTTTTGGTGGTCACACAAAATTCTTCTAACATGCCGCAAGCGCCTTTGAGGGAAACTCATCCTAGCTAGCGCCATTTAACTAATTTCTTTGGGTTTTTTTTTCAGAATTTCTCTGCAGCTAAAATTGCATTCGATTGATGCTGCCGATCTCAATAAATTGCCGACCATTATCTATAGCGTTTTTCTAGCATCATCGTCGTCGCCAAGGGTGTGTTTTCCGATGTGAATGATTGAAGGCTTCAGTATTATCGTGTGATCCAGTCCACGCATTGTTATAAGATTCATTGAAGGATGAGCCGTCACTGATAATCATTTTGTTTTGGGCGTGGTGACTTTTATGCAGGTTTATACTTTTGTAGATGGTTTTTGAATGATTTGACCTTTTTTGTTTTGTCTTAAACATAAATAAACATACAGGTAAGCTCATGGATTAATCATAAATATTTTTATAGTAAAGGAACATATGGTTTTGATGTGCAGCGAATCTTGAAGAGACGATATTATTCAGTTGATTTCTTAATTTCGCACTAAATAACTCCTTTATTTTTTCACTGAACCTTCTAGATCAGCCAAAAGTAGTGTTCCTGCTGTGCGACAGTTATTTAGTTTTATTTTCATTTTAGAGCTAAGAAAAGGGCTAAGAAAAGGGCAAAAAAAAACTTTTTATACATCTCGAAAAGTATAAGGGTAAGAATTATGAAATAAATTTTATTGAATAGAAAAATTGAAATAATGATAAGTTTTGCTTAAGAATAAAATTCTAAAATATCAACTTTATGTTTAGACCTTTGAAAATGATGTTGCAGTGGTTACCCACTTAATGTTTTATTGAAAAACTAATTATGCACTTTGATAGATAATGAAAATAAAAATTATAGGCGTCTCATACGGATTATATATAAAATGCTCCATAACTTTTTTATTTGAGGTTTAAAAAACACAAACGTTTTTGAAAGTTTATGTGGGTGGTTTAATTGATTTTCAAAACTAGGGAGTAACCGGAATATATTTTGTCAAAACAATTTTTAGATTTAAGATTTGTCTATACACGTGTGCAGAAATTACATTTTTAAACATTTTTTTTCAATGAATAACAGTAGAAACAAGATTTTTCAATCCAAGTTTTTTGACCGGTTCTAATAGTATTTTATTTTTATCCCTTTTTTTTAATTTTTAAACTTGAAATTTACACAGCCATTAGGGAAGTATAAAATTTCACAATTTTCAGCAGTCTGTGAGCTGAGATAACTGTAAAAAGAGTTTTTTTTACTGATTCAACTGTACATGCTTTACAAACTTCACAAACTTAAAAAGAGTTTCATCGAAATTTAACAAAATTGTTAGCTTTTTTCGTGGGAACTCGACCATGGATTCGAGATGGCTCGCTTAAACAATTGTAACTTATTTGTTTACTGTTTTAAAGAGGTATTTATATTATTAGTATTGGTTTCGTGTCAAAAAAAAAAATTGAGGTTTTAATCAAAACCAACATTCCGATGATTTAAAAGTCCAAAAAAGTGGTTTGTCATGCCTTCCGTTGGCCTGTGCGTCTGTATGTCTGTACATTTAATTAAAGCAAAAAATCTCTAAATTCTTAACTAAGATGAAATTTTAGTACTAAAATTTTAGTAGTAAGAACTTATTATTTATAGAAAAAGAGGCTTAAATGATTAAGTGAATATCTAAGATGATATATTCCAAATTTGACTAAAATATTCGACTAGGCAAAAAAGTTACATTAGTTCGAAATGTTCACATCAAGCCAAAATCGCTTATTTTATGACTTTATGTAAGGTTTTAGTACCTAGAACCAACTTTATTAAAAAAGAAAAGACGTTTAAATGATTAAGTAAACATCAAAAGTAAAATATTTTAAATTTGACTTAAATATTCAAAGAGTCAAAAAAGTTACATAAGTTTTAAATGTCCAAAATCGCAGTTTTCTTAACTTTAGAACTAATTTTAGTACTAAAAACCCATATAATATTAGTTTAAATGATTGAGTGATTGTAAGAGATACTATATGTATTCCATAACCTTGATTATTCAAAGAAACTAAAAAGTATTAAAAACGTAAAAGTAAAAACGTGTATTTCCTAACTTTGGAGCAAATTTTAGTGCTAAAAACAAACCTAGTTTAAGAAAAAGTTATTCAAATGATAGCGTAGATATCAAATATGATATATTTTACTTAATTATTAAAAGAAACAAAAAAGTTACATATCGTAAGCCCATTTGGGCCCACTATGTGTCGAACAAAATATGAACCAAATTAAAACATTTATAAATTCTTGATTGAATGAAAGGAGAATCTTACAAATCGGACGTTCGTTTAGCAAAGATATGGCTAGTGTGAAGAAATTAGAATAAAAATCATAAAAAACTGTAATAACTCGAAAACGAAGTGATAAACGAGAATATTACCTCAAGATTTGTTTGAATTAGAATGACCCCAGGAACCCAAGGTTTTCGTCTACGGCGGTGACTATGGAACACCCTGTGTAAGTCAATAAAATTATTTAATAACTTTAAGTGCTTGATAAGAGCGTTTTCTTATTTGTTTAAACTACATAGTTTACTTCATAGGTACTTTTGTTAAAGTCTTACATTTTGCATGATCATTGACGTATTGAGGGGGGGGAAGGGGGCTAAGGGACAATTGACGTTCAGATGATTTAGTGTAGGTATTTTAATTAAAAAAAAAAAATACACAAATTTGTGTGAATACACAAATCGTGTGATACTATGTATGTACCTTCATAATCAAACTGACAATGCTTAAACAGATTGTATATTTATTTGTTAATTTAATTATAGCCATCCAACACCTTTTTTCATGACCATAATTTGATAATAAAATTCATAAAAAATTTGATCGCATCATTTTTTCAAACAAATTCAATTACAATTTTATTAAAAAAAAATAAAAAAAAAATTGAACTCGATAAAACTGTCACAACACCTGAAAAGGGTATCTTATTCTTAAATATTCTTCATAATATAGATAGAGAAATTTATACCCCATAACAGCTTGCACCCATCAAGGTGTATCTCTCAAAGATTTCTTGCCAAAGATATAAGATAGGTACACACACAATCCGTTGACCCAAAATATTCCCCAGAAAAAACAATAAAACAAACTCTCATAATCATGGATTTCTTTTTATTTTATATTTTTTTTCTTGATTTTGCGCACTTGTATTCAAAATTGCAACAGGTTGTCACCTTGACAATCTCGAGACATCAGATATCGGTCGCTCACTCCCACAATCCCACCATATAATTATAATAACTTTACTGTCACTCATCATCAAACTATACCAGGTTTGAGTGGAAATCAATAGCGCAAGACGCAACTCGGCGCAACGCCAATAAAACTGAGTTCATTAAACAAAAAAGAAAAAAACAAGAAGTGAAAAACCATGTGTGCTTTGAGTGGAACCATCAAAACAAACTCAATTTGTTTTTTTCAACTCAACTCAATGTTTGTATCTTTTTCCTGGTCTGATTTCTGCTGGTTGGTAAACCGAACAATTGAAAACTCAAAGTTGAATTCGATTGAAGAGAATAAACTGTTCTTTTAGCTTCTTCGTTCGTAATTAGTATGTGTTCAGAAATGGTCCGGGAAAGCTGCGTATTCGAGATTGGGCTTCGGTACAAGTAGTGTGTGATGATGTAACAACAAATTCTGAGATTTCTGAAAAATTCTTTTTGAGATTTATTTATTCTTTTTTTTTTTTCATTTAAGATTATAATTTTTATTATTTTCTTTTTTGAATTTTTAATTTATTTTTCCACTAAAAACAAAAAGTAAAATAAAATCAAATTAAAAAAAAAAAAAAAGAAAAAGAAAGAATTTTATCTTTGCGGTTGCGTTGCGGTGTTGAAGAATAAAAATTGGATTTCGGTTTTTACACCTCCTCGGGCGGACAAGTGCAGTGCAGCAGCATCAAGGTGCGTTTTTCCTTGAACTTGGCATCACGTTTGTTGGTTATTCGGTTTGTTGGTTTGTCGGTGGTGAACAATCTTTTAGTTTTTTTGGCGAAAATTTTGTCAAAACCAAAGGCAAAGAGTGGCAATTGTGGTGGCTGAGGGCAGAGAAAAGGTCGGTTTTGTGGTGGAACCCATAGTGTTTGATACGATTCTTTGATGAATTTTATTACTTAGTGGCGTGTTTTATTTTTTGGTTAGTAAAAAAAAAAAAAAAATGATAACGTCAAGCAGCAACGAGTATATGTTTAAAAAAAATCATTAATTTGTTGTTCAAAGAATTATATAAAAAATAAATCAACGTCGTACTCGGTGACGTTCGAGTGATTAGTTAAATTTCTTTTATGTTTGCTTAGATACATACCTACACTTTTGATCGATTTGTTATTGTTTTTTTTTTTTTTTTTTTGTATTGTTGAAAGTATAATTGATAGTGATAAGGAATTACTCATTCTATCCTGATAAGGTGGGAATTATAACACATTACACCGGACAACAACTACAAGCAGTTGGCGAATCATCCAAGTGACAATCTTTTGTAAGTACCTAAGTACTCATAAATTTTTTTAATTGATTAAGCATTAAGGTAAAATCAATGCTTTTATTATAAATGCGCCATTTGAATTTTTTTGAACTTTTTTTTAAATCAAAAGATTTGCACTTTTTTTATGAAGATTTTCAAAATTCTATGTAATTACATGAACAAAGTTAAAACTTGAGCCATTAACAATAACACCATCTTGAACTTTTTAAATGAAAATTTTATCGATGAGGCTAGGAACAAATATATTGATTTAAAAAAAAAAATAGATTAAAATTCCTATTTTCAATAAATAAATTGAAGTCTTCAAAAAACGGAATAGTTGCGTGTTATGTTCGTCAAGTATAATTTTCTGCCGGTTCAAAACGCCTAGCTCTAAGATGCACTTTGTTTTGACAAGCCAATAGGTAAATTCTCTTGGAGGGTTTGTCAATTCCTCGCAAGAGGCAAAGGGTAGGCTGGGAAACGAACCAATACCTCCAGCGTAATATTCCATCGCACTTACCATTATCATTATAAACAGGCAGTGAGAACCATAGTGGCCTAATTTATTTTTCCAAAACTAATATTTACTTTATCAGTACAGTTGGATCCGCTTAACTAGTTCACTAAAACTGCAGAAAATTAGTTAATTTAAGTTAAACGGACTTCTCATTTTTACATGCTTAGGATAACTGAAACTAGCAGTTTCACATAAGCGTTTCACAGATCGAGAATGAAGAAATAAAGAAACATTTTGACAATTGAAAATTCGGTGACAGCGCGTTCAGTGATATTTCCATTTATGCGGAGCTGAATAAATTAAAATATTTTTTTGCATGGAAACTGTTGAAAAAATCCTCCTAATAAATTTCTTATTTCAGTTAATAGATTTTTTTTGCAGTTAAGTGGAGTGCAGTAAGGCAGAGTTGACTGCATTCACTCCTTTTTGAAGAATTTGTTCTTATTTATACATAATATTAGAAACTGTGTCAAAAGAAACCAATTTTCTTGACCATAATTACAAGTTTTCGGCTTGTCTACCCCTAAATTTTGTATGCTCATAAAATTTTTTAGGGTATTTTTGTTTTATAACATTTATTCGTAAATGAGTTTGAACTCCCCTGATCAAAATCCTGCGTACACCCTTGCGTATATGAGTTACCGTTATCCATGATTCTGCAGTCAAATTTTTACAGCTCGGCGTTACTAGTAGCTTTAATTCCGCATATTAAAAAAAAGGTATTCTGCTATTTGAGTAGAAAAAAATAGTGTACATAAAAAAGGAAATTTTTCATGTAGAGGGTTTGTATTAAATTGTTTAAAGAGAATTAAACTTCAAGTCTCTGTCAAAATTAGGACGATTTGAGATTTCATATTGTCTCTGAGAGCTCCAACTTCCATAATTTCCTTTAGAGATCCTATAGTGGGGCACTTATGAGCTCCCCATGGTGTCTGGCGATGGGGTTTTGTACTCTGACCTTTAGCCAAGCATGTCTTCAACATAATCTTTGGGTTTGAAAAAAAGAATTTTTAACAATGAGGTTATACATACGTGAGAATAAATAGAAAACGAAAATTATATTGTGAGCAACTTTTTAAAATTTTAAATATTGAAAGCAAGTATTTTTAAAAAATTAGTAGATACATACATTTTTTATCAAATAAAAAACAGGCTCTAACGAATTACATTAAACTTGGCATTATATAATATTCTAATAAATAATACCTTTCAAAAACAAAACAAACGACTTTAAGTTTAAGACTTTTCATATTTTCTAATGGATGATATAATCAGAAATGGAACCCAATGGACATCACCAGCTTTCAAATACAAAGACATCATACAATTCGATTTACCCAGTCAAAAGTTCTTAAAAGAATAATGCAGTCGAATTTTTGAATCGGTTAAAAATAACGTATTTTTGCACGGAAAACGCGTTTGCTAATTTTACCATAATTTTTAGTTTTGTTCTTGTCAATAGGCTTTAATAAAAAAAACATGTGAAATCCAGTCGGTTATTATTGTACCTAGGACATCCGCACCGTGTGAAACATGTTTATTATTTCACAACCTACATTAATACTGAACAGATTAAAAAAAAAACAAAATTGGTCAACTACCTGTTATCAATAAAATACATCATAAAGATTTGTAGATACAAAATTATCTTAAGATCTTGAAAATATATTGAATAGTACCGAATTGTTGTTATTGTGGATATTTTGATGTGTATTTTATCATGATACATAATGCGGGTTTATAATCAGTTTCCGGCACTTTTTTTTTCAAAATAAATAGTTAAGCCTTTGGTAAGAGTACTCGTAGATAATTAAAAAGGTGTTATATATTTATGCTGATAATATGGCACAAATTTCTGGAATTTATTTATACATGATTGCATATTGGAAAAACTCAGATTAGATTATAAAGTTTATTTGAACATTCAATCAGTTCTGTAATTAAGATTTTGATAGATGAAGAATTTCTTGGATTAGAAACATCGACAGCAAAAGGAACTTTTATTTGATTTTTACAACAGCCGGTTTTTAATTATTAAATGTGATATAGATTGGTACAAGGTAGGGCAAGTTAAGGATTCTTAAAAAACATTGAACTCGAGATAACAATCCAATATGGCATTGCGATGATAGAGAATGCGAAAAAGTGAGTCCCAAGTTACAGCCCAAACCGCTGAAGCGATTTTCTTCAAACTTGGTAGTTAGGGGGCTTGCATGGATCCCCACAAGAGAAATTTTAATTAAAATTTGTTTGTGTTCTTCAATCATACAGGTCGTACCTACTACTGAAATAAAATAAAAATATGTTTTATTCGGTTAATAACGGTACCTCGCATATAGCCCTGTTTTTCTTTTTTGTGATTTTCTTGAACGCGGCTCAACGGATTGGGATGACAGTTTTTACACAAATGCTTTTCAGCAATTTTGCGACGGAGTTGTCGTGCATTTTATTTTTGAATCGGTAAAGTTAGGTAATTGATAGCAGTTATAAATGTTGTAAACATTAAAATAAACTTTATTATTTCTAGTTTTTTTTCGAATTTAAGCAAATTCTAAAATTTAGTGCGTGAATATCATCATCAAAATGTAACAACTTAGAGTCGCTAGTATATCCGGAAGCTGGCTATATACTCTGTGAAATAATAAGATTATACGATAGTTAGGAGTGTTTCTTACAGAAATTTGGTTGTATTTCACCGCCATTTTATGGTGGGATAACAAACCACATGAATGAAAAACCACAAATTATCGATTTTTTTTGTTCTTTTACACCAACCACACGAAACATACAAATAAAAATTTTAGGCTAAGAAGCTAAGAGTAAGAATTTTCGACTTGAATTTAAAATTTTCGGCTTGGGTTAAGAATTTTTGAAAGAGAACTTTCTGAAACATTTTCGTCAACACATTTGCATGATTTGACACCGATACCTATTCTTGATTAAGTCGTTTCTTTTCTGACTGATTATGACTGTTTTTGTTCTCAAATCGGGTATATATCATAAATGTTTCCACTCTTTCATTCAGATATGAATGTCATTACTCATCATTGACATATTCCAGAAGAGTAGGTACTTTAGTAAAAAAAATATAATTGCAAAATCATAAACCAACCTTCTGAGAGTCTATACGTGTGTAAACACACAAAGCGTATAACTATAAACGACAACAACACCAAAGAACACCACACATACATACGTGTACGCCTTCATCAGAATGAAAATCTACAAAATAACGATTGATTTCTATCATCATCTGGGTCAAGGACAACAGCGATTAGCACTTTTTTCTGCACATTATCTTTCAGCAACTTTGTGTAACTGAAACTAAAACGAAAATCAAACCCAAACAAATAAAGAACAAAAAAAAATATTAACAAAAAGTACAATCTCTAAGTTTTTCCTTTTATTTTTTTTTTTTTTTCATTTTACCCCCCAAAAAACATCCATAAGTAGGTCGTCGTAGTAGTAGTACCCGTAGTCATAGTCGTTATGTTCGTTGTACAATTAAGTATCCTTTTGCATTATAAGGGGTAAATATTTATATAACATAATCCTTCCAGCTTTAGATAAATTAAATTCAAGAAGGATTAAAAAAAAAACAACAAAAAATAAAGGAAAAACAGAAAAATATGCTTAACCCCAACGATTATGAGGGAATACAGAAGGTTCCTCCCCATGGCAAGGATATAAACTTATTTGGGTCACCAGCATCTGTTTGTGCGATCATATAATAGCGAAAAGGCACCCTTACCGCAGCAGTTAGGAAGAAATTGGTTCTGGATATTTTTCACATCGACATCCTTTCAAACTCATCATCTTTGATGGTTATAATAGGGTATAGCTAGCTGCTCTCCCTCTCGCTCATCAAACTTATTTTCTATAAGTAGGTAGATTATGTGGTCATTAGACCAGACCAATCTAAGCTTAACTACAGTCCTTAGAATTCTGATATACCAACATAAACATAATATATGTATATAAAAGCCTAAAACAATAAGACTAAGTACCGTAAGAGCTCATAATGAAAAACCCTTACATATTATTGCTGATGATGGGAAGGGTCCCTGTGGAAACAATGAATTTTCACGGATCATGAATAAAAGATTAGACAACAACAACTCTTCTAACCACAAGATTCTTTTTAATAATAATACCTAATAATTTTTCTACAAATATAAACTCTTTTGATGACAATCAAGTTTCGGAATTTTTCTCATCGCTTCCGCTTTTCCAGGTATAGAACCTGGGTTGGTAATGGTATCTATAATAGATGAAAGATAAGAATGCTTACAAAACAAGAAAATGAAAAGAATTAATAAGAATAAATAAAAGGTTGTGTGTTCACGAACCACAACTGCATCTGAATGTATTTTGCATAAAAAGAGCAGCAGCACCATGTTGACAAGTGTTGTATATGTTTAGTGATACGAATCAGGAGCGTATTTGGTTTAATCAAAAGAGTAAAGGCCCGATAATAAATTTTAAACAATATAAGGACCTTTATGGTCAAAACCATGGAGATGGGAAATTTCACTGAAAATCGTCTTCAAACCAAACTATACTTTTTCAAAGTATTTTGGTACACTGAACCCGAATCTGAAGTCAAAACTACAATAACACGTCACGGTTTTGAGATATTATGCTAATATGAACAATTCAAAACCCCGTTTTTTTGGTACATTTAACGTCGAATTTCTTCTGGTAAATACTTTATTACAAAACTATTAATAGCATGTGAATGAAGTTCATTTTATTTGTTTAAAAATTCGCTTTCGCCACAAATACATTGGAAAGTGAAATTTATGATTTGTGTCCAAAATATTCCTTATAGTCAGATTAAAGCGTTTTTAGAGGTGAACAGTTCTGAAGTAATAATTTTCAATTGCTTACTTTATGTTTTTTGGTATATGCTGAGCACGAATCATGAAGTTATCCATATTTTTCCGCGTTCTTAATTTTTTTCTGTTGACTGAGAAATGTCTAAAAGTGAACAAATCTAATACAAGTTACATTTTTATTGCATTTTTCTGTCAAAAAGTGTTTTGTTAAAAGTGTCAGATGAAAGTCAAGGTTCCTCAAAATAAGTTTGAATAGTTATCAATGAGCAGTCAAATTTACCAAAAAAATGTAACTAAGGTTCTTCCGTATTGATTTAAAAATCTGTTTGATTGTTTGTAGGGGCTTGCAGCCTAAGATACTTGTCAGATAAAAAAAAAAAAAAACTTGATGAAAATATAAATTTTGTTACGGAACTTTTATTTTCATATTCTAAAATTTCGCTCTTATTAAAAAAAGTTACTTAAAAACGCGAAACAACGTGTCAACTGGTTCGCTAGTTTTATATGAACTATTTGAACTATTTTGTATCGCGAGGACAAGATTTAAAAATAAATGGACAATAAATTACCAGAAAAGGGAAAAAGAGAACCTTTTCGGATACTATTTTTTCATAATATTAAGTATAGAAGGGGCCCCTAAGGGCATTTGGCCTTCACTCTACCAAGTCCATGCGTAGGGAAGATACTCTTGTTGTGCATACAGATACCTACAATTATTCGATTTGAATGGGATGAGTCAGAATGCGCTTCCAAATGCACTGCACTGTGACGGTATACACATATCATGACTAAAATAGGTACCTGGTCTCATTGAACTAAATGTGAATCAGCACTGCAGGCAGACCAAGACCACTCACGGTATTTTTCTTTTTTTTTTTTTCTGAATTTTTTTTTAGCCATGTCGGGTGCAGTGCACAGTGAAGCAGAGCACACCCTTTCTTCTTGAATGCATTGCACATACAGCCCACACTAGCTATATATTTTCCAACTTATAACTTAGACATCCCACCTGGGGCGTCTAATTAATTGCAGACTTTTAGTTAAGAATCTGTCTAAACCTAAAGCAAACTCTGATTTAGAAGAAGAGATAAAATTATTTTCACAACTAGGTCGTTTTTTAGTTTTTGTTTTTGTTTGGTAAAAACCATGATGGTTGAGATTCCTCAGACTTATTCAAGAAAATGAACTCCTAAAATGTGAATTAAAAATAGAAAGTTGAAGTTTTATTTTAATTACGTGCGTTTGAAAAAATAATACAAAAAAAAAATAAAAATTACAAATTTGCCGGCAGATTTTATTTTGTTGACTTGATGATCTTAGAAGATGCTTTGTAGGAAATTGCTTAGCAAGAATTGCAAGAATGTATTTTTAGTAGCGATTACGATGAAGTCACTTAAGGAGACTGACAAAGTGATGAAATAAATGGAACCCGGAAAAGCTATGAATGAATTCATGAAATTGTTTTAACAATTTTTTTTTTTTTATATTAAAGAAAACAAGTTTCACTTGAAATAGTACCAACCATAGGTTTTTCTTTTACACTTATTTATTTTTAGGAAACAAAAACATCTAAGCTACAAAACTATAGGAATTTTTGTTTTTTTTATTTTGTGAAATTGCCGGGCTGGAGACATGGACGTCAAAATAATACCTTCAAATTTTTGACAAAAAAAAAAATTATAGGAAATGTTAAAAAAATGAAATTCTTTACTAAAATTACATAAAAAACTTTTAAATTGGTTTGATCTCCAAATTACATAAGTAGAGCCATTTTAAAAAAACAAAACATTTGTTTGCATATAAAAATTCTCAAATCCTGTTTAAAGAAAAAAGTTGGTATGCAATTTTCAAGAAAATATTAATTCACACCCAAAACCAAAACTTCAAAAAATACAGTGACCTCTATTTGAAAAATAGATTTTTCAAAAAAAAAAATGAAAGATTTTTTTGGAAATCCAAAAATATTTTTTTTTTTTTAATACATATTTTCATACTAAATAGTTCAAAGTTTCTTAGAAAGCTTTCGAACAGAGAAAAATCATTAAAATTGCTTTCGTCGTTTAAGATCAAAAATGAAAGAAACTGTTCTACGGGAGGTATCGTCAGTTAGAATTTTTACAATCATTTTTTGCATTCCAAAAGTAATACCAAGTGTACAGTTCTTCGCAAAAAAGAAAAACTTATGCATTTCCTATCTTTTACTACATATTTCCAAAAAGAAAATTTTATATTCACCACGATTTTTTTTCGAACAAATCAATGACAATGACCATGTTTTGGCTCAAAAAAAATACCAACGATTGGCGTCTGGCTGGCTGTTACCTATTTGCATTGGGTTGTTCACTGAACTGTCAGTCATTTTTTTTTAGATTAATTGAAGAGCGTAAACTGGAACTGAATAAAAAAAAATTGTGCAACCAAAGATATATTTTTTCTGCAGAAAATATTTTTTGTTTCAAAAATAATATTTGTTTACTCAAAAGAACTGTATAATTAGCTTTACTCACTTAAGTAGACACACAACAATTTCTATTTCTCCTCTAGTGAATCAGCAAAGACCCTCAATTACCAAATTTAAAGAAAATCGCTTCAGCGTCTTAGGCTTTAGATGTAGCTGGAGGTATGTTTACACAGACAGACAGACAGAATTGCGAAGCCCCACTTTTTTTGCATTCTCTATCATCGTTATGTCATGTCTAATTGCAATCTCGAGTTCTTGGGAGGGGAATACGCCATTTTTGCTTTTTTAGATTTTAGACTTCGAAGAACAATAAAAAGCAAAGAAAATCTTATTAATAATTTTTGGGATGTTGAATCCTAATTTGACTGTACTACGAACAAAGTCGTTGTTCCAATTTAAATCACTCACTCTCAATTTTTTTTGAGTCGTTATATGTGAAAGTGGTATAATATACAAGTCACATTTAACATTATTTTCAGAAAAAAAAAAATAAATTGAAGAAAACAAAAACAACATTTTAAAAGATTTCTTGATCGTGAATTGTGGTTTAGTTTAACACTACTGGTTTTTAGTTTGCATGGACTGGCACCCTTGGAAAGGAAAATTTGTTTGAAACCATACAAATTTTGAAATTTCTTTGTTTTTAATTGCGACTAAATAATTAATTGGGAATGAATAAATTGGTCATTTAAGTTAAATTTTTTTTGAATAAAAAAAAATATATTTAAATTTTTGTTTCTGAATTAATTTTAATAAACTAAATTCAATATCTGGTTTTTTTTTATGTGGTAATATATACTTCTGGTAGACTGATTTCATTTTCGGATTTTATTGACAGTAAAAAATAAAAATTTTATTGATAAATAAATTCCACTTGTTAGTGTCGCCGTCATAGTATAACCGTCACGTTTAATTTTATTCTTTGGAAGAAAAAAATCACGTAGCTATGCAATTTTAATAGTTCTATTAATATTTCTAACGCGGTTACTTAATATGCAACACTATAGAGTATAGATAATGGTTCTTTAGACAATTTATGAGGCAATATTTCTAGCCATTGACATTTATTGATTAGCACCCAACACCTACGGCTTTTTCCATACCTTTAAGTACATAATTCCAACCCAAAGGGATATCATTAACTTGAATAGGTTTTTCTTGTGTATCGTTTTTTTTTTTTGTCTTCTTTGTCAAAACCCGTGCAAAAATGCCTAGAATTTCCACAGCACGTCTCCATATGACATCGTCGTGTCGTTTTCAAAGGCAATTTATGATTATTCCATGTTTTGAATTGCACATACGTATAGTTAAAAAAGTTAGGTATGCTCTGCTGCTTTAGTTATGTCTTCCGCAAAACTGCCAGGAGCAATCAACGCTTAGTATACAAAAAAAAAAAAAAACCTACTATCGCCCATCAAGCTATAAACGTGCTATGGTTGTAGGGTATTATGGTTAGACGTTTTTTTCAAAAACATCGAGAACCATGTCCATTGCCTAGCTATGGAGTGTCTATGTGCTCCGATAGGACAGAGGCAATAAAAAGTGCAGGTAATTAGGATGCACTGAGCGAAGAAATAATCGCTTACTGCCAGCAGTCCAGCAGGCTAAACCCAGGTGGAATTTAACGAGCATTTTCAATTGATATACGCAACGAGTTTGTCAAGTTAAAATGCAAAAAAAAAAAAAACTCTTAAAGAAAAAGAAGAATCAATTAGCAGTGTGGCAGGCATTCAGCAATATTCCACGATTCCACCTGTGATTTTCTTGAATCTTGAGGCATGCGTGCAGATTTTTTTTTTTTTATTTGTAGAAAAATTTATATTTTTTCTTAATGAAATGACATTTCTTTTGATATGGTGATGGTGAATGGAAGATGTTGATAAAAAGTAAATAAATTTAAATTGCTTGAAATATTTTCAAGTGCTGTTTGTGTTATTAGAGACTTTATGAAAAGGCAAAGAAGCAGTTTTTTGTTGTTGTTACTACAAAGTCTGATCTCGTCGAAATGGTTGTGGTGCGTCGACGACGCTGACGGTCATTTCGTGAGAAGTCAAGATAAGCCACAGAATTTGCTCAGACACTCAACGAATCTAGAGTAAAAGTGTATGTTTTTCTTTTATTTTTGTTTATTTATTTTGTGAAAGCCACACGTATTTAAATGCATTTTTTTGTTCAAGCTCTCGATTGATAGTGTATCTTGGTATTAATCCGTAAAAGCAACCGGTTCATTGGCAATCTATGTCATATAAATGCAAACTGACAGTCATCATCCAATTAATGAAAGACATAAGTATTTTTTTTTTTTTTAATATTTTCCATTTTATCAATGTTATCAGGAGGAAGCTTGTAATAAAAAACAAACAAACACCACCGGTTTGATAAAATGGAACAAGGCTTCAAGCTCATTATATAGTATTTCCATATACTTGACTGTTGTGTAAAATGGGTTATCAGTCGGTATTTTAATGAGGAATAATCATGAATAGTCATTCAAAATCTATAGTCAATGGATATAATTTATATAAACTAAACCTATTATAAGACGATTTGTGTAAGCATACACAAAAATGTTTATATTTTTGCAATAAAAATACAAAATATCTACCATCTGGACACGTTTCCAAGACATTTCTTTAGATTATTTTTAAAATAACATTTTTATAACATAACAAAACAATCAAAAACTCGAAAATGGACCCATTTTGCATAAAATTGATGCTCGCGACCTCTAAATATAACTTTTAAAATCTGAAAAAAAATCTAACAATATTCTTTAGCTCAGAGGACCCTAATAAAATATCAACAAATTAAAATTGTGGTCCACTCCAATGGAGAGTATGTACTACAAGTTTCTTAAAAAAAGTTTCATCAAAATTCAACAAAATTGTCTGATTGGTCGTCGGATTCGACCAGCCAGTGGAGAACGGTACTTTTTACAAAATGGTATGAAATATTTTTGAATTTCATAAGACAATGTACTACAATATTGTTGGTACAAGTGTTCTTGATATGCAGTAGACATTTTTAAACATATAAATGCATATTTACAGATTTAAGAGAGAAAAACTTAAACAAAAACACATTGGATATTAAAATCTGTAACTTTACTTGCAGGATTTTAAGAAATTGAACAGATTCTTTTTAATAAAATGTTAGACTGTAATTCTGCATAAAAATATTGGACAATTATTTTACTAAACATTAACTCAGAGGTCGTCAAGTGAAAATATTTTTTTAATGAATAAAATTACAAAATAAAAAGAAAATTTTGATAATTTTGAATATATTTTTAGCTCAATTTCAAGATGTATTGATTTTATTAAAAACAAAGACTGTAAATGATATATTGAACAATATGCACTTTATATGCTCCTTTGACCAATTGTACCATTCACAGCATCTGACTATATTTTCTTAAATAACATTAAATTTCTTTTAAAGTACACCAAAAGTGTCAACAATTATCAATGAAAAGATTGAAGCTTCAGTAAAATTACAAAAATAATATTATTAAATTGTGTAAAAATTTTGCCATTATCTACCGTAATTTTTACATTATATTGATTTAGATTTATTATGATACAAAATTTATTATGATCAGCGGTCATTTCAAGTATCAAACATTAATTTGGGTCAGCTGCAGGCTTCAAAAAGACCATTTGAAATAAACCAAATTATAGGGTTATGTCGATAAAATATCAATTATATGAAATATTTGAATTAATTTCATAAAAAAGTACATCATGCATCTTTGAAAGAATTTCCCTTTTCACTACATTTTGAAATAATTAATGATAGGAAATATAACTTCTAGCGCGCGTACATGAGTCCACAAAAATTTCTTTTAAACTGTGTAAGACCATTTTTTAAGGTGTACAACTTTGGTTCAACCATGCTTTTCTTAACGGAAAGCATTTTATATCCACTTTTTTTCATCTAGTTTTAAAATGTTCATCATTAAAGCAAAATCATTCCGAAATATAGTAAAATCAAAGTGGTTTCCTTTAAATTTAAGTTGTTTTTTTCTTTTGGCCGTTTATGCCACCTACAAATGCCATTTTGCATTTTATTAAAATCCTCAGTATTGCATACACAAGAAATTCCGCTAGATGAAAATTTTGGTTATGACGAATTATTATTAGCAAAAGGATATTTCGCTAGTGAATTCCCAAATCTGAGTCATTGAAGTCTGGCAGCCTGAAGCTTTTTATATAGCTCTATAGTCTATACTTAACAATGTTATATCCATGTGCCAAATTTGATGACTCAGAGTGGCTTTAAGACGACAGAGCCAAATAGATAAATTAATTATTCGATCATTAGGAAGTGCAAAGATTGAATAACAGTGAAATTTTTATAAAATAGCGATGGCGTGAAGTTCAAAAAACGACATACCGAATATTTCCTCGTTTGGCAAAAAAAAAAAAACAAATCATTGAAGGTATTTTCAATTTTTTTTTTTCATTTCGCTCAGCACTTTCCTTGTTACGGTGACTCAGTGGAAATAAAGTCGAAATACTTTCAAGTAGGTATTTTCAATTAGGTTCCACATTTTACTTTCAGTCGATATTAAAATGAAATCGTTCAAAAATGAATTTGTGATTTCGAAAGTGATTTCAAAAAAAAATCACAATTGACAAATCGGTTGATTTTTAAAACACTGAAAACAATTTCCCTCGATTTGCAATTTCGATTTCGCTCTATTTTTGGAAGATTCATTAATTCACCTTTTGACACAAAAAAATTAAAAAAAAAAAAATTTAGAATAAAAGATTTTAAAAATCTTGCACCCTCTTTATCGTGACTTTGAATTTGTGTATATTTTCAAAAAAGAGAAACATTTTTGGTTATTTCGTTTCGTTTAGGGAAAATATCGTTCTTTAGCTATTTTTTTTTTTTTTGGTTTGGGTAGGTAACTACTAAAGCGGCTTAAGTTTTAACTGCATTTTTGAAGTTTTAACAGGATACGAATATTTTTATTGAAACGCATTTTATAAAGAATTTATTACTTACTTAGGAAATTTTTAAAGTAGGTACTTACAAAATACTCTCCCGATTAATAAATTCAATTCATTGATTAAAGTTTGTTGATATTTTCTTGATAAAGTGCCACTGTGTGGTTTTGGTATTTCAAATTTATTAATATTTCTTTCTTCTCTTAGGACTTAGTTAGCTAATTGATTTTTCCACAATAAGAAATTATCAATTTCCTAACAACATAACCTTGATCGATTTTATTATTCTTTCATTTCAATCTGTCTCATGTTTGTGAACAAAAAAAAAAAAAAACAAAATCTAAACAAAAGCGTAACTGAACTTATCTTCTCAATGAATAAAAATTGAACCCAAACAACGACAACGTAAAACGTCTAATCTGGCCTGCTTCCAATTTTGTTTTTTTTTTCTTTCTCAATAGTCATGTTCATTATATACTTTGTATTAATGTACATGTGTAGGTATTTTTAATTCATCTGAGTTCTTAGTAAATATACAGTTCCTTTTTTTTAGTGACAAAAACAAATTTCAAAAATCGTTTTTCACTCACTTGAATGCAAAATGTCTCAAGTGAAAAAAATTCTTTTCTTGCAAAATTTCAATTCACTAAAAGGTGTTTCCTTTGATTTTTTTTCAAATTTATAATATTGCCTGAATTTTAACGAGAAGATGATGATTCAATATCGTTAAATGTTTCTTTTGTTTTTCGTTTTACTTAATTTTATTTAGTGCTGTTGTAGGTACCTACTATCTGTTTAGTGTTAAATGGTAATTTTTCTTTGTGTGCTATATAGGTTAAAATATGAGATTAATTTTCTGGTTTTGGTTCGCTCTTTATTGTTGTTAAAGAAATTTATTTTTACATTCGATAGAAACAAGATCATCACTTAGTAAACTTGGCATTGCAACCGTGTAGTTTTGTAAACAAAATTGAGTCATTATTCTTTGTACAGGAGATGTTTGTTGTTGCAATGTACCTACATCCTACACGTTCTCAGAATAGGTACTGTTAGGTATATGCAAATGAATGCCTGCAAGTAAGAATGTTCGGTATATGTAAGTAAGAGGAGCATTTGTGAGAACAAAATTAGAAAAGAAGATATCGTTGTTTTGTTAGTTAGAGATCCTATTTAAAATACTCGAAAATATAGACCTAGAATGAAAGATAAATTATTGGGTTAAAGGATATCCTTGGTTTTCATTACTTGCCAAATTGCTCGAAAACTTTTTTTGGATAATTTAGTACAAACATTTTTGATAATTTCTTTTTGTTCTAACAACAGTTCAAATAAAACAAAATACACAATTTTGAAAATATAAAACACAACATATTTTTAATAGTTATCAAGATTAAGTGTGTAAAAAATATACAAAAAAGCCAAAAATGTCAAGAAATAAGTGTACATACTAAGAATGTTCTAAGAAAGAAAACAAGTTTACTTTTTTTCAGCAATTATTTAGATTTTTTCTGACATTTCTGACATTTCTCCATTAAAACTTGATATAATCATGTCGTTTGAGTGTTATTCTCGTATTTTTTTAAGACCAAAACTAACGGTACCTGCTATATAACAATATGGAAAAGTTAACTTTGTTCAAAAACGGCTCCAACGATTTTGATTAAATTTTTTGTGTCTACTTTTGACTGTAGCGTCATAATTCTAAATTGAAAGAAATGTTTGTAAAAATTCTACTAGCCGGTACCTCCCATAAAAATGTTTTTTTCAATTTTGACTTTCTCTTAAACGACTGAACCAGTTTTAATGATTTTTTAAGCTTAAGGTTATTCGCAAACTTAAAATTATTTGATATCAAAATTTTACAAAAAATAATTTTTGGATTTTTAAAAACTCTTTCAATTTTTTTTTTTTTTTTTAAGAATCAGTTTTTCGAACATGGGGTACTGTATTTTTTTAAATTTTGGTTAAATGAGCATTAATAGATATTCTCTTGAAAATGGCATACCAACATTTTTTTAAACAAGGTTTCAGAATTTTTATTTATAAAAAAATATTTGTTTTCAAAACCGCTTTAACGATTTTCAGAGTTTTCTTTCTAAAAATGTATCTTTTTTAAATAAATCCAATAGTGTACTTAGTTTGGAGCTCAAAAGAATTTAAGAAGTGGCTTATGTCATTTTAGTAATGAATTTTATTTTTTTTTGCTAACATTTCATATAAAATTATTTATTTTTAAAAATTTTATATAAGAAGAATTAACATCCACAGGAACTTTGACCCTGAGCAAGTAAGTGCGACCTAGTCGTGTATTTTATTTGATCAACACGTTCTAATAGTTTGATTAATTTTATGAGCAACATTTGGAAAATTTTGTAAAGGTGAAACCGTGAAACCTTAAAAAATAGTACCCCAATAAATCTAAAAATGCCATTTACTAAAAAAAAAACCCCAACAAACAGTGTTTTTTTTGCATTTTTACCAATGTTGCTAAAAATTGGATTTAACATCGGCATAACAAATCAGCAAAAAATCAGAACTACCGGATTTGACGCAAGGGTTCTTCCTACGAAACGACAATAATACTGGACTAAAATAAAAATTATTATAAAAAAGAAATGTTTTCCATATTTGTAATTTTCCAGCTTAATTTTCTTCTACACACACTGACATCCCTAAAAAATTAATTAAGTTTTAAGCAAGTTCAATTAAAAGATTTTTCTGAGCAACAAAAAACAAAAATTCTAAAATACCCCCTCCTCCTAAGATGTTATTATGGACTCTTCGGAACTTTATTGCAAATTTAAAGTTTCATGAAGGTTAAAATTTGTTTTATCAATACCAAATATCAAAAAAAATCTTAAGTTGAATACCTACCAATTGTATGCTAGAAAACAGTCAATCATAATAAGTTCTGAGAATTATAATTAAGTTCCCAATTTTCGAATGATGAAAACATTCCTAGAAACAAATTTACCTACATTTTGTACAAAAAAAATAATATTTTTCAGTTGAATTCACATAAATTGTGATTAACGCTGACATTAAACTCACTTCTCGGTCAGTTTAAATGACATACAAAAAAAAATAGTCATAGGTAAATCACATTTCCTAAGAACTTTCTACCATAAATTAAAACACAACTTCCCACTAAAGAGTATTAAAATCTCATATGTTTTTTCAAACCAAAAAAAAAAAAAAAAAAAAAAAAGAGATAAGAAATTGTCCAACAAAAACGAACCAGGACTTAAACATTTTACTTAAATTTATATTTTTTTTGTCCATGAACAAAAGAAAACAATGTCAAATCCTAGAAACTCTCCGCAATGCAATTTGTATTGCATGTCAGTGTCACCATTCATCCCACCCAGATACACATTCTATTACTTTCTAAGGACGATCGACCGACGACGACATGACGATGACGACGACGACTTGTGTGTGTATTTTCACAGTTTCCAAGCCAAAACATTCATATATCTTCATTCTATATTACAGATACCTACTACCTATGTCTGTCACTTTTCACACTTGAAAGATATACACATGTGAACCAGATTGCAACCTAGAGAGTTGGATTTTTTTTTTTCAGAACTAAATTAAAAAAAAAAAAATAAAATAAAAAGAAAGGATTTTTCCAAGATGACCACCTACGGTAAAATATATTTTATTTTCCAAGTAAGTAATAAGTGCACATAACATAAGTGCGATGTACTGTGTAGACAACTCTCTATGCTCTATGGTCTCGTGTGTCCAATTTGTTGTCATGCAGTGCATTTCAAGTGCCATCCATCCAATTTCTATATTGCAGTCGAGCGTATCTTTTCCTTCGGGAATTCCCATTCGATCGCAAAGTCCTCACACACATTTTCCTGATTAAACCGCCCATGCACTCAAGAGTCTTTCACTCAATAAAAATAATATATGTAGTTTGTGTTGGTTGTGTTTGCATTGTGGATATATGCGTTCTTTGGAGATAGGTATTTGTTTTCTTTTAATTTTATTTTGATTCAGTAACGCAGAGGTGGCTAACATAAAGCTAATCATTAGCGGGCCAACATAAATAATGGTTATCGAAAAGGACGATTAATCACAACAGAAGAAAAGAGCAGTTGTGTTTAATTGTTTTTTTGGCAAAGCTATCTGCAGTATAGACGAACTGTAGTCGAAAACAAGTGCCAATTACTGCATTCAAATTTGACGAAAAATATGTGATGGGTACATCATAATTTATTAGCAGGGTTTTGTTTGCATTTTTTTGTTCTTTGAAGTCTATAGAGCATAAAAAAACAAACAAAAATTGAAATTGAAAAATTATGAAAATATCGTTTAGATTATTTCACTAACGATGTGACAATATGTGACCGTTATCTCTGATAGTGCTGTCAAATTTTGACCGCGAAGTGATACTAATAACTATTTATTGTATCTAAAAATCAATCAATATCCTGAGGATAAACATAATACGTAACTTTACTCAAGGTCAACTAGAAACACCCACACATACAACAATTAAATTAATTCCTTTTTAATTTCTCGTCCATCCGTGCTGTTGCCACATTATTTCTATTTCCCTGAAAAAAAAAAAGAAATCATAATCAAGATATTATAAAAACGAAGAAAACTTTTCATTTGATTTTCCCTTTTCCGATTCAATAAATAATTGAAAAGTATGAACACTGAATTTCCGGATATTTAATTTTAAATGAAACGTTAAAAGTTTGCGCTGTTCGTTTAATTATCAAAATTGAAATGTGTCTTAGTTGCTTGTTCAATGTAGAAAGTAAAAAGTTAATGGAAAAAAATATTGACAGCTAAAAAAAAGGAAATGCCAGCATTGAAACCATATTGAATTTTGAAATATAAAAAAAATAAAAATTAAAAATAAAAATGTTTGTAATTCATTGATGTGTCTAAACACAAAAGAATTAGAACAAAATAGTATTAACGAAGGTCCTTTCTGACCAGGAGTTCGTCCCAAGAAGGCTTATAAATGAAGAGAAGTGGATGTCATTTTAACTTGAGATTACTAGATTAGATTTTAGATTTAGATATTTATTGAAGTTTCAGTTTCGAATATACATTTTGTTTATAAATATAAATAAAATTAGACATGATTTCGTCTGCCAGATTGGCAATTTAGTTTATAGCTATTTTTGTGGTTAAATTACTTTAGTACTTTAATATAATATAAACCCATCAAAATCAAAATTATGAACATTTTCTATTGCAAATACGTTTCCTTATATAAACGCCATTTTTAATATGAAATATGATGCATTAAATATAAATTTTTGAGTAAAATAACGTAAAACAGAGAGTTGTTTGTAAAATAATATTTATTTATTTTCATCAATATTCATTTTTACAATGTCATTCTTAGTTAACAATTTTAAGACGAGTGATGCATTTTTGTATTATTATTCCTTGAGATGGACTTTCTATTCCTTATTAAGGAATAGGTATGTTAACAGAAGCATATCCAAAACATTATGGATTACAACCAGTTACAACAAGTCGATGTTTCCATTTACCCCATAATTGAAAATAATATCACTTAAAAGGCTTTTAAAGAGTGTTTTGGAGTTGAAAAAATGTTAAAAAAAAACCAATAAGATAAATATTTGTACATTTAAAAAAATGTAAACTTGTTTATTTGAAGATCAATTGGGTTGTTTTATCTTTGTTTTTAATTTGTAGGGGAATCTTGTTCCCATAGTTACCAAAGTAAAATTTGTGAGAACACTAATAATTTCTTTAATATGAATTCAATAGGAATTGTTAATGCAAAGGTCTTTCGGGTGGCGTCCAAGCTTTAAGATGAGTTATTTTATTTTTATCACAATAAATTATCATTTCTGACGGTGTTATGAGGCACCAATTGTTTAAGTCGTTTCTAAGAAAAACTGGAGTTTTTATAATCCTAATATCTTTGGATAGACCGCAGTATAAAAAAAATCGGAGCTTGAAAAAGAATATGAATACGCTCCAAATTTCTTAAGGAATATTCGCTCACATTCAATTGTTTTAAAATATGTTTTTCGCCATTTTATTTTGTTGAAAATAACAGATTTTGGAATATGATGATATTCCTTAACCTGTCAAATTGTGTACAGTATCCAATACTGCCTTTTGAAGGTCATTAACGTCGAATTTAAATAATGTTTTAAATGCCAAAATAACTGCTGTTTCCTTTTGCCCCACGTTTCCATTTACCCCAACTGACCCTATACAGATAACGGAATTGTTTCTCAGGTAAAAAGTTAGTTATTTATTCACTAGCATATTTGTATATTTTATTAAGTTAAAGAAATTGAAATTCCAGAACACCCTGAACATTTATTTCGATAATAATAATTATTACTACTAATTTCTGCTTCCTGTTTCTCAGTATACAAAAAAAAAAAACTGAAATTAATAAATAAATCAACAACCCAACAGTGTGTTGATGTTTTTTTTTATTATCATTACGTAATTGAACTTTCATCAATATAAAAACTTTCCAAATGTCAGCCAATAGTATTCTAGATGATTATTTTTTATTGAATTACTAATAAAATTTTGAGTAAATGGCTGCAGCTATGCTCAAGCAAAACAAACCTTTACCCCCATTAAAAATGTTTTTTTTTTTTTTTTGTATTTATTAATGTGACAAATTCTGTCAACGCAAGAACATTTTGTATCCGCTAGACTGCTAGACATTAACCCATTCGGATAGCTACTGCATTCTAATTGAAATATTTAAAAGAGGGAAAAAGAATTTATCTTCTTGGTGAATGGCACGCATCCAAATAAATAATCTCTAATATCTAGCTGTTTGGATATTTCGTCAGCCCACAGGAAAATTTCATTTTTAAAGTTATCCATTTGATTTATTTTTAGGGCCACCCCAAATAAAAAAAAAAATCTTTTAGTACCTATCTTGTTCGAAAAAAAAATCTCTCCATTTTTTTTTTGTATTTTGAAATTCTTTGGCTAGAAATTTTATTTTCAATGAAAAACATTTAAATGCTAATATTTCAAAGTTAACACATTTTGTTTTATTACAGAGCTTGTGAATAGCATTATTGGGTAGCGTAGCGCGTTAAAGATACAAAAGAATTATAAAATGATAAAAACACAATTACTTCTAATCGAATACGTGCCGCTGAATTATAGATCAGAAGAAAAAAACAAAAAATAAAAGCAAAACATAGGAACGTGTTTATTTCCTTCGAGGGAAAAAATGTGACCCGAATTTGTTGTTTGTTGTGTTAACTCCTCGTCACTATGCTACTTCTCATCCATCAGTAGACATTGGAGCTCGATTGATTTGTGTTTTTATATAATAAACCACGAATCATTTGACTACGTCTATCGTTTCGTTCGTCGCAGCCCGCGTCACCGTCTAATATGTCATTTGCTTTGACAATTTATTATCAAGAACAAAAACAATAAACAAAAAAACTGAGAAAAAAAGGGAACTTCAATCCCTATTGCAAGGTTATAGTGCATATTCATTGATCGAATAAAATAAACAAGGAAACACAATGTTATACTTCTTCTGAGACTCAAATACCTACTATGTTGCAGATTGGTTTTGTGCAAGTGCCTGTGAAGTGCTGTCGAACTAATGGCATGCGTACCTCAGTGTCACTTATTTCTACGTTCTTAAAGTTGAATATATAGTATGGTTATGGAACAAATTATTCTTCTAAGAGTGTTAGAAAAATTTATCATTCAGCAATAAAGGAAAACTGGAGTTCATTTAACACCGAGGCACGTTCTATTTTCTAACAAAAATTGATTTAAAAAAAACTCACCTCCCACCTTCCATATTAGAAGATTCGGCCATAAGATGAACATCGACCTTTCCTCATCGATAAACAACATAAGATGCATAGAAATATAGGTAGTCTCTAAACAAATAACTTTGAGGTGGGATTTCCTACACTCAGGGAAAAAACTGAACATAAAATGCAGATCCATCAATTTAACTGCTCTAGTGAGGTATCTAAAGTAAATTATCTCGGAACTGATCGAAATAGATTTTCTCAAAAAAAAAATTTCATTCCAGTATAAAAATCGATGATTTTAAATTAAAGTTCGTTCGCCCAAGGTAAGCCAACCATTTATTTTCGATAGCCCACCCTCAGTTCAAAAATAGGACCAAGACAAACTTTTTCACCCCAGAAAACATTAGGTAAAATTAAGTTTTTTTTTTCAGTGTAAGATTTGTAAAATTTCAATCAATGTTATTTTTCGTTTGTCCACCGTTATTTCAAAAGTTACAAATAATACAAATTTTTTTTTTAGTGTAAGAATCGTTAATTCGAATTTGAGCAAACCACAAATTTTGATTAACGATTCTTACACTGGAAAAAATTATTTTTTTTGATATGTTTGGGGAGACAAAATAATATTTTCGTTGTAACTTTGGAAATAAAAGTGGATTAACAAAAAATAACACTGGGTATCCTGGGATATCCTTGGAACATCGAACTGCATCGTCAAACTAAAAGCTTGCACACTGAAAAAAATCATTTTTTATGTTTTTGCGGTGGATAAAAATTGGTGCCGTTGTAACTTCAGAAATAAGATTGAACTAACAAAAAATAAAAATTGGCTATCGTGGGCAAACGAACAACAGTTTTGAAGTTTCAAATTTTACACTGGAAAAAATTAAAATAACTTTAATGTTTCCTGAAGTGAAAAAGTTTGTTTTCGCCTAAATTTTGAACTAATGGCGGACTATAGAAAATAAATGCTGGTCTATTCTGGCCTTCCCTTGGGCAAACGAACCTTCATATAAAGTCATCGATTTTGACCAGGAACCAAAAAACAAATTTCGTAATTTTAGTGGTGAATAAAATATTTTTCGTTATAACTTGAAAATTAAAGTTGGGCTAAAATTGGTTAGATATCCTGGGATAACTTTGGGCAAACAAAGCACAAAAAAAAATCGTCACATACACCCAGAGAAAAAACAACGTAAAATAAAAGGAAACCACTTTGATTTTACTAAATGCATGTATAGAGAATTGAATAAACTTAAACAATTAAAATCCTGCTGTGATAAAAAGAATAAAATATATTTTCAAAAGAATAAAATTCCACTTAGCTGTAAGTATCCTACTCCAGCATTTGTAATTAAAGATATTAGTCTCAAAATTAATAATAAGGAATTTTGTTCATCAAGTAAAAGCATGTTTCTTAACTGCACTCAAATTTTCTTCTTCTAAGTTGAATTAACGTTGAATAAAAATAATATGCAAGAACTATGGTAGATAGCATTTCCTGTCGAAATAGTCATTCAACAACAATAAGGCCTAATTGATTATTTTGGCTTAACTTCCATTAAGAAATTAAGTTTGTATCAATAAAAATCCTAACAATTATAGAATGAGGAACCAATAACTCAACACTAAAGAAATAATATAGTTTCCCAAGTGAAAATAGAAAGTACGTACGTGTAGACATTTTTCAATTTCGAATTTTTGTAGGTATACTCGAAAATGTTTCGCTTGAAGTTAGTGATATTTTTGAATTTCACTCTAGCAGTTATCGGATGTAAAAACTTTGAACTTGGTGCATTAATAAACCGAATTTACAGCGAAAGCGATGCAGTGACGAGCGTATTTTTTATTGGTTTTGAAAATAATAGGTTCTTACATAAATTTCTAAAGGCAAACTCGGAAATTCCTGTAGCAATATTCACAAACACTTCAACAGCATTGTATGAAAATGAACAATTTTACAGAAATCCGATATTAGTTGTGCAATACTTTGACAAAAATAAAACCATTCTATCGAAAATAATTCATCACATTCGAGTACGAAAAAACGTCATCGCTATTTCGGAAAATTTGGAAAATCTCAAAATCGGATTCAAATATTTTCACAAAAACAATTTCACAAGAATTTTCGGTACCAATGGACAAAGTCAATATGCATTTCTTCCGTATTCCAACAATACAATGCAAGTAATCTCTCATACAAAACCTCTTCCAAATGCATTGGCCAATTTAAATGGCTTCTCATTTCGAACTGGCATTCAATTTGATACTCCCAGAGTGTTTTGGTATTCGGATAAATATGGTCAAACGAAAATTGCAGGATATGCTGGGGAATTGTTTATGAATTTCCTTCGAAAACACAATGCCACCATGGATGAAATTTTTATTAATAATTTTAAAAGTCAGCTTACTTTCGTCGAAATTATAAATAACAACATGGACGTTAAAATGGTTGCATGGAATGGAGACAACCAAGTTCAGCTAAGTTATCCCTTGACACGAGTTGGTTGGGCAATTATGGTGCCATTAAATGGCTACTTAAATCCAAATCAGTACTTTGTTAGACCATTTTCACTTACATCTTGGATATGTATTGGTATAAGCTTTGTCTTTATAGTCTTGATGGATTTGCTGAAGGACAAATTGAGAGAGCAACCTGTAGACGTTTGGAAATGCACATCTCGAACTTTTCTAACATTTCTTAATATGCCTCCAAAGGGACAAATCACTCGAGCATATCGATTTCATTGTCAAGTGATGGTTTTTTCATTTGTTCTCGTCAATCTTTACCTGATATCAATTACATCTTTCTTGACGGTCTTTATTAAAGTGAAGCAATATGAAACAGTTCAAGAATTAGTTGACAATAATGTACCGATGATGGTTTCAGCATACGGTAAGGATGTTGTTCTCTCACAAATTCCTGGCATAGAGAAAATATTGAAAAAATTTGATGACGAAACAATTTTACGAGCAAGAACTTATTTTACAAACACAAACTACGCATATGCCAATGATATTGATTGTGCTGAATTCTTTCTTGCCGTTGATGCTAAATATTCCAAACCAAGATATCATTTGATTCGTGAAACTTATCAGGACCATTTTGTAGGATTTCTTCAGAATCTTCACTCACCATTTGTTGAAATATTAGATAATTGTATAATTCAAAGTATGAGTGCTGGACTGCTTGATAAATGGACAAATGATGCAATTGAAATTGTGAGGCGGGGCCAATTTGGAGGGAGACCTACAACAATTGGAGGTAAAATGCTAACTCCTTTAACATTGGATCATTTGCGGTTTGCTTGGATTGTACTGGCAGCTGGACTAACAATGAGTGCTGTTGTATTTTTGAGTGAAAAATATTTTATGTTTATGAATTTTTTTGTGTAATTTAAAATTTTGGGAACAAAAAAAAATGTATTTCAAAGTAAGAGATGGAAGATTTTGTTTTTGACTTTCATAATTGGATTGATTTATTATTTTCAGAATCATGTCCTTCAAGGACTATCAGTGTTTCATGGCTCTTTAATTCTGTTATCGCTGTTTTTTTTTTAATATTGTCAATTTGTGATCTACAGAAATAGTTTAAACATCTTTCATACAAAATTACGTTTTGAAATATTGTCAAAAAATGTTTAAAAAAATACCAAAAACCCATGAAATGCTCTATCTCTCGTTACTTTACATAATTGAATATTTAGATCCACAAAGCCATCGAAGTGGGTCATTTACCGAAAAATATTATTTTTGTTTTTTTGAATACTTAGTCGTTCTTAGTGTGAGACCATAAAATAAAAAATATTACGAAAAATGTTGATATTAAAGCATTTACAAAAGCATTTCTTTTATATTTCGAATTAAACGACAAATTCTTGTCATCATTTTTACTAGCTGTTTTTCTTAACTATGTAAAAAAAGAATACACCACGTATTTTGTAATTATAATGGCAACATTTTAAGACCATAAACATCAAAATCAGTTGCGTACTTTTTCATTTACAAGTATTTTCATACAACAAGTTCTATAAATCATTCATTTTGTTGATTTTGAACTTTTACCAACTAAAAAAACATTAACCATTAATAACTAAAAAAAAATTAAAATATGTATAAATTCAAACACAATCTCCTGTAGTAACGTTTTCCCTTATGTTTTTGTCTTAAGAAATTTTTTTAAACCTCCTTCAATTTCAATTTTCAATTTTTTGGTTAAAACATAGAATTTAAAGTTTATCTCGACCAATGTCCATACGAACCAAAAATCACCCTTGAAACTTTTTTAAAGTTGCTTTTTTTAAAGTTGTATTTTTACAGCTTCTCATAAAAGTTTTTAAAAATAAATATTTTTTTAAGAAATGTTAAAACAACATAAAATTCATTACTAAAATGACTTTCAAAACTTGCTTAATTGTTTTGGGCTCAAAACTAGGACAGGTACCATTTCGATTCTGTTAGGAAAGATAAATGTTTAGAAGAAAAAAATTGAAAATCGTTGGAGCTATTTTAAAATCTAAAACCAAAATTTAAAGAAAAATCACCAACACGTTTTCGGAAAATCGATTTTTTCAAAAAAAAAAAAAAAAAATTAAACCTTTTAGATTCGGATGAAAATTAGGTAGAGACAACTTCGAAATCTATTTTTACCTTCGGAAATTTGCCAGTTTTTAGAAAATAACTATATTAGAAAAAGCTATCAAAAAATTTGTTAAGACAAAAAAGTTGGAGAAGCTCTAAAAGCTATAAAAGTAAATATTAATTTCTAGTCTAGCACCAATAATTGCCTAGGAAACCAAAGAACCTTTTTTAAGCCTATTTTAAAATGGCGGGCGACGCAAAGAGTTCTCTTGTTCGAGTTTAGTGGTTTTGGAATCTCCTTAGCAGTTTTTTCTAGACAAGTTTTACTAATTTTATTGGACTACATTGATTTACGTAGATTCGTGTCAAATTTTTCTTAAATCTGAAAATATTATCTAATAAACTTCGCTTCATAGGCTCTCCTGAAATCGAGTCTCCAAATCCATATAGAAAAATGCAGTGCTGTCAACTAAACGCTATAGGGACCAAAATTATACGTCAACGTGCGGTAACTTGATAAAACGTGACGAGGGCTTTCAATAAATGTAAATACTTTAAACATACTTTTAGAATTAAGGACCTATTGATCAAGGAATCAAGGTTTTTCGTCTAACACCTATTTTACCTATAATACCTACAATCCATCCTTTGCAGCTGCCTTAAAACTTGATTCTCTACTAGAATTTAAATTTCTAAAGCAAAATTATTCAAATCTCTAGATTCCTGAGTCTTCTTATGCCTTCTAAGTTAGGTAGACTACACACGTTGCTTCCTTAAAGAATTTGTACTAAATGTAGGTAGTGTTGCTGCCTTGTTTTCTTAACGAGTTATTTTCTGCCCAATAGGCATTTTTTGTAAACATTTAAATGCAAAGCACGTTGCTTGTATAATTCAATTTAAGTTCCTTATCTCAAAAGTCGGGACGGGATATAAAAAAAAAAAAAAAAATTCTCAAGAGAAGAATATATAAGATAAAAAATGAAAATAGGCCAACGACAATGGTCACGTGCGGCTACACGCGCAATAAAATTTCTTTGCATCCTTTTTTTTATATACTCGTACCTATCTATATATTTTTCACATAAAAATTAAATGAATGGATGCGAAATGTAAACTTCTATAAAACACCACATTGTAGGTATAGGTACCTCCTCTGGTACAAATTGTACAATAATTCCAAACACTCGGAAAGAGTGTAATTTACGTTTAAAAAAAAATCAATTTGTTTTAAGTGAAAATAAAATGACACCGTTCGTCGGAAAAAAAAAAGAATACAAATAATTTTTCGTTGAAAATTTAATGAACAAAATTAAACCTATACGTTCATTATTCGGAGAACAAAAGATGTGCATTTTGAATTTATTGTTCTTTTATCTCTTTTTTTTCTGGTTGAAGTCTCTTATTTTTTTTTGTTTCCATTTTTCACCTACAAAATAAACAGTGTTTCTGCGATGATTGTGATTGAATTTCATTCAGATTTTGATGAAGAAAATATAAACAAAACGGGTTATATTGTCATTTAATTGTGAGAATAAAATTTAAATTTAATTTCATCGAAAATTTATGTCATTTCAAATTTGTCACAGATAATGAGGTGTGTATGGCATTGTGTTGTCTTGAATAGAATTTATTTGGTCTATTTTTATTTCTGGCTGCGTTTTTTTTTTTTGTTTCTTTTTGGAAAACCTGGAAACTCATTGATTAAAAGATATTAAAAACTCAACGGATGACTTAGTTTTGCATTTAAATCGTGAATATAATTTTAAATTTAGAATTTGTGTATTCAGAACAGAATTTAATTAACATTATGACCTTGTATTTGATATTTTATTGCATACAAATACCCATCACTTATCAAAATATCTTAATTCGATGCTGGAAAGTGGATTTTGGAAAAGAAACAAAGCGATTTTGAATGAATAACAAGAAATTTAAAATGTTCTTATGGCGTTGAATTATATCGGTCACAGGCATTTTCTTTTAAATAATTGATTTGGAGTGTTAACAAGAGTAAGAGGTTACAAGAGGAACATAATTTTTTTTTCAATATACATAAGTTATTTCGTTGCAAGAAAATTCAGTTGAGTTAGATTTTTGTTATGGCATATCTTGATTTTATTTGATTAGAAACCAATCATAAGAGTAGGTAGGTATATTCAAAATGAAAAAAATGACAATACAAAAATTGGTATAAAAAAGAAAATTCCATTTAAAAATTTGGATAGATAGGCAAAGTGGCTGCTTGTGCGTTATAATTTTTTTTTTTGTCTGCAATAATTATTATGGGAAGGTTTATTTTATTCGTTACCTAAGTTTGTTCAATTATCTAGAAAAATTAGCAAATCTTGTTTTTTTTTTCTCTAAGTTTTCTTATAAAATGTTCTTTTCGATCAAACTGATGCGAGAGTTATTGGTCTTTGAAATTTCTTTTTTGAAATATGCTCTTTGTTTCCATTAGACATTAACCAGAAGAAAAGGAAATACTTATTAAATATTCCTTTTTTTTCTGGTTAATGTCTAATGGAAATTTTTATGAGTGGTAATTTTTTACACGTTACACCTGAAGGTTTTCGTATAGATTCAGTTTTATTTCGATGACAGCTTTGACTGGCGTATAGTTTATAGTAATACTACTTGCTTTGAGTTTTTTTATTAAAGCAATGTGCTACCAAAAAACCATATTTATTATAGCGATAATATTAATACATAAATATTTTTCTAAAAATAATCGATTTCTAACTGTTGATAAATCTTAATATAGAAGTATTCACATCCTTCTTCAATTTCACTAGCTAAAAGCCAAACTCACATTAAGAGTTGTTTAGTTTTTCGTATTTATTTCAGCTTGCAGAACTCGAAAATCACTTTGAAAAAAATATATTTTAAAACTAATAAGCTATTAAATTGTTTTGAACTCCAAACTAACATTAAAAAATTGAAAATCGTTAGAGCCGTTACAAAATAAAATGCATGACTGGGTGGCACGTACTTGCTCTTAGTGTCACAATTGCTTTGAACGTTAAAGCTTCTTATATAAAGTTTTAACAAAAAAAAATTTTATAAAAAAATAAAAAAAAAAAAAATTCATCACATAAACAACTTCTTAAATTGTTTTGAGCTCCAAACAAAGTATGCCATTTAGTTTTATTAAGAAAGATAAATTTTTAGAAAAAAAAAATTGAAAATCGTTAGAGCCGCTTTTAAAAAAATGCATTTTCAGAAGTATAACCTTACTATCAAAAGTAGAAAAGTAGTTTTTGAAAAAACTTAACTGTTCCTTAATAATTGTTAAATGGCAGGTACCGTTGGTTTTGGTCCTAAAAAAAATTTAAAAAAATCTAATCTAGGGAATCAAGAAAATCGGTTTATCGGCTTAGGCTGTAGCTTGAGACATACACAGACAGACAGACAAATAGACAGACGGACAGACAAAATTTCGGGACCCACTTTTTGCACATTCTCTATCATCGTAATATCATGTTTGATTGTTATATTAACTTTTTTTTGTACAAATGCATAACCTGTATAGCAAGTCAAAATCGGTTAACTGAAACCAAAAAGTTATTACAAGGATTTTTTCAACAGTTTCCATGTAATCTTCTTTGCTTCGCTTAAGCGAAAATTCCTTTTAATTGACTCAAATGAATATTTTCACCTGTTCAACTTCGCAATAAATGGAAATATCACTGAATGCTGCCACCAAATTCTCAATTGAACACATCTGTTCAATTTGAAATGTCAAAATGTTTCTTATTTCCTCATTGTCAAACTTTTTTTTTGTAAAACTCCGCTCATGTGAAACTAGTTTCATTTATCCGAAGTTCGTTTAAATAAGAACTCCGCTTAACTGAAACAAATTGTCTGCAATCTAAGTGTTCCAGTTAAGCGGAGTCGACTGTAGTCAGATAATTTTTTTAATAAACGAAAAATTTAGAAAATCAACAGAAAACTTCTAAAATCGAAATAAATGAGGTTTATCTTTTTGTTGTTTGCCCATTACTTTGAAAATACATATTGAAATTTGAGATTCAAAAACTTACAAAAAAAGTCTAATTTTCTAAAAAAGAAAAGAGCAACAAGATTTAAAGACTTTTTTCTTTGCCTAGAACAACTTTAGCAAAAAACAACTTGGATCTTTCAAAACTTTAAAAAAATCAAACAAATGTAAACTAACAAGATGGAATTCTGACCAGGCGAAGCCGTGATAACGATTTCTCAAAAAAAAAAAAAAAAATATTAACATAAATGAAGATAATATGGTCGCAGATTTATTTTTATCAATAGAATTCCGAATTTGCCTGAAAGCATGGGTAAAAAAAAAAATATGAACAGATGATTTCAATTATTGTGACTTAATTTTTTGAATTTCTCTTAATATTTTCTAAATTAAATTAAAGTATTGAAATAAAATGTCTATGGAATTATTTCAAACACACATCTTCTGTTATTTATCTTAGAGATTATTTTTCAACATGAAATTTTCAAGTCCCACATAAAGTCATCAAATAAACGTTTATAAACATTTCGGTAGTTAAACCTTAAACGGTTCAAAAGAAAAAATGAAATAAAAACGCCTAACAAAGTTAAAGCAATATTGTCTTGAATTTAAATAGGCCAAAGGACTGAATTTATTAAATTCACATGAGACATGATTTCTTCTTAAAAGGCTATCATTCTTAAATTTAGATAAGCACCATTAAATTTTTGTTTCCCACAGAATCAGATTTTTCTGAATATTTGACAACATGTCAGTCATAAAACTGACATGCCATTTTATATAGTTCTTCTGCTATTCCACTAGATGCTACCACCACAGTCCCAGTCAAAAAGTCACACCGACTTTATGTTTCTCAATTTCTCATCTATGAGAAGTGTCTTCTGACATTCTTAAATCCTTAATATCATTAATTATACCGCCTTTGAACCAAAACTATAAACTATATTCTCGAATGTGTTTACTCAAGATTGATTTTAATATACAAAATAATTGACATGGGACATTAATTTAATTTTCTTATTCGATGCAGTTGTTGTCCCTCGACTCGACTGGATACCAGTTTATGCATATATCCTCTCGTATCCTTCCTTAATTGGACATAAAATCAGATAATATCATAGAAATATCTGTTTTTGATTACTCTTAACTGAGCATTCGGACTATAAATCACACCAATAAAACTACTATAGATACTCAAATAAAAACAAAAGCAACAAAAAATGCTCTAATCGTATTATATATTTTTTTTTTTTGTAGTAATGGTTTTTGGATCAGAGACTACGACAATTTTAGTTATATTTTATTTGTATTTACTTTCATGTATCTACCTACTTCTTGTATATTTTTGTTCGTTTAATGCATTTAAAAACACTTAATTCCCTTGCTTGTTCTGATAGTATGGTTGGTATTGTTGCATAATTGAGACAAAAATACTTTATGCGCCTTAATTATTCCAGCTCCGATATGCGAGACCATAAGCTACCAGCAACAATTTGACAAATACTAGCCAATGTGAAAACGAACACTATTACAACATTACGTTCCAAACTATTGACAGTCATAAAATCATAATGGTGCACATGTACATGGAGTAGCCGGCTCTATCTAAATATGGAGAAGCCGGCTCCCAGCTATCGACGACGTCTATCGTCCGCTGATCGTCTGGCATAAATTTGTTTACTCAACGTTAACCAAAAGGCGTAACTCAATGAAGTCCAAAATCAGGCAGAGGCACCCTCAAGAAAATTATGACCGACACCATAAAGACTAGCTTGCGCTTGCCCGTATCTCGTAACACTGACTCACTTTTAATGTTAATTGGCATTCAACAAACTGCTGATGTAATTAACTTTGCTTCGACAAATAAATAATTTTGTATATAATAAATAAAATTGGTCATTTGAAGTGGTAACACGATCGGTGAGATCCAATCACGTGGCACATATGTTGGTCATTGGGTATAGGTAGTGTAGGTACTATGGCATGTCTGCAAGTTGGAAGACGACTGGCATGTTATTATAACTTGAGACTATCGGTGATGGACGGTTTTTGTTTTGCTAATTTGGGTCAGCAAATGCACAGTCGTATTATTATTATTTTGTAAGAAGAGATTGTAGCGCCTGTTCATGAAGCGTGATTATTATCCAGAAACCTTTAGAAACATAAGTAACTGACTCGATTCAAATACAATTTGAAACATTAGGCTACTGTATGGTCTTGAAAGTTAATACTTTAGAAGGTTATAGAATGTTCTAATCTCTACTTAAATTCTTGTCAAATAGTATTTTTAACAGGAGAACTTTTGATTTCTTTCTTAATTTATGTTTTAAGAAGTGCTGAATCCAAATCTGAGGTTAACAAACAAAATTTCGTGACGCAACAACGTCAAAAATGCAAAAAAAAACTAAATTTTCGACGTTTTTCCCAGTTTTGGAATATTTAACCATGAAGGATTAGTTTTTGGTTTCAACAAAACTGCGTTTGCTTAAATTTGAGCCCAAATCTTTGCATTTTATTATTCCATGGAGCCGGAAATTTACAAATAAGAAATGGCATCTTGTGCTCTCCAACGCTTCCTCCTATTTCACTTCATTAATATTTCAAATCGATGAATTTCAACTCCAACTGGTCAGAGAGAAAAAGTTTGAGAGAAACAAATATTCAGCTTGAAATTTTTAACATTCCATTTTTAATGGGACTGATCCTCTGAAGTAGGTGCCAACAAAAAAAAAAAGGACAGCAAAGCTCCAAACAAATATTTTTTTTTTATATATTTTGAAACAAAAACAATCAAAACAGCAAAAAATTAAGTTCTAAGATTGAAAAATTATTTACAAATAATTTAAAAAAAAAAATCTAATAATTTTTTCAGATTTCAATTTTGATTCCTGCTGATAAATCCTGTAGACACTTAAAGTTTCTTATTTGCTGTATGTTTCAGAGTTTTATTTATCCCTATGACCCAGTATGCTCCAAAAAAATTTGGAGATGTTTGGAAATTAGGTAGCCTAAAATATGTCACTTTTGGAGGGAAAAAAACTGTTTTATTTTTGTTTATGTAATATTATTTAAAGGTTATAAAGCTGATTTTATAAAGCACAAGCAAGTTTTTCAGATATATATTGCTAAAACATTCTAAACAGTTAACTTTTTTCAAAAACGGCTCAAACGATTCTAATTAAAATTTTTTGGTCTCCTTTTGTTAGTAGGGTCATACTTTTGAAATGCAAAAAATATTTGTAAAAATTCTACTAACGGTACCTCCTATAGAACCGTTAGTTTCATTTTTAACTTTCTCTTAAACGACTCAACCAATTTTAATGTCTTTTTCATACGGAAGCTTCTTAACAACCTTAAAATTATGTCATATCAAGATTAAAAAAAAAAAATTATTTTTGGATTTTTAAAAATCTTTAAATTTTATTTTTTAAAAACTACATGCTTTGAAAACGGGTCCCTGTATTTTTTTGAAATTTTGGTTTAAGATGTGTAATAATTTTATCTTAAGATTGGCATACCAATTTTATGTTTAAGCAATGTTCAAAAATTTTAATATATAAAAAATATTTTTTGTTTAAAACGGCGTTTTTTTTAAATTTCTACTTGCGATATATGTAGGTAATATCAAGTTATGCATTCGTAGAGACAAAAAAAATTGAGATAACAAACAAACATGACATTTGCGATTACCGAAAATTATGTCTGTCTGTCTGTCTGTCTGTCTGTATGTACCAGAGACCACAGCCTAAACTGATAGGTCGATCTACTTCAAACTTGGTATGTGGCGTTTTTTGAATTATTTTTTTTTTTTGGACCAAAAATAGTGGTACTGTCATATACCGGTTATAGAAAAACTCATTTTTCTCAAAAATGCTTCCTACAATTTTGATTAAAAAAATCATAGTAATTTTTTTGGATGAGGTCTATCTCTAAATGAAAACCACTTAATTCAAAAACCGTTATTGACGGAACCTGATTTTCCCCTTCATGACTCAATCAATTTCAACCATTTTTTACATGAAGCTTTTAAATTGCCGTAATAATGTTTAGTTAAAAAATTCCAAAACTACTCAATATTTTTTTTTCCAAATTTTGTTTTTATATGTCGATAAATAATATCTTAAATATAGAGTACCAATTTTTTTTTATAAAAGTCCCTGCAAGATTTTATATAGAAAAAATATTTTTTTTTAAGGAACGGCTCTAACGATTAAAATTTTTTTTTTTTTTTTCTAAAAAATGTATTATTGCAGAATAAACTAAATTGCTTACTTTGTTTTGAGATTAAATTTTTTAAATTTTTTTTCTAAGACTGCAGTTAAAAATTTGTAATTAAAAAGGCTTAGCATATTTAGTAACTTTATCTTTAAGAGCAAGTACGTGCGATCCAGTCGTGCAATTTATTTTCTGTTTCATCGAATAAGACTTAAATTTTTTGATCCAGAAAATCGTGCTTTTTTTAACCCAAAAAGGCAAGTATGTATATATTTGTTCTTCTTCTTTGTCTACTAGCAACTAGCACCCTCAGCTAAATAGAGATAATAATTTCTTTTATTATCCTCAATTTAATCAAAACTATTTTTAGTCCTCAAGACAAAACACGAAAAAATTCCTGTCGCTTAAATAAATCTTTTTTAATTTGTCAACATGAACAAACTTCAACAACAATAAGATGAAAATAGTACACCAAAGGCACTGATCTGATATGGCTTATTATTATAATTGTCCTTATTAATGTTTTGCTTTCTGATTTCATCGTGTGGCAATAAAGAAACATCTCATTTGTTTCTGCCACATTTGTACTCGTAATATCCAATCCAAAAATTAAGAATGTGCTGCAATAAATGAGAAAATACACACATTCGCTTTATGTCCCAAATGGATATAATAATGGATATTGGCCCAACAGAAAGCACTCATTTATTTTCATGGTCTTTCCAAAAACAAAAACAAAAACAACTTGAAAGCGAAAATAAAATTAGCACTGCCTTCAGACTCGCATTATATTATTGTCTCGAGGAATTCTTGCAGCCAACACATCTTTGGTGTCTTTCACTTGCTTTTGGTATATGAATGTCATGCATTTCCCAGAAATGCTATTAATCTGCCAGACATGGATACACTACGCCACACACCAAAACAAAAACAAACCGAAAAAAAAGTATAAAAAGATGACAAAGTATATCTTTCTCCTTTATGGGGAATTCCCATACAATCGACCAAGCATCCCAGATACAAATTACGGTCCCAAATAAAATGCGAAAAACCCCAACCTCATCCAACCGTAACCTTTTCGTATTATATTGTCCTCACTATATCGCTGTCGTCTGCCTTTCCATGCGTCGCGTCGTCAGTCGTATCTCGTATGCCTTTGGCATTATTTGTTCATCGTTCAATTTAATTGTCATACAAAGAAAAACACACATAGTGTATCCATTAAGGTATAATGAATCACCCGCTTCTTTGAACATCTGTCCAATACAGAATTTACTATATGGACTGGACATTGCGAGAAATGTTCCTCATTTCTAATTACACACCCACACGCTGTATATTGAGCCCTTATACGTCAAAAGCCGCTTAAGACCATCCCAAATCCCAATCCAAACAATATTGCCATGCCCTTCTTGGACAACTTATAGTATACTGTCAGCTCAATAACGAAACAATTACACGCAGGCCAATAAAGTCATCACTTCCCCAATTGTCTAGATGAATGCACTTCGAAATGCATCCCTTTGCTTGTCCATGATGGGCTGCATGCTGGGAAGGTTTTATTGCAGGGCCTTGTAATATTTGTAGAGGCCTTGAGACTCAAATTCATGACTCAAATTCATGGCTGAGATCCAACTTATGGGTTGGGTCCAGTTGCGTATCCAGAAAACAATTTGGAAGGGGGAGGGGAATGGGGCTTGAAAAAAATGTGGGTGGGGGCTCTAGTATCTAATCTCCCTCTAAATGTCTAAGATTAATGAAAAAGTTTCAGTTAATCTTGTACATCAAATTACCTAAACAATGTCATGATTTTGAAGGCTTGGGGGGGGTCTTGAGCCCTCTGAAACCCCCATCAATACGCCACTGGTTGGGTCCAGAAATTTAGAAAATTTAGAATCTCGAACACCAAATCAGAATCCCGATCACCGAAATCATCTTAAGTGTATAAAAAATAATACATTTTGTGGCACGACTAGCTCACGAAGAATCAAGGCCATGTGAAAGACTACTGTCTCCGTTTAGTAAGCAGGAATGAAGGGGTCCTACAATTTTCAGCTGTGTGCTGTAGGTTCCCATGAAAAAAAAACAAGGTGGCATAGTCTGGGAATTGAACCCAGACCTCCTTCGAGATAGTCCATCGCATCATGGTTTGAAAGTCCATCGCCACATCATGGTTTCGGAATTTCGGGATGGTTGGTTTTGAGTTTTTTGTTATTGAGTTTGCTGAAACTTTCACTTTAGGAATTTTGAATTTTAAAAACTTTGTAGATTTTGGATTTAAAAAATTCTGAATTTGCAGTATTTTTGTTTTGTGATTTTGGATTTTCCGTTCGGGGAATTTTTGAATTTTTGGATTTAGGGTAAGGGATTGAAGAATTATGAGGTTTAAGCTCTGGGGGGTTTTTGACTGTTGGGGTCTTAAGTTTTTGACCATAATATACCGGGATCTGGTGAACTTCATCATTCATTCATCCATTTTTTTATTTATGTTGTCTAGCCTTGGTTTGTAGGTCTCAAAAATCCTCACAAATAAACCGTTTTTCCCGAGCCACATCAGAATATTGTTTTCATACATTGAATAGGTATTTATGTATGTACGACACGTACGTACCTTTAATTTACGATTTTTCTTTTTTTGCTCCTTAGTGATACATTAAACAAAGTCTGAGGTCCTAAAAGTTTTAATGTCAAACTTATCTAAAGCCAAATCCAAATTATGTTCATGCTTAGAGGACAGTTTGAAATTCTATATTTCTTATGATCATTGGAACCTTAAAGATAAGTTAGGGGTCCTAAAAGTCTCAATGCCTCTTTTATCTAAAGCCCAACTTAAATTATGCTTTTTTATTGACTACAGTTTAAAAATCATAAAAATCACTATTTCTTAAGATATTTTCGAACTTCAATCAAAGTTAGAGGTCTTAAAAATCTCCACACTGCCATCTTAAACTGAATCCAAACTATATTCTCATATTGAGTACGTACAGTTAGAAACTCTGCATTTCTTTTACTTTTTAGTAGGTATGTAGGTATATAAAGCAAAGTTAGAGGTCCCAAAAGTCTCAATGCCACATTTATCTAAAACCAAACCCAAAAATAATATTTGTATATTGAATGAAATGTTCAGTTGTCAATATATCTGATTCGCCTTATTGTTTCCAAAATTGTAGGAGGTCTTTTAATTATTTAAGCCTTAGTATCCTAAATCCAGCCCTGTCTCTTAGCCTCCTTGCAATGAAACTCGGATCACAATGTACTCTGTGTTTATTTCAGTTTGCCCCTCAACAGTCTCCCTGAAATAATTGATTTCAGCGTGTGTGCACGCGAAGAACAGTGCAATTAATTTTCATTCAAATCAATTAAATTGTAAGAAAAATGCAGAAGAAGTTTGCAATTTAATTAAAACATTATTTTTTTCTCTTTGTCTTTGCAGCACATGCAGCACCAATATCTTTATATTAGACGGAAATGACAAAGAGCAAACAACAAAAACAACAACGACAAAATAATGTCTATTATGATACAACAGCGGTGCCAGCAGAAATGCAAAAAAGCACAAAATCAAAACCTCCACCAAAGCCGAAACAGACAAAACAACCAAAGCCACCAAAGCCTCGTCGACGTGATAAGAGCGACCTTGGTGAGAGTTTTGTTGCTCCAGATGGGGGATGGGCCTGGGTAGTGTGCGTTGCTGCTGGACTGTCAAATGTAATTATAGTCTTTAAGGAATATGCTCTGAAGATAACTTTTTATTCCGAATATTAAGCCTTTAAGGCCTGTTTCGAAAAACAACTTTTTGAATGAAGAAACGTTATCATCAAAGCTTGAGGTTTACTTCTGTTAACATAATTTTCTCTCTTTTGGTTACTTTAGCTGTGTATCTTTCCATCGCTGCAACAATTTGGCTTTATCTTTCGCGAAAGACTGACCGAACTTGGTATGACAAGTTCACAGATCACAACTATCATAAATACACAACCGGCGATCTCAGCATGCACAGGACTTCTAAACGGTCCGATGTTCCGACGGTTCTCATTTCGACAGGTGGCGATTACAGGGGCTCTGTTTAATTTTGTCGGTCTTTTGCTGACAGCTTTTTCGGATACGTTCCTGTCATACATGGTAACCTATGCACTGTTATTTGGTAAGACCCTAAGACAATTTTGACAAACCATACGATCGGTTCTAACGTTTCTATATAATTTTTCCAGGTTTTGGAATGGGTATCAGTGTATCAGCATCATCGCTAGCCATAAATACTTACTTCAAAAATAAGCGCCGTCGGGCGGCAGGTTTCTCATGGACCCTTACCGGTCTAGGACCGATATTTCTTCCATATGCGGTGACCTTCTTACTCGCGACCTATGGGGTCCAAGGAACTGTGATAATATTTGCTTCCATATCACTTCATTCATTAGTGTGTGCCATGGTCTACCAGCCAGTGTTGTATCACGTCAGGCCTACCCCCACAACTCAGGTCAATGGCGAGCTCATACCATCTCCCGATTCAGACTATCTCTGCAAATACTGCGAAATGAATCGACTCAAAAATACAGGAATCTTTTCTAGTCAATACCTCTACAGTGAAGATGACAAAGAGAAGCCAGGCTACGAGATCATAGATCCTGGCACTCCAATGCTATCGCGTGCCAACGATGGCTGGTTCGGATCGAAGATGTCCCTGGCACCCATAAAACCACAATTACGCTTCCGAACTGTGTCCAGTTGCAAAGACATCGAAACAGGCTTCCGATTGAATCATGTCATCACCGAAGAGGAAGAGCATTACCATCATGAGAATACAAATCCATTTCTGCGACCGAACAATTTCAGCCGTGAACGGGAGGAGATAAAACTCTCGGCTAGCAGAAATAACTTGTATATTCGAGCAGATTCACTAAGCTATCTACGTTGTACCTGTGCAGAGGAGAAGGGTCTGCTTGAGTTGCCCCGGGGAATGACAACATTGGCATTGGCCGTCGAGAAACAGCGAGAGGCTGAGCCTCCGACTCCGCCACCGTCCGAAGATCCGTCCTCGGTGACGTTTATGCATAAGCTTGTGACGTTCTTCGACTTGGACCTGTTGCGAGATTTTACATTCGTCAATCTTGTTGCTGGCCTGACCATCATCAATTTTGGCGAGTTGAATTTTTCAATCTTGACACCGTTTATATTGAATGATTTTGGCTTTACCACCGCACAGATATCACTGGCAATGTCGGTGCTAGGTGGAGTGGATATAACCGTAAGGTTTCTGGTTCCGTTTTTAACGGAAAAAATTGATTGGGACAATAGGGTGTTCTTCCTGCTGGGGGTAGTGGGTATTGCATTCGGACGGACTGTAGTGGCGTCTTCCAGATCGTATTCGGTCATTTTGTGTTGTTTTGTATGGATTGGCATGTGCAAGGGCTTGCGGACGATCTTTTGGCCTCTCATCATACCCGGTTATGTTCCATTGAAGAGATTGCCGGGAGCTTCTGGATTGCAATTGTTGATATCAGGAGTATTTACTTTGGCTTGTGGGCCGCTGGTCGGTTAGTAATTTTATTTGAAATTATATATTAGAAAAAAATATTCTAAATCTCGTTTTTATTTGCAGGTCTTATTCGAGATCGTTTTGATTTTTCCGTTACATTACATTGTTTGAATTCGTTAACATTTATTGCTGCCACCTCGTGGACAACGGAAGCTCTAATAAGATATTTGCGTCGTAGAAAGAAATTAATGCAGTGTGTCAAGACTTAGATCGTATTATTATTATTATATCGTAGATGTAGACTTTGCTATATAGTTGGTTTGTGTATTAGATCAAATGGAATTGGGTAAATGAATTAGCTAACCTACAGTAGAGCCCATAATTTATTGAACTTAATGCCTGCTTTGTTTTATAAAATAAATACAAAAAAAAATGTACTTGAGAAAAAAAAAATTAAAAATTTAATACACAAAAACAAATAGGGAACTTATGATAATAAAATAAAAAAAAAAACAATATTTCAATTATTTACTTAAAAGAAAAAAGAAAATTTACTTAAATAAGAAAAAAAAAAATAAATGTGATTTGAGTTTTCAAAGACAACATATAAAATAAAAAATTTAAAAATCGAACAAATCCTATGAAACAAAATTTGAAATATATATCAAAACTTCACAACAACACAAAATACTACAAACATGCACATATTATTTATAGAATATAATAAAAAAAAATATTTAAAGAAAAAAACAAACATTCTATACATAATATTTACATCAAAAAAAAAAAAAACAAATAAAACATAAAATAATATTTTTAAGTCAATATTTTCTGATAGATTTGTACAAAACAAAAAAAAAAAAACAAAAATATATAACAAAAAAAAAAAAACACATTATTTTTGTAAGCTAATTAAGGCCAATTAAGGAGAAAAACAGCTAATGAAATTCTTATGTAATAAAATGTAACATTTAGACAATACACTATTCATAATATAGATTATATAAAATATATACATAAAAATAGTTATATAAAAGAAAATTATTATTATATTTAAATGTTAAAACAAAATGAAAAATGTTAAAAATCATTGTGTTTTTTTTTTATTTTCTTAAAGTACGAGTAGTTGGTTCATTTGAAAAATCATAGGTTTATTAACCGATTGGGTTCTGATTCCTTAAGACTAAAAAAGGTTGCCTAATGTAAGTACTTGAAAAATTTGTAAAAAGCTTGATATTCGAATTTTGGCTGATTTGTTTTTATAATTATGTTCTGGCAGGGAAAAAGGGCGAAATTGAATGATTTTTATTAGCGTCTTAGAAAGTTACGGCAGTTCTCTAACATACTCAACAAACTTGGTATGTGCTGTTTTTGGGAGACGATCCATAGACATTTTTTGAATTATTTTTTTTTACCAAAAATAACGGTACCTGCCATTTACCGGGTTTAGAAATACTCATTTTTCTCAAAAATGGTTCTTACGATTTTGATTAAAAAAATCACGGTAATTTTTTTTGGATAAGGTCTATCTTCAAATGAAAACTGTTTTTTTCAAAAACCGTTATTAACGGTACCTGCCATAGAACCGTTTTTTTCCTCATAAATCAATCTATTTCAACCATTTTTTTGTATGAAAGTTTTTAAGCTGCCGTTATTATTTTTATTAAAAAAAATTACGAAAATTATTTTTTTGGATTTTAAAAAAAAGGTTGAAAACTACTCAATATTTTTTTTTTCAAAATTTAGTTCTTAGATGTTGATAAATAATATCTTAAAAATGGCGTACCAATGTTTTTTTATGAAAGTCATTGCAAAATTTTATATAGAAAAAATAGCTTTTTTTTAAAAACGGCTCTAACGATTTTCAAATTTTTTTTTCTAAAAATGAATCATTATAAAAGAAATCAAATTGCAAACTTCGTTTTGAGGTTGAATTGATTTAAGAAGTTGTTTTAATTTCAAAATCGAATTTTATGTTTGTAATTTTTTTTTTTTTCTTAAACTGCACTTACAATTGTTTAATTAAACAGGCTTAGCATATAATAATAACTTTCTCTATAAGGCAAGTATGTGTTTTGTGAACAAACATTTTATACTTTATAGTTCAGTAACCTTGTGGTTTTCTAGGAACCTTGCGATATATGAGCCAGATACCTTTTCTTCAATATCTTCTTATTTTGAAAAAAAAGGTATTTTACCTGATTTTTTTGTGAACAACTTATTTTCAAACTTGGTATTTTGCAAATAAAATATTTGTTTTTTTTTTTCAGTTTAAACTATTATTTGCAAAATTTTACTTGATCACTTTTTTGTTTTAAGTTTTAAATATTCCTACCAATTTTTAGTCTAATACCAAAAATTAGATGCGAAAAAGTCTTTTAGTTTTCGTTTAAAAATAACGAGTAAGTACTTTTAATTTCTACTACTTTCAGTTATTTATTTTGTATTGCTATATTTTTAAAAGCTGTATCTTGGAAACTAATGAATCTACAGATATGGTATTGAGCTCAAATAAAAGAAAATTTTGTGAGGTAGAATATAGTTTAGGTTTAGTCAAAAACTGGAAGTTCATAACTGAAAATGCCAATTACTAAAAAAGTGCAAAAAAATGTGCTTTTTGTATTTTCGGCATTGTTTATTTCGGCGCTCGAGGTTAAAAAATTGGATTAAAAATCGGCTTAACATCGAAAACCACTCAGGAAAAATTCAGAACTAACGGATTTGTTGAAACTTGAAAGGTCTGATGTATGTAGCTACTTTACTATTATTTTTTGAACAAAAAATTTAAACTATTGTTTTTTTTCGAAATTCTATTCTAATATTGAAATAAAAACAATTGCAAATTTGAAATAAAAAAAAAAATGACACCCCGGGTTTAAAAAATTGTAGTTTTGAAAAAATAGTATTTAGAGTATTACGTTTCTTATTCATAACACATCTACCTGAAATTTTAATTATTACTTACGGTTCTTCTTATAGAATTCTTCAAGAATTTTGTTCTCTACCATTTTCAATATCTTGAAAATGCAGCTTATAAAAACCCTTTCCAGGAATCTTCATTATGATGAGAATAAATAAATTTGAGTGGAATTAAATTGCAAAAAGTAAAAACACAACTTAATATATTTTACAATGTTTAGTTTTTATTTATATCTTAAAATAATAGTTATTCTTATTATTAATCGATAATTTAAAAGAATAGTTAAGAAAAAAAAAAAAAAATAAAAATAATAAAATAATTACAAAAATGAATCATATAGTTAATACTTAATTTTCTTTAAAAAGCTGGAAGGTAATAGACAAAATAAAAAGGATTTGCCATATTTAATAAAAGCTAAATACAAAAGTCAGCGTTTTAAAAACAATAATATTTTAGTTGGTCAGCTACCGCAGTAATTTTCCTGACATCTACTGACAATAATAAGTTTGTTGACTTAGTTTCTAAAATTAATGCGTTTTGAATATTTTTTGCTATTTTAATATTATTATGATGATGATTCAGCAAGATTACAGCTTTTACTCTGTACAGTTGTACAAAAACCCAACCATTATGACATTGAATGAGCTACGAAGACTTCCCTTATAAAATAGTTTTTTTTTTTTAGCTACAACTTAAAAACTAAAATTGTAAAATAATTAAAAAATATGTATTTCAGAAGCTGGGGGTTCTAATTAACTGTGGTAAAAAATTGCAATCATCTAAGAATTTACGTATATGTGACAACACAGTGGGTCATTTAGTCCCAAAAAGGCATAAAGGCTTATACATATTTTTGCTTAAGGCTCTGTCACACTGAAATGATACTTTAGACCTATAGTCTTCCTAATTTCTAAAATGAATAAATTCTAAAATGATTGCATTCCCTTGCCGCGTATGCTTGTAATTTATATAAACATTCATATGCGCATTATCTACAAAGCTTTCATACATTCACACTCAAAAACATTCATACCATATTTTTCCCAACACACTGGCACCTTAGGAGTTTAAACAACAACAAAAAAAAGCTTAAATCTTTTTCTATTTTATGAAGCAGGATCCACCAAAAAAATACAAAAGGTCATGGGAAAATATTGAAAGGATATGCATGAACAATTTTTTACAACAACCCAAGGACCCACCAATTGCACCACTTAAAAAACAAAAAAACCAAACAATAACAACAAAAATTTCAAATAATAAATTTGATCAGCTTCTAACTGCTACTGCCACTGCGATCACTTTTAGAACTTTTGGCATCTACTATCTCATCGGAAGATCCCACTTCATTGTTATCAGATCCTTTCGAAATATTCGATGGCGTTACTACTGTTATAACCTAAAAGTTTCATTTTATACAAGAAATATTGACAGAAAAAAATACATAAATTTGAGATGAGTATTTTTTGTTTTGTTAAGTCTTTTTAGGGTCATTTGATCGATATACTTTTGAATGTCCATCGAATGTTTCTACAGGAGCTGCTGGTATATATGCTGATAGTCCCATCAAACCGAATAGTTCCGGAGTGTAAAGTGTTGGTTTTGGTGATACATTGGAGCCAGCTGAAATTGAAAAAAAGAAGGTTTATTCTTCACTCGAAGTAAACAATATCAATTGAAGTTTTTCTAACTCACCACTAGCTGGTGTTGGTCTCACTATAAAACGTGGAGACTTGAAAGAACCCACGCTACCTGGTTGGGGTGTAACGACATAGATCTTTTCCTTGGTGACTGGAGACACTGTTACTTTAGCTTTGTTCCAGTTTTCTGTTGTTGATGGTGTTGTAGAAATAGCTCGAATGTAGTACGGACTTGCCACTAAGGGATGTTCCGTTGTTGTCGTCGTCGTTGGCGTTGACGTCGTTGTAGAAATTGGTGTAGATGGCGTTGTTGTCGTTGTCATTGTACTTGTACTAGGAACTGGTGTCATAGAAGTCGCTTCGACATCTTCTATTCGATTATCATCGAAAGGATTGAACTCATACCTTCGAGTACCTCGATCTTTGTACAAAAGCGGTTCATGATGATTGGGCGCGAATATCGTTGTCTTTGCTTCACGCAAAGATGGCGTTGTCGTCAAATATTCTGTCGGAATGTGTTTCGAGTGGCCTCTTAGCGACACCGTACTGGCCCTATGTGAAAGTGATGTGAATTCTTGTTCCGTCCAGTCGTCAATGGTGTTTTGAAGTTTTGACAGATCAAACCCGTTTTTCGATTTATTCTTGATTTCGTGTTCCTTCTTTAAAAGTTCCCTGAGGTTTGAGGCTAGAATTTTCGTCAAGTACTTGGTTGTTCGATGAGATGGTTGTTGTGTGGCTGTAACAACTTTTGATTCTTGTTGTTCGTGTGGATCGAACTCACTAGACGTCGACCAGTTATCATACCGTCCGGCTTGTTCTTTGGGTGTAAACGGTCGAGGTTTGTGTTTGGTTGTATAGGGAATTATAATTTGATGATATTTCTTGGCAGAACCTGGCTGGAGTGGTGGATTCATTCCAACAAAATGACCACTAGCTTCTATTGATGTGTAGGTTGATGTTGGAGTTGGCACCATGTGCCATGGCGTTGGTGTTGCCGAAGGTTCCTCCTCACGGTGGTTCTGATAGAGAGGCTGTTGTTCAGTTGTTGAACTTCGAATGTGTAAACTTGCCGGGTCTCTGGTAAATGGTCGTGGAGAACTTCCACCATTTCGGAAGTATTGAATCGGAGAATCAAGTAATCGTTTTGGGGTTTCTCTATCCCGTTTGTAGTTTAAACGTTGCGAGAAAGTCGTCTGCAGAGATGGAACGATTTCTACTGTCGTCGTGGTCTGTTGAATGTCGGTCACAAATTGTGGTTGTAAAGTTGTTGGTTCGGGAGTTGGTAGAAAGATCTCATTCTGGGGAAGATAATTTTCCGAAGATGAATGTTGTATGGGATCGATGTCGAGGAGATTGTCATTTTGAACGGAGAGGTTATGAGATGATGCCGATGGATAGTTGTCTGGAGCATAATTGTTGTTGTCTATTTCTTGATGATTATGATAGTAGATTGAGTCTGATTCGGAATAATGTTCTTCGGGTGGTAAACTCTGTGATTCCTCCGATGGTGGAACAGTATATTGCTGTGAGTATGAGCCAAGCTCAGTCAATGTTACTGGTTGCCTTATGTCCTCTTCTGGTCTCAAAGTGGTTGTTTGAGGTTGTGGAGCAACATCAATTGATTGTGACTCGACAAAGTTGGCAGGATACTCAATTTCGGACACGAAATTTGTCAACTGATGACTTTTTACAATTTCAAAGCTGGGTGTGGTTTGAGTCTGTTGAATTAGATTCTGACTGACGAAATTATTGGGCGGAATTTGAGTGGGATAAGCGGTTTGAATTTCGGATGGAGCTGCAATGTGTTCAACGATCGGAGGATGTTCATTATTCGGGACCTGTTGGAACTGTGGTGGATTTTCATAGCGAGGAGGTTGTTGCTCTTCATACCGAGGGTTCTGTGGTTGAGTTTGATGGAATTCCACAGAAGGTTGATATTTGGGCAACTGTTGGAATTGTGTTGGATTCAATTTTTCCTGTTCGATTGGTCGGAATGGCTGTGCATCGTAGACTGGCGGCAATGCTGATGGACTTAAGTTCGGAAGCGGTATTGGTGCAAAATGAGGTTGTGCAATGTACGCTGGAGGTGGGTTTCCTTTTTGAATTACCGTTGGCGATGGTGGTGGTGGTAGGAAGTCTTGCGAAGGTGGCGGATTAAATTGGATAGCCCTCTGAACTAAAGGCGGCTGGAAGTGTGTTGGAGCGTATTGTGTTTCTGCGGTGTTCAAAGGCGGGTATACTGGCAATTGTTTTTGGTGTTGAGGATAATTGTATCCTGCGAGTTGTTGTTGCTCCTTTTGTTGGCGACTAAGCTGTTGTTGCTGTTGTTGTTGCTGTTGTTGCTGTTGTTGTTGCTGCTGTTGCTGTTGTTGCTGCTGCTGCTGCTGGTTATGATAGTGTTGTTTTTGTTGTTGCTGCTGATATTCTTGTTGCTGCCTTTGAAGTTGCTGTTGATGCAACAATTCCTGTTGCTGAGTCCATTGAACTTGATGAATCTGATTGGCCTGTGGCAATTGATAGTGTTTCGACAAAGGATATTGAATATGCCCTGGAAACATCGGCACCCAAGGATATTTGCTGCAAAGTCCGCAATTAGCCTTTTCTCCATTTTGTTGCTGATTGCCTCGTGGTGATTCTTTGTATTGGGCATATTGTTGCGATGCTTGGTTTTGTGGTTCATTAGCGTTGTTATTGTTAAAACCAAACCATCGAGCTATGCGTTGCATAAATCCGGGCTGTTCATTGTTGGGCTGTTGATGGCTGTTTGGGTATCGAGTTTGTTGGTACCCTGATGGGGGTGGTTGTCGAGGAGGACCACCTCGAGCTGATGGCTGGTGAACTAATGATGGTTGTAGATGTTGCTTTGGTACAGCTGGTGGAGGAGGAGGTACTAGATGATCGGTCACTGATTGAACGATTGCAACTTTAAGAACAGTTGTCACAGTGATTATGATGAAATATCGTCGCCAGTGGATCTGAAAGTAAAAAAAAAAGATCAAAATTATTTAAAATTCTTATTGTGTGGTAAACACCTGTACTGCTAGTGTTTGGAAAGAAAGCTATTTGGATTGATACCAACAGCGCAGGCTGTTGGAAGACCTTTCCTGACTAATTGGTTCTCAAAAACCTTGAAATTGAATCAGAAGTTCATTTTTTATCAGGGAAAAAAGCAATCAAACCAAATTATCTATACCCCAGTTGAAATTGAAGCTTTTTTCTGGCAAAAAACTCAACCATCCTGAGCCATTATATAGAAATGGTTCAGTATTTTAACGTTTCAATTAAGAAAGAAAGAAAAATAAGAAACTAATTAAGATAGACAGTTGGACAGGTTTTTGACTTTTCTGGAGTAAGTCCCCTGCTAATTTATTCTCCCCCATGACCAGACCATGCAGTCAGTGTCTGCTTTGCTTTCTGATGAAAACTTGTCTATAAAATGAATACTCCCCATGACAAACATCGGCACATGAAGTCTCAACAAGTTATTTTTTTCCATTCAGGTTTGGCTTGTAAATCAATCGATTAATCATCCCATTCAAGTTATACATTTTAGCCGGCAAGCAAGAAGCGGCCACCTCTATAATAGTCACTCTACACACCAAGTGCACTCTTATACAGCAAGCTGTCAGTCGCATTAAAAAAAAACCTTTAATACCAAAGCCAATGCCAATGTCGAAGTTGTTGTGGTTGGACGAGGTCAGTTTCCAGTTTTGTTTTCATTTAAGAAAGAAAAAAATTCAATGTAGGCATCCACTCACCAAGAAAGTTTGTGTGGTGATGCACCTTAGGCTTCCCCCATCAGCTATCCACAGCTATTATAGGCTGAAGTGAGTCTGAGTTTATCTCTTTTTGGCTTCTGAATTTTTATTGCTTGACTGATTTTGTGATCGAGGTTTTTTAATACGCCAAATGATGATGATGCTGATTATATCCCGCACTTTTGAGTCAAAGAGTGGGCAAAAAGAAATTGAAAAAGAGATTTAATTTTCTTTTTGATTTAATTCTTTCCATTGAGGAAAACATTTTTTGAATTTTTATCTTATTCTTCTGGTTTTTTTTAGTTCTTTTTGTATTAATTAATTGGCTCTATTTGCATAGCTTCTTAATTAGTTTTGGTGTTTTTTGCACATACACACTCTGGGTAAGTTGATAAAGTCTTTCTCTATTTCATGATAATAAAATTATATTTTAATTTAACTCACTACAGTAGGCTACGACCTTTGGGTCACCAATTCGATTCATTTTTGGCATATAGGTGTAGGCACGAGTATGATAACTGTGTCGCCAAGAAATAATAACGGATTTTTGTAGAACACTTTAATACAAGCATTTTTTACAACGGATGAGGGGGGTCTATCTCCCCCCGTTTGGGAGGGAGGGGCAGTTTCGTAAAAAAAAGTACTAAAAATGGAAAAATATAAAAAAATTACGGTAATACCTACAATTAAGTTCTATACCTTTTTTAAAGCCTTCATTTTCTTCATTTTTTGACATTCACTTAAACGACTGAAAATTATTTGATATACATACATAAGAAATTTCAAAAAAAATAATTTTTGGATTTTTACAAAATCTTTCAAATTTTTTTTGCCGAAAAATCAATTTTTCCAAAACGGGTCACTTCATTTTTTTCAAATTATGGTTTTAGATGTGAAATAATATTATCATAAAAATGCCATACGAACTTTATTTTTAAACATGCTTTGAGCTTTTCTGTATATAAAAAATTATTATTTTTTAAAACGGCTCTAACGATTTTCAATTTTTTTTTTTCAAATTTGTGAGCCAACTGTTGAATTTTATTAAATTTCGATGAAACTCTTTTAAAGTTTGTGAAGCTTTTGTAGCTGTACAGTTATGTGTTATATAATCTTATGAAGCTTGGGAAATAGTAATTAAGCGCCGCGCATAAGAAAAAAAAACGTTACCGTTACCTCGGCTCACAGACTACAAACAATTGTGAAATTTTGTACACAAATGTAAATTTCCGTTGGAAACGGTCAAAAAACTTGTACTGAAAAATCTTATTTCTGCTGTTATTCATTGAAAAAAATGTTTAAAAATCTATTTTCTTCAAATATGTTTGAACAACACATACAGTCACGAAGCCAAAGTGGTCAAATGTTTTCACGTTTTAGAAAAAGTTTATAAAACAAAGTGTTGTTTACAGGAATAAAATCGTTTTTATTTTTTTAGTTTTGTATATTTTTATTATACAGAAATAAAAACATTTGATTGGTTTCAGAACTTGTCCAATTTTGCCTATCTTTGAATACAGTAGTTTTTGTTTCAATATTTTTATTTAAATTTAACCCCAAAGCCCATTAGCATTAGATTTATGTTTTTCGTATTTCCCTCGCCATTGCTTTAAGATTGCAAAGAAATTCTCAATCAGATTGTGATCAGGTGTTTGTGTTGGCTATGCTGCAGTATAAAATTTCTGTTTTCCGACGCATTTCTTGACAATTTTAGACGTTTTTTCTGGGGTATCAATCTAGCCATCTGTTCCCAAAAATGTAGGTTAATTGCATCGTATTATGACAGGATAACATTCCGTGTTCATTATTCTCTCGCATTGCTTACAATTAATAAAAAATAAATCTTCTTGGACAAAATATTGAAACAAGAAGGGGTAAAAAGGGACAAAATTGGGAAAACACACAAAATTTAAAATATAAAAACGATTTCCTACCTGTGTACAACACTTTGTTTTATCAACTCTTTCAAAAAAGTGAACACATTTGAACATTTTTGCTCGTCACTGTATATCTAAAAGCCATTTTGACAAAATAATTTTTCCGTTTAAAGATGATTTTTAAATTTATTTTAACCACCCACATCAACTTTCAAAAACGTGCGTGTTTTTTAAAGCTAAAAAACCCTTTATGGAGTACTTTAAATAGTATCCATATTAGACGCATTTATTTTGTTCATGATCTTCCAATGTGCATAATTAGTTTTGCACTATAACATCAACTTTACCCACACTAACATAATTTTCAAAGGTCTAAACAAATATTTGGTTTTGGAAAGTAATTTTTAACTTGAAAAGTTTATTTTTTAGAATTTTTTTCTTAATCCATTTATCTATTCATAAAATTTATTTTATAACTACACCCCTACTTTTCGAGGTGTTCAAAAAGATTATTTGCCTTTTACCCCATTTTACCCTAATTTCCCGGTGGAATTTTAGAACCTTACATTATACCAGTTATCTTTAAGTGTATTTATATCTTCTTATCACTTATAGTGTAGAAAATGAACCAGTCAGAATATCAATAACAATGGCTGAATAATTCTGTAATTTAGTAAATTTATTGTATGTATCTAGTTAAAGTGTCTGGGTAAAAAAAAAAACAGTTATAATGTGCTGAAAATGTCTATGCTTTATTACCCACCCCTCTCTTTCCACGTGTTTGTTGCTAAATAAAAAATGTTTTTATAAATGCCGGTAAAGAAGTATAACTTCAAAAGACATCAAAAGCCTCAATCAAGTGATGCTGAGTGTTGAGGTAAAATTGTTTATATCGCGTGTTCCAAAGCATACTTCCGCCAAAGAATAGTTCCGTCTATGTGTACTACACTTTACACGTAGTGTCTCCTTCTTTTGTTGAGCAAACAAAAGCTATTCGGTGGGAAGAGACAATATTTGTATATTTTTCGTTTTTTTTTTTATTGTAAAAAAGTACAAGTGGAATTCGTTATTCTCACACCCAACCCAACCCAAATGCATGCAAAAGTGGTGACCTAGTCTCCCAGATAGTGTATAGTAGTAGTTGTTGGCTCTTATACAAAGTATACTACTTGTTGTCGGCGCGCACTTTGTCGCGGGAAATTTATATGCCTTTTCAACGTTACCATCAAGAGGACTCAGTTGCGGGCTTTACAATTTGTCAATATAGAGGGCTCTCTTCTTTTATAGTCATCTGAATCAACAACTTGAGGGTTTTTTTTGTTTTGCTGTTTCCTTTTATGAAACTAAAATAAAATAAAAGACAAGTGTTGTCCGGTCGAAATGGTTGATTTTTGGTTTGGTTGTACACGTCGTTTGTTGTCTGCGGCTGGATATACTGAAAGTGAGGCGATTGTAAAACAACAAACCAGCTAATGAGTTTGTTTCAGGCAAATATTGTATAAATATTTGACAAACAAGACATATTTGAAGGGTTTTGTAAAAATGTTTTACATAGATAAGTAGATTAAAACAAAGGGTGTTTTATTAGGAGTGCATGATTTAAAAAAACGTTTCATTTTAACTGTTAGAATTTAAAGGGTCATAATGAGTTTCGGAAATTAAAGAATGTATTTATTTATTAAAATTTGAAATCTAAAAATACATTTGCCAAAACAATTAAAAGAACAAGAATTTTTCTGATTTTCTTTTTTTTTTTTAATTTCTTAGACTTTAACTCAGCGAAATATATTGGCATTGAGGTAAATTAAAATGCATTTCTAATTTTTCGAATCTTTTAAAAATTATTTTTTTAGCTTCCACTATAGCGCAACCATAAGAAATGCCCCGGGACAAATTTTTTTTTAAATTTTAGTTGATGTTTTTTTTTGTCGAAAAAAAGGAAATTTTGTTTCAGTCAAATGAATTCAAATTTCAGTTAACTTTATTAAGCTTTAGTTAAAATGACCATGATTTTTTAACCAAAATCGTAGGCACCGTTTTTGAAAAAAATGAGTTTTTCTAAAACCGGTATATGACAGGTACCGTTATTTTTGGTCCACAAAAAAAAATCAAAAAAACGTCTGGGGATAGTCTCCAAAAAACGCCACATACCAAGTTTGAAGTAAATCGACCCATCCGTTTACGCTGTGGTCTCTGATACATACAGACAGACAGGCAGACAGACAGACAGGCAGACAGACAGACAGAATTGTCGGACCCACTTTTTTATCATTCTTTATCATCGTAATGTCATGTTTGATTGTTTTTTTTTGGTACGAATGCATAACTTGATATATGGTACCCATATTGCAAGTAAAAAACTGCGTGCATTTTTCTCAATACGTGCTGTAAATTTGATTGTTTTTATTCATTATTTTTTGACAATTTTTTGATTTTTTGCTAATTTCCCTGTCAACTTCGCTGGGTACTTCTGAAAAAGTGGTTTAGACTTTCTTTTTTGTCGATTTTGATTTCTTCGTAGGGGAACACGAGGCATAATGAGGGACGGATAGGTTTGTGCCATTTTTTTTTTTTTCTAATCGGTCATTTGATTCTCATAATATGTTGATAAAAGTTTCAGTAGTCTGTGAGCTTTCGTGTGCAAGGCATGTCACAAGAGTTCTTTTTTGCAATAAAAATATTCCTATATTCTCCAGCATTACAAAAAATCTTAAGCAATTTTTGCATTGGGGCGAAATGGGTCCGCTCCTTATAAGACAGAGTTAGCGAATTTCCTTATTAAGATCTAGGAACCGAAAAGAAAAATATAAAAAATTATATAGAATTAAATGAAATCGTCCTTAACGCAGAATATTAAAATCTAAGTTTTTATAATGCAAAAAATATAAATAAAAGCTTAAATTATGATATAAAAGTTATTTAAAGTTTTAATTTTTAAAATTACAGAAGCTATGATCTCCGAAGTAAAAAACTACCCCCTTCTGCCCCGTGTTCCCCTATTTAGTAGATTGACATCAACTTAGAAGAACTCCTAAAATGCATTTGATTGAAAACAGTGAACGAAAAAATAGAATAATAAATAGCACAATCAAAAACTGTACATGGCCTGAAATCTGCGCAAAGATGGCAAAGCTGCCTAAAGATTGAATTCAACTTTTCTATCAAATTATTTTAAACGTATCATGCAAAGATTTCATTAGCGCCTCCCGTTAAAAATTATTAATTTTTATTTAATTAAGCTTAACTCTGTTAAAACTTCTCGAGAAGTAAGGGAAATTGTTCATTAACAAGCTAAGTTAGTTAATTTTGAAAAATAAGAATACAGCGTTCATATTTCCTTTATTGGTTTATAAGGTTTTGGGTTATAAGGCCGCAACATAAAAACATACATAAAATAATCAAAGACTTTTAGGTGTACTAATTAGAGCCTTGTAATAAATTATGATTTCTTTAATGTAATTAGAAAGACGTTGACAATTTCACAATCAAGCCTTGCACTTTTATTGCAAGTGACAGTATGTGATGATAATAATTAGAAAAAAGTCTGCAGAGTTTTATGGCCTCTCTATTCTCATTAAATCAAAGAGCAATAAAAAGTCTCATGATGTGACATATTTGTAATAATCTTGAAATAATTTTCTTTTGCTGAAAAAAAAAAAACAAAATTTAGAAAGAACATAATTCACGTGGGTACCTAAGAGATTTCAATTTCCAACTTTAATGACATCTTCATTTAAGTTGACTTTCACTGCGGTAGAAACAAAAAAAAAATGGACTAAGTACACAAAAGATAGGAATCTCAAGATCAATTCTAAGGCGCAGATAAACAATAAGCTTGTAGTGTTGTGGAATATGAAAATGTAGGAAGGTATAAATGCCGAAATCGCGTGCATTCGCGTGCATAATATTGTGCATGACTACTAATTCAAAGAGATGGCTTCATGTCTGCCCTTTTCACTTTTGTTGTTTCTGATGTTGCATTTCTGCATCCAAGCAGCCAACCTCACTGCATCGCATGCTCGTTGTGATTCCTCCAAATAAGCTCGTCCGGAATCTGCAGAAGTTTTTCCCACAATCAAAAATGACTTAAATGGTAGTGAATTGGCTTGGTGTGGTTTGATGTTGGACAAGATCCAAAACCAAAGTCAGGAAAACACGTTTTTTCACTCTCTCTCTCTGTCTTTCTGCCGATCTTCTTCGGGAAAAGATGAGCCACCAAGTCAAGGCAGAGGCTATGCGACTTCAGTTTCACGGCTACCTTATGACCAACTCTTGATCACCAGGTAAGTGATGTTGGGGTGAGCCTGAGCACGTAATTTGCAAATGGTCGTGAATCCATGCAACTTATCTGAGGTAGTTGAAAGCTATTTCGCTTCTATTGCCGTCTTGGGTCTCTCATACTACTTTAGGCCAGGGATGTACGGTTTCAATAGTTTTTCACTTTCTTTGGGACACGAGGTGACCTTATTGCTGGTTTTATGTTGTTTTTTCTTTTGGTTCTGTTTATGTTGTTTGGTGCGAGGATAGATCAGCTTTGAAACTGGTTGATGCTGTTTTGTGTCTAGTTGTGGGATTGCCTTTGATGGAAGACTTTTGGATTTTGTCTCGCAAAAAAAGGGGAAAGTGATTTTTCATTATGATTTCTATCGAGAAATAATAGTGAGGGTGCAATCGTGCGTGATGAACTTAAATTGAATTAAAATTAATTTTCAATTTATATGATGATATGCGGTTATGATGTTTTGAGCCTACAAAAAACTTAAAAAAAAAAATGAAAGGAATGTGGAAACAGTGAAAAGACAGATTTTGACTTGCACTTTGTGAATTTTAAATCCAAATGGCGTGGAATAAGATGTCAGCATTAAACTTGCCAGCAAAAGTGTCACCACATGTGATGGAATGTGTTGTCAAAGTTTTAGCATTTTGAAACCTTTTACTTTTTGTTGAATGTGAAAGGTTCGAAAATTGACTTGGCATCGAATTAGTCGCACGAACTTGATCTTATGGTGTGAATTGCTTATATTGTTATTAAAGTATTTTTAATTTTTGAGAATCCTCCTTCAATACAAGAAAGATAGACATTTTTGTGGAATGAAATACAGTAAGGCTGATTTTTTTTCAAATCGAAAGAAGGGTAGGTATTACAGAAACTTATGTTGTAGATTTCTGGATGCCATCCTACAAAATTCGCCATTTTGTAAAAACGCAAATCGCACAGGTCCGCTGCACCAAAATGTGCTGAACATCGCTCATTTTGATGAAAATATTATTGGCGTATCTCTTTTTATAGTTCCTCTAATCAGCTAAACAGACTTAAAAAGAAAATCTTAATATCTGTGGATACATTGTTTCCCCGTTGCGTCGGCTCACAAGGATCAAGCACTGATTTTAAATTGATACCCAAGAACATGTCTCCTCCTCCTCTCCAAAATATGAGGATTTGAAAGCGCCCAGAAAAGCAGGTTATGCAATTCTGAAGTAACCTTTTCTTTTATTTGTTCAATAATTGCGATCTACTTAGAAATAACAAACTCATGGTCATTTTTTTGGATAAAGCCTATCTTTAAAAGAAAAATATTTTTTTTTTCAAAAACAGGTATTAACGGTACCTGCCACAGAACGGTTTTTCAAAATTCCGATTTTCTCCCTCGTGATTCAATCAATTTCAATCATTTTTTTTTACATAAAAGCTTTTAAGTTGGCGTAATAATGCTTAGTAAAAAAAATTTCGAAAGCTATTTTTCATTTTTTTCGAAAACTACTCAATATTTTTTTTTCAAAATTTAGTATTTAGATTCAAAAATAATATCTTAAGAATGGCGTACTAATTTTTGTTTTTATAAAAGTCGTTGCAAAATTGTATATAGAAAAAATTGTTTTTTTAAGAACGGCTCTAACGATTTTCAATTTTTTTTATTTTTTAAAAATGAAAGAAAAGAAAGAAATCAAATTGCATACTTCATTGAAAGGTTAAATTCATTAAAGAAGCTCTTTTTTTAGTCATTTTAAAATCAAATTCTCTTCTATTTTTTTTTTAAACTGTGATCTGTGCGATCTAGTCGTGCAATTTTTTTTCTTACAGTTGGCACCCAGATAAAAATCCTGAGACATGTTCACAGTTGGTCTTCATGGCTATTCAGTATTAGTTGTCTTTTGGAACCTTAGCATAAAAGCATACAAAATGGTTTATGAAGGTCGATCATTTTCGAAATTATTTTGAATAATGACACCGCCTTAAACTTTCACATGCATAAATTTTGTAATTTCAATATCAACAAAATTGCACTGCAACATTGCAATTATATGTGAAGGTTCGTCTTTGCCATCAAATCAAAGTGAGAGATAAAACGCCTCTAACGTTTAACCATGCCAAAGACTTCCTTTAAACTCAAGCTAAACAAACTTCACATGGAGGAGCACACGGCTATCACCTTGCGCGGCAACGAAGGTTTCAGCTTCTACCTCAATTCAGTTTGGTTTTTGCTTGCTATTCGAGTTTAATGACTGCAAGTATAACTTATACGATACCACCGGCAATGTTTTCATATCTTGATAGTTTATCTACCTACGACTGACTTGTATACCTATCATGAGTCTTTTCTAGAGAAATAACGTGTTTTATTTATATTTTTTTTTTTACTCTGTAATTGTTTCATTAATAAAACAAAACCGCGAAAAACATTCACGGATTTGTTTTACTACTTTTTCGTATGCTGCTAGATAGTTTTGTTGTTGTTTTGTTTACTAGCAGAATATGGGTGTGTGACAGACATAATAATAACAAAAATAAAGGAGAGCAGAATAAAATATGTACAATAAAAAAAAAAATCCAATAGAAATTTATACGAAAGGTGCTTCAGGGTACCAGTCTTTTAAAAATGAAGGAAATAAAAGCAAGAGTAATGCGAGAAGTGGTAATGTTTTTGTGATTTGGTCAAATGAAAGCAGTATAATTATTTTCAATTTGTCATGCTTAATTGAACCTACTGACGAAAAAAAAAAATCGCAACATATTCGTACGTTCCTTCGTAATAATTGATTTTTAGGTCGATTTAATGGATAAATGTTATTATTATGGTTTAAGCACACCTCATATGGTACAACAACAACCACACGAAATAAATTATAAACATTAAACAACTGAGCAAATTGTGGTTTCGTGGAAAATTGGTTATTTGTTTGCCCCAGGGAATTTAAAGGAGCGAAAGTGTTAGGGGATTAATTGATGCTATCAATCATACTTTAATTGGATATCGATTATTTTGATGCATATAGGAAGAGCTACTCAAACAATATACCCGCCCAACATTCCTTACCCGTTCCATGTATCTGAATGTATCTGATATGGAATTCAAGTTTAAGTTTCTTGCAAACCTTAAAGATAAAATATATAATGGTCCATGCGAAGAAATCTTTTATGAATTTGACTTTAAAAAACTTAAAAAAAAAAATATAAATTTCAATTTTTTTAAACCCAAATTAACAATAAAATAATTAATTAATGCATTGGACCTGAAAACTAAAGGAGAATGATTCGAAGTGGCCCACCTTGTTATATGAGTTATCTTTCAGTGCATAATTAATTCTGAGCTAAGACCAGGTACGGAGAAATAATGTTAGCTCTTAGTGCTAACTCTGAAGTAGTTTTTCAGTAAATGATTATTATGTTAAAATTAGGGTGCGATTCTATGGAAATCAATATTTCTTTTTCAAACACACAGATAGCATTTACCAATAAAATGGGAATTTCGTTACTCGCTTGGAAAAAAATCCCTTATTTCTACAGTGAAAGGATGATTTTCATAGCGTCTCATTTCAAATGAATAAGTTTTTTTTTTTCAATAAATTGGATCTTATACATTTTTTTCCTCATTATTTTATTCTTAAAAATTTTTTTCTTAAAACGAGAACACTTTTTGTATTTTTTTTTTTTTTTTGAAAAGTAATTTTTTTTTTCAAAATTTATTTTTTAGATGTTGATAAGTAATAGGTATCTTGAAAATGGCTTACCAAATTTGTTTTGAGAAATCGTTTAAAAAAATTTTAATAAAAAAATATTTTTTTTTTTTTAAACGGCTCGATAGATTTTTTTGAAAAAAAAATCGTTATAGAAGAAATCATATCAAAGAAGAAATCATAATCAAAATCGTTTGAGCCGTTTTCAAGAAAACTCGAATAATGAGATATTCAAAAACAAAATAAAGCAACTTTCGAAATTACATAAAAATCATCTCTACTAAATTTTAAGACAATCCGTTCACGCATTTGGGCAGTGGAAATGTGTAAAGATGGACGCCAGGACGCACAGACGCACAGACCGACGGAAGGCATGACGAAAACTACTTTTTTAGTCTTCTCCATCATCGTAATGTTGGTTTTGATTAAAACCTCGAAAGATTTTTTTGACACGAAACCAAAACTTGCCCTTTAGAGTAAGTAAAAATTGAATGCCATATTCAAAAAAATATTAAATTAAAAATTGAAAAAAAAATAATCATTGACACGTTTTCAAAAAATCGATTCTTGAAAAACTTTTCCTTGAAACTTTTTTAAAAACAAAAAAAAATTTTTGGAAAATTTTGATATAAATTGATTTTAAAAAAATGGTAAGAACCTTTTGTGTAAAAATTGTCATCGAAGTCAGTTAAGTTATTTACTTGAAAATAAGAAAAACCGAAAATTTGTCTATGGATGGGGGGTACCATTATTAACCAATGAATCTGTTTTTTTTTTTTTTTTTTTAATTAAAAAGGACTAACTTTTTAAATGTAGTAGGTACCTTCACATAAAAATTTTAATCAAAATCATTGGAGTTATTTTTGAAAAAATAAGTTTTTCCATTTTCTTCATAATGTACCCTTAATTTTGGTCCTAAAACAATCTCTGTGGATCCACTTAAAACCCTTAGCTACTAAGTTTGAAATAAATCGCTTAAGTGACTTAGGCTTTTGAGGCAGTTTTCTTTTGTTCCTGCTCCTTTCGACATGGTCTTGAACTTGCATGGAACTTGAATCGAATTCCTACTACTTACTTTTTGAAAGTTAGATTGCTTATACTGCTAATTTGTTGTTGCATTATCTTGATGGACGTTTCGCCAATTAAATCAAATTTGGTGTTGAATGACAATAACAATGAGATTTTTTCTAGAGGCACAAAAAATAAGTAAAATTTACATTAGTAATCCCAAACTTGCACCTTTACTATTAAAATATGTATTGATTTTTTTTTCAAAAATGTTGAGAAGCAAATATTTCTTGCTTTGGATACTGCTTTTATGCTGAAAATCAATTCCAATCAATTGGAACAATAAGGTTTTAAAATACCTAAAATTTAAACATATTACCTTAATTTTCCTAACCCTACACCATTTGGCGTTAACGGATGTCTATTTATCTTGACTCTAACCAATAGTGATCTTGTTTACAAATTTGCAACGCAAACAACTTCGACGGCTTATCTTAGCTATATGGCTGGAGGAGCTTGATGATTAAGGTAAGTTAGCAAGACTAAAATTATATAATTTGTTTAGTAAAAAGGTTACAAATACGCCATAGTGTACGGTTAATTCTATATCTTGTGAGTTCTTACAGAAGACAACTATACTAACACGGGAAAATTTAAATACGTGTTTTATTTGCATTTTATGACATTTTTGGTAAAAAGACAAATTTTGAAAAAACAAATTCTTAAATAACTATACCTAGTTTTTTTATTCTATAGATACACGTAGTAATGATGCAAATATTGCAGTGACTTTCAAGAAGCATTATATTAATGTTTTTTAGGTCTATTTTCATCATATACTGCCTAATTTGTCTATTTTTTGTCACTTGCCATGTTCCATAAAGCTGCTTATTTATGTGACCAACATCAATCAACAACATGAACAATAATATTGACGAAATAAAGTGATTTATTTGTTTAAACTTTTAAATACTCATACAAAATTGCATTTGTTTCCGATCTCCCAGTATACCGCTTGCCATTAAAGTGTCAACACAACAAACTATGTTTCATGCTAGATCATATCCGCTTATGCGTCTATTAACCTCTCATTATTATTCGAACCCATGACACCGCACAAAAAACAGTCCATGTGTGTTGTCATCATCATCACTTTCGTCGTGGTTTCGTTTGTATTCAAAGTTGTTATGCGGCGGCGGCGGCTTACCATCAAGGATTCCAATAGCTGTGTACGACTTTCCACCGCGTGTACCAGTGTACGTACGAACACTCTACAATTATATTGCCAAGATGACAAAAATTTACGATGCCATTTTTGTCCGAAAGTCTTTTTCTTCGGCGCGAAGTGAGTTTTGATTTTCCTTCTGCCATTTTGTTGTGTGCATCACCAACAGTCGCAATCTCAATCTCACAGCTAGCTGAGAAAACATTCACGGCTATGATATTCTCTACATAGAGTCAGACTTGGTTTTTATGTGTTTTTTTTGCCGCACCTTGGCTCTGCTGTCCAGAGATCTCTTAGAAGAGAGTGTTTATTGCAATTGATGATGACGATTATGACTGTGATCGTCATGACGATCATTAATAACTACTTTGCATGGATCATTTGAAATGGCAGCATGGCATAAAACTTGATGTTCCAAAGTTTACTGACACCATACTAGTGTACAGTTGTTGTTATTGGAGGAAGAAAAAAAAAAAAAAGTGGTGCACCGTGGTCGATGTTGGTAATTAAAGTGTAATTATCTGCGTATGTTTTGTTATTAATTGTTTCTTAAGAATGAAAGTGTCAAGTAGATTGTGTTGTGTCATATTTATAATTTTGTTCACTTTCAGTTTGCTGGATATTAGATAACATCAATTGCAATGTAGTACGATTATTATTTAACTGCCAGAGGTCATAGATCTAATAGGAATGTTTGGACATATTGCTAATAAGGAACTTTACATGGGAGATGACCCAATACAATGTTAATATTAGACCAAATTAAGTCGAATAATAATTACACAAATCATGATTTCGATTAAATCGAAAAACAGAACGTTTATTAAATAAAATGCACTACTGGGTCGCATGTACTTGCTCATATAGATCAAGTTACTATCTATGCTAAGCCTTTTTAAAAAATTGTAAATGCAGTTTCGGAAAATAAATTAAAAAAGCATAAAAACGATTTTCAAATGACTAAAACAGCTTCTTAAATGAATTTAACCTGAAAACGAAATATGCAATTTGATTTCCCCTTTAATGATGCATTTTTAGAAAATAAATTTTGATAGAGCCGTTTAGAGCCGTTTTTTTAAAAAAACAATTTTTTCCATATAAAACTATGCAAGGAGATTTATAAGAAAAAATTGGTACGCCATTTTTAAAATATTTTTAATCAACATCTAAAAACTAAATTTTGAAAAAAAAATATTGAGTAGTTTTTGAAAAAATGATTTTTCAGAAAAAATTCAACTATTTTTTAAAAATCCAAAAAAATAATTTTCGAAATTTTTTTGTACTAAAAACTATTACGACAACTTAAAAGCTCTCATGTAAAAATAAAATGCACGACTGGATCGCACCAACTTGCTCATGTAGTGCAAAGCTATTTTATGTATTAACTTTGAAAATTTTAGCATTTGGTGTGGGTAGGTATTGAGAGATATGCACAAATAAGCAAAAATTAATATTTTTTTTTTAAAACGGGAACACTTTTTGGATTTTTTTTGAAATTTTTTTAATAAAAAAATATTTTTTTCATAAAAAAAAACGGTTCGATAGATTTTTTTGAAAAAAATTTTAAAAATTTATCGTTATTGAAGAAATCATATCAAAAAGTTTAATCAAAATCGTTTGAGCCGTTTTCGATAAAATTCGAATAACTCAAAAATGTTGTATGGGAGGTACTCGTTCTAGATGAGATATTCAAAAACAAAAAAAAAAAAAAACAACTTTCGAAATTACGTAAAAATCATCTGTACCAAATTTGAAGAAAATCCGTCCATGCGTTTGGGCAGTAGAGAAGTGTACAGATGGACGCACAGACGTACAGACGCACAGACCGACGGACCGCATAACGAAAACCACTTTTTCGGACTTCTCCATCATCGTAATGTTGATTTTGATTAAAACCTCAAATTTATTTTTTGACACGAAACCAATACTTGAGTCGAATTGATAACCTTTTTCTTTTTTGAAGTCAGTTAATAAGGAGTTATTCTGACTTTTTTTTCACATTTTCCTAACAGCTAGACTAATTTCTTTACAAAAAAAGCAAGAACAAAAAATTTCAATTCCGAAAAATAAAATAAAAGGTTAAAAATAGTTGAAAATAATTAATAACCATACAGTTTATTTTAGCACCCCTTACTGCTTCCAAATGATACTTGACGCAATGGCCTTAACTCTTATTAATATAATTTTGCTACTAAGCGTAATGAATACCACTTGACATACCTACAAAATTGAAGTTTGCGAAAATTTTTAAATTTGTTTTTTTTTTTTTTTGTTTCCTTTTACTTTAGTGCTTAGGTATGAACATGAAATATTTCCTTTGTTGTCGTATATCTTAAAACATGTCATTACGTCATGCAACGTTGGTTGAGCATTCAAATTAAACATATCATTATGGAAATGTGAATGTGTCTCTTGTGACACTTTGATTTGATTTGAGTTAATAAACATCGTTACTTTTTTTGTTAATATCATTTTAATTTACATCTAGTTGAGGTAAATTATTTTAATGAAACTACAAATGCGAAAATTTTAACAAAAACAACATCAATAAGAAAAACAGATTTTTGACATGATGCATTGTTAAGTTTAAGTGTCAAGGTGTCGCAGTAAATATGAGCCTTAAATTGCTTACTTAAGGCTTAGTTGCTTGTTTTTTTTTGTTTTTTTTTTTCACTTCGTTAACTGTTTAAACTGTTTGATAAAATATGATTAATTTATTAAACCACTAACATGTTGGAAAACACCCTTGACAGAAGATTAAGAAATTTCACAGTTCTGTCAGTTTAAAAAGTTACACACGGTTAAGTCATACCAGATCTGTGTCATTACATAACAAATATATAATTTTAGGCAATTGTTGCTTGCTGCTGATGGCCATAATATATATTTCCTATATTTCCTAACGGCAGCTGTATGATATTTTTTTACAACGATTTTTTTCTTGAAACATTATTATTTATAAAACTGCATTGTTATTGCACATTTTTTCGAAAACATCCCCAGGACATGCTAACTGTATCATCATCAATACTATGACCGGGCTTCATGTTACCTACTTTTAATATAAATCGGTTACTTCTTCCACAAGAACATTGCTCCCGGCTCTTCGACTATAGCGTTTTCTACATCGAGACTTAGGCTATTAAAAGACTGCTTTGATTTTGCACTGCTTTTCTTAGATAATCGATAATTTTGTTTCAAAATTCGAAGGACTTTTTTGTATGTAATTGTTTTCCAATGGTAACAACTTTCATTTACCGCCAAGCAAATACTCGACAGGATACACGTAAATCAATTTTTCCAGATATATTTAAAACAATAAATTTTATATAAGTACTCAGTTCAAAATTTTTGACAAATCGTTAGAGGTTTGATAAGAAGCTTGAATTTATGTTCCCATAATGTTATACAACTGTTCTACCATAAATGTTTAAATTTTAAACATTGAATGAAAGTTCAATGACAGAAATAAATGACCAGTGTAGACACAAACATTATAAAAGTATGTAAGTAATATTTTTTTTTTTTATGTAACTAAATCACACGAAAGATTTGTTGGTCAAAAATTATGAAGTCTCAAAGAAAACGAAAATTATAAACTGAAAATGAAATGATTTTTAATGATTTGAACTTTTGATATGTTAAATGGAGGTTAGAGTGCCAATGCCTTTCAGAAAATGCTGCTTGGAATTATTTAATAAAACAAAGTAAACACAGCTCTGACTTATGATATTATTTATATGTCAGAGAGGCCAGTTTATAACAGCTATTTATTATCTTACGATGTACGAAAGTACTTAGGTATAGAGCAAGGTAAGGGTTATTTAGTTAAGTCCAGCATGAGATAAAATTTATCAAACTTGACATTACAAAAATTATTATTTTGTTTACATTTAAATATGTTTTTTTTTCAAAAAAAGCCCTTGCGATCTTTGAATGAACATAAAACACTTAATGAAATATATGTATACATATATCATCAAAAACATTTTTGTATAAATTTGAATACACTAGCCTATACAAAATCAATTTGGTTGTTTTTACAAACAAAAAAATACTTTCTCCATTACTTTTTTTATGATGAATTAGAATGCTTATTTAGAAATATTTTATTAAACAACTTTTGAGATATTCTCGTTCGAAAAAGAGAGATTTTTCTTCTTTTCGGAGCTATATTAGAAATTTTAACGTGGAGTAATTTGGTTCAACTAATTTTGAAAAAAAAAAAAAAATAATTTTAATTTTTCTGATATCTCGTTTCATTTGCGAATATTTTACCTCAATTAATATTTATTCTTTGTATTGCTTTTAAAAGTTCAATAAAAATGCTTTCAATTTATTTAATTTTTCCAATATATTTTAAGGAGAGTATCCTCATCATCAGGGTCTATTGTACTTATGTTAGTACTTCTATAAATATTAATTAAATATTCAATTTCAGCAAAACAAAAATTTGAAATATAATTTTACCTCAAGTCAAAATTATATCCTTGAGCTGTTGCTTCAATTGACTGGTCAACAAATATAATTTTTTTTTTATTTTATTTTATTAAAAATGATATTTATACTACATGTTACAATATAACCTCGGAAACAGCAATACAACAGATTTTTTTTTGTTTCATAACATTTAATTTTACGAAATTGCTGTTTTTACTTTAGTAAGAATATCCTTTAAACGCTTAATCATAAAAATATATAACTCATCATAGAAGGTCCTTCCAACTTTGCAAACTCTTTTTTAACAACCCATGCAAAGTTCTATATTGAAGACATTTTTGTTTTTTTTTTAAAGCACCATATTTTTCCTCCGAAAATCGATCTTTTGAAATTCCATATCATAATAATCATTTCAAGAATCTGATTTTAGGGGTCAGCAGTGTTTATACTTAGATTAAATTGTCTGTTTCAAATCGTTCAAAACCAACAAAAAAAAAAACAAAAACTAAACCAGCATTTTTCGAAAAATACCTCAAAGTAAAAATGTGCAATTTGAATGTAGAAAAACGTAGGGAACGTCAATGCAGAGCACAAGCTGGTAATAGCTCAAAAATGTTGTATGGGAGGTACTCGTTCTAGATGAGATATTCAAAAACAAAAAAAAAAAAAACTTTCGAAATAACGTAAAAATCATCTGTACCAAATTTGAAGAAAATCCGTCCACGCGTTTGGGCAGTGGAGAAGTGTACATATGGACGCACAGACGCACAGACCGACGGACGGCATAACGAAAACCACTTTTTCGGACTTCTCCATCATCGTAATGTTGGTTTTGATTAAAACCTCAAATTTATTTTTTGACACGAAACCAATACTTGAGTCGAATTGATAATCTTCTTCTTTTTTGAAGTCAGTTAATAAGGAGTTATTCTGACTTTTTTTTCACATTTTCCTAACAGCTAGACTAATTTCTTTACAAAAAAAGCAAGAACAAAAAATTTCAATTCCGAAAAATAAAATAAAAGGTTAAAAATAGTTGAAAATAATTAATAACCATACAGTTTATTTTAGCACCCCTTACTGCTTCCAAATGATACTTGACGCAATGGCCTTAACTCTTATTAATATAATTTTGCTACTAAGCGTAATGAATACCACTTGACATACCTACAAAATTGAAGTTTGCGAAATTTTTTAAATTTGTTTTTTTTTTTGTTTCCTTTTACTTTAGTGCTTAGGTATGAACATGAAATATTTCCTTTGTTGTCTTATATCTTAAAACATGTCATTACTTCATGCAACGTTGGTTGAACATTCAAATTAAACATATCATTATGGAAATGTGAATGTGTGTCTCTTGTGACACTTTGATTTGATTTGAGTTAATAAACATCGTTACTTTTTTTGTTAATATCATTTTAATTTACATCTAGTTGAGGTAAATTATTTATAATGAAACTACAAATGCGAAAATTTTAACAAAAACAACATCAATAAGAAAAACAGATTTTTGACAAGATGCATTGTTAAGTTTAAGTGTCAAGGTGTCGGAGTAAATATGAGCCTTAAATTGCTTACTTAAGGCTTAGTTGCTTGTTTTTTTTTTACTTCGTTAACTGTTTAAACTGTTTGATAAAATATGATTAATTTATTAAACCATTAAAATGTTGAAAAATACCCTTGACAGACGATTAAGAAATTTCACAGTTCTGTCAGTTTAAAAAGTTACACACGGTTAAGTCATACCAGATCTGTGTCATTACATAACATAACACAAATATATAATTTTAGGCAATTGTTGCTTGCTGCTGATGGCCATAATATATATTTCCTAACGGCAGCTGTATGATATTTTTTTACAACGATTTTTTTCTTGGAACATTATTATTTATAAAACTGCATTGTTATTGCACATTTTTTCGAAAACATCCCCAGTACATGCTAACTGTTACATCATCAATACTATGACCGGGCTTCATGTTACCTACTTTTAATATAAATCGGTTACTTCTTCCACAAGAACATTGCTCCCGGCTCTTAGACTATAGCGTTTTCTACATCGAGACTTAGGCTATTAAAAGACTGCTTTAATTTTGTACTGCTTTTCTTAGATAATCGATAGTTTTGTTTCAAAATTCTAAGGACTTTTTTGTATGTAATTGTTTTTTAATGGAAACAACTTTCATTAACCGCCAAGCAAATACTCGACAGGATACACGTAAATCAATTTTTTCAGATATATTTGAAACAATAACGGCCAATTCAAGATTTTTGACAAATCGTAAGAGGTTTGATAAGAAACTTGAATTTATGTTCCCATAATGTTATACAACTGTTCTACCATAAATGTTTAAATTTTAAACATTGAATGAAAGTTCAATGACAGAAATAAATGACCAGTGTAGACATAAACATTATAAGAGTATGTAAGTAAAATTTTTTTTGTTTTTGTTTTTATGTAACTAAATCACACGAAAGATTTGTTGGTCAAAAATTATGAAGTCTCAAAGAAAACGAAAATTTTAAACTGAAAATGAAATAATTTTTAATGATTTGAACTTTTGATATGTTAAATGGAGGTTAGAGTGCCAATGCCTTTCAGAAAATGCTGCTTGGAATTATTTAATAAAACAAAGTAAACACAGCTCTGACTTATTATGTCAGAGAGGCCAGTTTATAACAGCTATTTATTATCTTACGATGTACAAAAGTACTTAGGTATAGAGCAAGGTAAGGGTTATTTAGTTAAGTCCAGCATGAGATAAAATTTATCAAACTTGACATTACAAAAATTATTAAGGTACAGCTTTTTGCTTACATTTAAATATGTGTTTGAAGCCCTTGCGATCTCTGAATGAACATAAAACACTTAATGAAATATATCATCAAAAACATTTTTGTATGAATTTGAATACACTAGCCTATACAAAATCAATTTGGTTGTTGGTACAAACAAAAAAATACTTTCTCCATTACTTTTTTTATGATGAATTAGAATGCTTATTTAGAAATATTTTATTTAACAATTTTTGAGATATTCTCGTTCGAAAAAGAGAGATTTTTCTTCTTTTCGGAGCTATATTAGAAATTATAACGTGGAGTAATTTGGTTCAACTAATTTTGAAAAAAAAAAAAAATTAGTTTCTTTTGAATTTGGTTTTAATTTTTCTGATATCTCGTTTCATCTGCGAATATTTTACCTTAATTAATATTTTTATTCTTTGTATTGCTTTTATAAGTTCAATAAAAATGCTTCCAGTTTATTTAATTTTTCCAATATATTTTAAGAAGAGTATCCTCATCATTAGGGTCTATTGTACTTATGTTAGTGCTTCTATAAATATTAATTAAATATTCAAGTTCAGCAAAACAAAAATTTGAAATATAATTTTACCTCAAGTCAAAATTATATCCTTGAGCTGTTGCTTCAATTGACTGGTCAACAAATATAATTTTTTTTTTATTTTATTTTATTAAAAGTGATATTTATACTACTTGTTACAATATAACCTCGGAAACAGCAATACAACATATTTTTTTTTTTTCATAACATTTAATTTTACGAAATTGCAGTTTTTACTTTAATAAGAATATGTTTTTAAACGCTTAATCATAAAAATATATAACTCATCATAGAAGGTCTTTCAAACTTTGCAAACTCTTTTTTAACAACCCATGCAAAGTTCTATATTGAAGACCTTTTTGTTTTTTTTTTTAATCACCATATTTTTCCTCCGAAAATCGATCTTTTGAAATTCCATATCATAATAATCATTTCAAGAAATTGATTTAAGGGGTCGGCAGTGTTTATACCTAGATTGAATTGTCTGTTTCAAATCGTCCAAAACCAACAAAAAAAATAACCAAAAACTAAACCAGCATTTTTCGAAAAATACCTCAAAGTAAAAATGTGTAATTTAAATGTAGAAAAACGTAGGGAACGTCAATGCAGAGCACAAGCTGGTAATAGGAAGTGGGCTTTGTTTTAGTGACATTACTGTCGAATTAAAGCTGTAGCCGTTTCGAGACGAGTATAGAGACCGGCATCTAATTTTATCTTCTATGTATGCGCTAATCTCGCAACAATTCAAGAACAACTCGACCAATTTAGACATTTTTTTCTTGTTGTTGTTGTGTTGTTGCGGGTCAACTAGAATATTATTAAAAGCTCTTCAAATTAAATTCTTTGTATGCTTCCTAAGTTTTGATCGGATATGCTAGGCCATATCCAATGAAATGATTGATTTTGCCATCCATTACGTTTTTCTCAATATTTGTATAGTGGTATAAAAAAAAATTACATAATGTTGTAACCTGGTATTTCAGCTAAATTAAGAAGACACCTAGATCTTTAAAATCCGAGAACAAACAAAAAAGTTACAAATTTTATAAGCGAACCATCTCAAGTCCATTTGTGACTCAACGGTACCGTTTCCACTGGTGGCTGGTCGATTTGAGACGACCAAAGCAGACAATTTTGTTGAATTTTGATAAAACTCTTTTCAAGTTTTTGAATGTTTTATAGCATGTACAATTATGAGTGATATATCAAATTAAAGGTAATTTAATCGTGTCATAAGCTTGAATTATAATTTTATGTGGGCCATGTAAATAGTAACTGAGCACCGCGTAAAAAAAAACCTTTTTACCGTTATCTCGGCAGGCAGACTACAAAGAATTGTGAAATTTTGTAATTTTGTAAGTTGAAAGTAATTTTCAACTTGAAATATTGTTTTTTTAGAATTTTTTTCTAAACTAAAAGTGATCATCATTTCAATTTATCTATTCAATTCATCTATTTAAATTCTATTTCATAATTCTAACCCATCTAGTTTTCGAGATGTACAAAAAGTTTTTTTGACTTTAACCCCATTTTGCCCTAACTTCTCGGTGGAATTTTAAAAAAATCCAGTTTTATCGGAATCTAATCTTATACCACCTATGTTTTGGTGTATTTATTTTTTTCTATCACTTCTTATAGCATAGAAAATGAATCAGTCAGCTTATCAATAACAATAGCCGTCTTCTGTAATTTATTAAATTTATTGTGTTGCGCACAAAATGCAAAATAAAAAATAAATAAACCCAGTTTAAAATGTAAGTGTGTTGTAACTGTTAACCTACTTATAGTCAATGTGAGAAAAAACAGTAATAATTGGCTGACAAAATCTGTGTGTTTTTCCTTGTTGAAATTTTTTTTTTATAAACGCCGGTAAGGAAGTGTAACTCAAGTAAACTCAAGTTCAAAGTAAATAGTGGCTGTATTTTAAGGTATTATTTATAAGCAGACATAAGGAAATATGGGACATTTTTTTGCAGTTTATCTTCCATCATAATGTCATCATTTGTACTGACTTTTTCAATAAAAAATTCATTTTCAGTGAACCTCCCACTCATATACAAATGCTTCCGACTAAATTGCATTAAGTATCTCTTTCGGAGTTCCAACTCCAATTTCAAAATTTGTTTATTTTATCGTTTTCGGAACAATTTGTATGCCCTTTTTATTTTCCTAATGTAAAATATTTGTCAATTTTTTCTCCGTATGCAAAACAACCTTTTCTTTTTCATTTTTTCCGTTAAATTAGAATTTATTTTAATGGAAAATACTCTTATGTAAGATTGTTAAAATGATAGATTGATACCTTCTGTAATTAAAATATATTATTCATTCAGACTACTTTTTTTTTTTTTTTTTTTTTTGAAAATTCTCATAATTTGAATAAAAAAAAAATATTTTCAATGTGTCAAAAGGTCCGCAGGTCCACATTTACTTCCGCTTTCTTCTTGTCTATCCAAATTTAATTCAAATCCACAGTAATTTGTTGAATTTTTATTTAATTGCAGCTCAAGCTTCGGTCTAAGCTCCTAACTCTATTTAACCATCTGATTTCCATATATTTTGACCCCCACCTTCTCCAAAGTATAATGTTCAATCTAGATACCTTGCCTTAGCCCTTTCAGTCTACCCAAAAACTTAAGTTATGACAACAAAAAATATATAGTTTCCGCAAAAAGATTGCTGCAGTGTGTCTGAAATATTTTCTCAATTCCATCTAAGCTTTGACTTTCATTATTCTCATGTGCCATCTTCTGGATAGCAAGCAACCTTTGCCTTTTTGGAGACTTTGGAAAACTGAAATCTGTGATGTTGTTTTCTTCTTCTTTGTAAACAATGAGGAAATCTCCGATTAATTTTGCTACTGTGTGTGAAAAGCGCATAATTCCAAGGTAGTCGGTGAGTTTTCACTTTTTCCTTGTCAATCTATAGAACTTGCCAAGGCAAAAAAGTCTGCCGCAGAAGACCGCTAAAAAATAATAACAAACAAAAAACAGAAAAAAAAACAAGCTAGCATCAAAACAGAAGAATAGTTGATTAGTGTGTGGGAAGAATGTCAGGTGAGAGAAGTTTGTTTTTCTTATATTTCATTTCCCATTCACCTTGATGATGATCTTTGGCTGAGGGGTTCGTCATCGTCGTCATTGAATTTTTGAGTGTTAGATTCCTCGAGACTGCCTCAAGCTTGTTTGTCATGATCGTGGAAAGCACTTGCCTGTGAGAGATGATTTCTTTTTTTTTTTTTTTTTTTTTTTATTCTTCGAAATCATGATTTGATTGAAATTGTGCACCTCAAGACCTAGATAGTTGAAAGATTTTCTCAAATTAAATATTTCTGTGTGATATGGATCCATAGAGAATAGATATTGATTTTAAAGACAAGCTATGTAATTAATTAAGAAATAATTGTATTTCTGAAGTGAAAACACATGCGTTGGGCAGTTACATCCAAGGAAACGAAATTATTTCGAAATAAAAACAACTAAAAAAAAAAATGATTATATACTTGAAATTGCATTATGCATGAATTTTTATATATAAAGTTATTTTTTAACAGCTCAAACGAATCTCAATTTGCTTGTTTATTTTTTAAATGTAACTTTTTAAACCAAATAAAATGAATTCAACATTTTTTCATAACAACTTTGGGCGAAATACATAATACTCAATCGCTGGGCGTTAGTGTCGCATAAACTCAAGAAATGATCGACCGATTTAAATGATTTTTTTTTAGATTTATTGTCTTAAGCCATGGGTGGTTTAGGAGAAAAGACATTTCAGAAAATCCTTGAGGAAAAGCAGGAAAACTGAAAAAGTATAAATTTGCTTTTTTTTTTTGTATAGGAATCTACATTATGTATTCAATATAAAAATCACTGTTTGTTTGATTTTTACTCAATCGACTCGAGATATTAAAAGATAAACTAGATATTACAAAAAAAATTGGAAAATTATGTACGTAAACTCCGCAAAGATTTCTGTGTTAGAAAAAAGCGTGGCATACTGGAGAAAGATTTCGTTATACATATTTCGGAAAATTACCAGGGAAGTCGTTAAAAAAGCATTTAATACCACGGTAAAAAGCTATAGATCCCGCGGAAAAAAGTGACGAAAAGTCGTGGAATAGGTTAACCATAAAATGAAAAATGCGAAATACCAAGGACTATTGCGGAGAATACCTTGAAAATAAAGGTGATATACTGTTGAAAGATCCCAGAATATAGCAGAAAATAGCATAGGAAGTCATGAAAAAAAATGGAAAGAAACGAAAACAGTCCTGAAAAAAGGATCGAGGTCGCGAATAAAAGCGTGAATAGTCAGACAGAATTTGATGGTAGCTGAATAAGCAACACGGCAAAAATGTTTAATACTACAGAAAGAATAAGAAAATAGCATGGGAAGTCATGAAAAAGGAATAAGAACCACGGGAAAACAATATTATACCTTGAAAAAAAGAAGATATTCATGGAGAAGGGCATGGGAATTCGTGAAGAAGCTTGTTAGGTCGTCGGTAAAAACCAGGGAATAGGAACTGGTGAAAAAAACTTTGAAACAATGCGCTTTCAACGCTTTTTTCCGTGGTATTCTGCACCTACACTTTTTTTCGGAGGTAATTCACACTTTGTCTACGACTTTTCCATTATTTTTTTTCTTTGCCTTTAGACACTTTTTTTGCCACTTCAAACGCTTCCGCAATGTAAAAACTAACCAACGGACCATTATAACAAAAATTAAAGTATAAGTAGAATTCATTAATCGCTATTTTATTAATGTTTTTTTAATGTTGCACGACTGAAGCTTTTTGCAATATTCCAAATCAAAAAAAAAATTTTTTGTTTTTCTCTAAACTCGATTTTTATCGTTTCGTCCAATACTAAATCAGGCTATTTTGCCTAATTGGATGTTTTATTTTGCCTTTTTTCAAAAATTTTGGTTAAAAAAAAACCCATTCTTGATTATTTCTATCAAACGTTTTCGAAAAAAATAATTTCAAAGCAAATAAATAGAACAAAAATAAAAAAGTTGTGGGCAAAATCTGTTTTATGAGGAAAACTGCTATTAATTGTATCTACCATAATAGTTATACACACATAATCAAAGTATTTGTATATTTAAAAAATATTGAACTTTTTGTTTGAATCAATTTTATGAAATTAGGTGAGTAAATTCTTTTTTCAGAAATTTGTATTTATATGTTTATTCATTTCATTTTTAAATAGGATAACTATACTAGCCCAAATAATTAAAGAAACAAGATTTTTTTCTGAATTATTTTAGTGATTTCTATAGAGATACACAGTGATTTGAGATACACAGCAAAAAATGGTCGCATCGGGTTAAATTAAATAGCATTTAAAAGCCTTATTTTTTAAGTTTTTGATGCAACCATTTTTGGCTAAGATACTTTGTTTGGATATCATAAAAATAGTTTTATATTTTTTTCTTTTTTCAAAATTAACACAAATTTTAAATGAAAACAAACAAAAATATTACTAAAGATGTTTTAATATTAAGATAACCTTTACCCATTTGGTTAAAAAAAGAAAATCGAAAATTTGGTAAAGAAGGCTCCAATTTTATTTCAACAGGTTATTAAAAATTAAATTTCCTTGCATATCACAATAAATTATATAATTAAATTTATTTAATAAATTCAGTCCAAGCTGAAAACAATTTTTAAAAAAAGTGATACATATTCAAAGAATACATTTCTGTTTTTCGGTATTTTTCGGGAACAAATATTATTATTTTTGTAGATAATAATGCAATAATATTTAACTTATTAGAGTTTCCAACGTGTGAGGTTAAAAAAAAAACAAATCAGAAATTCAAAAAACTATACGAAAATAAAAAAAATTCCGATCTACGACGAAAGGCGATAGTAAATTTAGTACATACCGTGCGTGCTCTAGAAATTATTTTAAGATTGATTTCGAAGCACCCTAACAATATTTATTTAGTCGTCCAAATTTGTTCAATTGTCATTAGAATTATGAGTCAAAAAAAGTCCATGCAAATATTTTGGATGAAATGTTTTTTTTTTTTTGTATTTTAGAGAGTGAAGAATGGATGGAATTCGTAGATACACCAAGCAATTAAATTTTACTAATAACTTTTATAATTAATGATATTATACGAGCATTTTTTAAAACTTCAAAAAAATAAGATTAACGGGTTTAAAATATGGCCTGCTGATGGAACCAATTCAATGCAAAAATATGAATTTACCTAATCCATATAAAATAGGTAGATATACACGAATTCAAGAAAGCTTATCCTACATATCAGGAACTATAAATTTTGTAATGTTTAAAATGATGTTAAACAAAATCAATGTTAACATTCCAGATTGTTGCTTTTGAATTTAAAATTCCAAGCAATTTTATAAAATTTTTGCCTGCTCCTTCTGCAAAAAAAGTATGTAATTAAATGCAAATGCACCAAGTCAACCACCACTACTACAGCACCATCAACTAGGTACTTAATATTTTTTTTTTTTGTTCACACCTCACTCTCCCCATAAATAATTTGAATCGCATTGTGACTTTATAACTTAAAGGAAACCACATAAACCACAGGAAAAATAAAACATAATAACAGAAAAATTAATATGAATAAAACAAAAAAAAAATACATTACAATGATTCAATCATAGAAATGGAAATTGCACATTTCTTTCATTTTTAATAATATTTTTTTTTTGTCAGCAATCTTTAACGACTATTACACTGTCCTCCCATTTAATTATACTTTCTCTATCACTCAGTGAGAAAATAAAAAAAACTAACAATCAGGGACCCAACAAAAAAAAAACTAATAAAGATACTCCATCTGTCAAATGTTGATGGAAAAATATCTATCAATTTATCATTGGTCATCATTAGATGCTAGCGACCTCTCAAGTTATTTCTTTTTATTGAAACCTAACCCCAAAGTCAGGTCAAATGCCGACAAAGAGGTCAAACTGATGAGGGTAAGTAAAAGTTATAAAGTAATCCGTAACAGAAATCCCCTAAAACCCTGGATAAAACGAGTATTTTTGTACTTATTCCTCTTTTCGACTTACCATAATAGAGCTGGGAAAATCCACAAAAAAGGTTTATACGATATTAAATCCTCAACAGGTATATGTAGATGCAGCAGAGATGGCTTGATAGATTTAAATAGTTTTCTTTTTCCAGGAATATCCAAGATTTTATGTTTTTTTTCTTTTGATTTTATCCACAGAAGAGAAAAAAATACGAGAAAAAAAAATAAGATTTCAAAGGACCTGTAACTCAGGGAGAGGAAAAAAGGTCAATTAAGGGCATGATTTTGTTTATCACTTCCACAGAACTATCTCACACATAAACTGGTAGGTTGGTTTTAGTATAACCTTTTTTTTGTTATTAAATATGTGATGGACTTAGGAAGGTCCTTGTCTCCCGATAGTATTTACAAATTATCTTTTATCACTAAGTTGTTGTTTTGAAATATGAAATTTATTTCTAACAATTCAATAATCATAAGTTTAACCACCCTAATTTCAAACAGGTACACGACAAGTAAAACGGTTACAACGACGACGACAACGTTAAAGATATGAAAAGATCGCATTAAAATCCGACATAGGTCTTGTGCGATTGAAGTAAGGACCGTGAATGGTAGTAAACCGATCGCTTTGAAAATGGAAGTAAAACTGAAAAAGGTAACACAAAACAACATAACCAAATGTATCTAAGAGTCTATACCTGGTGTATTTGCCATCAACATGCAACATTTCTTTTGTAGCAACATTTTGTGTGGTAAGTGGTAACTGGCAAAGAAGAAATGTATTTTTTTGTATTCAAGACCGAGAGGGGAAATTATGTTGCTTTTGGATTTGAAATGTTAAAAGTATGATCAGTTGATCAAGTGATGTATCCTTAAGATACATAAATGTACATTCTAATCATCAATACTATTGCTCCACGAACTAAAAAACTTTAGTGCATTGCTGCATTTGTTTGCTTCAAAACAATAGAATTTTCTAGTAAAAGAAAAGGTTTATAGACATAGGAAGTCATGGTTGTTTTGCATTATGTTTGCTGTGACAGAATTACAATTTGGATCAAATGTAATATATATATGATATTCATTAGCCGCAAACGAAAACAAAAATATTATTTCTCAAAAAGCAGTTACTTGTTAAAAATTGCTGATATTTTAGAACTCAGAATTTTGGAAAAAAATCAATCAAAATTTTTAGCTGATTTTTTTTTTAAGTCTTACGCTATAAAATATTATTTTTTCTTCCAAAATTTAAGGAACTAATACATAACATATTTTAGTTTTCTGCATTTGGTTGCCGAAAAATTAGACCATTGAATTTTTGAATAAAAAATTATATTTTATAACGTTAAATTTTTGGCTTTTGGATTTTTGGATTTTATAAAATGTTTGATAACATTTTTTTGTTAATAAAAGCTTTTAAGTTGTCGTAATAAGATCAGTAACAAAATTTTCAAAAATTGGACTTAAAAAAATAATATTTTTTCTTCAAAATTTAGTTTTTAGATGTTGATAAGTAATATCTAAAAAATAGCGTACCAATTTTTTTTTTTATAAAGTTCCTTGCAAAATTTTATGTAGAAAAAATAGTTTTTTTTTATGAAACGGCTCTAACTATTTTCAAAATTTTTTTTCTAAAAATGTATCATTATAGAAGAAATCAAATTGCGTACTTCGGATTGAGGTTAAATTCATTTAAGAAGCTGTTTAAGTCATTTGAAAATCAAATTTTATGCTTTTTTATTTTTTTTCTAAAACTGCATTTACATTTTTTTTTAATAAAAAGGCTTAGTATGTATAGTTACTTTATCTTTAAGAGCAAGTACGTGCGAACCAGTCGTGCAATTTGTTATAAGTGGTTTGACATTTGAAATGTGATTTCTCCTTTTTCTTTTTTTATTTCAACAACCAGAGAATTTTAAAAATAGCTGAGGCAAAAATAATTACATACAAATGACGTTAATAAAATGGCTGGTGTATAATACTTTGTATTTTGTATATCCGCAGTAATCGCAATATTTTCTGTACGATTGCCATACATTTTCTACAAAAAAAGTGTATTTGTTTACGGACCCTTAAGAAAGAATAATAAAATATTGATTTCTCCAAAAACTTTTGAGAATTAAGAAAATGGTTAGCGTTACAAATATCTTTAATATTTTTGTTTCAAATTAACAACATTCTTGTTTACACAAACTCCTTTACATTCAAATTTAAAACAAATTTCGTGATTTAATAATAAAATTTTCAAATAAAAATATAATGAATGCAAAAAACAACCCATTAAACAAACATATGCTTGCAAATTTAAAATGATACAACGTCAATGGCAACAGAGTTTGTATTCTACTAGAAGACTTTTTCATATTAATCAAACCGTATTTGCTGATTTCTGCTTCACTATCGAATTTAAATTTGCGTATCAAGCCTGAACTCATAACATCAATTATAAATTTACTTAAAATATCCTTAAACGGAGAATGTTCGGCCAAAAGAAATCCCAAATGGTATTCTTCCAAACTGTCTTCAACAATATGAAATTGAGGTTTGTTGTTTTTCATCTCCCACGCTACCGAAAACTCAGCAACATCTGATCCCAAGGCAAAACCATGCTTGGTACTGGCTGTCAAATATTTGTGCTGATTGAACATTTCATTGTCGACAGGTTTGGCAATTTTCTCAAAGCCCACTGGGTACAAATTAGTAGCAGCTAACGTCTTCCATTCATAGTCGATTATCAGTGTGCCAACATTATGATCAATCAAATCCTGAATCGTTCGAAATTCGTCTACTTTTATGAAAACAGTTAGAAACGATGTAAGGTAAACCAAATAAATGTTCTTTAGAACAAATGAAAGTATTTGAACCTGGCACAGGAATCGATATCCACTTTTGATTGGTTTCTCCGTTGGTAGACCAAGCAACGTCAAATATATTTTACTAAAGCTTTTCCAAATGTTCGCTGATTGGCTACACAAAATATTAGTCAGCACCTCTATTGCAATGATGGAGAATAAAGTTATTCCAATCAATGACCATAAATCCGAAGTAAATGGCCTAAGGAAGTATTCAGTAGGATCCAAGTGACCGGTTAGAGGAATCAAGATGACCCATTTTAGAATTGCGAAAGGATAAGTCTTGTGCAGGCCTTCCCAGGAATCATACGCATTTATACTTATGTCGATTTCATTTTCCAGTGTTGCCTTAACGACTGCAAGTATGAAACGGCTTGTCAAATTTTCAACTTTAACTACTTCAATAGTTGCATTATGATATTTCAAAAAACTAAGAAATAGTTCTGCTACATAGCCCCCGACTTTGCGATGGCCATGCTGGTCAATGTAACTATAAACTCTCGGAATGTCAATTTCGAAAGTTGTTCGTAATTTAAAACCATTTAGGTCTTTTAATGCATCGGGAATGTGGTCCATTGGAGATAATTCTATGATTTGATTACTAGCGTACGGACTAAAGGCAATAGTTGTGTTCCCAGTTGATCCGAAGATCCGTGTGAATTTGTTGGCTGCAAACACTTTGAAGTACTGTTGAAGAAATTCAAAATTAGTTGAAAAAATGAGCACAAATTTTCTAACACTAAATCGATATAAAAATTGATGAAGTTTGTCAATATCACTTTCAATAGTTTGCTGCATAACCAACATAACATTCCACTTGCACTGAGATATATTAGTAGTTTCTGATTGCAGAAGAGTTCCAAAATTCATTACTACGATGTCGCTTCTTTTCGCCATAAAATACCGAAGAAAATCATTTTCAATTCCAATAAATACTATTGTAGCTGAATCACTTTTGTTGTGGATTCTTTCAAGGACCTGAGCCATTTCAATGAAATTGCTGTTGCAACTGACAGTAAGAACTGAAAGCAGCAAATAAATTAGAGACATTTTTATCCAAAAACACCTTCCGTAGTGACTAAACAGAGCAAACTATTACTAACGTGTCACAAGTTATGTTCCTTTGCTATGGTCATTCGAGTTCGTCGTTTTGAAAATCAACAACAGGAACAATAACAATATTCGTTCATTATTCTTCCAAAGATATTCAATTAAACATAGTAAATACTAATTCTCCAATTTTTATATTCCTATGGTAAAAGAACTGTCAAAACTTGTGCACATAAGCCCACATTATATACTCCATGGACGATGCGTAAATATTAGTTTATGAACAAAGCCTTGAGTTTACCCAACTGCGGACTATTAGAAAGGGAAAACCTCCTACTCAAAACATTAAAATCAGAATCCCCTGAATATTCGGTTGACTTAATCTTCTTCGTTATTAGTTCAACTAGTTTTTCAATGGAATCTAGAATATTAAAATTTCTTAAAATTTTATGAGGCCTCATTCAGCAAAAGCAAATAAACATTTTTGCCAATTCGCCTGCCGTTATAGGAGTTATCATGAAGCGGTGGTGGTGCAAAGCTGGGACTGGATTAAGGTTGCAGACTAAAAGAAATAGTTGCGAGAAGTGAACAAGTAGTAAGATTTTCCAGTCTTAGGATAATCATGTATTGTTACCGACGCGACACGTAGGTACGTGGCCGGCGGCGGCTGCACCACGCGATTAAAGATAAACTTTTATAAAAATATTTGTTTGTACCCTTTATTTAACTACAAAACTTTAATACATACTATAAAACCTAAAATCAGATGCGTAGTTTTGATATTTGGGCATTTGAAAAAAACCAGGTAAAGATATTTTTAATTTATTTTTAATTGAACGACAAATTCTTGTGATCATTTTTACTTGTTTATTTTGATAATTATATAAAAAAAAAGTTAAACATGTACTTTGTTATTTTATTGGCAATATTTTAAGGCTACAATTATTGTTAAAATCTGTTGAGTAGTTTTTCAGTTGCAGGCATTTCAATGTAACAAGGTTAAAAATTCATTCAATTTGTTAACAAATAAATATATAAATGATTTTGTTTTAAAATCTGTAACTTTTTTCTGTGTGGAAAAATGACTAATTAGTAATTAATGAAATATTGATTTAAAAATTATATGAATAGAATAAAAAGCATCGAAAACTGGTTGGTTTTTGTGGTTGTGATGTTGTGCTGACACAGGGTGAGCGTGAAATCCAATGTCCCCTCCGTAATTGGTGTTGATCAAGTCCTCGTCGAGAAGACCCTTAGCTACTACACAGGTTTCGAAGGTCGGAATGTTTTTGATATTTTTTTTTTTAGAATGATCTCCCAATATGAAGTAGTTCCAGTTCATCGTAGAGCTACTTTTTGCTGTTACACTTCCTCCGTACCCTGTTGTATTTCATTCATATGCTAATTTGCAAGATCTTTCGTCGATCGAGTCACCTAAAATAAAAAGTATTGAAAAGTCAATACAGAGAAGTATTCTGAATTTTTTTTTTTTTACAGGAGGTTAAAATCTTCAAAAAACACTAACTGATGATTTTCTTTTCTCAAATTGTTTTTATCTCGGAAGTTTTTTTTTATAAATATTTAAGGCGTACTTAATTTCAGAGTTTTTATGATTGTGTGGCTGAATGTGTGGATGTGGGAACAACATGTTTTTTTACAACATCTATAGCCATTTTTATAAGTAAAAGTACAGCTTGATAGTTAAATGTGTTGTCTTTACACTCAATATCTTTCTATCAGATTCAACAAATTATTTCAAAGTTAATTGTTTTTATTAGACTATTTCAAATAATTTTAAAAATTCCAAAAAAACTTTCGTGCTTTTACAATAAAATACTCGCATAAAAATATTATCAATGAAAAAGCTAAACCACGACTCAAACATATCCCTGCAAATTTGAAGTGATGCAACGTCAACGGGAGCACAGCTTTTATTTTATCAGAAAACTCGTTCATATCAATCAAACCAGATTTCCGAATTTGTGCTTCAGCATCATGCTTCCATTTTTCTAACAAGCCCGAACTCAGAACATCAATTATAAATTTACTTAAAATATCATTAAAAGGGGAATTTTCCGCCAGTAGAAATCCTAACTGGTATTCTTCCAAGCTGATGCCTTCAAGTATATGAAACTTGGGCTTGTGTTTATTACCCTCGATGTTAATCAAAAACTCAGCAACGTCTGATCCCAAGGCAAGAGCATATTTTGTAATGCCTAGCGAGTACTTTTTCTCCTTGAACATTTTATTGTCTACAGGTTTAACAATTTTCTCAAAGCCTGCTGGATATAATTTTGTGGTCGCTAACTCTTCCCATTCGTAGTCGATTATCATTACTTCAACATTTGACTGAATTAAATCCTGAATTGTGTGAAATTCGTTTGTTTTTATGAAAACCGTAAGAAATGATGTAAGGTAAACCAGATAAATGTTTTTTAGAACAAACGAGAGCATTTGAACCTGACACAGGAATCGATATCCGCTTTTGATTGGTTTCTCCGTTGGCAAGCCAAGCAATGTCAAATATATTTTACTGAAGCTTTTCCATATATACGCTGGCTGTTTACATGAAATATTCTTCAAAACATCCATTGCAATTATGAAGAATAAAGTTATTCCAATCAATGACCATAAATCTGAAGTAAACGGCCTTAAGAAGTATTCAGTATGATCTAAGTGACCGGTTAGAGGTACTAGAATGACCCATTTTAGAAACGCGAAAGGATATGTCACCTGCAAACCTTTACCTGAATTATATGCATTTAAACTCATATCGATTTCATTTTCCAGCGTTGCTTTTATGGCTGCAGGTATGAAATGGTTTAAATTTTCATTTGATACTACTTCGAAAGTTGCATTATGGTATTTCAAAAAATTAAAAAACACTTCTGCCACATATCCTCCAATTTTATGATGACTTTTCTTGTCAACGTAAATATAAACTCTCGGAATGTCAACACTGAAAGTTATACGAAATTTAAAACCATTTAGGTCTTTTAATGCATCAGGAATTGGATCAATTGTAGATAATTGTTTGATTTGATTACTGATGGCGTAAGGAGTAAAGGCAAACGTTTTGGTTCCAATTGCTCCGAAAATTTGTGTGAATTTGTTGGCTGCAAACACCTTGAAGTTTTCTTGAAGAAATTCAAAACTTTTTGCAAAAATTAGTAAGAATTTTCGAACACGAAATAGTTCTAAGAATTGGTGTAGTTTATCAATATCACTTTCAATAGGTTGCTGGATAACCAACATAACATTCCACTTGCACTGAGATGTGTTCGAAATTTCTGATTGTAGAGATCCAAAATTCATCACTGCAATGTCGCTTCTTTTTCCCATAAAATATTGAAGAAAATCATTTTGAATTCCAATAAAAACCACTGTAGCCGAATCAGTTTTGTTGTGGATTCTTTCGAGGACTTTGGTCATTTCAAGGAAAGTGCCATTTAAACTTGCAGCAAAAACTAAAAGCAGCCAATAAATTGAAGACATTTTTCCTGGAGCACCTTGCGCGAATACTTAATCGAATGAACTATTACTATTTTGGTGTTTAGGGACACATTATATATGCGATGGTCGTTTATTTTATTAGCCAACAAGAAACTTATGAAAGTTTTCTATCAATATTTTTGCAAAGTTATTCAATTGGAGAATGAAAACATAGCCCTGCAATAATATTTGTTGAGTAAGAATTATTATTCAACTGTGACAAAACATAACAAAAATGTGCCTATGCCTTAGATATAAGGGTCAAATGGTTGTGGCTTAAGACAAAAGAATTCCTTCCTACACCATTAATATGTTTCCTTAGTTAAATGACAAGTAGTTTGTATGCTAAGGGAAAAAATCAGTTAAATTGTAGAAGGTTTAATATTCCTAAGACGCTATGAATATTTCTTGCAAGGCCCTGTTGATTTGATTTGTTTTGATTAATCCAATATTTGGGTATTTCAAAATTTGGAATAAATAATAATAATATTTCTACCTCTCTGGTCTTCGAACTGTTTAGCTTACTTGCCTAGTAAAATGTCAAATATCCATTGAAAAATGAAAGTTATTGTCTTACATAGTACTTACTTGCTTTCGTATGTCCCCAGAGCTTGCTAACGACCATTAAGATCTCCCTTATGCTCTCTAGTAAGTAATATTATAAAGTAAGTCCAATGACATGGACTACCCGGGGCATACTCTTTTCTGCTAATCCCTGATATCCCGATATCCCGTTTGATACAATACTTCTAAATCTTTGTTGGCTATTTGGTTGGAAGCTAATTGCTCCTGTCGATTGTCGACATCCAGCTGAATTTGTGGCATTTATTGTGTTAAAACAAAGTATGTACCACTAATTTCAAGACTGGTTAGCTTTGCAGAACTCAACGAAACGTTCACAATTTTGATTGCAACTCCGAAAACAATGTTTTTATTGCCTACTTTGGATTTAAAATCTCCCGTTTCCATTAAGATGTCAACACTTGGTATATTGTTCTAAGCGGTACCGGGCCGGTAATAAGAAATAAACGAACTTTTTTCATGAGAAGATCATCCAATTGACAGAACTGTTTAAAATACTGCAGTCAGTTGGTGTTGCAGTCAATTCAGTCGCAGTTAATTGACTATAAGCAGTCAGTAGTAAAAAGATTTCAGTACAAACTAAAAAAAAAAAACAAATTTTCTCTGGTAACTATTCTTTATTTTTTTCACAAAACAATTTATAAGTAATTTTAATAGTTAATTTTTCGTGCTCGCAAGCCTTGTACAACTTTTTCACAAACAAAAACAACAGTGGCAACAATCAAACCACTTTCCAAACAAATCCAAGCAAATCTCAAATGATTTACTGTCAGTGGATATGGAACTTTCCGCTCTGGAAATACAATTCCCATCTTCAACAATCCATTATCCCTTACCTGCGTTACTGCATCATTCATCCATTTTTGCATTAATCCACTTTCTAAAATTTCCACAATACAAACATTAAGAATTTCTATGAATGGAGCAAATTCCGCTACAATAAATCCCACATAATAACTTCCTAAAGTATCTTCAATCATTCGAAATAATGATCTGGCAGAAAATCGTCCTTGATAGTCCAAATAAAATATGGCCTTATCATTACCCATGGCATAGGCAAAACTTGTATTGACCATTGAATTCCTCTCACGAAACATTACTTGACGTCCAACTAGAGTCACAATTTTCTCAAAACCCTTGGGATGTAATTCTGGATCTTCAATTGCTTTCCATTCATAGTCAATCATCATAACTGGCATTTTATTATCAATCAGATCTTGAATTGAATTAAACTGTTTGATTTGAATGTAAACTGTCAAAAAAGATGTCAGCGTCACTGTGTAGAAATTCACCAGAACAAATGCCATAACAATTACTTGGACATAAAATCGATAGTTGCCTTTGAAGGGTCTTTCCGTTGAAAGATTTAAAATTGTGTTGAAAATTTGGCTAAAATACTGCCAAACATTCACAATAGGCTTCTCGGTTAAGTAGTCTTTCAGTATATTCATTAAAGTTAGGTAGAATAGAGTGAGTAAAATGGCCAACCAAACGGTTGGAAAAAATGGCCGCAAAAAATACTCGTTAGGGTCCAGATGACCATTTATTGGTGCGATGATGTTCCAGCTCATCAAACTAAATGGGTAACTCATTTCAAGTCCATCCACAGGCTTGTAGGCATTCATGCTTATATCGATTTCTTTGTTTTTGGTTGCATTCAATACGGCAATCATGAAACTTTGTTCCACACCTTTGACACTAATTTCTGCAAACGTTGCATTATGCTTTTGTAAAAAACTCACAAACATCTGGCCAACATAGCCTCCAATTTGTCTTCTTCCACGCTTATCCTTGAACCAAAATACTCTTGGCATGTCGGGGCTAATGATTGTTCGAAACATGTAACCATTTAAGTTTCTCATCGAATCTGGCAATGAGTCCTGCACCGAAAACTGCTTCAATGGATTGTTTGAATACTGAAAGTAAGCATAAGTGATGCCACCGGCAATGCCAAATATCCTTGTAAAGTTTTTCGTTCGAAAATACAATATACACTGGTGGAGACTTTCCACACTGTCAGCAGTAATAATTACAAATTTTCGTATTCTTAGCCAGGCTGTAATTTGTTTAAATATGTTACAGTTATTCGTGCTTGTAACTTGTACCACTAAAAAAGCATTCCAATCACATTTTTCCATTATGATGTCTCGATTTTCTTTTGATGTACGATCAAAGATGGCTACCGGAATAGCTGGTCGATTGTCCATGAAATAATAGAAGAAGTCCGTATCAAGTCCTTCAAAAATAACTGTTGCCAAATTAGTGTGATTGTGTATCTTCAATATAAGTTCACTTAATTCCAAATGATTTTGACAAGAAATGCCATTTGTGAGCAGAAGTAAAAGCATTACAGGAAACAGTGAACACATTTTGTCGACTGTCGGATTTATCCGCTAGCTTGTTTTTACTTTGTGTGCAAGAAGTTAAGTGTGTTCAAAAGCGGTAAGAAAAAAGAAATAGGCATTTGTTTTATTTTTGATGGACAAGTTCAATATAACTGCAATACTTGCTGCTATGGTAAAAGTATTTTAATGGGCATTCTCAATTAGTCGGCACACAAAATTATTATTATAGAATATTATGACTCATAATTTATAATATGGATTTAAGACAACTACTTTTAGAAATTTATTAATTAGTTGGTTAATAGGTCACTTAGTTATTTTCATGGCATCAAAATTAATTGTAAATAATTGACTAAGCTTTAGTTTGTTGACAAATTAACCAGCAGACAAAAAGAGGGCCGGCTGTCTCCAGAGCCCCTGCTGTTACAGTGAACACCGTAAGGGCAGAAAATCTCATGTGAAAGGGGGAAAACTGGATCCTGCTGAGAAAGAAAAGCGCCTTCGTAACTTGTCAATTCAAAAAGATCTTAAACTGAAAGGCTCAAGAGTCCTACTAATGAGCCAAACAAAAAGTTCCTGGTATTAAAAACCGAACGCTATCTCTTCGAAACATCATCTTGCATTGTATTAGTCTAAGTCAAATCAAATTACGGACTTTGTTTTGAGGTTAAACGAATTTTATGTTTTTTTAATTTTTTTTTCTAAAACTGCATTTACAATTTTTAATTAAAAAAGCTTAGCATATCTATAAGAGCAAGAATATGCGATTAATTTGTGCAATTTATTTAGTTACGGTACGGCCATGTATTGTGTATAAAAACAATGAAAATTCTTACTTTTGTCTTGCCTTTACTTTAAATACAAGGAACACTTTTCTGTCACGAAGAAGGCTGCCTTCCTATATAATATTTATGTCTTTTATATGTTGGTATTATTGATAGAAACCTAGAATCTCAAAACTAAACATTATAATAGGTACAAGAAGTTATTATAATACTTTTGTGTTATTTTGACATAGAATAGCTTTGATATCTTTGTCTTACTATCAATAATTAAGGACCAGAAACTTGGAAGTAATTACAATCAGAGTCTGTGAATACATAGGTATTTCGTAGGTACATTCTTACAATTATGATATTTGATGTAAAAAAAACCACAAAGCCAATTAATGCATCATTGCATATCGAAAACTTGTCACTTATTAGGTAAGATACATATATAATATTCTATCATGGAAAGCCAAGTTCTAAATTCGAGTGAAAAAGCAATTTTCATGAAAAATCGTCTGTAGGAAGTCTTAAAATTGTTTGATTCGTAAATTTAAAGTTATGACATAATTTTTCACTTACATAAACTCCACACAAAGTAGTAAAATGACCCATAATAATTAAAATTTTAGGTTTTAATCAAAACCAACATTACGGTGATGGAGAAGCCCAAAAAAGTGCGTCTGTTCGTCGGTACGTTTGTGCGTCCGTCTGTACACATCTCCGCTGCACGGACGGATTTTCATCAAATTTTACGTAATTTCGAAAGTTGTTTTTTGTTTTGTTTTTGAATATCTTGTCTAAAACTAATACCTCCATATAACGGTTTTGAGTTATTGGATTTTCCTCAAAAACGGCTCTAACGATTTTGTTTAAATTTTTTGTAAACTGGAACAGCGGAGAAATAGCGTTGTCATTTTTATGCAAACATTTTTTAATTTTGTTTTTTTAGGAATATCTCGTGAACGGTTTGAGCGATTTTGACTTAAACTTGTGCACAGATATTTTATATAACCTTAAGTAATGAAAATTTAAATTTTCTAAACAAGTAGTATTAATTAAAAAACAATAAAAAGAAATAAAATGTTAAAATTAGTTTTATTCTTTTAAGACATGTTCCACTTTTCTTGTAAATAATTATATAACTTAAGCAAAACCCTATATTTTTTTAATTTCTACCAGAATTATTAATTTTTATAAACTTTATATAAAAGTCTTTAACGTCTGTAGCAACTTTAACCCAAAGAGCAAGTACGTGGAACCCAGTCGTGCCTTTTATTTATGTTGATACTAAGTCTTACTCATAAAAAATACACTCTTGCTCCAGCAAGGATTTATAGAGTTATAGGGTTGAAAAACAAAAATGCATTTTATGCGTTTTTGACGTATGTACATATGTCATCGTTGTTAAACCTCTGCACAATATTTGGAGGACGAAACCACATCAATAAATAACAACATTTTTCTTGGCCGCAGAACGTCCACACTCCATACAAATTTGCCCATTCTCCTTTATTTATTATTTTTACTAAAAGAGAGTTGTTTATCGAAACTTAAAATTCTAAATAAAATTTAAAATAATATATCCACAAGACCCGCCCGAGCTTTTTACTTTCGATATGGATACCATAATCAAGTTATGCATTCGTACAAAAAAAAAGTTGAGATAACAATCAAACATGACATTACGATGATAGAGAATGAGAAAAAAGTGGGTCCGACAATTCTGTCTGTCTGTCTGTATGAATCATACTTCAAACTGGGTATGTGGCGTTTTTTTTAGAATATCCCCAGACGTTTTTTTGAATTTTTTTTTTTTTGGAGCCCAAATAACGGTACCTGTCTTATACCGATTTTAGAAAAACTCACTTTTCTACGGTGCCTACGATTTTGATTTAAAAAATCATGGTCAGTTTTTTAAATAAGATCTATCTTTAAATTAAAACCATTTTTTTAAAAAAAACGTTATTAACGGTACCTGCCATGGAACCGTTTTTTTTTTTAATTCTGATTTTCTCCTTCATGACTCAATCAATTTCAACCATTTTATTTACATGAATGCTTTTAAGTTGCCGTAATAATATTTAGTAAAAAAAATCGAAAATTATTTTTTTGGATTTTTAAAAAAAGTTTGAAATTTTTTTTTGTAAAATCATTTCTTCGAAAACTACTCAATATTTTTTTTTCAAAATTTAGTTTTAAGATGTTGATAAATAATATCTTAAAAATGGCGTACCATTTTTTTTTATAAAAGTCCTTGCAAAATTTTATATAGAAACAATATTTAAAAAAAAAACGGCTCTAACGATTCTCAATTTTTTTTTTCTAAAAATGTATCATTGTAGAAGCAATCAGATTGCATACTTCGTTTTGAGTTAACATTAATTAAAGAAGCTGTTTTAGTCATTTGAAAATCGAATTTTATGGTTTTTTTTCATTTTTTTTTTTAAACTGCATTTACAAATTTGTAATTAAAAAAGCTTAGCATATACAGTAACTTTATTTATAAGAGCAAGTACGTGCGACCCAGTCGCGCATTTTATTGTTTATACAATTATTTCTTGTTCTTTTTTGCGAAAAATCTTTTTTGTTGTTTTTTATAATTTTTATTTGCTCATTTCGAGTATAAAAATTATGACGTTTTATTGAGTGATTAAATTCTTTTCCACACTCAAGCGATTATTTATCTCTTATCGTTTTGTTGATTTCAATATTGGTTTCTACATGTATGAAGGTATAAATGTTTGTGCATTGCCATTCAACAGCTGCTTGTTATTTTTATGTTTAGTTAGTCAGTATTTTGCAATACACGCAACAGTGAGTAGTTGAGCAGTTTTAATCGAATGCGTAGAAAATTTTTAATTTTTTTTTGTTGTTGTTTTATATTAAATTTGAAATTTGTTTGGTGAATTGGATAAAAAGAAAATAATAACTTATTTTATTTTATGTTAAAGAATATAAATGGATCACAAATGTTCTTTTAATTTATATAAAAAGTTGAATATATTACAGAATAGAAGAAAAATAGTTCGTTAGATCAATTTTAAACTTTCAGAATTATTACAGGTAAGCATATTCAGCTAAAATTAAAAGGGTAAAAGTTGCTGTGGACGTTAAAGCTTCGTATATAATGTTTTAGGAAGTAAATAACTTTATAGAAAAGCAAAATAAAATAAAATTTAATAATAAAATGACATAAACAACTTCTTAAATTGATTTGAGCTCCAAACTAAGTATTCAATTTGATTTCATTAAAAAAGATAATTTTTTAGAAGAAAAATTTCTTTATATACAAATTGTCAAACCTTGTTTAAAAAAACAGTTGGTATGCCATTTTCTAGATAGAAAATATTAATGCACATCTTAATCTAAAATTAAAAAAAAAATACAGTGAACCGTTTTCGAAAAATTGATTTTACAAAAAGAAAATTATGAAATTTTTTTTAAAAATCCAAAAATTATTTTATTTTGAAATTTTTCATATCAAATAATTAAAAAAATTGTTAATCCGTATAAAAAAAATCATCGAAATTGGTTCAGTAGTTTAAGTAAATTTCAAAAATTGAAGAAAACGGTTCTATGGGAGGTACCGTTAGTAGAATTTTTACAAGACACAAACAATTTTAATAAAAATAGTCCTATAAAAAAAATTCAATTTACCCTCTAGGGAATCACCAAAGACCCTTAACCACCAAGTTTCAAGAAAAATGGTTCAGCGGTTTAACTTTATCTATAAAAGCAATTACGTGTGATCCAGTCGTGCAGTTTATTTTTTTTAAATCTGTGTTTTTCTATATTTTTTAGGGTTAGTTTTTGTTCATTTGTTTTTGCTTACTTTTTTTTATTTATTTGTTCAAACTTTTTTATTTTGATAAAAAATCTATTTTCCTACAAAATGTTCCGTAATTTAATTCTATATTATATATATTTTTCAGAAAAACATCATGTTTCTTAACCGAATCGATGTACTCGATCAACTTATTGAACTTTATAACTGCCTTGACTATTCCTACAGTAACAATCTAATGAATAATTCTGAAGCCAGAGAATTGCACTGCCCGATCGTAAGGAGTTTTATATTCAATGAAATAGAGGAGTTCTCCCAAATAATTATCGAAGAAATCTTTGAAATTGAACGATTCGATTTTGAATTTGCCAATAAGCTTTACGATTTTGACAAAATTTTGTTCGAAAAGAAAATTAAAACTGCAATTGAGAAATATCTGAAGAAATTTGTATACAATGACATTTTAAGAATAGTGAGTAGATTTACGTATGACCTTCAGGCAATAATGGGCTATGAAGCAATTTTCGAACAAGTTTATGACACATCAAATGACAGCAAAAAATCTTATGATCTTTCACGGAATTTGCAAGAAATAATTGCAAAGCCATTATTTTCTCAAATCACAGCCGATAAACGTTCTCGATTGACAAAAATGGCCGAGTGTTTACCAATTTATCCTGAAGATCTAAATGAAAATGCCAAAGTGCTTATTACAAATCTTGGCAATAGTTGCCATTTGAATATGAATATGGTGAGAGAGGACACATCGTCACTTGTTTTCCCCACTTTGACATTTGATCAAAAACAATTTAATTGGATTATTCATCATGACCGAAATGATAATCTTTATGAAATCGAAAGTCCCAGTGGTCATATATTGTGCTGGGTAAAACCTCTTCTGGGGTTTTTCAAACGTGTTGTTCCAGCAGAAACGATATTATTGGATAAAAATGAAGCTGTAAACAGAAAATGGAACATTCAATATCTAGAGGAAGGGGATCCTTCGAAAGGATTTATTATTAAAGCTGCAGAGCAAGATATTTTTATTTCCGCGGCACGTCCTGGAGAATTCTCAAATTTTGTCAGTGTAATAAAGGAGTTGGATTTGGAACAAAAGGAGCGTTGTGCTTGGAAATTTCAACGCATTGATTATTCTGTTTGTTCCTAGAGCACACTTTATATCAGTAAAATAAAGTCACAAAATTTTTTAATTGAAACTACAATATTTTTAATTGCGATGCTTTGTATATAAACCAGTGACACTGTAGTTTTCAGAGGGACAAATTGGGAAAATGGTTTTTGAATAGGCAGAAATATATTTCCCACCAACACATTTTACAAAAATTGTTTAGATTTTAATGAAACTTGGTAAAGATTTTTTTTTGCAGCAAAATATTATTTGTTTGTATTTTTGACGAGTTTATTTTGATAAATTTGCCTAATTTTTAGTAGAAAAAGTTGGGGAACAAATTTTTCAACTTTTGCAAAAGATTTTAACTCTCTGAATTCGAATCTAGTATCAAAATCGCTTTAACATGCAAATTTTCAAATTTTGAATTTTTCGAAAATACTTTTTTTTTTGTGATGTTTTGGGTAAAGATAGATTTCATTTTCAGAAACAAGACCATGTTTGTGAGAAAACATTTGATGTGATTTTTGACGCCCACCAACCTTCTTTTCAACCATCTGTTGGTGTGCAATTTATTTTTCCTTATTCATATCCATACCATTTTTTCTAATTTTTCCCACCTACCTATCCACATCCTGCTAGTAAATTTATTTTTGGCTATTAGCGCAAATTAAGGATTCGTTAAAAAAAATCGAGGTCGATATATGAATTAATCATGATAATTACTACGGTAAAGAATTCAAAAATAATGATCCTACATTTATGTCTCTCCGAATTACAGCCGAAAATAATTTTATCTACAAGCGCAAGTACGTACGATCCAGTGGTGCAATTTATTTATTATTACAATAATTGTAAAAAAAAAATACAATAAAATACAAAACCAGTAGCAACTATTTTTTTGTGCTTTTTTTTTAATTATAATTGTCCTTTTAATTTTAATGTCTACAATTGGTTTTATATATTACAATTCTCTTGATATTGTTACTGTAATTTGTTTACAATAACAATTTTTACTGTTACAATTCTTCTTACAATTTTAATTTTTTTTTTAAATGTCAATTGTAATTTCAAATTGTGTGCAATTACAATTTATTTATTTATAGTTTTTAACAACTTTACAAATGCAAAATGTTTTACTACTACAAAATTGTAATATAAAAAAAAATAATTGTAAGGTTGGTTGTAGAATAATTTACATTTACAACTGTTATTGTAAAACAAAAAAATAATTACCACTGTAATTGTAAAAGCAAAAAAAAATACAATTACAATTAAAGCCAAAGAAAAAAAGCTTTTTAGAAACCTGCTTCAATCACTTCCTCCCACGAAAGGGAATAGACCTCTATAGTATAAGATTTTTTCCTAAGAAAGCATGGATTATTTATTCTATAAAATTTTACAATAAAATTTCAACAAAATAACTTATGGCAATTGTAAATCCATTAAGGTTTTAAAAAAGCTATGTCACGTTAATCGCGTGTTTAACTTTAGTTTAATGTACAATTTTCCATAAAGAAAATACACAGACACAAAAGTGTCCTCTTGTTTTATGATCTATAAAATCATTATAAACAATTTAATCATTGAAATAAAAATTTAAAACAGTAAACAAATATGTTTATATTAGCCTTTCCTTGATTTGTTACAATGCCTTAAAGTAATTTTCATTTTTACAAATAGTGACTCCTTGACTTTTCAATTGTTTGGTTTTACCTACTACACAAGCAGGAATAGGTTATCGACTTTCCATAATGTTTTCCCTGAGAATAGTTTGCTTTGTGCTTGCAACTCAGATTGCAAGTGTTCGTTGCTTTGATTTGATTAATTTAATCAGAAAAATTCATGACAAAAGTCCCTCGGCTACAGTGTTGTTTGTTGGACTCGAAAACAATTACGTGTGTGAGTTTATGAAAAGTGAATTCAATATTCCGGTGGTGATATTCGATAATCCACTTCCATTATCTGACAACAAATCCAATTGTTTCAGCAATACAATTTTAGTAGTGGCGTCATTTGAAGATTTTGATGACAACCAATGGCACCAATGGATTCAATATCTTTGCGAAAGAAAAGTTGTCATAATCCATTCTAAAAGTCTTGAAAGTCTTCACAAGGAATTCGAATTCTTTGCAAGGAACAAATTTGTCAGAATCTTTGGCATTGCAGGATTCAGTACTTATGCTTACTTACCCTATGCAGAAAATAAAATCGAAATACTTTTTGAAAACAATTCATTACCGAATCCCTTGGAAACCCTAAGTGGACTCAAATTCCGAGCAGCTATCAAATTTGACGTTCCAAGGACTTTTGTGCATGTCGATGAAACTGGCCACAGATCTGTCGAAGGATTGGCAGGGAAATTATTTATTAGTTTTCTTCAGAAATATAACGCAACTTTTGAGGAAATCTCTATCGAAAACCTTGACACAATCCGTGAGATCAATGGAATTAAAAGTGGACAAATTGATGTGAGCATTGCGGCCTTACATCCAACAAAAGGAATCCAAATGAGTTATCCTTTAGAATTCGTAAAATGGACAGTCATGGTACCTGTTAATGGACATTTGGATCCAAATCAATATTTCACACGACCATTTACACCAACAGTGTGGTCAGTAATTGGAATTACAATAATCTACATGGTCCTTATGGAAATTCTGATTAATATTGGCATAGATTTCCCAATGAATATTTGGGATTCTTTCAGTCGAATACTATTGACAATGCTTAGAAGTCCAATTTCACCAAAACCAGTGTTTGCATATTTATTCCACAGCCAAGTTCATTTGCTGGCTTTTATTATTGGAAACTTGTACGCGATTTACTTGACTTCTTATTTGACAGTTTTTATCAAAATCCCACAGCTGAACACCTTACAGGATCTCGTTGATAGTAACATTTCTGTTATGATGTCTCATTACGACTGGAGAAATCTTGCAAATCCCACATACTATCCAAAAGGTTTTGACAAAATTGTTCTCGAAGTCGATAATGCAGTGCTCAACAGCGAAAGAACTTCAATGTCGAATACAAACTTTGCCTACGCCATTGGCAATGATGCAGCTGAATTTCTAATTAATTTACAAAAACAAATTACAAAACCGAAATTTCGAATGATTCGTGAAAATTTAGAGTGTTTCTATTTTGGATTTGTGTTTGAGGAGCATTCAGTATTTTTGGAGATATTAAGTGAACACATTTTACAGGCTTTGGCAACTGGATTGGTAGAAAAATGGACCGATGATGCTGTTTTGAGGGGAATTTCTCACTACAAGGAAAATAAATCATCGGAATTTTTTGCAAATGATGATGATGAAGTATTTCATTCGGGGTTAACGTGTCATCATTTAGCTTTTGGTTGGAATTGCTTGATTAATGGATTAATAGTTGGAGTAATTGTTTTTATTTGTGAAAAATGTTATGTCGGGATGGAATGTTCTAAAACTTTTCGAGGTGTTCAGAATTTTCGTAGAAAAATTATGCGACGCATTTGAAGTAACTTGGATTTTTGAATCAAAACTATTATTCCACAAAGGAGACTTTTGAAATTCTCGATATTTCCCAACAAAATATTTAATAAAATTATTTTTTGGTCACATTTGTGAAGTTTTTTATTTCCAATTCAACATAAGATTGCAAAGAGAATTTATTAGAATGGTGAATAAGAGTAATGAGTAAAAAATGGTAGGTACTGCAGACTTCTTGCCAATGGAAGTTTCTTTTAAATTGGAACTAAGAAAATTTTTGGTTCGGCGTCAAAAAAAAATTCTTCTAAGAGCTCGGGAAATCAACACCCTTTTAGTTGAATACGTCCTCATTTTAATTGTTCATTTGAAACGACGACGTATACGTACCTTCATTTTGCAGTTAATTGCATCTCTGCCAAAATCAGTGATGGTATAAGAGCATATGCATGTTTTTTGTGGAAAAGTTTTGACAAATAATTGAAACCTTGAGTTTTCACGAGGCTAATTCTTCATGGGGTAAGAGTATAGCTTATACGGTACTGCGAGAGAGGCAGCCTAGAAATCTTCTCCCAAGTTTAAAGTGTAAGAACAAGAAGAAGAAATTTCTTACCCACGAAGCTCTGAAATCTACCAAGGGCATTTAAAACGAAGCAATGTCTATTTTCTAGGAGCCGTCGAATTCTTGTCGGCAATATACTTGCCAACGATTTGAGACCTTGAAAATAAAAGTTGTTATTTCTGCTGTTTCTGGTTGTCTAATGGCCGGTTTCAACAATATTTAAAAGCTTTATAAATTTTTTAAATGACATTATTTGGAACAAACGTCATTTTATGGTTTAAAAGCCTGTTAAATTTTTAAAAGAGCTTGATAAAATCGGCGATTAGAGATATAAAGACTTAATACACAAAATGTTTAGAGTATTATATTACACGATGGCAAACAGGCATTACACGAATTTTTGAGTAGAAAAATTTTACACAAAACTGTTAATTCCATGAATCATGGTTTTCTTCGATAGTAATAACGAAGCTAGAAACATTTTTTTTTTCTGAACTTATTTAGAAAGACAACAACAAAAAATGGCGACATTCCGAGTTTCAACTTATTTTAATTTTAGGTAAAGGGTGTCTAAACTCCCAAAATTGTTATTTGAGTCATTTGTATCAAATATTGATGAAATATTATACATAGTAAGATTTTTTTGTTCTACCATTAAACCAATTATTGTGCTTAAACATTTTACTAAAAGTATTGGTATGTTTTATTTTGTTTCTTGTTACTTGTTACTGCACTTCATTTAACTATAAATAAAATGCCAGAGTTAAATGTTACAAATTATGGGTCATTATCATTAGAGAAGATTTCCTTTCAAAGTCACATAAAGTTTTATAAAGTCAAAGTTGATAGGTGAAGCTTAAACTTAAAAATATGGTGTACAAGGTAAAAATTATAATGTTGTATCATAACCAGAAGACGTTAGATGTCGCCGAATGATCGGGGCCATTATGATATATAGATATAGTAGAAGCATTAAATATGTAAATTTGAAGAATAGTGAAGGTTTCAATCATAGTAATTGGAAGAAGCAACATTATGTGCTTAATTTAATAGACTTTGAGAGATTTATTGTTGTAAAATTTTACATTATATTTTTATAAAACTATGTTGCTCAATTTACAGAGAAAGATTTATAAGCTACCTTACTACTGCCAAATTAAGATTTGTTTTTTTCCAAAATAAGAAATTTTTTTATGAATTTACATTGAAGGAAAAGCTATTGTTAAAAACCTTTATTAAAGAAACAAAAATCAACATTATAATACAATTTATATATTCTATAGTAACATACATAGATAAATAATAGATAGAGTGAATGCTCCCTAGATATTTATAACGATAAGGGGTTATGTAAATACAAAGAATAAAGAAATTTCCAAAATCGACGTAGAAACTGTATAAAGGATCGGGCCAAGAACAGATCCCTGAGGTACACCTGCATTGTTTATAAAGCTATCAGAAAGGTTCTTATTAACAAATAAAACAAAGCTTTTTTTAGACAAAAAGACCTTAATAATTTTTATCAGGTAGGTACATCGGAAAGTTAAGCAACAAAAGGATATGTAAGAGACCGTCATGCCAGGCTCCATACCAGTACTTTTTCCTAAGAAATTAAATTACTTTTAATGTTATATGTTATGCGGTGTATTTGATGCATGGTGCAGGTGGAGTGGACGAAAATTGTTTCATGGGAAAAATATTCAAATTTATGTGTTCCATAAGTTTGTTTTTTATTATTTTTTTCAAAACATTTACTAAGTGAACTAAGTAAACTAATAGGCCGATAGCTAGGAGGATTGCTCTCAGATTTTCTTGGTTTTGGAATTGGAATAGCTTTCGCTTTTTTCCATTCATCGGGATAGTAACCCAACTTAAAACATGTATTGAACAAGTTTTGTAAGAACTTCTTCCCTGACTTTTGAAGATTTTTCAAATATAGATTTTTTATAGTTTCAAAGCCTAAAGATTTTCTAGTTTTTAAGCCATGAAATGCATCATTCACATCTTCTATTGTTACATATATGTACCTGCTCATCACTAGCGTCCTCGCTACTTAAATTTATAGTTTCAATAGAATGAGATACAAGAGATTCCATATTGAGATTCGGTCTTAAAGTATTATAAACACTTTGGTTATCAGTGAAAATTTCTGCAAGGACATTTGCTTTTTCAACTGGGGAGATTGTTTTAGAACCATTTCCGAGTTTTAACGTGGGCGTATTAGAGTGAGATTTTTTAGTTACTTTTAAAATATTCTAAAAGGGTTTGCTACCCTTCTCAAACCCTATCAATTTATTATTCCAAGCATTATTTATTTCGAAAACTTACTACGCCTTATTAAGTTTGTACGAGTTTTCATTTCGATCAAGTAAACGTTGTTTCTCGTTCTGATTCACCTTTTCTTATAATAGTTTCTTATTTTGATAAGCTGAACAAAATTAGGTGGTAGAGCATTTGCACTATTGATTCTAACTTCTTTGAAAGAAAGTGAAAGAGCACAGAGGAAATATTTTGATCTTGCTTTGTTAGTATTATTGATACTTAAATCTGGAATATTTCTTAATTTCGATTAAATTTGACTCTAGTATTTTTTTTTAATAGACTTAATGAAGAAAAATTGATTGATGTTTTTTAAGAGTCAAAAACCAACAATAAATATTAACTCTGTATTCATAAATATACCTACAAAATAAGTATTTACCACGAATTTACTAATTGCTTACCATCATTGTTAAATATCTGAACACCCCCGTTAACTAACTTAATAATTCTCTGCAAGCCGATGAAACTTAACTACATAAGCCAATTACAGTCAAAAAATATGATTTTCATTTTAGATAATGAATTTAATTGACCTATGTTGTCTAATGTCTTTGCATTTCTAAGGAATTCTCAACAATTCAAATATGTATTCATTATGCATATAAATATCCCACACATTTGGAATGAAAACAAGGTATGTTTCTGACTTGATTTTCCTTACCCTTAGTACTTATTAATATTTCCCCGATCCATAACACTCGTTTAATGAAAATGTTTCACTTTGTAATCATTGCATACATATTTTTCACTACAATTTGCAAAGTTAATAGTGATTCAGACTTTTTCAAACTGAATGAACTTATTGAAAGAGTACACATGGAAAGTGATTCGGCTACAGTAATTTTTGTTGGAATTGAAGATGATGTTTTCAGACACTTTATTCAAAAAAATATTGACATTCCCGTGGTATTTTTTGATTCCGATTTTTGTGATTTTTCATTAGCAATCAAAACAGCTGACAATCGCGTTTTTAACAACGTGCTTTTAGTCATTCAAAATCCCTGTCCAAATTGTGATATTTTCGAGCTCTTTATTGAAAAACTAAAAAAACGCAAATTCATCATAATAAACGCCAACAAGTTGAAAGATCTTCGTGAAAGTTTTTCCTACTTTAAAGGGAAAAAGTTTTCAAGAATTTTTGGAATTGTCAATAATGATTCGTATGCTTACCTTCCCTATGCTGCTGTTCAAATTAAAAAACTTAATCACGCAGAACCAATTCCAAATGCTCTGACCAATTTAAATGGACATGAATTTCGAACGATTGTCAAGGATGACCTTCCAAGGGTATTTTGGTACACCAACAAATATGGTAAGAAACAAATTGGAGGGTATGTGGGACAACTATTTGTAACATTCTTGCAAAAACATAATGCAACTTTCTGTAAGGCCGTTATCAAGGACTTGGAAAAAAATTTCATGTTGGCAGTTATTAATGCAACAATTAAGGATGAAATCGACATCAGTATGAATGCATACCAAGACTATGAGGGCATAAAGCTAAGCTACCCCTTCGAATTGATGAATTTCTTAATAGTTACACCAATATTAGGTCATTTGGATCCCAACCAGTACTTTTTGAGACCATTTTCTTTAGAGGTTTGGATCGGTATTGGATTGTGTACAGTCTATATTATTGTGATGGATTTGCTAAGAAATAAATTCTGTGATGAGCCTGTAAGATGTTGGGAAAGTTTTAGCCGGAATTTTCTTACGATAATTTCTCGACCAACGGAAAAGCCAATAACTGAAGCATATCGGGTTCATAGTCAGGTTTTACTATTCTCATTTGTTCTAGTAAACTTCTATCTAGTTTATTTGACATCATTTTTAACTGTCTTTATTAAGGTCCAGCAACACAAAACTATTAGAGACATTATTGAGCATCAAGTACCATTGCTGATGGTTGATTACGAATGGAAGCTTGTAACCGCTGAAGAACCAGATCTAGTAAAAATTGTTGTGCTAGTTGAACATGATGTACTGATAAAGGAACGAAATTCGATGAAAAATCCAAATTTTGCCTTCTCGTTGGGTCGAGATAAGGCTGAATTTTTCATCGGTATTCAAAAATACCCAAAATATCATATAATCCATCAAAGCTTAAAAGACTATTATTTGGGATTTGTTTTGCCAATACATTCTCCATTTCAAGAGATTCTCAATGATTATATAATTCAAATTTGTGACACAGGTCTGATGATTAAATGGATTCGTGATGGAATGGCTTTGATTAAAAAACACAAATTACTGGTATTGGAAACGACATCTAAGAATTTAATGGCCCCACATCCTTTATCGATGTTTCACTTAACTTTTGCATGGGTTTGCTTGCTATTTGGATCGACTTTTTCAATGTTAATATTTATTTTGGAAAACGTACTTTGGCATAAGAAATTGAAAATTTAATTGTTTAATTTGTTTGTGTTTGAAATAAATTGTTTTTAATTCAATAATAAGTGTTTAAGGGTCTTTTATCTTGATAAAACGGTTTTGGAATTTGAAATTAGTAGCAGGTAGGTACTTTGAGCAAATAAATGTCATACCACACGCAAAAAAGTTATTAGTAAATAAATGAGTCTAATTGAAATGTGAAATGGTGTATTGAGGTTGCATGAACTTGCGTATGGTAGGACTCACAATATTTTTTGCTATCCAAATTTAGACATTTACTCTTAATGGTGCATTTTTGTTGATGTAATACCGTTATTTTAGCACTAGTAACAATTTTAAACAATGTAAAAAGTTCTTTAGCGATGATAAGTGAGCACTACTCTTCTGTGACACTTTCCCCTTTTTTTCACATAGGGAAATGTTCAAATACTTTATGTTAACATAAACACACATTTCACAGACCCGGAAAATTACTAAATATTTAGTCCCTAATAGCCTGCTTCTACTAGAAGAACCTTAATTAGATAATTTAGCAAATATCTTATAAAAAGTGTTTTCATTACAAATTATCTCATTTCGTTTGACAGCTCAAACATTTGCTGTTTTCTATATCTGACTTTCTTCTTCCTCCTCTTTGTATCTGCGATGGAGTTTGTTTCCTTTTATCCTATACAAAACAAATTTGTGACCTATTTATTCACAATGCCGAAGTAGCTGTGTGTCTTGAATAGTTCGAACTAATCGAAAATCGTGCAAATGAGGTGGAAGTTATCTCATTTCGGATTTCATAGGAAATTATCTTATCTCATTTGGAAACTCATTTGGCAAATTTGATCGAAATAATCTTATTTGCCCTAGTCGAAAAAGGCTATTATTAGTTCATTAGTAAACAAAATATACAAAATGGGTCCTTGTTTTGAGCCTAGTGGAATACCATTATACTGTTGGCTTATCCTGACTCAAACTAGTTGAAATATTGATCTTAATCGTCGTATCAGTTAAGAAGCTTTTCGGACTGCACCACTGAAACCAAAAAGTTGTCAGTACTGCCTATGTTTGTAAGCGTTGATCTTCGTTGAAATGACCAAGTTTATTTCAAGTTACCAAATATGCGGCAAAAGGCTTTGGTTTCCTTAAACGATGCAGAAAATTCTTTACACCTTGGCTACCTACAATCTGTAAGGCTTACGTCCGTCCAAACTTAGATTACTATGTTTGGTCGAGTACATCTCAAACATCGTTGCGTGTTCTTGACAGAGGCTACAAAACAGAGTTTTAAAAACAGATAGGTGACAGTTTAATTACTCCACGCGATCAATCTTGTCTTTCTCTGTTTTACCGCTGATTGAGAATGCGAATCATTTTAAATTCGATTTTATTCGATGACCAATATATATGTTCATATGCAAAAATGTTACCGATCTTGCCTGGAAGAGATGTTGTCTTCTTGGAGGTTAAACTAAAAAGAAAATTTTCCCGCCTTGTTTCCCGCCTGTTTTCCCGAACGTTTCCCGCCTGTTTCTCGCATTGTTTCGCGCCTGGTTTTCCGACTGTTTTCCCGCCTGGTTTCTCGCCTTTTTTCACTACTGTCTTTCCGCCTTTTTCCCGCTTGGTATCTTCGTGTTTTACGCGCGTATCAACTGTATATAATACATAAAAATATACCTACTCATTGTCTTTCACTTTTTCTTAATTATTGCATTTATCTGATAAGTCGATTTATTTGCAAAGTTAATAGTCAATTTTATCCTGCAATCAATGCAATGAATAGCCAATATAGTTTTGAGCTCAACTCCCATAATAACTCGATACACGAGTATAAAAGGAAAATTTGAAGAATTGATTGATTAGTTCAATTCGTTTCATTTGTATTGAAAAATGTTCAAGAAAAACTTATTCTACATTTTTCTTATATTTTTGTTCCTTGCTGCTTCAATTGAAAGCAAGGACTCGCTTTACGAAATGAGTTTATTTCTCGAAAGAATTCATAATGTAACGTCTTCAGCGACATTATTTTGTATTGGATTTGGTGATGGTGGTGATGAAAATGATTTTTTGAGCTATTTTATGCAAAAACGAAATGATATTTTAGTGGTAAACTTTAAAAACCCGCCATTGAAAATCTACAATGAGAGACTTCTTGATATAAATGCAATGTTATTGGTGAACGAATCTTGTGGATGCATTGAAAAACTGAAACCGCTTATACATCGGCTTAAAGTTCGGAAGTTTGTTTTAATTTACGCAAAAACACTCGATAATCTTAAAAACAGTTTTAAATTCTTTGCTGCTTTTAAATTTACTAGAATTTTTGGATCAACCGGGATAATTAACTATGCATACTTTCCATTCTCAAATAACTCAACTGAAGAACTACTTGCAACAGAACCAATTCCTCATGCACTCAAAAACTTGAATGGATTTATCTTCAGAAGTATTGTTAAACAAGATATTCCAAGATGTTATAGTTTTACTGACAATAATGGACATCAAACTCCTGGAGGCTATGTGTCCCAACTGGTTGTTAGTTTTTTAGAGCGCCACAATGCCTCTATTACCGCAGTAAGGATCAAGAATTTGGAGGGCGATAATATACCTGGAATCGTTGAGGCAACTCTTAATGACGAAATTGATATAAGCATGAATGCTTACAAACCTATTCACGAACTTCAGGCCAGTTATCCAGTTTACTTTTTGAATTGGGTCATCTTAAAACCTATCAACAATGGAAACGTAGATAGCAATAACATTATTTTGTCGGCTTTTTCGTCTAAAGTGTGGTTATGGGGAGGGATAATTTTCGTCTACGTCATCGGAATGAGAGTTCTTAAGAATATTTTCTGCCACAAACCTTGCAAAATTCAACAATGCCTAAGTCAAAATTTGACAACAGAGAATCCTATCAGAGAAGAATATCGATTGAAAAGGCAGCTCGTAGTGCTATCATTTGTCATGGGTAACATTTATTTGGCTTATTTGACGTCGTTTTTGACAGTTTTCATAACAACACCTCAGTATCGGTCGATTCAAGATCTGATTGATCACAACATACCTGTGTTCCTGATTGACAACGAATGGAATGAAAACTCGCATCCTGGTTTTGAAAAAATTGTAGGAATTGTTAACCGAGAAATGTTTATGGTAAAAATGAATTCATTCGAAAGCACTGATATTGGATTCGCTATGGGAATGGATAGAGCAGAATTTTTTATGAATTATCAAAACTCCTATTATTATGTTGTTGAAGGTAGTTTGGGACACAAATATGTGGGATTTCTGCTTGCAAATCATTCGCTGTTTTATGAAATTATAAATGATTATATTGTGGAAGTTTTGTGTTCAGGTTTATTGGAAAAATGGAAAAGCGATGCAATAACTGAGGTTAGGCGACATAATTTGATTAACACCAGGACAATATCGGATGAACTTAGTAAGCCTCTTCCATTGGGATTTCAATATTTTAAATTCGCTTGGTTGTGTTTGACAAGTGGATTGATTTTAGGATTGTTGGTGTTTTTTTGTGAGCTAATAATGAGTGCATGTGCAACATAAGAAAGATCTTAGTGAAAAAAAATATTCTATTTAAAAGTGTTTGAATAAAAGATGCACAAATTAAATAATATAGATGTTTTATAGCACGAAGAATTGTGAGTTGTTATTTTTTTTTACTATTTTTTTAAATTTTAGAATCCAAGGAATTATAATATTTACTTCACAACACTTTGGGTTAAAAGATTAATGAAAAGGCTCAGTCGGAAACTCTACATCAAAAACTAGCGCTACATGGTTAAAAATGTCATTGACTGAAAAAAAACGCAAACAAAATTGTGGTGTTTTGCATTTTTACCAATATTGCCAAAGTTGCAATTCGTCCTTCCACAAAGTCAATCATCCTGAGTCCGTTATTGGATGTTTCAACATCCAGGCTAGGTTTCCCAATTATCGAACTGTATACCTTCTCCTTTCCAAATCGGGCTTTGAAGTCGCCAAGAATAATCCTGAAATCGTACTTTGGGAACTTATCGTACGTGCGCTCGAGAAGATCGTTAAACTCTTCAATGATTGGGCCATCCTTCTGTTCGTGGGGGGCATAATTAGATCAGCGTCACGTTCTGGAATGCCTTGATGCGGATTGTGGCCAGGTGGTAATTGTTCGGCTGCACCTTTCCTTGTCCTTGTTTCGATTGCCTTGTTCGTTAACTTTGAGATCATCCGTATCCGAGACTTGTTGTTGCTTTGGAACAATTTGTGGAAATGAGGATACCATGACACACAGTAGACGCCACCTTTAAGTTACATTTTGAGAATTCCTCAGTTGCCGCATTGATGAAAGGATGAATGGCTTAGTGGTCACACTCCTCCCCTATCTATTGTTTGCTGCCCCCAACAGTCTTCCACAAGGGACAATAAGCGTCCATATTCAGCTGAGATACTATAGGCGCCAAATGGATGTGAAGTAGCAGTTGGTAGTCAAAGGCGTATATTAAGAAAAGAAAACCTTGTGACGATCGTGTCCTCTTGGTCGCGCATAACTACCCTTAAAACACCTTCTCCCTCTTTAAATGCGGTTCAAAAAACCAACAGGGGAATCTTGGGGGACTTTGTACCTGCCATAGAAGGCAGACACAAATCGCTTGACCTAAATTTTGTTGAGTCATAATGATTTCAAGACTTCGACCTACTGTTTGGTTGCTAGTGATATCCTTAGTCCTAAAAAATTTTAAATGGAAGTTTATCGAACAAAATCTAAAGAAATCCCCAGATAGACATCTCCTAAAATCACATAGAAACAAACAACATAGAAAGAAATCCAACTAATTACGTCAAAAATGTCTGCAAATACGCAATTATATAACATTTTCATAGGTCTATGATCTGTTCAATGTTCACATAAAATATGAAGTAATTATGACGTATACTAAAAATTCCTATGACGAACAATGCCCTGTTGCAGACAAAAAATCAACACATTACTATCGATTAGAGTAGAGACTCATTAGGTGCAGTTTTTTGTGCGTTCGTTAGTAAGTAAGTAAAGTGGGTACTATAGCAAAAAAGCATACCTCTAGCCTATTATCGTAACTAAAACCTTACAATCAAAAATTACAATTGTGAGCGATTTGGCCGTTCGTTCACTTATCTTTTTGTTGTTTTCTATGTTTTCTAAAAAAAACTACCAATTGAAATGCAAACACATGCAGTAATGCAACATAGTTTGTTACTGTTGTTGTTGTAATGTAATGACCGATAAATCACTTTCCCTTGGCATATTATTTAAGCGTCATCGTCTTCAGTCTAATCTTCGTATAGATTTATACAAAATTGTTTATGCTACGTGCCACTTGTGTTACTTTTAACACAGTCTCATCTGCTTTTTACAACCGTTTATCGCTAAAATTGACCATAAAAGAGTATTATTTGCATTCATTTGCCAATTTTTGTGTTGCTGATGATTGTCAAAGCAGCCTTGAGTAGGTACGCGTAACAAGCGGACTTAAAATTACCTACAGTTCATTATTGGAATACACAAATAGGTGTAAACATATAATGCAACAATGATAAAAGATACAATGGCTGCCAAAATTAAAACTATTTAACAGTGGCGTAGTGCGCAGGAATACGGGGTAGGGATGAAGGGCCAATTGGAAATTGTAGGTATAAGGGTTTATAAATATTCACTTTATTCTTCTGCTGTTTAGTTAGAAAAGAGTTCTTTGCCGTAACAGTAACATTTTGGAGAGACACTTATATATTTTAGTTGGAATTATTTGTAGGTACCCCTAGATCCGCAACTGTGTTTGAACATTCCACCATTGAAAGGTTATCTTTTATCCAAAGCTATGACAATTTTGCTTAAACACAACAATGCTATAGGTTAGGTAGGTATGTTTAGCAGTTTTTTTTTTTTATAGGCATGACCAGAATACCTTAACTGCATGGTTTGTGCGATAAGAGCGTGCACCTTCAGGTGAATAATATAACAACTTTAACAGACGCGACACTTTTACTCAACTTTAAATGATAAGTTTATTAAAACACCCGCCCGTTGCGTTGGTCGCTTGGGATGTGAGTTGACTTTGGACAAATTTTTGATTGTCATCAGTTTCACTTTCTTTTCAAATTTCAGCTGGTACACGAAAGGGTTTTTTTTTATGTAATCGTATGTGTTTTTCTTTTTTGTTTTTGGCCCCCCATTTTAAGTTGGTATAGGATAGCATTCTTAATTGCTTATAGAGGAGTCGATTTACGACAGCATTTTGACTTGAATTAAAAACGTGCATATTATAGTTTGCTGGTATCTGGAACGTATGACGTAAAGGTATGAAATATAAACAAACTAACATTACATAAATTTTTGTTCAGTTGATTCATTTTAATATCGTTTCTGAGCATAAGTCATATGGACGTGAATACTTCTCAGAAAGATACATTCATAGCATGGTTTATGATTTCTTTTGAAATGGAGATTCTGTCTTTTTTATGATGCTGCATTTAAGATTTTGATGATTTTATGGTAAAATTTTGGATTGAATACTGAAAGTGGATGAAAACAACTAAGATGGTTTTTAACGGAACAGGGAAATAACTTCACATGGGAAAAAACTTCACATGGGAAAAAACTTCACCACTAGTGGGAAATAATTTCATTTTTCTGAAGTGAAGTAATTTCCCACTTTGAGTGGGAAATAACTTAACTTTTTTGTGGGAAATAATTTCACTTTTGTGGGTTAAGTTTTTTTCCACTTTACATGGGAAAAAACTTCACTCAAATTAGGTTGGGTAGATTTGGTTTGTGTTGTTGATATGTTAGAGAAAAGAACGGAATGTTTTATTAAAAGCTAACTTTTTCTGTCAAACTGCTTGTGCCAGTCAGAAAAGTCTGAGATAGATTCTTGACGAAAAGTAGTTGTAAAAAATTCGCACGAATTTCTTACAATTACTTTATATTATTAAAAAAAAAAAAAATACTAAATTATATAAAATATAAACTTAAGCTTTTTTTAAAAATATTAGTTTAAAATTCGACCGCAAATCACCGGATACCGGCCGCAAATATTTGATATAAAAATTGAATAGAAGTACCGGCTTCTACCTTTCAAATAAGACCAAAATTATTAAAATCCATTGCCCTAAAGTAAATCCAAAAGAGAGCAATACAATTTGTGTTATCATATAGAATCCAGAAACTTTGAGTGACGCCTGACGCTTTAAAGTTTACGATTTTAAAGAAAACAAAATCATTCATCATAAATAATTCAACATGATTTTCCCCATTCCTCATGCAAATTTATGAATTCTCACGCTTTTTATTTTAACTTACCGTTCGGTTCAGTTCATATAACAATTACAATGCTTGGTCAAAATCAAGTTTAGAATACACAATTTAATTTTAATCACACTTCGAAAAACATTATAAAGAGATAGGTCGGTTGACCCTAAGATAACCGAACTGTGTAATTATTTTATTTTTTTTTTTTTTAAAGAAAATGAAAAGTATGTGACTTTGATGTGTATTCGATAAATAACAATGAAGAGAGTTAAGCAAAAGAGAAATATCATTATTTAATGCATTATTGTTATTTCAATTTAACGGAAATGATTAGTATTCATGTAAAATAAAACATGGTACAGTGAACTCTGAAAGAAGACAATGAAATATTTGGGGATGAAAGAGAGGCGTCTAAGTGATCTTAATGGTAAATTTAAAGACTCAAGAGTTTTGGAGATGTTGGATCTAATGAAACCACAAACTAGCAAACAAAAATCTTTTCCTTAAGAAAAATGATGAATGCATTTTTATTGCAACAAGTAAATATTATCGAAAATCATTTTTAAATAAAGTAGAAAAAATAGTTTGAAGATTTTAATTGTTGTCAAGACTCATGAATATGAAGAACCAAAAGAATCCACAAAAATATTTTGTAATTTTTTGTAAAATGAAGTATTTTTTTTTATTTTCAAAGTTTTTTTAAAAGGCGATTATTAAACATCGATTATCAAAAAATCGAAAAGAAAAATGTCGATTAGTGGAATAATCAACTAATTGAAATACTGCAAATTGCCCCCTGCAATCACCCTGCCTGCGCCCCCTACATAATTTAAGGTAAGTGTGAAGGTAAGTGTTTATTTTGTTCTTTCTATAGAAAAAAAAAATTAACTCATACGTCAACTTTAAAAATGTTGAGTTGACTTATGTATCTTAAACGATTTCTGAGATTTGAAGTTTTAGAATTTGACTTGCAAAAATTTGAAACTGGGGCCTATTTTACCAACTACAAATTACAATAAGCACAAATTTATGATTTGTAGTTCATAAATACAAAACAATTTGGTTTCACAAAAAAATTAAAAATTAGAACTTCCTTTTTTATAAAATAAAACACTTAACCTATTTTCTTGAAACTTGGTGGTCTTTGATGATTCCCTGGAAGGAAAATTGAATTTTTTTAGGAATATTATTTTTTTTTACCTTTAGAGCAAGTACGTGCGACCAAGTCGTGCATTTTATTTTTATAGCAGTGCAGTTTTGTTTTTATAGAGTTATTCTCATTTCAAAATAGGATGCAAAAAGTTGGGAGCCGATGATGAGTTATTTACAACATTTTGTTTTATTTTTAACAGAATTAAAATTACTTTCGGTTAAGGGTAAATTTTATTCGTAGGCTTGTATTATATTAAAATTTCGGTTAGTGAAAAAATGTCTCATATTATATAACAAATTGACAATTTTCTATTGAAATGAAAGCGAAAACTAGGTAAAATTACAAAAAAAAAATATTTACTTTTCTAAACAAAAACCTTTTCTGTTTTTTATGCAAATTTGCATAAGTTGATTTTTATGCTACAACGAATATGAAAAGAATAAAAATATCTTTGAAATTTCCCATCTAAATTAACCAAAATTTAAGTCTTTTCAACAAGTCTTCTTTCTTTGCAAGAAGCTCTCGCAATAAGTTATACAGTGAAAGTAAACGCATAGTACAAACATAATATAATAATATCAACACATCTCAGACTGATTAGTACTCTGAATGAGTTTCATTGACAATATCATTTGCCAGTAGACAAAGACTTCTTGCACGCTAAGGTTTTAAACAAGTGTCAAGAAATGCTTGAACAAAATGGCCAACCCATCATTTTGTTTTGGTAAATGTCCAAAAAAAAGTGTTAAGTGCAGAAAGATATGAAGCTATGTCATTGTTACGACAGCAACTGACGCGACGCGACAATACCGACAGCGAAGACGACTTTATGGACGAGATAAAAAATGTAAAGCTTTTTTTTTTTGTGAGCGTTGCATAAATGCAGAACGTGATAGTTTTAAAAAAATCTAAACTGTCACAATTGACGCTTTGGAAACAAAAAAAAAAAAAGTAGGGTAAACAACAAATATTGGCACTTGAATAAAACTCAACTTTAAACTTGAAGAACTACAATTATAATTTTATTTTGTTTAATTTTTTTTATTTTTGATTAATTTTAAAAACTAACTCCTTTAAAAACAATTTTCTTAATTTAGAAAACGTAATTTATAAATACTAAACATTCTTATACTAAAAAAACTATTAAAGATTTTTTAAATGACATTGTTGTCAACAAAATTATTCACACCCTACAAACATAGGTGTTATACGTTAAAAAAAAATTTTGAAAAAAGTTAAAAGATACGATAATTGGATAGCACCTGTCCTGTATAGCAATCCAATCAACAACCAATCCACTGATCGATGAATTGGGTAATAAATTGCAAAATCCAAGCGCGATAGTAATTTGTCGATTTGCATGATATAAATATTTGCGCAGATAATGGCAATATACAGAAAGTCATGCCTCATCAGATTTAAATTTGGACATTCTCCATTATTCTCCGTAACTAAGGAAATTTTGAGATAATTGCGAACTAATAGTTGGGAAAAAGTGCTCCAATTTGTAAAATCATCACATAAGTGAGCATTTTTTTTATTTTTAAGAAACTAGCTAAAATAAAAACAAAACTTTTTGGCTGTCTTACTTACTTAGGGTGACGCGGCCATAGATTCACCACTCTTATTTCAAACGATCAGAACTCTTTCAAATTTTTTTCTTTGTGCTTGGCATTTTGATATTCATTTGATAGGTTATTTGAGTATAAACTTAAATTTTTGATAGCACCTGTCTTCTTAAAGTAAGAATATTTTTTTAATGAGGTTTTCACCTATGCTGGTTTGCTGTATATTTATGACCACATCACCCTTTAGATGGCGCTTACAATCCAGAGTGGATGTCGGCCTTGAGCAACAAACCTCTTAAACTAGCCCGGTCCTTAGCTATAGTTTCGCACACCAGTTTCGCACAACAAATTGGTTAAGGTCGTTCACTATTTGATAGCGCCACCTAAAAAGGCCTCCTTCTGTCACTTGCTTCGTCCATCGGGGTTTGATGTGAAAACTCGTCGGGGTGGGGTAGACGCAGTTCAGTTATTTTTTCGGTACAGACGCAATGAATACAGACATTTATTGAAAATTTGTAAAAGACTTGACTACAGCACCAATTCTTCAAATTTGCTTGATATCGCATGAAACTTTTGGCAGTTTACCATCAATTTATGTTAATAGGGGAAGTCCTATTCCTGCAACCTGACAAAACTGGTAAACGCGGTAAAATAGTAATTCTAGTAATCGCACGGTCAAATTTTTTTAAAGGAAATCTTTACCAGAATATGTGAAACTTTTCAAAACAAATTTGTTTGGTAAATGTTTACCATCTGGAAATGGTAATTGTGGAAAACTTTTAATGTTTCATTTTGGCCACTTTAGATATAACCAGCCAATAATATTTAGCAAGTTGAAGAAAACAAAGAAAGAACCATAATTTTCTCCGGAAGGGTAACTTTCCAAAAAAACAAATTTCAAACCCAAAATGTTAACTTAAATCCCCGCTCCTCTACGATTTTTTTCTAGTTTTGATCAAACCTGTACGCGCTTCCTTTTTATAACCTTTTATGCAAATCATCAGATCATCTGTTTTCCATCTATATGTCTGTATGTAGCAGAACCCACAGCCTAAACGGATGGGTTGATTATAACTTCAAACTTGGTATGTGGGGTATTTTGGAGACTATCCCAAGACGTTTTTTCAATTATTTTTCTTTGACCAAAAATAACGGTGCCTGTCATATACCGGTTTTAGAAAAACTCATTTTTCTCAAAAATGGTTTCTACAATTTTAATTAAAGAAATCATGGTCATTTTTTTAGATAGTGTCTATCCTTAAATGAGAACCATTTTTTTCAAAACCGGTATTAACGGTACCTGCTATAGAACCATTTTTTTTGCATAAAAACTTTTAAGTTGCCGTAATAATGTTTAGGAAAAATAAATTCGAAAATATTTTTTTAGGATTAAAAAAAAAAATTGAAATTTTTTTTTGAAAAATCATTTTTTTCAAAAACTACTCAATATTTTTTTTCAAAATTTATTTTTTAGATTTTGATAAATCATATCTTAAGAATGGAGTACGAATTTTTTCTTATAAAAGTTCTTGCAAAATTTTATATAGAACTTTTTTTTTTTTTTCTTAAAACGGCTCTGATTTTCAAAACTTTTTTTCTAAAAATTTATCATTACAGAAGAAATCAAATTGTATACTTTGTTTTGAGGTTAAATTCATTTAAGAAGCTGTCATTTGAAAATCGAATCTTATGTTTTTTTTTTTAAATTTTATTTTCTAAAACTGTTTACAAGTTTTTAATAAAAAAGACTTAGCATAGTAACTTTATCTATAAGAGCAAGTACGTGCGATCCAGTCGTGCAATTTAGTTTTTAATCTACCATAATTTTCACAAGGTGTTTGGTTCTTGTTGCAGAAAGTTTCCAAGCCCCCCCCCCCCCCACTCCCCTGAATTTATCCAAATTTTATCGTTGAATACTTACATACCATTATTGGGAAAGAGTTTTCTTTTAATTAGCCCCTCTTGCACTGAAAATAGAAATTTACATGAATAGGAATACCTAAAGTAGACGTATTCCCTCGGTTTTGAATTCAATAGATTCAACATACCTTTGAACAACTTATTTTTAAGTTTAGATGATCTATTCACAATTGGTTCAATATAGCTTAACCCACAATTGAAACATTTATGCAGTTGTTTTTTAAGATGGTGGCTGAACCCTAAATGGGATTCGTTGGCAATTTTGGGCTATGAGTAAATGCATCAAATCCAAAAATCTTCACTACTAAAAATGCTGTAAAGTATTTGGTCGAAATCAAGCCTATTTATAGTCTAATTCCCCCAAGTTATTGAATATCCGTAAATTGATTTCAATAAATGAATATTAAATAGAAAATCTGAGAAGAAACAAAGAAGCAACGAAGTAGTTTTTGCAGACTTGCAAATCCCTTCATATAATCAATATTATTATTATTATTAAAAATATACATTAAGATATAAAGTGTTAAATTGTAAAAAAAATAATGGTACACAGAAGTATGCGTGCTAGAAACATCATTATTATTATTACTGTGCAACTTTTATTTCAAAAATGTTGAAAACAATATTTTGTGACTAATATCTTTCTTTTGCTGCACAACATATGAGCTCACAAAAAAACAACACCAATCCCAGAATCAATCCACTTATCAAACACACCCAAGCGAACTTAAAATGATACAAGTCCAAAGGTGGATGCTCATTTTGTTCTTTCCTATTAATGTCAATCAAATTATGTTTCCTTAATTCGGCTGCAACATCATGTTTCCATTTGTCTACTAAACCTGAACTTAAAACATCCATTATTAGATCATTTAGGATTTCATAAAATTGAGAATGTTTTGCTAGGAGAAATCCCAGGTACTTGTAGCCCAGAGTTCCTTCAACAATATGATAGTAAGAATTTTGATAATTCATGAAAAACTCTGCTCTATCCGTTCCCATAGCGAATCCAATATCAGTGTTTTCGAATGAATTCAGTTTTACCATGAATAATTCACGGTTAACAAGTGTTGCAATTTTTTGAAAACCAATTGGTACAAATCCAGGCTGTGCATTGTGATGCCATTCGTTATCAGTAACCATAACCTGAATATTGTGATCAATCAGATCTTGAATTGAACGGTACTGAGGGGCTTTTGTGAAAACTGTCAAAAACGTTGTCAAATAGGCCAAATAAGTACTACCCAAGAAAAATGCTAGCACTGCTAGTTGGCTCTGCAACCGATATTCGTAGTTTGTATGTTTCTCTGTCGGTAAGCTGAGCATTGCCAAATATGTTTGACTAAAGCATTGCCAATTTTTAGCAGCTTTGTGACACATAATATTTTTAAGCACTCTCATCCCAATGATGTAGAAAAAAAATATCCCTGTCCATAACCACACTGTTGTTGAAAATGGCTTTAAAATGTTGTCATTACCACGTGTGTTTTTATTGATAGGTTTTAAGATGACCCAATTCATAAAGTAAATAGGATAACTCGTCTGAAGACTTAGAATTGGCTTGTAAGAAGTCAAACTTAGATCGATTTCATCATTTTGTGTTGCCTCAATAATCCCAGGTATGTTTTCGTCATCCAAATTCTTGATCCTTACGGCAGCAATGGTGGCATTATGTCGCTTTAAAAAGCTAAACACCAGTTGCGTCACATAGCCTCCAGGCGTGAAACGTCCATTTTTATCATTAAAACCATAACATCTTGGAATATCCTGCTTAATAACACTTCTGAAGATAAATCTATTCAAGTTTTTGAGTGCATGAGGAATTGGTTGTTTTGCAAGTAATTCTTGAGTTGAGTCATTTGCGAAAGGAAAGTATGCATAGTTTTTAGTTCCGGTTGTTCCAAAAATTCTAGTAAATTTCAAAACAGCAAAGAATTTAAAATTCTGCTTAAGATTATCGAGTGTGTTTGCAAAAATCAAAACAAACTTTCGAACTTGAAATCCATGTATTAGCGGTTTTAGTTCTTCAATGCATCCACAAGATTCGTTCACCAATAACATTGCATTTGTATCAAAAAGTCTCTCATCGAAGACTTTCAATGGTGGAATTTTCAAATTTACCACTAAAATATCATTTCGTTTTTGCATAAAATTGCTCAAAAAATCATTTTCATTACCACTGTCACCAAAACCAATACAAAATACTGTCGCTATAGAAGATTCATTAAGTATTCTATCGAGAAGTTGACTTATTTCGTAAAGCGAGTTCTTGCTGTCAATGGAACCAGCAAGAATTAAAAATATAAAAGTAATGTAGAACACATTTTTCTTGAACATTTTTTCAATACAAAATCAAACGTGAAACAAAATGAACTGATCGATAAATTCTCCAACTTTACCTTTTTATACTTGATTGGTATGAAGCTTGACCAGGAAAAAAATAATTGAATATTTATTGAATTGATAGCAGGTTAAATTAGACGATTAACTTTGCAAAGAAATATTCAGTTATCCAGATAAATGTAACAATTACGAATATCAGTGTTTGTAGAAACTTTATGGCTGTCCTGCAAGTAAGATGGTGTTATTTTTCCGCACCCATCCATAGAATTTACCAAGTTCGAACACATGGGGGTTTTGGGGGTTGAAATCCAATACTGTTGGGACACTGGGGATTTAAACAAATTGTCTGCAGAAAGTCCCACGTTCTTCTTCAAAAAAAAAAAACTGAGGTGTTACAAAACATTGGAAACCGTAATTTATGTTTAATATAATGAAAATATTACTTTTGTTTCCCTGTAGTTTGTTCATTTAATTGTTGTTGAATGTGAACTGCCTTAATTTAAGAATCAATTCAAAATATTAGGCGTTTTTTTAGTACCTAGTTGAGCTCTCACAATAATAATTTTGAAACATTAACATTAAATACTATCGGCCTTTTTGCAAAAAGTGAGAATACACACATACACTACATCTGTTGCTGCAAAGAGCGTATAATTTACACCATACAAATTTCAGTTCAGACATCTATCGGTGATTTTTTGAAAAATATAAATTGGTACTCGAATTTCGAGTGCTGGGTCGGCTAGTAAGTCTTAAAACTTCAATAAAATCAAGTGTAAAATGCTAAGGGGCCAATATGGTGAATTGCAATCGATGTTCTATCATCCCTTCACCTCCTTACTCCCCATGTAAAAAAATAAAACATTTTTTTTACAATTCCTTCGATTATATAAGATTGTTGCACAGTAATCAAAATGGGGTAACACAATTGAATTAAAAAGCATAGCTGCATTTTGAAAGCTCAGTCTATTTCTGATTCATCGTAAGAAACCCATTTTTTTTTTGCTTATCTTCGCACATATATAGTTCGAATGTGCTTTGAAATCGAGGTCCTTATCAATCATAATACCTAAATACTTCATTGTTAAAACCTGTTCGATATTTTCGCCACCAATTTCTAAGCTAAAAGAATCATTACAATTAAGTGTCATAAACTTGGTTTTAGAGACATTTAGTTTAAGCTTATTCATGCATAGCCTAATATAGATATTTTTTAGGTCTTCCGATATCTTTTCTTTATCATCCGTAAAGTTTTGAAAATCTATATAAAGCAATTTCACACTTTTACACCACTTAAGCACTGTTGTTATGTCGTTGATGTAGAGCAAAAATAAGTCACCTCCTAGGTTTGATCCCTGGGGCACTCCAATAAAATAAATATAAAATAAAATATCGACCGCTTTTTCATCTGATTCTATGTCCATTATTTTAGTTGTTTGCGATCTACCATTCAGATAAGACTGAAACCATCTTTTCTCATTACCACGAACTCCGTACTTTCCCATTTTGGAAATTAAGATTTCCCGGTCAATCGTTTCAAAAGCTCTTCTAAAATCCAAAACTATGGCTACAATTTTCCTTCGTTCATCAATTTTCTTTTTCTAATCATGTATTGTGTTAACGAGCGTCGTTTCACATGAGTGACCTCCTCTGAAACCAGATTGTTGATCGATTAATATTTTATTAGCCTTAAGGTGTTTATTCAGTTGGTGGCTTACAATCTTTTCAATAACTTTTTCTAAGGTAGGGAGCATGTTTATAGGTCTAAAGACTATTGCCATTTTTGAATTTGCAACCTTTGGGACTGGAATAACCAGTGATTTTTTTAAGGATTTAGGGAATATACCGGAATTGAGTGATTCATTTATTTATTATGACAATTAAGTCAAAGTTTTCTAAGAATATTGCAGAGCTATAACGATGAATATCTTTTTTGTTGTTCATTTCTTTAATAACTTTTTTAAGTTCACTATGGCTTAAAGCACTGAAACAAAAATGGGTTAGAACAGGACTTATATTTTAAACATATTGAACATGTACAATAGACCTATTTATTTCAACAACACTGTCAACAAAAAATTCATTAAGGTATTTAACTATTGCACTAGTGTTTCTTATTATTGCACCATCAACTTAAATTTTTGAAATTTCTTTGTTTTAATTTCGTAATACTAAGTTTTTTTATTGCACGCCAAAGTCCCTTTTGATAACGACTTTTTGAAGCCACTCTGTTTTGCTTTATTAATACATTGCTTATACTTATTTCTAATCAGTCTATATGTGTTACAGTCTTCAGTTCTTTTCGATATCACAGCTTTGTTGTATGCGTTGACTCATGCTTCTATTATTTGATTGTCACAATTCGTAACTACATAGTCGATGAGTGTCTCAGAACTTGCGGTTATTCTTGTTGGTTCATTTACAATTTGTATAAACTAACTATCATTTAGAAATTTAGTTATTTTATTTCTTGCACTTGACCTTTGCAGAAAACCGATATTAAAATCTCCTATTTCTATTATATTTTCTGTTACATTAATAGATCCTTCTAACTATGACTCAAAGTTATCCATGAAAGTAGTTACTGGAGAGTTTGGAGATCTATAAATTCCAATAAAAACAAATGGGACCGTGCGGAACCAAATCTTTACAGCGATTACCCACATATTTAAGTAGTCTTAAAATTGCATTTACAGCTCCTCGTTTTGATCAAAAACGAGGAGGCACCAAAACATGAAAAATCCGTTATTTTTGGTCCAAAAAAAAAATTCAAAAAACATCTGGGGATAGTCTCCAAAAAGCGCAACATACCAAGTTTGAAGTAAATCGACCCATCCGTTTAGGCAGTGGTCTCTGATACATACAGACAGACAGACAGATAGACAGACAGGCAGACAGAATTGTCTTTCATCGTAATGTCATGTTTGATTGTTATCTCAACTTTTTTACTTGCGATATGGGTACCAGATATCAAGTTATGCATTCGTACAAAAAAAAAAGTTGAGAAAACAATCAAACATGACATTACGATGATAGAGAATGAGAAAAAAGTGGGTCCGACAATTCTGTCTGTCTGTCTGTCTGTATGTATCAGAGACCACAATTCATTCACTTCAAACTTGGTATGTGGCGTTTTTCGGAGAATATCCCCAGACGTTTTTTTGATTTTTTTTTTTTTTTGATCCCAAATAACGGTACCTGTCATATACCGGTTTTAGAAAAACTCATTTTTCTCAAAAACGGTGCCTACGATTTTGATTAAAAAAATCATGGTCATTTCATTAGGTAAGGTCTATCTTTAAATGGGAACTATTTTTTTCAAAAACCGTTATTAACGGCACCTGCCATAGAACCGTTTTTTTTAATTCTGATTTTCTTCTCCATGACTCAATCAATTTCAACCATTTTTTTTACATGGATGGAAATTATTTATTTGGATTTTTAACAAAAGTTTGAAATTTTTTTTTTGAAAAATCATTTTTTCGAAAACTATTCAATATTTTTTTTTTTGATTTTAGTTTTTAGATGTTGATAAATAATTTCTAAAAAATGGCGTACCAATTTTTTTTTATAAAAGTCCTTGCAAAATTTTATATGGAAAAAAAAGTTTTTTTGAAAAAACGGCTCTAACGATTTTCAAAATTTTTTTTCTTAAAATGTATCAATATAGAAGACATCAAATTGCATACTTTGTTTTGAGGTTAAATTCAACTAAGAAGCTGTTTTAGTCATTTGAAAATTGAGTTTTATGCTTTTTTAATTTTTTTTTTCTAACACTGCATTTACAATTTTTTAATTAAAAAGGCTTAGAATAAATAGTAACTTTATCTATAAGAGCAAGTACGTGCGACCCAGTCGTGCATTTTATTTTTTTACGAATGCATAACTTGATATGTAGTACCTATAAAGTAAAAAATCTCAATTTACATATTATGTACATTTCTGAAAGGCAACATTGTTGTGCATATTATTTTCAGATAATTACTTTTATATTTGATTTATTGAGTTTTTAATAGTTTTGATTGTTTGCAGTAGGTACTACTTCATGCAATTGAATTTTAAATTTGAAAAAATACAATATCAGTAATGGGAATGATTTTAATAGGTACTTTACAGATAGAATAAAAACTGATTTTTTAATGGACATACATAGGTACGTTATTATTTAACTTTAATCGATTTGCGTGTCCTTTCTTAATCTCAACACAATTAAAGGCACGTGGTTTGGTCATTATAGTAATTGTAACTTGAAGTGTTGGTTTTTATTTTATTCTGCAACACTATCTGTGTTTAAATATATTATAAACTTTCAATTAAATTTAATGCAAATCTCTGTTATAATGACTCTTATGTAAGCAATATCAGTTTTATTAAAAAAAAAAAAATAGTCTCTTATGCATTAAATTATGTAACCAGGAAACAACATTTTAAAATAAGTAGTTTTCTTTCTTAACATAATATAAAATGTCTAAATATAGCAACATAACATAGATCAAAATATAATGAATCCAAATTCAACTTATCTCAATTTTTTAAAAGAAATGAAATTTAACTGCAAAAAATACTACAAATTCAAATATTTGGTGTTACTTCATTCTTAAGTAATTTTAATTATATAATAAAAAAAAAAAGCAATCAATTTACAATTTTGTATTTATATTATGTAATGTATAGTATTTATGTTCTTGAGTAAAAATTTCAATGAACAGTAAATCGCATTTAAAGACATTATGGTCTTTTTTTTCCTGATAATATTGAACTTAAATTGTACTTGGGTTGGCTTGCAGCTGACGAATATTATGTTTTTTTGTTTTGTATTTGACCACAAAAATCAGCAAAACAAAATTAAAAATCTCAGTGATTTCTCGATAATTACAATTCTTACATGCAATGTCGAATTGACATTGTGACCCTCAAAAATATCATAAGGTATATTGCTTTATGGCTGAATGTCCAAATATTTATGAGAAAATAATAAATCAAACTGTATTGTGGTGTTTCAATAATGGTAAGACCTGTTATTGATTTAACGGTTAAATCATTTAAATTTAACTGTTAATAGTAAAAACAAAAACACAGCTCACAAAAAAAATTTACATCAATTTCTCTATTTCGAGTAACGAACCGTTTTATCTATGAACTGGGTATGACAACACAATATTTTGGTAGTGCGTACTCATGTCAAAAATACCGAAATCAATTTTAGCAAATTAAGGAATATTCAATTATCTTTGAATATTCCTTAATTTAAGTTGAGCAAGTGTCAGAAAACTGGCCCTAATTCTGAAAAAATAAAATGCACGACTAGAAAGTTATTTTATGTATTAACTTAGCTTGAAAATGTTTGCTTTTGGTCATCTGATGTGTGTAGGTATTGAGAGGTATGCACAAATAAGCAAAAAGTTTTAAAAAAAAAGTTTGAAATTTTTATTTTGAAAAATCATTTTTTCGAAAACTAAATAATAATTTTGTTTTCAAAACTTAGTTTTTAGATGTTGATAAATAATATCTTAAAAATGGCATACCAATTCTTTTTATAAAAGTCCCTGCAAAATTTCATATAGAAAAATAGTTTTTTTAGAAAACGGCTCTAACGATTTTCAAATTTCAATGTATCATTGTAGAAGAAATCAGATTGCATACTTCCTTTTCAGGTTAAATTCATACGCTTCAAGACGCTGTTTTAGTCATTTGAAAACCGAATTTTATGTTTTTTTAATTTTTTTTCTTAAACTGCATTTACAAATTTTTTAATTAAGTACGTGCGACCCAGTCGTGTACTTAATTTATTATCGTGCGACCCAGTCGTGCATTTTATTTTTAAGGCACTTGAGAATTCTCGAAGAACAATTTGCATTAGTTTCTAATGCTAAGAATACAGGTAGCTAAATTTAAATGTTTTAAGTGTATATTTTGGCCACTTGAATTTCAGGTTTTGAGTTATGGAAGCGTTCCTGGAATGATTTTTTGTGTATATTTCGAATAAAACGAAAATTGTTTCAAACAAAGTTAATAGATTCGGAGATTCTATCAATTATATTAATCGGGACGTCACAAGTGAATTTCAGTTTAATGTAATTTGGATTTAAAAAAAAGCATGGACATAAAATTTACCACATCCATGATTCTGGCCCGTATGTATTTATGTAGGTATACATAATATATATAAGTGTATGCAAACGAAAAAAAAAATATGTAAACAAAAAATACGTATATAAAAAAACATATTATCGATGACTGGAAATGGGACCATAGTACGATTTTAAATTAAAAAAAAAAAATTGTCTTCTATAAAATTTATTTATTTTGACTTACAACTTAAACGGTGTCGTATGGGATTGTTGAAAAATGTCAAAAGGACGACACTAGATATCTCAAACTTCACAGTTAGATGTCATCAAAAAAGTTCTGAAAAAAATTTACTTACCTGGAATTGTAAAATTTCAAACAAAAACTTTTTTCTGGGCTTTTCAATTCTTTATTTGCAATTTATTGTATTTAAGTATTTGTGAAAGTGCAAAAATTGTCAATTTTATAATTATACAAATATTTGTTGTAGATAAATATAGATAATTATGTTATGTGCATATTTTATTTAAATTAAAAATGATCGAAATCGCTTAGAAATATAGATACTCTGCAACAAATTCTCAATAAAATACAAACACTACTTTCTAAGCAAGATACATTTAAAATATACAAAAACAAATATCTATTCTATTAATCTGTGTTTCTAAATGATAAAAGAATCATTTCAAAAATAAATATAACAAATGCCAAAATTAATCCAACAACCAGACAAATCCATGCAAAAGTCAAATGAAACATTGACAATGGATATGGTCTCTCTTGATACTTAATCGCTGGCGGAGTCGTTTTCAATTCTAGCAAATTGTTTGTCTTAATTAAAGCCATTCCATCTCGCATCCATTTTTCCATCAAACCAGTATCCAATATTTCAAATATATATTCATTTAGAATATCAACAAAAGGAGAATGTATATGCATAATGAATCCTAAAAAATAGTCCTCTAGGCTTTCGTAAATTATATGATACTGCGGATGCTTTTGAAGGCCTAAAAAACAATCGGCTTTATCGAGTGCCATAGTAAATGCAAGCTTTGTGTTGTCCATTGAATTTCGTTCCTTTAAGAACTTATCATGATCAACTGGAATTACTATCGAACTCAATTCCGATAGGTGCAAAGCTTCAGCCTTCCATTCGTAATCAACCATCAACAATGGCACTTGATTCTCAATCAGGTCTCTCACAGTCTCGTATTGCTTGACCTTTATAAAAACAGTTAAAAATGATGTCAGATGTACTAAGTAGAGATTCACTAGAACAAATGAAAATATTAAAATCTGACAATGAAAGCGATAAGCTCGCATAATTGGTCTCTCTGTTGGTGTAGCAAGTATTGTAAGGAAATTTCGGCTAAAACTTTCCCAGTATGTTAAAGGTTCGCCACAGAATTTATTTTTTAGCAAATCCATCAGAATAATATAGACGATGCATAGTCCAATACAAATCCAAACAGCTAAAGAAAACGGTCTTAAGAAATAATGGTTTGGATTAAGGTTGCCAATAAGTGGAGTAACTATCAACCAACTCATCATTCTGAAGGGGTAACTCAGTGTAATGCCCTCGTGACCATGGTATGCGTTCATACTGATATCTATTGCATTGTTGATGGTTGCATTGATGACTGCCACCATAAAACTTGTATCCACATCTTTGATATCAGTTGTACCGAAAGTTGCATTATGTTTTTGCATGAATGTTTTAAACATCTCTCCTACATATCCTCCAATCTGCTGCTTACCAAATCTGTTAGTGTACCAAAATACCCTTGGAAGGTCTGCCTTGGCAACTGTTCGAAACGTGTATCCATTTAAATTGGTCAGAGAATTAGGAATTTCTTTGGTGTTCTTCACTTTCTTAACTTGAATATCAGCATAGGGAAGGTAAGCATACAAATTTCCCTTAACAACTCCAAAAATTCTTGAAAACATTTTCCGTTTAAAATATGAAAAACTGTCACGGAGATCATTGAAATTGCGAGCATTTATTATGATGAATTTGCGTTTGTGTAGTTTTTGAATTAAGAGCTCGAAAACATCATATTTTGGAGTAGCATTTTGAACAACTAACAAAGCGTTGTTATAAACTCGGTCGTAAATTTTTGTATTATTTAATGAAGAATCAAAAAATTGTGAATTAAAAAATACCACGGGAATATCAGTTTTATTTCAAATAAAATATCTCAAGAAATCATCGTCAATTCCAACAAAAATCACTGTAGCCAAATCACTTTTCACGTGTATTTTTTCAATACATTCACTTAGTTTGATATGGTCAGCAAAATATTTGCCAGCAGCAACATTAAAAAATAAAAATATCACAATTATTGAACGAAACATTATTTTAGAGAATAAAAGCAACCTAACTTTGAAAAGTATTCATTGGTTCTGAAAAGTTTATACACAGAAATCAATTTTTATTTGAGTGTAAAGCCTAAAGCTAAAAAATTGATTTCCATATCTACATTTTTCTAGCATAGTCTTTCCATTTAAATTAATTATAGTGAATTAGCAAAAGGAGTTGGGGACACTGATATTATTGTTTTAATAAAAGTTAAGTGACAATACTTTAAATTACAAAATCTATAGGTTAATATTTTTATTTGTATGGACTCTTTTTAGTCTTGGTTTTCATGATAATTTAAAACATTCATTCTAAATTTTTGAACATTTACTTTTTTGACAATATTTTTAATAGCCTTGGATTAAGCATCGTCAATATTTTATTAGAATTCGAACTAGAACTAGATTTTATTTGAAGATATTTGTTTTGAAACATTTTACATTAGGATTTTCTACAAATACAAACGCACTCCTGTACCTACTAACGATGAAATAATTCTCTTACAATCCAGGATGGATTACGACCTCAACCAACATGCCTCTCCAGCCAGCTCTGTCCTTAGCTAGCCGCCTCCAGTTATGCACATTAAGTTGATTGAGGTCGTTCTCTACTTGTGGAGCGCCACCTTAAGTAAGTATGTAAGCTAGGGAATATGGGCGGATGCCACACCCCCTGAATGGAAAATCTCAAATTTTTGATCCGCCAAGTCCACCATTGTACGAAATTTCAAGACTCTACAATGTTTAAAAATGCTCCATAAATTGTATACCAATTCAGTAAGTATGGGCGAATGCCACGCCCCCTGAATACAAATTTTCAAATTATGTTACATTTTATTAATAATTTTATGTTATATGCACCGTAAATTCTATCAGGGTGACTGTAAGTTCTCCATAATTTTGATGATGTGTCAGTGAGTGTCAGTTCTCACTCCACCCTAGTGGTCATATATCGAGTTTGTGTTAGTCTTATTGGTATGGCTCGAATGTATTTACATAAATTCTCCAGCTTGATTTACACACATATCCACATATCCTCTCTACTCCCGCTCTTTGAATGCAGTTTAAAACAAACTCTATTTACCTGATATAAAGGGTGACTTCGATACCAATCATAAAAATTCATTAATTAATTATTTTGACCTTCTCCATATACTAAATTTGCTACCTTACCTAGGCTAGGTTGCTTAACAACTGGCACACCCTAAATAAATATCAATTTTGAAAAGATAATCCGCATAATTCGTTACAAATTGAATTCCATGTAGCTTTAAAGTTAGAAAATAATAAGTTACAGAAGGTAAAGTTATGCAGAATACCTTCGGTTCATCAAAATTGGAAGAACTTCAACCGGCCCATGTGAAATAGCATCAAAAATATTTTTTAAGGCCAACATAGCCATAAAAAAAATGAAAATCTTCCAAAAAAATAAGTACTAATTGAATATTTTTGATACTAATATAGCGTTGTTGTTTAGCGATAACAACCATCAAAACAAAATAAAATAAAATGTACTACTGGGTCGCACATACTTGCTCTTTGGGTCAAAGTTGCTGTAGACGTTAAAATTTCTTGTAGAAAGTTTATACAAATTAATAACAATGTGAGAAATTTAAAAAGTGTATGGTTTTGGTTAAGTTATAAGAAAAGTAGAAACAAGTCAAAAAAGAATCAAATGAATTTTGTTTTTTTTTATTTTTTTAATTAATACATTATTTTTTTGAATTTTTTTTTTTTGAAAATTCAATAATATTAGATGAAATATTTGTGCAAAAGTTTTAGTAAAAATCGCTTAAACCGTCTACGAGATATTCATAAGAAAAAAAAAAACATTTTTGCAAAAAAATGGCACAATACATACACAAAGTTTTAACAAAATCGTAAGAGCCGTTTTCGAGAAAAATCCAATATCTCGAAATCGTTACATGGGAGGTATTCGTTCTAATCGAGATACACAAAACCAAAAACAAAATATCTTTGGAAATTACAAAATAGTTATCTGGGCTGTGGCCCTCTGTACAGATGGACGCACAAAAGAACAGACGAACAGATGAACACACGCACAGACCGACGGACAGCATGACGAAAACCACTTTTTCGGACTTTTCCATCATCATAATATTGGTTTTGATTAAAACCCCAAATTTTTTTTGACACGAAACCAATACTTGCCCTATAGAGCAAGTAAAAAATTCTATATCTGTTCTCTTCCAATCATCTTTTATCATCAATTGAATTTTATTAAAATAATTCTACAGCTCTTATTTTCGTATCAATTTAAACTAATCAAGAACATTGTATCTCCTCTCTATTCTTTATTTACTGACGAAAAGTATTTTCAGTTGTTTGTTAGATTTCAATAAAGAAAAGTGAATTGCCGGAAAAATAAAAACTAAAAATGATTTTCTCGGTGCTTGTAACTTTGAGTTTAATCGGAATAATTCTAGGACTAGTTTATTTGTTTTTAGTTTGGAATTTTAACTATTGGGATAAAAGAGGCGTTAAAGGACCCAAACCATTTCCATTCTATGGCAGTCTTCCAAGTATGGTTACTCAGAAACGTAATATTGGCTATGACTTGAGGGACATTTACAAGTATGATCATAATCTTTAATACGTCTAATTGGTAATATCTTAATTTTTTAATCTAAGCCAATACCATAAAGATGAAGATTTTGTTGGAGTCTTTAGCATCCGAACTCCTGAACTACTGATATTGAATCCAGAACTAGTTCGCAAAGTACTGGTAACAGATTTCAAAAACTTTCACGATAATGAAGCTGCATCTTGGATGGATGCAAAGAATGAAAAACTGCTGTCCCATAATCCATTTATTCTGAGGGGTGAAGCATGGAAAGAACGTCGTCAAGAAATCACTCCTGGAATAACAGTTAACAGAGTAAATATAAATTTGTTGAAGCTTTTTTATATTGATTTATATTTATAAAAGCTTTACTTTCAATTTCAAGATCAAAGCAGTGTACGCAGTTACACAGGAAACTTGTGGAAACTTAACTAAATATATCAAGAATATCAGCTCCAAGGCTGGCATCAACGGAGTCAATGCCAAAGACGTAAGTGCAAGTCACAACTCAAGTGAAGATTCATTTTAGGCTCTTTATTTAATAAAATTATAACTGTAAAAGTCACATACGATAAGTGATTATTAAATTAAACTTAGAGCCCAAAAATGCAAAATAAATCAAAGGAGTGACTCAGCTGATGTCCAAAGTTCTCAATTTTTTTTTGTTTTATGAATATAGATCGCTTTGCGCTTTACTTCTGATGTAGTTACCGATGCTGTTTTAGGACTGAAAGCAGAAAGTCTATCAGAAAATCCAACGGCAATTTATGGAATGACAAAAAAACTCTTCGAACTTAGTAGAGTTTTTTTAATTTACTCATTTTTAGCTGGTCTTTGGCCAAAAATCAAAAAATTCTACAAGGTTAAATTTTTCGAAAACGAAACAGAAGACTTTTTCTCGGGTCTTATGGAATCAGCTATAAAATTGAGACGTTCTCAAAAAACAGATCGTATGGATTTTTTGAATTATATGCTTCAGTTGCAGGAGAAGAAACAATTTGATAATAGTCAACTTTTATCAAATGTAATGACATTTTTAATTGATGGTTTTGAGACGACGGCTAGTGTAATAACACAGTGTCTTTATCAGGTGAGTTGTAAAAAGTTAAGTTACTCCATAAAATAAATTGTCTCAGGCTAAAGTTTTGTTTCCAAGGATTTTTAACTATTTTACTTATTGCAAGAACTAACCTGTAGAATTCAAGGACTAACAACTTTTTTCCGGATTGTAGTAAACGAGATGTAGAAAGTAGAAATAGAAATAATAATTAACAGCAAAACTAATATTTTCACAAATAAGGGATCGAAATCTTTCATTTTTAGGAGTTTCTTACTGTGTATGCATTCAATAAATAAATTAAACTTAAACTTAAACTTAAACTTAATCAAATAAATAATTTTAATAAACGCGCTCTTTTTGAATATTAACACCAATTACAACCTATTCACTCTACGCTGAGTAAAAATAAGTTACGATTTTGAAATCGACATTTGTTGCGCCAATTTTTTTTTATTTGACGCTAGGATTTCCATACGATTTTTCCTTGAGATATAGGCACTATATCTATATATTTCGAAGTCAAAATAACAATCAGACAAGCCATTACTATAATAGAGAATGCGAAAAAAGTGGGTCCCATAATTCTGTATGTCCGTCTGTCTGTCTGTATAATTCGAGTTACAGCCTAAACCGTTTAACCGATTTTCTTGAAACTTGGTGCTTAAGGGTCTTTGGTGATTCCCTAGAGGGGAAACTCAAATTTTTTTTAGGACCAAAACTAACGGTACCTGTCGTATAACAATACGTTTTTTTAAAAAAAAGCAATACATCTCTGTTTCATTCTGTCTCATAGCTTCTTAACGTCAAATCGAGACTCTGGCCCAATTACGTTTAAGTAAATCAACAGTAATGTTCAAAATTGCTTATATTTTTTTATGTGAGAACTGTCACTGTACCAAAGTATCTAGTTTGACAATTTGGTAAAAATCCCTATTAAGGAAAATTGAAATTTTTTTCAATAACGGCTCTTACGATTTTGGGGTCATACTTCTGAAATAAAAGAAATGTTTGTAAGAATTCTACTAACGGTACCTCCTATACAAGCGTTTTCACTTTTTTATGGTCTCTTAAACAACATAAACAATTTTGATGAATATACGGAAGGTTCTTATAAACCTTAAAATAAGTTGATATACAAATTTTCAAAAACGTATTTTTTTTATTTTTTTCAAAAATCATTTTTCGAAAACGGGCCACTGTATTTTTTTGGAACTTTGGTCTTAGATGAGCATTAATATTTTCTTGAAAATGGCGTACCAATTATGTTTTTAAACAACAGCGGCTCTATCGATTTTCAACATTTTTTTTTCCTAAAAATTTATCATTTTTAACCAAATTAAATGGCATACTTAGTTTGAAGCTCAAAACAAGTAAAGAAGTTGTGTATGTCATTTGAGTAATGTATTTTATTTTTTTTACATTTCTGATAAAAAAAATTTATTTTTAAAAACTTTATATAAGAAGCTTTAACGTCAGCAACTTTGATCCTACGAGCAAGTAAGTGCGACCCAGTCGTACATTTAATTTTTCTAACATTCCTCTATTCCATTTTTGCACCTGACCTTGCACAAGCTTAGGAATGAAAATAAAATATTGTAGTGATATCAGACGAATACGACTTTGTATAAACTGTATTAGTAATATGTGTGCACAATGGCGTATTCGTACTTTTTGAATACAAATTTAATTTTTACTCCGCAAAAATCTCTCATGTATCTTAGATATAATTGAAAAAGAATTCCAAACTCTTTTTGTGTTGTGGTTTTTATTTTAAAAATACTTAAATATTCATTTTTCTAGTTGGCTAAGAACCCCGCTGAACAAGAAAAACTACGAAACGATATTCTCAATAATCTCAACAAAAATGGTGAGATTGAATTTGAAACACTTGAAGGACCATCATACCTTGATCAATGTTTACATGGTAAGTCAAAGCCTAAATGATAAAAACTAAAATTTAGAATCATAGACAACATTAATTTGTATAACTTTTTGTAGAAAGCTTAAGAATCATTCCACCACTTATCGTTTCAAAGAAGCTTTGCGTTGAATCATGCGAGTTGACCAACAGAAACGGAGTCAGACTTCAAGTAAATCGAGATGACATTGTGTCAATTCCAGCATTTGCTTTCTATCATGATCCACAGTACTTCCCCAAACCAGATGAATTTATACCAGAACGTTTTAGTCAAGAAAATGGCGGAGTAAAGAAATATCGTGATATGGGAGTTTTCTTTCCGTTTAGCGATGGACCTAGGATATGTTTGGGAATGAAATTTGCTCTTATACAAGCCAAAGCATCTATTGCTGAGATAGTGCAAAATTTTAATATCAAATTAAATCCAAAAACCAACAGAGATAATGAACTGGATGCAGGTGGTCTTCTTGGTGAGCTCAAAGGTGGAGTTTGGCTTGACTTTGAAGAAAGGAATTGATAAAAACTTCTCACTAAAAATATTGTTTATCCTTTTTTGAGTTGAATAAATGAAAGAAAAATTAATTTGCAAAAAAAAAAAAAAACGCCAAAGTTCTAAAATAAACTGGCTATATAAAAGAACTAGTTATTATGAATTGGAACTTACACATTTCATTTTGTCGCATGCAAAAATCAATCAATTATTATTATTCGTCGACTTGATCCTGCTCTTGAATGGTATTTCAACATTGCCAACACTTCAGTTGGTACGTGGGTCGTGTTTTATGCCATGTAACGAAGAATAGGACTTTAAAGAAAAAAAAATATAAATGTAAAAATTCTCACTTTGTCATCTTCTCTACCATTTGAGGTTTGCCAACAAAATTTCGTTGCGCAAAAATACAAAAAAACGTGAAATTTTCCACGATTTTGCAGTTTTTGGAAGATTTTATTTCTGAAGGATTACCTATTTCAGAAAGCTAAAAATGCGAAAAAGCCATTATTGCGAAAAATGCAACATGGCGGCTGTTTTAAAAGATGGTGGACGATACATAAAAGATGTTTTCCGTGCTTTTCAGAAATCACGATTGGAAAACGGTTAAATCATTTAAGTTTAACTGTTAATAACAAAAACAAAAACACAGCTCACAAACAAAATTGACATCAATTTCTCTATATATTTATCGAAAAAAACAAAATTGAAAACTTGAGTAACGAACCGTTTAATCTATGAATTGGGTATGACAACACAATGTTTTGGTTGTGCGTACTCAGGGTCAAAAACACCGAAATCAATTTTAGCCTACTTTGAATTATCTTTGAATATTCCTTAATTTAAGTTGATTAAGTGTCAGCAAACTGTCCCTAATTCTAAAAAAAAAATAGTGACAGTTGATATACTTATCCTTGTATGGAAAAGTAATATGTAATATAGTTATTATTTATTTTAAAACCTAAATTTTGTATGTTTGGGCCAAAATCAATTTTGTTTTATGGTTAAGTGAGGATACGCTTATATTTTGAGTTTAGTTAGCATTTAGTAGTTTGTAAACGGGCAGAGCTCAAAATTATTAATTATTTTTTTAATTTATGACAAAATATTGAAATTTGAGTGATGATTCATTTAAAAAGTGGATAAATTCCAATAACTTGTAATGAAATCCAATTTGTTTTGTTTTCAGATTTTATATTTCTTATTTAAGAATCAAACTTCTGAACAAACTTATTTGCAGATTTATAATAAATATTATTGAAACGTATTTCTCTAAATATTTTGATAACAGCTCAATACAGTAATTTGATAACAAGTAACACAAACAATACAGTTAACATAATTTAGAATATGGTTGGTTATTATAAATCTGTACTTTTTCATATTTAAATTTAAACCAGCTACTCTCAATAATTTCAATACTTCACTTAAAATTTTAATATGCGTTTCGATATCATTCGTTGCAATAGAAATGTCATCCAAATGAACAACGACTAAACCTTTATCAATTATTAACGGTTTCAGAAATAAATTAATATATCGCTGAAAAACGGCAGGTGAATTTTTAAGACCGAAAGGCATATAAACATACTCAATACTCATACTGTCCAAAAGGTGTAACGAATGCTGTATATTTAATAGATTCTTGAGAAATTTTTATATGATGAAATCCAGCTTTTAAATCAAGAGTCGTAAAAATACTCTTATTTGCAAAATATTCTAAACAATCGTCAAATAATGGTAAAGGGAAATTATCTCTTGCAGTATGTTTGTTCAAGGCACGATAATCGACACACATTCTAATTTCTCCATTCTTTTTTTTTACAAGAACAAGTGCTGACGAATAGGGTGAATTACTTTTTCTAATTATACCTTTTTCTAAAAGTGAATCTATTTTATTTTGCACATCAGTACGTTCATGAAACGAAAGTCTTCGTGGTAGACAGTATATTGGTACATCTTTTGTCAGAGAAATTTTAATGCAATAGTCAGTTTCCAAATTAAAGTTCAAAAAATGTTCCTCGAGGATTGTTCTAATAATATTTGAATACATAGGATTTAAATACTCATTTAAATTTATTTCATAATTATTATAAGTCTTAACTGCACTAACCAAAGTTTCTAAATCAGCAAAGTTGTAAGATATTTTTTTTTTGTTTTTTAATTTTGATTCATGAATTATTGGAGAAAAATCTTCTGTTGCAACTTTACGATTTTTAATAAACTTAAAATCTAATTTTGAATTACTTTTTCTGAATATATCATTTGAGTTGTTTTCACTATTATAGTTTTCATGATTTGGATTTCTTAATAATTGAAAAGATATAAGTGCGTTCAGAGTTTTGTTTGATATTTTTAATAATTTATTTTTATCTTCATTTTCTTTCAATTTTAACCACAAATTTCGATTATAAATTCTTCTCAAATGACATAAATAAATATTAAATTTTAACAAAGCATCGCACCCAATTAAAAAAGGTACAACTGATTCATCATCTGGAATAATAATGAATTCATTTGTTATAATTTTTCCACGAAACGTAACTTTACAGTTAATTTTGCCAAAAGAACTTAATTTTTTTAAGGTTTAATGTGAATGATGAATTTTGGGGTTTGAAATTTAAATATAACGATTTAATCAGCTGCTTTTGTGAATACGAAAAGAGAAAGCCCACGTCTTATGATCGTCCTGTTTTTTTTACAATTAGTTAAAAATAATTTAATTATTGTATTTGTTAAAATGAATAAAAATTTGCCATCAAAAAAACAGAACAAGTTTTTTGTGGAATTTTTTCACTGTGTTTGACGAAAAATATGCCAAGTGCAAACTGTGTAAAGCAAAAATATTATACAAGACAAGTACTTATAATTTAAAAAAGCATATGCAAAAAGTTCTTCAATTGCAACTTTTTCGTTTTAAGGCTTGTCCAAACCAAAATGCGACAGTGCGACACGACACAGTGCAGAAATATTTATTTACACAGCGTCAAATGGAAGTACCCACATTAAATGCGAAGTAGCGCAAACCGATTTTTATATGAAAGATCGTGTCGCACTGTCGTATTGCACTGTCGTACTTTGGTTTGGGCAAGTATTTCTTTTGTGAAAAATCGCAATTCACGTTCACTGTTTAAAATCACAGTGAATTTCAAATCGCAACCACAGTTATACCTGTGAATTAAATTACACGACTTACCTCAACCCTATTGAAACGTATTTCTCTTAATATTTTGATAACAACTCAATACAGTAATTTGATAACAAGTAACACAAACAATACAGTTAATATAATATAGCATATGGTTGGTTATTACATAATTGAATATTTTTGATATTAATATCATCTTATCTTAATGTGTTAAGCTATTGCCTTGATGATGAAATAAATTTGAAAATTTCAAATTTGAAAATATAGCATTGTTGTTTAGCGATAACAACCATCAAAACAAAATAAAATGCACTACTGGGTCGCACGTACATACTTGCTCTTTGGGTCAAAGTTGCTGTAGACGTTAAAATTTCTTGTAGAAAGTTTATACAAATTAATAATGTTGTGAGAAATTTAAAAAGTGTATGGTTTTGGTTAAGTTGAAAAGTAGAAACACGTCAAAAAAGAATCAAATGAATTTTTTTTTTTTTTTTTTTAATTAATAGGTACATTATTTTTTTGAAAATTCAATAATATTAGATGAAATATTTGTGCAAAAGTCTTAGTAAAAATCGCTTAAACCGTCTACGAGATATTCATAAGAAAAGAAAGAAAAACAAATTTTTGCAAGAAAATGGCAGCGCTGTTTCTTCGTTGTTCGTTTTTTGAGAAAAATTAAATATGCAGTTTTGTTGCAATCTCTTAACACAAAACATACACAAAGTTTTAACAAAATCGTGAGAGCCATTTTCGAGCAAATCCAAAATCTTGAAATCGTTATATGGCAGGTGTACGTTCTAATCGAGATATTCAAAACCAAAAATAAACCATTTTTGGAAATTACAAAATAGTAATCTGTAAGAAATTTCATGCAAATCCGTCAACCCGTTGAGGCTGTGGCTCTCTGTACAGATGGACGCACAGACGAACGAAGAACGACCCAACAGACGAACACATGAACACACGCACAGACCTACGACGACGGACAGCATGACGAAAACTTTTTCGGACTTCTCCATCATCGTAATATTGGTTTCGATTAAAACCTCAATTTTTTTTTTGACACGAAACCAATACTTGCCCTATAGAGCAAGTAAAACATTCTATATCTATTCTCTTCAAATCATTAAAATAAACTCGTTAACATTCAAAACATGATAGCTTTTATCATCAATTGAATTTTATTAAAATAATTCTACAGCTCTTTTTTTCGTATCAATTAAAACTAATCATAAAAACAAAACATTGTATCTCCTCTCTATTCTTTATTTACTGACGAAAAGTATTTTCAGTCGTTTGTTAGATTTCAATAAAGAAAAGTGAATTGCGGGAAAAATTAAAAAAACTAAAAATGATTTTCTCGGTGCTTGTAACTTTGAGTTTAGTCGGAATAATTCTAGGACTAGTTTATTTGTTTTTAGTTTGGAATTTTAACTATTGGGATAAAAGAGGCGTTAAAGGACCCAAACCATTTCCATTCTATGGCAGTCTTCCAAGTATGGTTACTCAAAAACGTAATATTGGCTATGACTTGAGGGACATTTACAAGTATGATCATAATCTTTAATACGTCTAATTGGTAATATCTTAATTTTTTAATCTAAGCCAATACCATAAAGATGAAGATTTTGTTGGAGTCTATAGCATCCGAACTCCTGAACTACTGATATTGAATCCAGAACTAGTTCGCAAAGTACTGGTAACAGATTTTAAAAACTTTCACGATAATGAATTTGCAAATTGGATCAATGCAAAGAATGAAAAATTGCTGTCCCATAATCCATTTATTCTGAGGGGTGAAGCATGGAAAGAACGTCGTCAAGAAATCACTCCTGGAATAACAGTTAACAGAGTAAATATAAATTTGTCGAAGCTTTTTTATATTGATTTATATTTATGAAAGCTTTACTTTCAATTTCAAGATCAAAGCAGTGTACGCAGTCACACAGGAAACTTGTGGAAACTTAACTAAATATATCAAGAATATCAGCTCCAAGGCTGGCATCAATGGAGTCAATGCCAAAGACGTAAGTGCAAGTCACATCTCAAGTGAAGATTCATTTTGGGCTCTTTATTTAATAAAATTAAAACTGTAAAAGTCACATACGATAAGTGATTATTAAATTAAACTAAGAGCCCAAAAATGCAGCTGATTTCCAAAGTTCTCAATTTTTTTTTTATGAATATAGATCGCTTTGCGCTTTACTTCTGATGTAGTTACCGATGCTGTTTTGGGACTGAAAGCAGAAAGTCTATCAGAAAATCCAACGGCAATTTACGGAATGACAAAAAAACTCTTCGAACTTAGTAAAGTTTTTTTAATTTACTCATTTTTAGCTGGTCTTTGGCCAAAAATCAAAAAATTCTACAAGGTTAAATTTTTCGAAAACGAAACAGAAGACTTTTTCTTGGGTCTTATGGAATCAGCTATAAAATTGAGACGTTCTCAAAAAACAGATCGTATGGATTTTTTGAATTATATGCTTCAGTTGCAGGAGAAGAAACAATTTGATAATAGTCAACTTTTATCAAATGTAATGACATTTTTAATTGATGGTTTTGAGACAACGGCTAGTGTAATAACACAGTGTCTTTATCAGGTGAGTTGTAAAAAGTTAAGTTACTCCATAAAATAAATTGTCTCAGGCTAAAGTTTTGTTTCCAAGGATTTTTAAGAATTTAAGGCCTAACAACTTTTTTTGTAGTAAACGAGATGTTAAGTAGAAATAGTAATAATAATTAACAGCAAAACTAATATTTTCACAAATAAGGGATCGAAATCTTTCATTTTTAGGAGTTTCTTACTGTGTATGCATTCAATAAATAAATTAAACTTAAACTTAAACTTAATCAAATAAATAATTTTAATAAACGCGCTCTTTTTGAATATTAACACTAATTACAAAATATTCACTCTACGCTGAGTAAAATAAGTTACTATTTTGAAATCGATATTTTTGTTGCGCCAATTTTTTTAAATTTCCGCTAGGATTTCCATACGATTTTTACTTGAGATATAGGTACTATAGGGCAAGTTTAGGATTCGTCAAAAAAATCATCGAACTCGAGATATCAATCAGACATGACATTACGATGATAGAGAAAGCGAAAAAAGTGGGTCTGGCAATTCTGTCTGTGAGTCTGTCAGTCTGTCTGTATCTATCTTGGGATAGATCCTAAAGTACTTAAGCGATTATCTTCAAACTTGGTAGTTAAGGGTTTTTGGTGATTCCCTAGAGGGGAAATTGAAATTTTGTTTAGGACTAAAATTAACGGTACCTGTCATACAACCAATATGGAAAAACTTGATTTTCTCAAAAATGACTAACGATTTTGATTAAATTTTTTATGTGTAATACAACAGGCAAGGTCGTACTTTTGAAATAAAAAAATATTTTTTCATTTTTTAAAAACGGTACCTTTCATAGAGCCGTTTTTCTCTATTCTGGTTTTCTCGTAAGCGATTCCACGGACTTCGATGACAATTTTTGCACAAGAGGTTCTCAACAATTTTAAAATTATTTCATATTAAAAATTTTCAATTTTTTTTTTTTTTAGATTTTTCGAAGATCAATTCTTCGAAAACGCGTGAATGATTTTTTTTAATTTTGGTTTTAGATATCTTTTAATATTTTCTTAAAATTGGCATTCAAACTTTTCTTTTAAACAAAGCTTGAGAATTTTTGTATATATAAAATTATTTTTTTTAAAAACGGCTCAAACGATTTTCAAAATTTTTTTTCTAAAAAATAATCTTTTTTAACAAAATTGAATGGCATACTTAGTTTGAAGCTCAAAACAAGTAAAGAAATTGTCATGCCGTCCGTCGGTCTTTGCGTCTGTGCGTCCATCTTTACAGTTTTCCAATGCCCAAACGCGTGAACGGATTGTCTTTAAATTTGGAAGAGATGATTTTTATGTAATTTCGAAAGTTCATTTTTTTTGTTTTTGAATATCTCATCTAGAACGAGTACTTGGAAAATTGTTTTTTTTTCTTATTTATTTATCTGCTTGCTTGCTTTCATTGATTGTATCTTGTTTGGCAGTCCTAGCACGATAATTTACACTTTTTAGTTGTTTAAAGGTTTAAACAACGTAAAAATCTTTAATGTATCTTAGAAATATAAACTGAAAAAGAAGTTCAAGCTCTTTTTGTGTTGGGGTTTTTATTTTAAAAATACTTAAATATTAATTTTTCTAGTTGGCTAAGAACCCCGCTGAACAAGAAAAACTACGAAACGATATTCTCAATAATCTCAACAAAAATGGTGAGATTGAATTTGAAACACTTGAAGGACCATCATACCTTGATCAATGTTTACATGGTAAGTCAAAAACCTAAAAACAAAAATTCTAAATCATAAACAACATTATTTTGTCTAACTTTTTGTAGAAAGCTTAAGAATCATTCCACCAGTTATCGTTTCACAGAAACTTTGTGTTGAATCATGCGAGTTGACCAACAGAAATGGAGTCAGACTTCAAGTAAATCGAGATGACATTGTGTCAATTCCAGCATTTGCTTTCTATCATGATCCACAGTACTTCCCCAAACCAGATGAATTTATACCAGAACGTTTTAGTCAAGAAAATGGCGGAGTAAAGAAATATCGTGATATGGGAGTTTTCTTTCCATTTAGCGATGGACCTAGGATATGTTTGGGAATGAAATTTGCTCTTATACAAGCCAAAGCATCTATTGCTGAGATAGTGCAAAATTTTAACATCAAATTAAATCCAAAAACCAACAAAGATAATGAACTGGATGCAGGTGGTCTTCTTGGTGAGCTCAAAGGTGGAGTTTGGCTTGACTTTGAAGAAAGGAATTGATAAAAACTTCTCAATAAAAATATTGTTTATCCTTTTTTGAGTTGAATAAATGATAGAAAAATTAATTTGCAAAAAAAAACACGCTAAAGTTCTAAAATAAACTGGCAATATAAAAGAACTATTGTGAATTGGAACTTATTTGATTTTATCGCATGCAAAAATGAAACAATTATTATTTATTCGTCGACTTGATCCTGCTCTTGAATGGTATTTCAACATTGCCAACACTTCAGTTGGTACGTGGGTCGTGTTTTATGCCATGTAACGAAGAATAGGACTTTTAAGCAAAAAAAATATTAATGTGAAAATTCTGACTTTGTCATCTTCTCTACCATTTGAGGCTTGCCAACAAAATTTCGTGACGCAAGAATTTGCAGTTTTTGTAAAATTTTATTTTTGAAGGAATACTTTTAAGAGTTACAGAAAGCCAAAAATGCGAAAAAGCCATTATTGCGAAAAATGCAACATGGCGGCTGTTTTAAAAGATGGTGGACGATACATAAAAGATGTTTTCCGTGCTTTTCAGAAATCACTAAGGGAGCAATGCTTATGAATGAACATTTTAGGCAATTTTTAGATTGAAAAAAAAAAAATATTTCTGGATCGAAATAGAACTTAACTAAACTACATTATTACATCCTACCAAATATTTTTGAGGTCTCAAAAATTGATCAAGTAGATTAGGTACAATTTGGAAACTATTCTGGCTACGCACACAATTTTTAGCTCAAATTTTATTATTAAACTTCGAACTTATCGAAAAATCATGTTTTTGTAGACTTTGAGCGACTGTTACTCGATGATTTCTCGTCCGATAACACAAAAAATATATCGTTGAAAAGAAGAAAATAACTTCTTTTCAAAAAAGTACATATTCAAAAAATATAATTACCGTTATTGATAATTATGCTAAAACTAAAAATAGAAAGAAAAACATGTTTTTTGCTGATATCTCGAGAACGTTTCTTTGGAAAAATAAATGAATGTCATTTTCTTGTTCAGCATTCCAAAATTAATCTAAAAAATACTTTTTTGTGCAGGTAATTTTTCGTGTAAACTAGTGTAATGATCTGAAAGGTGTTAATGTGGTCAACACAGGATGAACCAGTGCGAAAACCCTCTTGTTCGGCGTCGAGTGTGTCTTCTAGATGTTAATTTATTCCCTCTAATACAATTTTAGCGCTGCTATCTTGGCAACCGCAGGCAGAACGCACTTTAAATCAAGAAATATTGTGTGTCCAAGCAATAGGTAACAGTGGGCAGCATGCCCTTCACACATACAATACATAATAATAGCTGAATTGTATTATTCATGCAGATCTGGATCTAGATCATATTAACAAGTAAAACAAAAACAACACGTAAACCTACTTTATATCGGGATCTATTTTAATGATCAAAAATTTAGTTCTTATTTTGAAATGCAGATGGCTTTTAAAGGTCGATAAGGAGAAAAATAAGAGATGCAAGATTATTTCAAAATAAACAAAACTATTAAAAAAGAGATAGATATACAAAAAAGCCTAAATTTTGATCCGTATCGTTGTAATTTCAAAACTGTTTTGGACTTTATTGCACTTTCAAAAGTGCAATAAAGTCCAAAAATTCGTTTTTGGTTTTATTACAATGGACTTAATTTCATGGCACCACTTTATCTGTAGGAGCAAGTACTCGTATGTGTGGTGTGAGCCAGTTGTGAATTTTATTTCTTAAAAATGGTGTGAGATTTAATAATTTATATTAATCCTCAACCAGAAACTTTAGTTAAATTAAAAAACGGTCCTCTAATTTTTTCCAGCAGTATAATTCTTAAATCTGTTGTTATCCAGTTTCGAGGCGTCTTGAAGTCTCATCGGAAAAAAACCAACAAATCAATAAAAAAAATGACATTCCTAATTTAAAAAGTTAAAAGCCAGTTGCTATGACAGTCAAATCAGTTAAAATGATAACCAATCAATTTAACAAATCGTTTGTTCTTATGACAAAAAAAAATTGTTTCTTATCACGAGAAAACATTATGGTGTTTTTAAAACCAAAAATGGTGAGTATTGGGTTCGTGCAAAAATTTAAATTCTTCGGGATCTGTTCTGGGCTGTGTTAGTTCTGTTGGTATATGTGTATCTGTTTACCGTCCATCTTATAGTGGCTACTTCAGTGCTTCATTGCCAACTCAGACTTGTGGCTTCGAACTTCACTCTGGAGACCAGTTTTTTTATATTTATCTCCCAGCATTGACTGGATTTTATGATAAAGTAAGGGTTGGGGTCAAAATTCTTTCACCAAAATTCTGCTTTCCAAAATTCTGCTTTCATAACTCTGCTTTTCAAAATTATGTTTTTCAAAATTCTGCTTTTCAAAATTCTGCAAATTATAAAAAAAGCTTTGTAAAATGTTAAAAAGCGCGCGCTTTTTAACTTTTCTATTCCAATCAATAAATTTTTTAAAGTGTCGTGATTTCAACTTGCAGTAAGTACATGTCCTATATAGTTTTGTACAGGTTGCCTGAGGTCATTTACGGCCACAAAATGAAAATGTTGATCTTATCCACGAAATTTTTACAGTTTAGTATAACAAAAAACAAAAAATATCTTAATTTAGATTTTGTGAGCCTAAGGAAAAAAAATTTGAAAAAAACGCGTAAAATTGCAAGCATTTGTGGTCATGAACGTCGTTGAAGTTGCATTTAAAAGGGCTTGCAGACTTATAGACTGGATTTTGATTAAATTTTATCAATGGAATGGTTAAACAATTTAAAAAAAAAACTGCGTTGAAATTTTTTTTCTAAACATTTCGTCTTTAAAATGATTTTTGGGTATTCCTTCTAGTGTCAATTTTTTTAAACATGTAAGTACTTCAACAATATTATGAATTAAACTTTAAAGAAAAATAATTTAGAAACATAAAATCACTAGGTAAATCTCTGTTCAAAAACATTTTTCAGCTTAGATGTCATAAAAGCATATTCATGCGACACAGTCATGCATTTAATTTTTTATGAAATCTTAATGAGAGTGTCCAATAAATTAAATAGTAAATTCCTTTTTAATTATTAATAAATGGTTGTTAATTCATGATTCACACTTTATTAATCAATTAATCAAAGTACTTAGCTATAAAATAAAGAGTACCTATTGTAAAAAAAAAATTATTATAATTAAAATGCTTGCGAGAATTTCTGTTAATTCATGATCATGATTTTTATAGATTTTTAAAAGATTGTTCGATAACTCTTCTAATCAAATTTTCATAAAAGTGTGCTTAAAAAAATGTCAATGAATGACAATAAAATTTAGCAAAAAAAAAAATATTTTATTGACAATTTATTCTTCTAATTTTTGTATAGTTATTTTTATATTGAATTAAGATGGTAAGTAAAATGATGTTTTAGCAACTCCAACTCAAAATTAAAGACTCTTTCTTAAAAACAGGTCAAGTTGCCATCTGATAATTTGTCTATTATCTCATACCGAACGAAAATAATCATTATTTTGACATTTCTTCTAACAATTATTAATGCTGTCGAAGAATCAGAAGAACTAAAAGAATGTGGTCAATATGGTTTTAATTGCTTGGATGAAAAAACCCTAGAGTTTTGTCCAATTGTCGTTGATGGGGTGACTGACATTGCTCAATTATATGAATGTGATGAACATTTTACCTGTGATGAAGATAATCCATCATATTGTACTCCAAAGGAAGTACCCAATAAATTATTGCAGGATACTAATAAAGATGTACATCGAATTAATGAGGGAGTAGAAATAGCAAAGCTTGGAAGAGATGCCCCCTATGACGAATTATATTACGGTGATGACGATTTATATTATAGACAAGCTCGTGCAGCCGTTGCAAGTCATGAGAATCCGTGTGTTTGTGAAACAACAACTTTATCTGATGAAACAACAACAACAACTGAGTCGAATGAGGAATTGTCAGAATTCACAACTATAAATATTACACCAGCATCACCATTTGATTGCGATTCTTATGGATTTTTTGCTGGTAAGTTAAATTTCTTAAAAAAAAAACAAAACTAAATTAAGTAGCTATTTGTCCACCCTCATTTTGCATGTTCAATATTTTATCTGGCCGTGCCTTCATTAGAAATTCCTTCATCAAAATTTATAAACAGGTACATGTTCTACTACTAGCACTTGTACTTAAAACTTCCAAAGAAGTACTTAAACACAAGAAATTAATTACTTTGGTACTTAATATCTGTACTTAATTATTTTTCAGTTTCTATTTTTTTTTCTGGATTCAAACAAAACTTATTTCTACTTTTTCTAATTCACTTTTATTTATTCTCAAATTAACAAACACTTTTATCTATAACAAACTATTTCACTATTACTCTTAACAATTTACAAGAATTCACACATCCAAATTACACTTTCACAATCACTAATCTCTATCACTGTCAAAATTAAACTGTGTCGATCTCCTTCTCCGACCCCGTATTTATACTCCTCTCATTTCTTCTCGAAGGATCCAGAGATCTCCAGTTTCGTTAAGCAAAAGAGACAAATACACATAGACAGATAGAGACAGATATAGACAGATTTCGTTCCGTTCCATGAAGAACAATAGATGCGAATAACCACGTATCGGACCTAGATCCTGAAAACTTAAAATCGAGAGAAGCCAGTTCCATAAATTGAACCCACCTAGACAAGGACCCTCCTCGAACTAATGCGCGAAGCGCGAGTAGTATCGAGGGGTGGAATAATCGAGACACTTTGGAGGTGTAGCCGGTATGCCAAGGTTGAAATCCCAAGGGATCCAGCACACGGGGAGGGATGCATACCTCTTTATGGTGAGTGGAGTTCCCCTTAAGGGACATGAGGTCTTTGTACTTTGTACTTTGTGTTTTGTACGGTGTACTCAGATGAATGATAGATGAAGAAAGGTAAGATTTTAAGCGATCGCACAAACGAGCCTACATGATATTGTATGCGGCGGTAAATTACAAAAAATAAGAAGCAACAAACTGCCAGCACTATAACCAAATACCTCCGAGTCATTCTGAATCAATTCACTGATTATAATTTTTAGCAACAGATAATTCAGTGGGTAAAAAGTATGTATTTATATTAAACTTTCTACAAAGGTAAGTCAGCTTAACAGCACAAATTCTTTCTAAATGGATATCGCTTCTAGTTGATGATATCATTATGATATTATGTTATCAAATAAAACAAAATATAATTATCGGATTAGGTGACTTTTTTATTGATATTTAAATCATGATTCCATTGAATCCATTGTAGTTAACATGCATACGTTTTATCTATTTATAGTTTTGTTAATTAATTTAAATCAAATTTTTATCACAACACACGCGTTTATATTTTAAAAGTAGATCTAACGATTTGACTTATCTTTCAGATTCAAAGAACTCCAGTCTTTTCTGGCACTGTGATGTTCCAATAAATGGTATTGGTTTCCTTCTTCGACACATGAAGTGTGGCCGTGATAGATTCTTCGATGAAGCACTTAAAAGTTGCGTCCTGGAAGGAACAATTCGACATGAACGAAAATATAATTCTGACATTGAAATTGACAGGAGAAAAATCAAATACACCACTGATTGCAAAAATCGAAAGCCCGGAAAATATGCTGACGAATTCGATTGTCATGTCTATCATATTTGTTTATCGAAACAATTTTCGCCAGCTATTCAAATGTCATTTGTGTGTCCTCGACAGACAGCCTATGATTGCATTAGTCGATCCTGCACTATTGCAGCTTTTAAACGATGCGAAGTAAAAAACCAAACAGTGAATAACATTAATTGCACATCACCAATGCGATTTAGAAGCATTGACGATTGCCGAAGATATTTTGTGTGCTTCGTTGACAATGTTATCGAAATCAAGTGTCCACGATTCTATAAATTCGATGACAATTCTATGGAATGCTTGCCTGAGAAGGTTGCCGATTGCAAGGAATACCCAAATTGACTTATTTATATTTTGTTAATTTATTTATTAGCTTATACATTTTTCTTTAATAAATAAAAATCAGTTAATTTAACATAGTTAGTGTGAAAGATCAAAAATCAAAGAGATCACGATTTGAAATTTATTTTAGTAATTAATTGGACGCCAAAGACAGGAGAATGCTGTTCCATGTGTACAAGTACTAGTTGCCAAACTGAAGAACTGACCACGTGGACAACGTCGAATGGATACCAAAAATTTCTTTTTATCCATGCTCATAGAACAGTTGTAGTAAAGTGAACAATCCTTTTTATGTGCAAAGAGACCTTCATTGGAGCATTGGAATTTCTTCATTCCGGTTCGGAAATTTCGTGCTTCACAATTTGAAAAGCTTGCTTCGTTGACACAATACTGTGTGTAGGGATTGAAGTTTTGACCTTTTGGGCATGCCATTTTGAAGGCAACAAGAGAACCGTCACCGTCGTATTGGCACATGTGGAATTCGTTACATTTAGATTCTACTGGGAAGAATCCTTCCATTGAACATTCAAATAATGATTCTGGAACGGTTAATTCTTGAGTGGTGGTGGATTCAATTGGAACTTCTGTAGTTACTGCAGATGTCTTAGAGGAAACAGATACTTCAGTAGAAGAAGATGAAATGGGTTCTATTGAAGAAGAATCTGCTGGCATTGTTGATGAAGATAGTTCTCCGTTGGTTGAGGAAATCTGATTTGTTGTCGAAACTGAGATTTCAGTAGAAGAAGAAGATGAAATGGGTTCTATTGTTGATGAAACTTGCTCTGTTGTTGAAACTGAAATTTCAGTAGAAGAAGAAGAAACGGGTTCTATAGTAGAAGAATTAATTTCTAATGTTGACGACGACACCTCTGCTTTTGTTGATGAAACCTTTTCCGTTGTCGAAACTGAGTTTTCAGTAGAAAAAGACGACACCGGTTCTAAAGAAGAAGAATCTGTTTCTACTGTTGATGATGACACCTCTGCTTTGGTTGATGAATCCTGTTCAGTTGTTGAAATCGAATCTTCAGTAGAAGATGTAGAGACGGGTTCAATTGAAGAAGAATCTGCTTCCAATGTTGATGACGTTAATTCTCCTTCAGTTGTAGGTGGACCCTCTGTTGTGTATTCCGATGGCGATGTTGTGGAGGATGGGGTATCAGTACTGTCTTGTCCTGCAGTTGTTGAATCAACTTCAATTGTGGATTCTGTTCCAACTGAAGAAGAAGAATCATCAGTAGCCGCAGTTATATCTTCAGTCGTTGAACCTTCTACAACAATAATGGTAGTTTCTTGGTCAACAGAAGAAGTAGTTACTTCTTCAGTTAACTCGGGAAGGAAAGTTGTTGAGTCCGAAGAGGCATTTTCTTCAGTCGTAGAGTCATTTGCTTCAGTTGATTCTTTCGATGGCGTAGATGTGCATAATTCAGAGCGAGTTGAAGAGACATCTGTGGTAGAATCTGATGCATTTATGGTGGAGCTTTCATTTGCGTTTGTAGAATCTGAAACATCTTCAGTAGTTGATGAATCCGAAGACATATTTTCCTCAGTGGTATAATCTGAAATACCTTCAGTGGATTCTGGAATAGATGTAGAAGAATCTGATACATCAACAGTTGATTCTGTACTGGATGTAGTGATATCTGAAGCTATGGAGCTAGAAACTGATTCTTTGGTTGAAGACACTGGTAGATCAGTAGTTGATTCATGCTCATCGGTTGTATTGGCTTCTTCGGGTGTTGAATTGTTTCCTCCCTCTGTGGTCAAAATTTGTTCTTCTGTTGAGGCAGTTTGATTCTCACTGGTTGAATTAGATTCTTCTGTTGTATTTGGTTCTTCAGAGTTAGTAATAGGCTCATCAGTTAAAATTGTGGAAGCAACAGTACTACCATCTTCAATATCTTGGGTTGTTTCTAATGGTTCAGTTGTCAATTCTGCAGTGACAGACGGCAATGTGGGAATAGTTGGTCTTTCTTCTAATACTGTTGTTGTTTCTTCTTCATCATTATTGAATCCCGAACGAGCTTTGCTAACACATTTTTGAATTGAATTACTGAAAACATCACCATTTTCACATTCAAAATATGAAATAGATAGTCCACCGACAGAATTCCGCGAACACTCGAAAAATATTTTTGAATGAGCAAAAAGTCCGAATTTTCCGGGTATCACACAAGGGCCTTCATTGATTTGTACTTCGTGGGCAAACGTTGTTGCAAGAAATGCAATCAAAAGAATACGAATCATTTTTGGGAGTTCTTCTTCGTTCGAATATTATAAGATCTTGCTAACCAACGACGACGCTGAGCAAAGCAAGTCTAAAACTAAACCTGAGCATTTTTTGACGCTTTCTTTTATAGCTATTTTTTTAACTGTTGCTACTGATAAGTTATGGCCATTGAAATTGTAGCGTAACACTCTTATGTAGCTTACATATATGTTTATAATATTATCTTAAGACTAGATGGTCAAATCTTATCTCTATATAACAGAAAAAAGTTTTCCAATAATTGATTAATGAAATTAAAAAAAGTATTCTTAATTGCGGTGTTTCGGAAGGTTCAATTCAGTTTTATGATTGACATCTCTGTTGATAAGAATTGTTCTAAGAATAATTTTATCGTACTGCACGTGAAGATATAAAATTGTATTTCCTGCCCTGTTAACTGAAAATTTGTTAGAACCGTTAGGAACACATTTAAGATATAACTTTAAAAATCTTTAAATGGAACATTCTGATTTACACATAACCACACATCAAACAAACTGTAAACGGCTCTCATAGTTCACATCCACATTTTCCTAGCAAAATTAAAACGGCGGGCGCGTGGCGCGTTGCGTGCCACCCGAAAAACAATTATTTTATACTCTTGATGATGTGACGATTAAAACATGTTTTCTAGTTGCTGAAATTTATTTATTTAAATAAATATATAATACAAATGTTCTATAATATCTATCAATTACAAAATTAAATGAACATTTCTTCACGTTAAGGTCTATTGCGACCTAGAATTCTAAGAAATTCTGAAGATGAATCGCACATCTTAGAAGCGACACTTAGTTTAGTGTCTGTGGTGATTGTGATGATGACTGTGATGTCTTCTGGAAGAATTGTCATCTTCTTCATCATCGCTTTGACTTGAATTCTTCTTCTTAGATTTCTTCTCCTTCTTCTGCTTGCTATTATCGGAAGAATTTTCTTCGTTGCTGTTCTTCTTGTTCTTAGATTTTTCCTCTTTCTTTTGTTCATCGCTTTCAGCTGAATTTTTGTCTTCATCACTATGGCTGTTGTTCTTCTTCTTTTTCTTTGACTTATCTTTTTTATCGCTGCTTTCTAGGGAATCATTCTCATCATCGTCATTATCATCATCATCTTCACTTTTATTGTTTTTATTCTTTTTGGATTTGTTTTCCTTTTCGCCAGATTCTGAAGATGTTTCAGATTCCTCCGAATCAGAAGTTGGTTTTGGTTTTGATACTGGTTTAGGATTTACTTGTGAAATGTCATCTTCTTCTGAAGTCTTATCGCTGGATTCAGGATTTTTAATTTCAGGCTTTCTACTTACTGGAAGGGAATTCAGTAAAAATATATCTTCTTCAGAAATATCTTCGGTTGTTTCCGGGCTCGATACAGATGGTGATGAGGCAGCAGATGATTGTTCTGGTAGTAGAGGAAGAGTTTCAGGTTGAGGAGCTTTTTCTTCACTGGAATTTATAGATTCATCACTATCTTGAAGACTGAAGCTATCAGGCTCGTTTTTACAACCACCAGCTGGCTTAAATGGCCACCACCAGGGAGAAGAAATGCATGGCTTGTTTGTAGAAGATGAATCTACTGTGAGAGTTGTACTTTCAATTGGAGCATCAGAGTTTCCTTCAGATGGAAGCGATGTGCTTACTGAAGGAACTAAACTACTGCTCTGGCTTCCATTAATGATTGTTTCCGAATCAATAGATGGAGACGAACTTTCGGCATTGGGTGATAAACCTTCAGCATTTGTTGTTTCACCTGATTGAGCAGGAACTGGGCTTGCAGAGGAATCGGTTGGAGCACTGGTTAGATCAACTGGTAATCCTGTTGATGGAACATTGGAAGGTGAAGTTTCAACGGATGTTGCTGTTACTTCAGGAGCTGCTGCTTCAGAGGTGTTTGGTGCAATAGGCTGAGCTGAAACAGGGCCTGTAGAAGAATCGATTGGAACACTGATAGTTGGATTGACTGGTAAACCTGTTGTTTGAACTTCAGCAGGTAAGGTTTCAACTGGTGTGGCTGTTGCTTCAGGAATTGCTGGCCCAAGAGTGGAAGATGTACCTGGTTGAGCTGAAACTGGGCCTGTTGGGGAACCGATTGGTGCTCTAGTTGGATCAACTGTAATACCTGTTGTTTGAATATCAGCAATTGAAGTTTCATCGGGTGTGGCTGTTGCTTCTGGAGCTGCTGGTGCAACGGTTGTTGGTGCACTTGGTTCAGCTGAAACTGAGCTTGCTGGTAAAGTGGATGTTTGTGTACCTGGCTCAGCTGAAACTGGGCCTGTTGAGGAACCGATTGGTGCTCTAGTTGGATCAACTGGAATACCTGTTGTTTGAACTCCAGCAGGTAAAGTTTCAACTGGTGTGGCTGTTGCTCCAGGAGCTGCTGACCCAACAGTGGATGATTGAGTTGAAACTGGGTCTGTTGTTTGAACACCTGCAGGTGAAGTTTCAATGGGTGTTACTGTTGCTTCAGGAGCTGCTGGTGCAAGGGTTGTTGGTGCACTTGGTTCAGCTGAAACTGAGCCTGTTGAGGAATCGATTGGACCACTTGTTGGATCAAGTGGAAGGAGTGTTGTTTGAATACCAGCCGAAACTGGGCCTGTTGAGGAATCGATTGGACCACTTGTTGGATCAAGTGGAAGGACTGTTGTTTGAATACCAGCAGGTGAAGTTTCAATAGGTGCTTCAGGAGCTTCTGTTACAACGGATGTTGGTACACCTGGTTCCGCTGAAACTGGGCTTGTTGTTTGAACATCTGCAGGTAAAGTTTCATTGGGTGTGACTGTTGCGTCAGGAGCTGCTGGTGCAACGATTGTTGGTACGCCTGTGTCAGCTGAAACTGGGCTTGTTGTTTGAACACCTGCAGGTGAAGTTTCAATGGGTGTGGCTGCATCTTCAGGAGCTGCTGGTCCAGTGGATGTTTGTGTACCTGGCTCAGCCGAAACTGGGCCTGTTGATGAATCGATTGGAGCACTTGTTGGATTAAGTGGAAGGACTGTTGTTTGAATACCAGCAGTTGAAGTTTCAATAGGTGTGGCTGGAGCATCAGGAGCTGCTGATTCATCAGTGTTTGGTGCTTCAGAAGCTTCTGGTACAATGGATGTTGGTACATCTGGTTCAGCTGAAACTGGGCTTGTTGTTTGCACATCTCCAGAAGTTTCATTGGATGTGACTGTTGCTTCAGGAGCTGCCGGTGCAACGATTGTTGGTGCACCTGGTTCAGCTGAAACTGGGCCTGTGGGGGAATTGATTGGAGTACTTGTTGGATCAACTGGTAGGACTGTTGTTTGAATATCAGCAGGTGAAGTTTCAATAGGTGTGGCTGGAGCATCAGGAGCTGCTGATTCATCAGTGTTTGGTGCTTCAGAAGCTTCTGGTACAATGGATGTTGGTACATCTGGTTCAGCTGAAACTGGGCTTGTTGTTTGCACATCTCCAGGTGAAGTTTCATTGGATGTGACTGTTGCTTCAGGAGCTGCCAGTGCAACGATTGTTGGTGCACCTGGTTCAGCTGAAACTGGGCTTGTTGTTTGAACACCTGTAGGTGAAGTTTCATTGGGTGTGGCTGTATCTTCAGGACCTGCTGGTCCAGTGGATGTTTGTGTACCTGGCTCAGCCGAAACTGGGCCTGTTGAGGAATCGATTGGACCACTTGTTGGATCAAGTGGTAGGACTGTTGTTTGAATACCAGCAGTCGAAGTTTCAATAGGTGTGGCTGAAGCATCAGGAGCTGCTGATTCAGCAGTGTTTGGTGCTTCAGAAGCTTCTGGTAAAATGGATGTTTGTACACCTGGTTCAGCTGTAACTGGGCTTGTTGTTTGAACATCTGCAGGTGAAGTTTCAATAGGTGTGGCTGGAGCATCAGGAGCTGCTGATTCATCAGTGTTTGGTGCTTCAGAAGCTTCTGGTACAATGGATGTTGGTACAACTGGTTCCGCTGAAACTGGGCTTGTTGTTTGAACATCTGCAGGTGAAGTTTCATTGGGTGTGACTGTTGCGTCAGGAGCTGCTGGTGCAACGATTGTTGGTGCACCTGGTTCAGCTGAAACTGGGCCTGTGGGGGAATTGATTGGAGTACTTGTTGGATCAACTGGTAGGACTGTTGTTTGAATATCAGCAGGTGAAGTTTCAATAGGTGTGGCTGGAGCATCAGGAGCTGCTGATTCATCAGTGTTTGGTGCTTCAGAAGCTTCTGGTACAATGGATGTTGGTACATCTGGTTCCGCTGAAACTGGGCTTGTTGTTTGAACATCTGCAGGTGAAGTTTCATTGGGTGTGACTGTTGCGTCAGGAGCTGCTGGTGCAACGATTGTTGGTACGCCTGGTTCAGCTGAAACTGGGCTTGTTGTTTGAACACCTGCAGGTGAAGTTTCAATGGGTGTGGCTGTATCTTCAGGACCTGCTGGTCCAGTGGATGTTTGTGTACCTGACTCAGCCGAAACTGGGCCTGTTGAGGAATCGATTGGACCACTTGTTGGATCAAGTGGTAGGACTGTTGTTTGAATACCAGCAGTCGAAGTTTCAATAGGTGTGGCTGAAGCATCAGGAGCTGCTGATTCAGTAGTGTTTGGTGCTTCAGAAGCTTCTGGTACAATGGATGTTGGTACATCTGCTTCAGCTGAAACTGGGCTTGTTGTTTGAATATCTGCAGGTGAAGTTTCATCGGGTGTGACTGTTGCTTCAGGAGCTGCTGGTGCAACGGTTGTTGGTGCACTTGGTTCAGCTGAAACTGGAGCTGTTGATGAATTGATTGGACCATTTGTTGGATCAAGTGGTAGGACTGTTGTTGGAATACCAGCAGTCGAAGTTTCAATAGGTGTGGCTGAAGCATCAGGAGCTGCTGATTCAGCAGTGTTTGGTGCTTCAGAAGCTTCTGGTACAATGGATGTTGGTACATCTGGTTCAGCTGAAACTGGGCTTGTTGTTTGAATATCTGCAGGTGAAGTTTCATCGGGTGTGACTGTTTCTGCAGGAGCTGCTGGTTCAACAGTTGCACTTGGTTCAGCCGAAACTGGTCCTGTTGAGGAATCGATTGGACCACTTGTTGGATCAAGTGGTAGGACTGTTGTTTGAATATCAGCAGGTGAAGATTCAACTGTTGTGACTGTTGCTTCTGGAGCTGCTGGTGCAATGGTTGTTGGTGCACTTGGTTCAGATGAAACTGTGCCTGTCGAAGCATCGATTGGATCACTTGTTGGATCAATTGGCAAAACTGTTGTTTGATCTTGAGCTGGTGAAGACTCAACGGATGTAGATGGTAAGTTTGTTGGATCAACAAAACTGGGGGTAGTTTCGATGGGTGTTACAGTTGCTTCAGATATAGCTGATTCAGGGGTGGTGGGTGCATCTGATTGACCTGAAATTGGACCTGTTGTCGAATCAATTATAGCATTAGTTTGATCAGCTGGCAAATATGTTGGTAAGACTTCAACAGTAGAGTTTTCGATTGGTACAGTAGGTATTTCAGAAGTTATTGATTCAGTTATAATTGTGTCAGTAGGTTGATCTGAAATTGGAGTTTCAGTGGAATTGATTGGACTACTAGTTGTTTCAGTAGGTAGACTAGTGGATTCAACAATAACAGTAGAGGTTTCGACTGGTGAAGCAGAAGTATCAGGAGTTATTGACTCACTGGTGGCTGGTTCAATTGGTTGATCTGGAACTGATCCTGCAGTAGAATTAATTGGAACATTAGTTGGTTCAACGGTTTGAACTTCAACAGGACTTGTTGGTGAAGTTTCAACTGAAGGACCATCTGTTGATGAAACAGGACCATCGGTAACTGGGCTTGATGAAGTTGTTTGAATTGGGCCATCAGTTGTTTCTGCAGGCACTGTTGTGTCCTCTTGAGCAGCTGTTATAGGGGCATCTGTTGCACCCCCAACAGAATAACAAATCTGCGGACCATCATTCATGCATCGCATGTTTTCCCCACATATATTTGCGGGTCCAATATTTGCATATGTATTTCCATTTTCAGCCATTGTACATTCCTTCCAGCTAAGAGGTCCCACACAAGTAGCATTTCTTCCATGGCAATCAATAGTGGCTGGTACTGCTATTACATAAGCAGCAGACTGCAAATAAACAAAATCACAATTAAGTATAACTTTTATTTGAAACCAACTATCCACGTTGAGTGTTTAATTTATTCAAGACTCATATAATTTTTATTGAATCATGGAACTTAAGGAAATCACTTTATTTTCACTCAAACCAGCTTCAAATATGTTTTCTCCAAAACCCGTGATTCCCTTTATCCAAATAAGAACAAGTCCGAATAGCTTATAAAAAAATCATTATTTAAATGTTTTAACACAATTTTGATGTTAAAAAATAATCAAGCAAAAAAGTGTATTTTTCGAAGATAATTTTGGAACCAATTATTATTAAATATTTACCGCTATTATAAGATATATTCCGAAGAACTTTTTCGTTTCCATCATTTTCGAAGTAAAGTTTCGTTACTGCCTTTGCCACTGATTGGATAGCGGCTTTTATGCAAAATTCTCAAAGATATCAGTATTATCAATCCAGCAGCATCTAGTTTTGGTAAACAAAATTCTTATCTCACATCGTGGTTCTGATAAGGACCACAATTTATTACTTTGCAGGTTAATTAATTTGCAGTATTCTGTGAGATACTCGTACAAATACAAGTATAGTAGTCAAGTATTGTTGTTTGTTCTTATTTCTAAATCTGTTGTTAGCCTTCAGATTTTGTTTTAATTGTTTTCGGAAGAAATGAGTCAATGTTTGCATTTTGTTAAGTACAACATTTTTATTGCAGCGGATGTTTCTTGGAGTTATCTTATCAATTTGGCAGACAACTTGTCGTCAATTGAAGTAAAGTATATGTTCTAATGAAGTGAGGCTCTTGATAGACGCTGATTGTCTATAAAATTTCTTTCAAGTAAGCTACTTCTAACTTGTTTCCCAGTTAAAAACACGAATAAACAAATACAATTACTTGAAAAAAAAAACTAAAACAACATTAACAAACATTATAGTCTAATCTCTAATGCATTACTGAACGAAATTTCCAGTAAAATATATAAATAAATTTCATGTAAAAACAAATTTTCTAATTTGATACAAAACTAAATTTAAAGTAAGAAATAGAAGGATCGGATTTACTCAATTATAATGCTCTTATTTTGTATGTCTGTATGTATCAGAAGCCACAGCCTAAACGGATGTGTCGATTTACTTCAAACTTGGTATGTGGCGTTTTTTAGAGACTATCCCCTGACGATTTTTGATTTTTTTATTACCAAAATAGCCGTACCTGTCATATAAGAGTTTTTGAATAAGGTTTATCTTTAAATGGAAACCAGTTTTTTCAAAATCCGGTATTAGCAGTACCTGCCATAGAACCGTTTTTTTAAATTCTGATTTTCTCCTTCATGACTCAATTAATTGCAACCATTTTTTTTACATGAAAGCTTAAAAGTTGCCGTAATAATGTTTAGTAAAAATATTCCTGAAATTATTGTTTCTTGGAATTTAAGAAAAAAATTGAATTTTTTTTAAATTATTTTTTGGGAAAACTACTTAATATCTTTTTTTCAAAATTTAGATTTTAGATGTTGATAAATAATATCTTTAAAATGACGTACCAATTTGTTTTTATGAAGGTTAGGTTAGGCTAGGTTTAGGTGGCTGAAACATTCACCTAAGTGAATTTTGCGTCGTTGGGATAGAGCGGGGCATGAACAGAGAAGGTGTTGGATTGTTTCTTCTTCCTCCTCGTCCATGCCCCTAGTCTTCTGGCGTGTATACCTATCATGCAGTGTCCAGTGATGACACCTATTGTGGAGCTAATATGCAGTCTGCTTAGAGACAACAAGCACTTAGAACGCTTCGGATCTAGTACTGGCCAGATCTGTTTAGTCCTTATGCAAGTAGAGATATTGGTCCATCTGTTGTTTGTCATCGTAATAGCATCCTGTTTTAGCATAAGTTTACATGTAGCGATAGGTATTCCAATATTCACCTTGGACTTACGGTTCCTTTTCTGGCTAGTTCGTCGGCTTTGCAGTTACCTGGAATGTCTCTGTGTCCCGGCACCCAGAAAAGGTGAATGTTGAACTGTTCTGCCATCTCTAAGAGAGACGAACGACAGTTTCGGGCAGTTACAGAGTTTGTGGCAGCTGAACCGAGCGATTTGAGGGCTGCTTGACTATCTGAGAAAATACGAATATTCAACGTGGATATCACGTTTTCTTTGAGCCAGGATAGTACCTAATTGATAGCCAGGATTTCCGCTTGGAACACGCTACAATAATCAGGAAGACGGAAGCAGAGATTTAGATTAATTCTTTCTGAATACACTCCGCCACCCACCCCATATTCGGTTTTTGAACCATCCGTATAGAAATAAATTGCTTCATCATTCAAGAATTCATCGTCATCCCATGTAGATCTTGGTGGGATGGTGATTAGGAAGTTTTTGCCAAAAACCAGCTGTGGGGTGGTGTAGTCGGAGTGTATTGGTAATGATTTGAATGTTTTTATGAAAGTCCTTGCAAAATTTTATGTAGAAAAAATTGTTCTTTTAAAAAAACGGCTCTATCGATTTTCAGTTTTTTTTTTTTTTTCTAAAAATGTATCATTATAGAAGAAATCAAATTGCATATTTTGTTTTTAGGTTACATTCATTTAAGCAGTTGTTTTTGTCATTTGAAAATCGAATTTTATGGTTTTTGTTTTTTTTTTTCTAAAACTGCATTTACAAATTTTTCATTAAAAAGGCTTAGGATGTATAGAAACTTTATCTATAAGAGCAAGTACGTGCGATCCATTCGTGCAATTGTTAATACGTACTATTATTAGAATTTTTAAAAATACTTTTTTCCAAAAGTGTGACCTTACTAACAAAAGTCGTCACCAAAATTTTAGTCAAAATCGTTAAAGTCGTTTTTGAAAAAAGTTAACTTTTTCTTAATGGTTGTATGGCAGGTACCTTTAGTTTTGGTCCTAAAAACTAAATTTCAATTTCCCTTCAAGGGAATACCAAAAATCCTTAACGCCCAAAAAAATTGGTCCAGTTGCCTAGGCTGCAGCTCGAGGTTTACAAAGACAGACAGACAGAATTTCGAGACCGACTTTTTTCGCATCATCCGTAATCGGATTGTTATCTCGAGTTCGATTTTCTTTTACGAATCTCAACTTGCCCTACATATGGCGCAAGTAAAAAGAATTACATCAAAAAGTGATTTATTAAAAAATAAATGTACAAATTTTTAAGTTTTTGGAAGAAATTTTCACCCGCTCTTCAAAATTTAACAATTTTCATATTTTATTTAGCCCAGGAAGTGGCCAAACGGACCTAATGTTTATGTTTGTCTATTTTGACTGGTTGAATATTGAATAGTGAAGACAAACTTGTACTCAAGTGAAGTCTTAAGTTGTTTCTATAAATTTAAACTTATGTGACGTATTTCAAAAGTATGTATTGTATTTTTCAGTCATTGCACACAATTAACATCATTATTGACTGGTAACTTATAATATTTCGAGAGAAAGAAAATTTTTGTCAAATTATGTTTAATTTTGTTCATCTCAACATCAAATAACTTCAAACGAATTTATTATTTATTCATTTATATTATTTATCTTTGATAACATTTCTTGAAAATATTTAAGATAGATACGTCAGTCAATCTAAAATGTCTTTCATCTGGGTAAGTACCTATTATTTTTGAGTTAACTTTTATTACTTTAGCTTTGTGTTACAAAAAAAAGAATTATCTTTTCTTAATCTTGTTAAATTCTTAAAATCATCAGCTTTGAAGTGAAAAAAAAACACAAAATATAAAAAAAATGCTAAAATACTTGTACATTTTGTTGATCAAAAGATAAGATTTTTAGAAGCATTTTTTATGCGACAAATTTATAAGTGTGACTCTTACGCACTCAGAAAATTGTTTATAATTACATACGTTGGTCTGTATTTTCAAGATAAAATGAGATGTAGATAAGACATTCTATGATTCATAATATGAAGAAAAGTAATGAAACCTATTGTAATCGTGACGTCAAGATTCATAATACGCATATCTTTATCACAAATTTAGGTATTTACTATCAGCAACTTATACTTCACGTTAATTTTCATTCAAATTGTATCAGAAAATCAGATCTTACTAGGCAACATACTATCTCAGAAGTCATAAGAGTCTATAGGCTTTTGTACAAGAATTTGACAACTGTCTGATGATAGGTACTTTATTAATAAATAAATCGCATTGTACTTGCACCTACTGCTATTTTATATAAGTTACTCTTAATATCAATTAATAAGATGATCATTGGTCATTGTACCTACATCTTGATTTTTGAATGTTTTAAAAACAGCCCATTGTTTTTAAATGTAAAGTTAATAGTTATAATTTTTTTAATCTGGATTAGAAAACCATTAATACCGATTTGTTAAGTATTTTTAAGAGTCTGGAAGTAAATGCTGGTATCTCTCTATAGAACTCCGTTTAAACTTCCAATTTCTCTTATGCAAATATACGTAGGTACATAGTTGTGTGGAAATATTTAAATTAGTAGATACTCGTAAGTAAATCTTGCCTTAAATCAACTAGGAAGTGTCTTAAGTTGAAAAGAAGAATATATTTGGGCAAATAAAAACACTTGACTTTCACATAATGTTATTGCGGATTGTTATCTTTTTTTAGATAAGATTACAGAGTGCATAGTTTTTCTTAATACAAATTGTCAACTTCTTTCAGTAATAATTTAGCCAAAACATAGTTTAGACATAACCCAAATTTATGTATAATAATTCTTTAAAATTTCTTCAAGATAAAGACCCCCAATGAAGTTAGAATATTATATACATTTTAAAGTGCCTGGTTTTTGGCTTTTGGGTTACAGTCATTGCTAGTTTTCATATTTTGTTTATAACTAATAAAATGTAGATAAGCTTGTCGGTATTTTGCTTTTTTTGTTCCGTTTAAATATTAGTTTACTGTTTGCTTTGTCAAATCAAAATTGTGTATTTTGAAGAAAATATACATACGTAAGCATTTAAAGACGTCAGAAAATTCATAGTGTCACACAATCTGTCGGGATAAGATAAGGCTTTTTCAATAATGAGTAATTTTTTTTTTTGTTTTTTTTAATTTATTTGCATGATTTTTTTAGAATGATCTTAAACAAAAAGGGGAAGTTATTTTTAATATACTTACATAGCTAAGTTTTTTTTTAGTTTGGCTAAGGACGATCATTCAGTGGTTCGAACGACACAACTGTGATCAGATTAATATTATCGTGGAAATACCTTAATTTATATAAACACAACAGAAACTAATATAAAGTTCAACCCATAAGTATATTATATTATTAAATACTGTCGCAAAAGCAATCTGGAAATCATCGAAGTTTATTTCTTATTATTTAAAAAATTATTGTGAACACAAGAATATTCACAATCTTATTCAAAATGAATTTCTTTCTTTCATATTAATTTTTTTTTTCTTCATTAAGTGGTTTAGAAAAAAAATAAAAACATTGAAAGAAAATTTATGTAGTGTGGTGGACATAGGTTGCTATTAATCAGTAACTTATTCTTACATAGGTACATTTAAATAAAAGATCAAAATGAAAAATAAATTATGCTATTTCCATGGCCACCACTGCATGTATGGTAGCTAGAAACACCCTTTTCTATTCATCAAAAATTTAATTAATCCAATGATGAATAATTTTATAAAAAATGATTTTCAGACTCAGAATTAAAAAAAAAAATTAATCAAATTTTGAATTTTTTTTCCAAAATTTTACGTTACAAGACAAACTTTGTTCCAAAACTCAAGGAAGTTATTTTTATCAAGTCACTTCCGAAAACAAAATGGGTCCATGTGTTATTGGACCAGTGTTAATAATGTATAGCAGGAGCAAGGTATTAGGAAAATTAGGGATAAATAGTATATAATAGAACAGATAGGGGAAAGGGGGTGTGTGTGCGAAAAAGTGGGATGTGTGTAGAAAATCGTGGTCTCATACGATATATCTCAATAGTAGACCTGCTTTTGCTATAGAAAAATGTTCAATACAAGAGTTGTAGGTGGCTATAAGATCTACAACATTTGTTCAAAAAAATTTTCTATATAACCTCAAAAATATTGGTAAAAATGCCAAAAGCCAATATTTTTTACTTTTATTTCTATCTTTTATAAAAATAGTTAGATTTTAACGATACTTTGTTGTAACATACATTGTTTTACTCATAACATTTTTTTTTTTTCAGCAAAATGTTAATTTTGTATTTTTTTATGAATTTGGAAAAAGTGTCTTATTTTAAGACTCAATTTCGTAAAAATACATTATTGTTAAAAATATTAAAAAAAAAATAAACGCTTTTGATCGATTTTCCCGTAATTGACGTTAATATTAGCCTGGAGTGGTCATAGAAGCCAAAATAACCTTATGTAAAAGATTTTGACCTTCTGAATTGTTTTTCGAAATGTTTTTAAGCTCGAATGATTAATAATTACACTCTAAACAAATTCAGAAAAAAAAGCAAAAAAATTGATGCGTTGAACACCAGCATCAATTTTTTTGCGAAAAATATGGTCTTGTTTCTGAAAATGAAGTCGTTTAACCCCAAACATCACAGAAACAGTTTTTTTTTGGATATGTTTAATGTTCAACATTGTATAACTATATATCAAATAGCTTGCAGAATTCTGTTTCTAGATTCGAATTCAAAATTTGAAAATCTTTTACAAAAGTTTATTTTGGTTTCTTTAGACAAGGAGTGTCTGACTAATAAAAAAACCATCTTAGGATAGCGTTTTTGTTTTTTTATTTTCTTTTCCAATATTTTTCACAATAACTGTGTTGTTTTATTACACAATATTATAGAAGAGGTTTAATAGAAAAGTAAAAGACACTCCAATGTATGCATGTTAAAACTAAGTTTCATAAAAATTATTGGCTTTCGGGCATTTCTCCCCATTTTTTTTTTTGTTCATACATACCTACAATTGTTTTTTATTTTTGTATACTTAAAGTATATATGTTTAAATAGATATGCCAATCTTTTTATTGTAAATAGTATCTTAATGACTTTCCAGAAATGCACAACACAATAGGTACTGTGACAGATGTTTTAAACTTCTACCGTATTTCCTTCATAAGAAGAAAATGTGTTCAAAATATTCCTGCCATTTTTGAAACTCGACGATTCGAAAAATACAAAAGCGTTGCAATCTTCAAACAGCATTTTTATAGAATCGAAAGACTTAAGGGATTAAAATAACTTTCCGTTGAAGGAAATCTTCTACATAAATCACTTCTTTCCAAGTGCATTGTGTTACCTTTATCCAGTTGTGAATATTCTACAATCAGAAAAGTTAAAACTCCTTCCATATACGAATCATGTGTACAAGATCATAAAGTAAGCAAAAGACCTGTTGAAAATAAAAATTCAAGATGCTAACCATTGAAGCATCTTTCGCATGAGAAAGTGTACAACATTTTATGTTTTTGGTTTTTGGCAGAAAAAACGGGTCATCCCGTTTCTATTCTTGCCAAGTCATAAACAGCAACCACCACTTGAGCCAAATAGTTTAGTGAAAATCATCAGAAACAACTCCGATTTCGATAATTCTTTTCTACTTTTTATAATTTTCAAAATTAGAAACATTTTTTATGTTTCTTACGTTCAGACGTTCAAAATCATGCGTGCGCCCTTGGATGTCTCGCCAGGATAACCCGTCGGTCGTGCAGAAATGAGAAAAACGATAGTAAACAGTAATCAAAACATTAAAAAAAACAAAAAATTAACTATGTCAACCTATTATTGTTATTACAGCCAATTTATTTAACAAAACCTTACTAAGTACCAACATACATTTTTTAAACTAAAACAAAAATAAAATCAAATTTGAAACTCATGTTGTGAATCAATAACTAATAACTATAAACAGAATAAGGATAAGCAAAATTTAAAAGAATCAAAATGAACACATATCTTAAGAAGAAAAAGAAATTCCAAATATGACTAAATTAATCATCACCTTCATCTTCTTCATCCTCATCATCAACTTTCCTGGCGATTTCTTTCTGTATTTGTAATAATTCTTTAGCAGCAAGTTTTTCTGCTCGAGCCTTGACTTTCTCTTCCATTTTCTTTTGAAGTTTTTCTGCCTTTAACTTCAGTTTTATCTCTTTTCTCAAAAGTTTCCATTCAGCTCTTACAATATCCCGATCATTTGGCTCACGATTGATCAATCCAAAACCTAGCCCAGGCAGTGGTGTTTGAATCCAACATATACCAATCAAAGGCATGAAGATTTCGTTTTCTGAGCATTGAATTTGATATTTGTGGAATCCACCTAGTAAACTTGGTACACACCAGAAATAAGATGTAGTTTCACCATTTGGATTGGATATGCTACTTGCTCTAATACATACTGGCTCCTCGTCAAGGCATGGAGAAAGGTCGCGAGTGCATCGTCCAAGAACAGGATTAAAGGCAGTTCTTTCGGGACATTTACAGTCTTCGGAGATAAGATTTGTGGCGTTATAAGAGCAGGATAAATATTGTCGACAGTTGGTTGGTTTTGCAAAGTTGCCAACTTCAGTGCATGGGGTCATTGTGGTTGATGAAGCTTCATTTGGATCATGAGTAGTTTCTGCAGTAACTTGGTTGACTTCGGTAGAAGTCGGTAGTGTGTTATTAGCATCTTCAGTTACTGTCTGTTCTGTATTCGACGTCCCGATCTCTGATGTACCTGTGTTCACTTCTGAAGGTATCTCTGTTTCAGTAACAGATTCATTATTAGTTGTAAGCGATTCAGTGGTTTTAGCATCTTCAACTCCTGATTCAGTTTCTGTCTGTTCTGTTTTCGATGTCTTTGTTTCTTGTGTACCTGTGTTCACTTCTGAGGGAATCTCTGTTGCAGAGGTCTCTGTTTCTGATGTATCTGGTTTCACTTCTGAAGGAATCTCTGCTTCAGTTACAGATTCATTATTAGCTATAGGCGACTCTGTTTTCTTAGAATCTTCAATTTCCGCTTCAGTTTCTGTCTCCTCTGTTGTCAACGTTTCTATTTCTGATGTGCCTGGCTTCACTTTTGAAGGAATCTTTATGTTAATTGCTGATGACTCTGTATTATTAGCATCTTCAACTAGTGCTTCAGTATCTGTCCCTTCTATCTTTGAAGTTTCTGTTTCGGATGTACCTGAGTTTGCTTCTGAAAGAATATCTGTTGCAGACGTCTCTGTTTCGGAAGTTGCAGATATATTATTAGGCACAGCTGACCCTGTGTTTTTAGTATCTTCAACTACTGTTCCCGTTTCTGGCTGTTCTGTTTTTGATGTTTCTATTTCTGTTGTACCTGTGTTTCCTTCTGAAGGGCTCCCCGTTTCTTTAGCATCAGTTTCTGGTGTTTCTATGGGTGTTTCTGCAAAAGGTACTGACTCAACTTCTGCTGCTGATTCATCTTCTTTAGGAATAGCTGTTGCAATTTCGTCTTCATTTTGTATATTGTCTACTTTTTTTATGAATAAAACAATTTGAGAAAAATATGTTCACTCTTTTTCCAACGTATTTAAAATTTAAAATTACCTCCATCAAGAACTTTTTCACCGAGATTTGTTCCCAAGGCTTGAGGATCTTCAGTCTGAGAAGATTTTGCTGCTATTGGTTCTGCATCTATTTCCGAAGATTTTACATCTTGAGAGCAGATGCTTGCTGTAAACTTTAGTGCAAACTTAATTAATTCGGAGTCAAAATTTATAAAAAAAAAATAATTTTATCATACCAACAGGATCAAAAGAACACAAGTCTGTATAGTTTTCATTTCGAGGGTATTTTCGTTACTAATGTGTAATGGCACAAATTACATGCAATTTATAAAGACAATGAAAAAGTGTTATTCCAGATGCTTATCTAGTGGCCTCATTAAAGATGCAAAGATAAGATGATCTCTTTTTTGTTTTTTGTGTACCATCGTCAGCATTGTAAAGATAACTCTAAATGCATAAAAATTTAGTGCATAGAACACGGTAAGGCATTTTGTTCATATAATAAGTACACGGAGAGAATTACAAAAATAATACAAATTTCTTTTAGGTTAGTTTCATCAAAAATAATTACTTTGTAAGAAGGTGGTAGAAAATGTATGGCGTTGTAAAAAGAAAACAGTCATTGATTTTTTAGAAATGGAAATGGCACCATAAACGATACAATAGTTTATTTATAAAACTAATTCTAACAACTTTATTAGTTATAATTTAAAACTTAAATATTATTTTTATTTCAATTTAACTTCAGATATTTGTTTGTAGAAATCAAATCCTTATGATTTTCTTGCATTATTTTTACAAAATTATTCATTTTCAAAATTGTTTTGCTAAGTGTAATAGAATGTAATTTATACTCATTGTTGATTAAAGATACTAAAGGCATTTATACGAAAAGGAAATTACTTTAAGAAGATGCAAAATGTTTGAATTGAATTTGCTAAACTTAAATATGCGTAATGAAGTAGTTACCATGTAGTTTTCCATTCATATTTATCAATGGCATTTCTTAACAACTCATTTCCGTTCTACGTCATAATTCAAAAATAATTATAAATTATAAACTTGACAAAAAAAAATCTAATTAAGTAAATAATATTAGGTATGACAACATTATGTGAATTGAAAACATGTTTACGATAAACAAGATAGATAGAAAATTGTTATATTTAACAAATAATAAATTACAAAACGTTTGTTGTTATCGTAAGTTAGTATGTCAGTTAAATAATTGAATATAAAAACAAGGAGGAGCTCGTACAGGAGTTGTTTTTGCTGGGTTACGTTGAATTAATCAACAACAAAAAAAGTTGGTCGATTTTGACCGATCCAGATTCTTTAAATGCGAAAGAAACTTAGCATACACCCTACTTTACAGCTTCCTTTAATCCTAAATTGGGTCCAAGCAGGGAGGCTGCAGGGGGTAGCATGCTCCCCAATACCGTATTTTTTAACGACGATGTCTAACAATCGAAATTTAAGAAGTGGACTTATCGAACCCAACCTGTTTTTTGTGGTTTTGGGAACAAGTCTGGCAAAACTTGCTGTAATATGAAATTTTGTAGTTAAAGATCTTTATTATTTTATAGCAATTTCCCATCAATCTGACACCAACAAGAAGTTTGAATAAAGTCAAATTATTAGGAAATTTCTGTTTCCAGCAAACACATCTTATAACAGCTTACAATTACATTTAAGTGATATGGTGGATGAAGCTGAAAAACCAATTGTCACACTTATAGAAATAAAAAGTATGTGTCAGCATCAACTATTGAACAAGAAATCACCTGGGTACGATCTAATAACTGCTCAGGTTATGAAAGAAATGCCATTAAAGGTCTTCCTTAAACTCGAGTACATATAAAGGCATGCATAAATTAAATGTCCCACATTATTGGAAAATCGCTGAGGTAATTTTTATACCTAAACAAAGTAAGCCACCAACAGAAGTCACGTCTTAAATACCAATATCGCTTATACCAATTATGGCAAAAGTTTTTGAAAAATTGCTTGGTACTGAAAAGATTTAACAAATTCATAGAAGTAAGAAATAAAATCTCAAATCATCAGTTTGGATTTAGAAATAAATATTTCATAGAATAACGGAAGTAATCGAAAAAGCACAAGAAGAAAAACATGTATGATCGGCTATATTCATAGAAGTTGCTCAAGTATCTGATAAGGTAAGGCCTAGAGTACAAACTGCAAAGGGATTTAATCAGGCCGTTCTATTAATTACTAAAATCGTAGATCTCAGACCTACCCTTTAGAGTACGGTTGGATCAAGAATATTCAGAACAAAAGAAAATAAATAGAAGCCGGTGTTCCACAAGGAAGTGTACTAGGACCTACCCTGTATTTGCTATATACAAGGCACATTCCAGTGGATAATAACGCCATTTTGGCTACGTTTGCAGATGATACTGCAATTTTGGTACCTGCAGTCGACACAGTAAGAGATTGGACCAAAAAATTGCATATCAAGCTCAATGAAACAAAAAAGCTGCACATTACAAACTTAACAAATTATAGGTTAATAAATGTTCCAATCTTCATTAACAATCAAGTTGTACCTTACGCCAATACGGCTAAATACCTTGGAATGAATTTGGATGCAAAGCTAAAATGGAAAGAGCACGTTAAAAAGAAAAGAGAAGAACTAAACTTGAAATATAGACAAATGTACCGGTTTCTCAACAAAATAATGCTTTATAAACAAATACTACAGCTTGTATGCACTTATGGAATCTAGTGCTGTACAAAGAAAACAAATACCGAAACTATCCAAAAATTCCAAAACAAAGTCCTCCGTGAAATATCAAGTGGAACAACCTTACTTTTCCAAAACGATGTAAGGATTTGGTCCACTGCTCGGTGAGATATACCATCAGATCACCAGTGGACCTATTGCTACGAAAACCGTATTGCAGGTCATTAAGAAATTTTCGTTCTTCGAGATATTTTTTGAGTTTGAGTTTCCATGACCTTGGCAAGAACGAACGTGAGTGCAATTGGTCGATAGTTAGAGGGTGAAGAACATTCGCCTTTTTTAGGGACTGGCTGGACAAACGCTATTTTCCATCCACTCGGAAAGAGACCAGTAAAATATGACAGATATAAAAGCATACGCAGTAATATTGCAATCGTAGAAGAACACCTCTTCAGAACGATGGGAGGGATACTATCTAGACCAGCAGAACTCTTGCCACTGTACAAGTGCGAAAAAAAATTCGTTCCATGGAATCAATAACGCTCTCAAGTATGGGAGGAGTAATGACACTGTCAGGCAACGTAGAGTTGGTTGTTCGAAAACCTAACCATGCTCTTAGGTTATTTTTTCGTAGGCTTTTAAAGCCTTCAAAGAGTATTTCACTTCATTCCTCTGTTCACGAGTATTTTGTACGAATAAACTCTCTTTAACCTCCAAATTTTAACACTTTTCAAAAATCTAAATTTAGTAAAATAAAACCTAAACAAAAGTTGTTGCAAGTTTTATGTTGAATAATTTGAGCCTTCAAATTTTACTTAAGACCAATATTTAAAACATTCCTATTTACTTCAAATAAAAGTGAAAACTAATTTAAGGTCAAACAAAGATCAATAAAGGTCAAAAAAAGTTGCATTATTTTGTCAGCGAATGATACATTGTTGTCTAATAAATTTTGAAAATTAAAACTTAAACGGTCACTGTGGCGTATGAGTAACATTTTTTCTATGAAACAAAAATTTTTATAAAATATGTAATACAATAAATATTTAGAGCAACCCTTTTATTTATTTTTTTTTTTTTTTTTTTGAGAAATTGAGTAATTTTAAAACAATGTATAAGTACATGTACGTTGTACATATTAGCATCACAAAAAAAAATGATAAATATTCAAATAAAATCAAAGTCACCGTAAGTCTTATGAATTTCTGGTGCATATTTTCGGGCTATCATTTTTAAGCTTTTTACTCCGAATCGGATTGAATATAATATAATAAAACTATGCTCTGCTCTCAATGTAATCTCATTTTTCCTTTTGTATTGGTTTTTAATACAAATGATTAATCTCTAACAGTAACAGCTTCTTTAGTCAAACTCTGACATATACCGTTTAGAGCAGATATACATGCAATGCAAACATAAGATAAGATTACCTATACCATACACAGCCAGCGCAAAACGTCAACATTATTTATAACGGTAATTTTGTATCACTTGGGCTTCGTCTTATATCAAGAGAAGTTGACAAACAAATCCGCTAAATGTAAAGAAAAGATACATTCTCGTCACTGTGAATGTCGTCGGGCTTGGATTCGGATAGATTTTCGTCATTTTTTCAGTCTATCCTCGCAGTATCAAAAGTTTCTTCGAAATCGTTACGTATAAAATCGAGCGCGCCGTGGTCGTTTTGAAAGAAAAAGTGCGTTCAATCATCTTACATGCCGCTAAATGTCTTGTGTGTTGATAAAGTGATTAGTCATTTTTTGTGTAAATAACGGTGGTTTAAATACATTTTCGAAGTTTCATTTTTAAGTGAAAGAATGCAAAAATGGATTTGAAAGCTTTTCGTGACACAGTTCCACAGCCACCAAAGGCTCTCGATGCAGTAGCAGCTCGGCGGGCACGAGCTACAGTTACGACAGCAGGTGTCAGACGGCGAGTCCTTAAGAAGCACATCCAACAGAAGTACCTGCTATGTGGGTTCGCAATACATGTAGTTATTTTTTCTTTGGATTACTTAAGACCCGATTTTTTTCTTTTTTTACGGCATCCCTGTGTCTCTCACTCACTCTCTCTCTCTCTCTCTCTCTTTCTCTCTCATTCCTTTGCTCACACAGAATTTGTTTTTATCCGTTTCTAGGCTTTTCTGGCAACACCCGCATACCTTTATGGCAATATTGTAGAAACAGATAAGGAATGGATTATTCGAATATGGCCAGCGATTATTTACCAGGCCATCATACAGATATGCCGCTCGATATTGGAACACTTGACCGAAGAGTATCGAGGAAGGGAACACGAAACAATCGCATATCGGAGGGTGTTTTTGATAGCAACTCTCATCATATGCGTCTCGTTGCTGGTATGTGGATGTCTCTTCTCCTCGGCATGGCTGACAGTGACAACAACAACACAAGTGATAGCAATTGTTTGCTATGGCGTTTTTGCAGGTGAGATTGTGAAGATTTGTATTTGTTGAGGGTGAAATGGGAGGCTGTGATAAGTCTAGAATTTTTTGTTTATCTCAGATAAAAAAATATTTGAGAATAATTCATGCTGAGTATAAATATTTAAGATGAAAATCAGTTTCAATTAGGTTTTTTTTTTGTAGAACTAAAAAAGTCAGGTTCATTTTTTTATTTTTAATTGGTTTGAAGTTTTTGTCTTTTTTTTTCAATAAAAATTACCTACAAATATCGAGAATTGTATGGATTTCGATGCGAAGAAATAGATATTGCTTTTGCTTTCCCGGGTCCCGGGGAAATGTTTTCGGGACTTTTTTTGTTTTGTGATCAGATTTGTTCAGAATAATGTAAGAGTGAACAGGGAACGAAATTGCTTACAATTTTCGATTGGGAGCCTTTCTTCCAAAAACATTTCTCCTGGAGTTTTTATTCAGAATAGGGCTACTTATCAAACCACACTAACTTTTCAAGGTGAATTCCAAGACAAACCACATGAAAAATTATATAAATAATTGCAATAAAAACTTTTCACGGCAGTAAATGGCACAACAAATCGTATAAATTGGACAACAAAAAATTGAATGACAAATTAGATGGGAGAGTGAGTTTACGCATAAATGCCGGAATTCGTGTAGGCAGTATGCTTGCATACGTTTATATGTGCACAGTGAATCTGTGAATTAAAGTATGATTGAATTATGAGATGCAGTACATAAACATTTCGGGCTTACCCCGATATCTCGAAAGGCATAATCTCGAAAGACAGAATCTCGAAAGGCAAAATGTCGAATGAAAAAAATCTCGAAAACCAAAATATAAAATGCCACAATCAAGAATAACAAAAATCTCGAAAGACGAAATTTCGAAATACCAAAATCTCGAAAAATCATTCACTTTTGTCTCAAAAGAGAATTGTCTTTCGAGATTTTGTTGTTCGAGATCTATTATTCTATTTGAATTTAAAATGTAAAATATGAATTCATACTTAAAGTCAGCTAATTTTAAAGGACAGAGTAAGATAAAAACTTTTTTGTCTATCGATTGTTTGTAGGTTCCAATTTTTTTATTGCACGTTATAGATTTTTGTCATTTTAGATTTTTGCATTCGATACAAATTTTCATTTTTTTTTTTGAGATTATGTCCATTCTAAATTTTGGACATTATAGATAATTTTATGATCCCAAACATTTCATTACTCCTCAAAATCTAGACTATTTTTTTGGATTTTCAGCCCTTGCGAAAGTGTGTTTAAAAAGTCTGTTTCTGACAGAAAAGAACAAAAAAAGATCAGATGTTTTTCTGTTCCATGATGTTTTCCAGGACAGTTTAGAACAAAATTTTCTACCCCTACTTTTGAGGTTCATGAAAAGTGTCAAACGTCAGCCGTTTTATGTGTTTGAGATAAAAATAATAAGATACAAAAATAAGTGATACAAAATATGAAATTTTCTTAGAGATTTTTATGGAAAATAAAGAAAAATAGTATTTGAGAATCTGAAAAAGTTGGAAAAGTTGAGAGAACTACGTTATATTTCCAGAAACCGTACACGATGGCGCGTAGGAGTAGTGGAGGTCCTATGCCCCTTAAGGGGATCACAACGGGCTTTTTAAGGTCTGAGGACCTAAGTAAGTAAGTAAGTAAGTAACGTCAAATTTATAAAACACGAAGCTGGACAGTTCTGATCTTTTTTGTTCTGACAGTTTTCACCCACTTGTGCTGGTCGGCTCTGTTCTGATCTAGATTTTCCTCATGTTTAATGAAAACAAAACATTTAGGAAAATGTTTAATGTTTTTATTGAATTCATTAAACTAAAATGTTGTTTTTGTTTCTCTTTTTTTCACTATAGGTATTGGCTCAGCGTTATTTACTTGGAAAACCCATGTTATCCTCGAAGCTGTTCGACCACGGGAAGACAAATATGTTTGTAAAACAATTCATCTGTGTGGAGAAGCCTTTTGTCAGCTCTTCCTCTCGTTTGTTTTTACCAGTTTACGGACATTATATGGAACTTCACAATCCATAGTGCTGATGGCAGCAATGTTTGTCAATTTGATACCCATTAGCCTTCTCATAACCAGACATCGGGAAGGAGCCATTACCAAGAGAATCTCGCTGATAAAAACTGACTCACGTTTCGAAAGTTTTCAACCACTGAATCCACTTGGCAAATTATCATCTCATCTTATGGCTGACCAAATGGACGGCATCGATGTGCAACAGCGTCCTTGGAAGAATCCAATTGACTCAGAAGTCCATTGTAATTATATGCTAACGCACGAAGATGCCTACGCGACATTTCTCAATCCTCATGGAGTGGAAATAATGGAAATCATTCCAGAAGAAGACGATGAAAATATTTCTGTGATACGTTCAAGTTCTGCCACAATAAACAATTACGGACGAATAAGTCTGAATGCTTCGCAGAATATCAAATGTTCATCGGTGCAGCAGAGTACAACAAATTTAGCAAAAATTCAAGAATTTTCGAAAAACATTACTAACACTTTGTGGGACAGTTTTTTGGAAACAATGGTTCTTCCCATGAGGAAAGCTATTTTTATGCCAAAGCTGTATTCGACCACTTTACTGCTGTCAACTGATATCTTTTCATATGTCATGTGCCTAACGGTACTGCCAGGTTTGGCTGCTAATTTGCATGCCATTAAGAGCGCAGAGATTCCATTTTTATTTTCATTGCTTGCATTCCCATGGATGTGTTTCTCACTGATGACACCACGTTTTGGCAGCGCACTCACCAAACAAAAGGTGGAATGGCATACTCTGGGCTGCATTTGTAAGGGACTTGCCTTGTTATGTGAGTATAGAAAGTATATTTATCCCCTTCATACAATTTAAAAATATTATTTCTTTTGACCTGTAAGGTTAGAGACTACTTCTAAAAGAAAAGATTCTTAAAAATGATTTTCTTATTTCAGTTATTAGTGTCTCTTCCTCAAAGCTGCTTCTGAGCGTTTCGTCGGTACTTCTTGGCTTTGGACAAGCCGTCACAATGTTCCTTCAGGACTTGGTTCTACAAATCAGTATGCCTCGAGCACAATGGAGCATAATACGTTATCCAGTTCATTTTACAAATGGATTGCTTATACTTCTTTGGGGTGTTGGAGCCCATTTGGTTGTTGATAATTATACGTTTCAAGCCAGCGTTGGTTATTCAGCTGCTTTATATAATTTTAGTATACTTTTGTGGCATTTGATTTTCATATTTTGTAAGGAATAGAAATTTAAATAAATTAAATAATTAATAAATGCGATATTTAAAGAAACAATATTTTTTTTTTGTTCTTTATTTTTTCAAAGCCTCCACATTGCAAAAAAGCAGTCGTATGTAGACTTTTGTCCACCACTGTACCCAAACTTTGCAATATTGATGCATTTTTTTCAAGATGGTGTTCCACCCACAAATGGGATTCGTTTGGACCTATAGAATATGAGTAAGGGCATTGTTACCAAGCAGTTACCAACAATTAAAATCACGATACACAATAGTTTTGCTAATAGAAAAAAAAATTAGTAATTTCTTGTAGAGACCTTTTCTGTGGAAATAAGTGGCTGGTAGAAGTGGAGACGTTTCACCTAGTACGCAGCTGAAGCGAGACAAAATTGTTCTGTAGTCTCCACGTCCACAGAGAAAACCTAAACGAACAAAATATTTAAGTTTTCTGTAAAAAAAAAAAAAAATAAATAAATTTATAACAAACAATAAAAATCGGAAAATATTCTAAAATGGTCAAAAACAACAAAGAAACATAAATCTATTCTTCCTGATCTAAAATAATGAGTCGGGCAGTAATTTGTGTATGCAAAATGTGTGGAGACTTCTAAAAATAATTTTGATAAGCTTCATCAGCCCCGGTGGAAGTGCGTACTGCTAAACGAAAAGCAGAACAAGATTTATTGTTTAAGATTTCGTTGTGTGATTTTTGTAGAGGATTTTTCGTCCGATTTTTTTCAACAGCGTACCGCGCTTAAGCCTACTGATGCGAAACGAAATGTTTCGTTTTGATCTCCATCAAGAAAAGCAAAAACAAATTTTTTCGTTTACGATTTCGTTGTGTGATTTTTGTATAGAAAATTGTCGTTTCCTTCCAACATCGTACCGGTAGATCGACAATATTGAAATTTTACTGTCGGCCGGTCACATTACTTTCAAGGCTTACAACATAAAACAATAGGGGTATTCATGCAACCGCATTAAACGTGGTTTACCTTCATATTGATCAGCATCGATTTATTTTCATGATCTAATCCAGATCAGATCATATCAGGATAATAAAATGCGGCTTAAATTTGAATGAAAATGATAGTTCGATTACCAGATTTTGCAGTTTACCAAGATTTTGACGTTTACCAAGAGTTTACCAGGTTGCATGAATACCTCTGATAAGCATTTTATTTAAACAAAAAAAACAATCAGAACGGAAAATGCTAGCGACATCTAGCCGTGACAATGTTCAACATGTTAATCTATGTATCCATATATTTCGTACCTCTATTAATGCCACCATTTTGGATGCAGTTCTGCCAACTGATACACACATACAATCCATCTGTCAATTGACGGCGGCTTTTTCACTTTTGCACTCGTTCGCCCCTGAATCGTTTTCTTTTTTTTGCAAAAAAAAAGGAAAGAAGCTACAGAAAAGCATTTTCAATTCAAGAATAAAAATTAAAATTTTCCTTCAAACATACCAATATAAAAAAAAAAAACTTTAATAATATTCCATAAGAAATATCTAGAAAGAAAAGAGAAAATAATTATTGTGTAGTCGAAAAGTGTAAATGGATTTTAATCCCAATGTACATTGAATATACTCCGATTGATCTATTCGACGAAGCCGAGCAGCATCTTCAGTACCCAGCAGCGGCTACAACAACTATTGGCTTTGGTGTCTCAGTTGGTGGCAGTGGTGGTGTTGACGACGACGAAGACGACGACGGCGACGGCATCATCGACAATTGCGACGACATAAGCATTGTCCAAAACGGCAACGGCTTCTTTGAGCTAAAGAGCCGTCGTCCAACAACCAAACGTAAATGCAGTGAATTCCCTGCTAAAAAATCCTCCAAAACCATCAAACGAGGTTACATTGGCAGCAGTGGCAGCCAAGCAAGCAGCGGCACCAGCAGCAGCAGCATCCCAATGGGTTTTGATATTTTAGCTAAAATCCGAAAACTTTTTGGTGACAGCAGTGACGGGGCATTTGGCCGAAAACGAAGGTTTGTTTTATCACAAAAAAAAATTAAAAAAAAAAAAGAATTCGTGTTAAATTTTTGCTTAATTGGATTTTCTTTTCTTTCACAACCACCACCACCACAAATCGTAGAGCGGAAGACAACAATTGGAACTCCAATTCTTCGCAATTCAAGTATCGGCGGGTGGACAACGAATTCCCCAAATTTGTGAAGAAGTCTTTTGAAGAAGGTAACTTTTTTTTTCTTTTCTATTTAATTACCAATGTAGGCAGGTACATACCTGCTCGTAAAGACTGAAAGGTTATGTAGAATGTAATTAGTTTCACCGGGGGCTTCGAAAAATTTGACATAGTCCTGCGCAACGATTTATCAGTTGTTTTTGTTTTCTATTTTGTCGCACAACTTTCTATTGCGTGTAGACGAAATTTTATTTATTTTTCTTTCCCCACAAATTTTGAAAATTTGCTAAAAATAAAAAAAAGTATGAAGGAAAGTCATCCAAAATGAAATTAGGTGAAGAAGGAAGGAAACAAGTCTTTTGTGATAAAACTAACAAATTCTCGAGTTTGCCGGAGTTCGACCGGTCAATAAGATTCATAGCCTTGGAGGTGAATTTCTTAGATAGAGTTACTAAATTGTTTCTCCTCAGACCTTGATTAGTCCGTTGTAATCCCCTTAAGGGGCATAGTGCCTCCACCACTCTTCCCCAGCTGTGCTGCGCCACTTTCGACTGTCCTGCGCCATGTGCTTCTCGGCCGACCTGCCTGTGTGAGTGGGTTCCATTGCATCGCTTGGCCAGCAATGCAATCGTTGCCTTTTCGAAGCATATGACCAATCCACTGCCACTTACGTCTGCCAATAGTACTGTCTATGGATTCTTGACCTGTTCTTCTATAAAGTTCTTCATTGGAAATACGGTTGGGCCAAAAAATCCTTAAGATGTTTCGTAGACACCTATTAACGAAAGATTGCAGCTTCCTTGTGACAGTTGTTAAGATTTTCCACGTGCTGCAGCCATACAGAAGCACGGATTCGACATTGGAGCAGAACAGTCTCAGCTTGGTCTTTAAGCTTATAGCCATATTTTGAACAGCATTCCGAAAGCAGCCTTTGCCTTTTTAATACGGCTGTCTACGTCTTGTTCGGTTCCGCCTTTGGTAGAGACAAAACTTCCAAGATATTGAAAGTCTTCTACTTTCTCTACCAGTTGTCCAGAAATATTGACTTGAATGGATGAGTTACTTTCTAGGATGATCATTTGTGTTCTTGCCGTGTTATCTTTTAGCCCCACGATTTCTGCTTCTCCCTCCACCCTTGTTGTCATTTGATGGAGATCCATGATCCTGCGAGAGAGTAAATATACGTCGTCCGCGTAGTCCAGATATTTTAGTTGGGATGTCAGACTCCATTAAATTCCACCATATTCCGTTTAACAGGGCTGCCTGTAGCACATCACTTATCACTAACAGGAAAAGTATTGGCGATAGTAGGCAACCCTGTCTGACTCCACATTGCAGTACAACGTGACATTTGCATCCATCTTAGGTTGCTTTAATAATAGCAATTAACTGCCTCTACGTAATGCAATCCAAATAAATTTCTTTTTGACACTATCAAACTCTTTTTCAAAATCAATGAACAGCAAGTGAAGTGGTGATCGTTATTCCACGCACTGTTCAGTAATGATCCGCAAGGTGTTAATGTGATCAACACAGGATGAACCAGTGAGAAAACCTGCTTGTTCGGCGTCGAGTGTGTCTTCTAGATGTTCCTTTATCCGCTCTAATACAATTTTTGCTGCTATCTTGGCAACCGCAGGCAGAACGCAAATCCCTCTCCAGTTTTCACACTGCATCAAATCTACTTTCTGCGGGAGTTTGACGATCATTCCCTTCTTCCACTCCTCTGGGAAGCACTCAGAGTTCCAGGCTCATTGCAGAAATCCGCGAAAAGTTCGCCATTATCGTTGCAATTACCAAAGCCATGCTTCGGTGCTTCGTTGTTATTGTCAACTCTGGAATTCAGATCTCCGAGTTGTTTATTTTTGTAAGCAGCATTGAACCATAAAGCGTCCTTTACTTCAGGAAGTCAGGTATTTGTTGGGGCGTAGCACTGTAGAATGCTGACGCGACATACTCTAGTCCGAAACCTTGCCTTTAGTATCCTGTCTTCTAGAGGCTCGCATGAAATCAGGCTATTTTGCGCAGTTAAGTTACCTGTTAAGTACACCTGATTCTCGGACACTTCCGGGCTCTTTCCCGCACTAGAGTAGTACAGTGTTACGGTTTGGGGGATTTATATTTGCCCGGTCCCAACCATCAAACTACGCTTAATCCTTAGATGTCCAATTCGTATCGCATGAACTCTCGTTTAAGTTGGCGGAATCTGTAGTTTTGGGGACCTTCTTTACAATTGTCGAGAAGGGTAAACACATTCCAGAAACCAATATTTGTCCGGGTACAATAGCCAAAAGTCGTCATCGTTAAATCAGTCCTTATCCGAGGGATAGTGTCAGTTTCGTTAGCGAAATTTGAGTCAGTTACGAAGAATGCCAGCCTCCGTAAACTAAAGCTATTAGCTTTTTTTTTTATTATAGTGTTCTTAGTTTTTTTTCGTTCAACACTCGCGCTTATAAGTTTAGCAGGTCAAGTCTGGTTGGACAAGACCAATATTTGTTGGTTACGACGAGGATGGAAATAAGCAGAAATAGAAAAAGTTGCGAATCATTGGGAGCCACCAAGTTGACCCCGGTCAGTGCCTACCCGATTTCTACACACTCAACCGCCAAATCTCATAAACACTGACATTAATAGTCTCTATCTTTTATTATCTAACGAAAGAATCTTACAAAACTTTCATAAGAAATTTTAATTGTCGGGACTAAAGACAATCAATGTAATGACTAGACATGTAAATAGACACATTCTGTGTATCTAAGCATAAACATAAATACGTAGTGCTAAAGTAAGCTGAAATAGTTTTTTTTTTTTGTATTTATGGAATACAATTGCTTGGTTAACAGTGGTCCAAATTTGTTTCTTTGGAAATTTTGTTCATTATTTTTTTTTTTTGAACAATCTTTAGCTAATGCTACAAGACTAAACATGTTTTAAAGATGGGTTTTTAAATTGATGTTTCACGACTTTCAGGCGTCCCGCGACGGCTCACTTTTTTTTAATGTGAAATATTGATATCTAAAAACTTCCCAACAATTCCGATGATGTTTGGTTCGTTCAATTTCTTGAAGAACAGGTGCCATCTTGGGATTTGTCGAGTTTTAGTTTTAATTTGGTAAGTAATTGTCCTAGAGAGGTTTATTTAGTGATAAATTATGCTGGGAGTCCAGCAAGTACAGTTGTATTAAAAAAAAATAGGAGTGACCACTCTGGATGCCAAAAACTTTCGTTTTCTAAAAACCTAAGTTAATTTTATTCAGTTTTTCTTTTGTATTAGTTAGTAAGATAATTTAGACCTGTGCTTGAATACATTTCAACTGGTTTGCTGAAAGCCATTAAGAAAAATATTATTAAGAAAAATGTTATTAATAAATAAATTAGATACTTCAATATATACTTGATTGAAATCCCACGTTTTGTTGTTATTGCCGCACATCTGGGGCAACATTGAGCTGTAACTTCTTGACAGGGCTCCAAAAGGTTCTCGACAGCGCTTCAGTGGGATTTGTTGCAATATTTCTTGAATTACGTCCATAAAATGTAGCGTTTTATACGTTATACGCCCCGAAACCCTCTCCCTGTTATCTGCCTATCGGTTTTGATTGAAATTAAGGCCAGGCGACTGAGTAGGCCATCAAAAAACCTCAACTTATTCTATTCCTTCTATGGAACATTACATTTAACAAGATGTCCTACTTTAAATGCAAGGTCCAACGTTTCTATTATAAAGTGGAGCTGTATACGCCTCTGCCTTGCATCCCTTTCGCACTTATTAATTTTCGAAAAGAATCACGACTTTTCCATCACCGGTAAATAGCTGACTAATTTGGGAAGTTCAGGTTTCTTGAGATCTCTGAGATTTTTCTAGAAAGAAGCTGCAAAACGAATCCTGCTCAGTTTTTGAAAAGAAATTAACTGAAGAATCCTTGAGCACTCGAAGATCTCAGAAACTTGAACGGTTTATTAGTTGTTTTGCTTTTCAGTGTCAAAAATGTTTTATTTTGTTTTAATTTTCTCTTCAATTTTTATTTTTTCGTATTATTTTTTGTTTTCTAGTAAAGAAATTGTTTCTGTCGATGGAAAAAAAGCGAAGCACAATTATGCAAGAAGTTCTAATTGTGAGCACAACACGAAGTGGTCAAATTTTGAGAACATTTACAATATTCCTTCATTGATAATAATTGATTAAACTACATACATAGATTTTATTGTTTAATCTTTTTCTTGTGACTTTGGTAGCATTCTGTATAATAATTCAACTTTTCTTTTTTTCTTTCAAAAAACATGAATGGTCTGGCGACCCTATCCCATCGAAGATGAAATAAAAATTGTACCGCAGCGTCTTCACAAATCTCCACTTGTTATGGCTCAGCAGAATCGTAAGTTAACAAAATTTTCCACACCGTTTTCTTGTGAATAACAAAATTCTTTTGTTTTTTGTTTTATTCTGTAGAAAAAGAAAAAAAATCACACTTTATTCGTCCGAAAACCGTCACCAAGCATATTACAAATACAAATTTTGCTGATATTGAATTCTCCGATGATGATGAGGATACTGAAATTATCATTACAAATTCCCGTGGCGAGGCTGTTAATGTTGTCCATCAGCCGGGTATTAGTAGACCAGCAATATCACGGGCCAACATAATGCCTTCTACATCTTTGGGCAAAATGTCGAACATTCCATTCAAACAGAGACATCCACCACCGCCGTTAATTCAAGCAAGTACGGGTGGTATTTTGGCTTCAACTTTAATGCCTGGTTTACAACCAATTCAACCAACATACACGTCAATACTCTCTGCATGTACCAATGGATTCCATTGTGCTGCTCCGAAGAGATCAGCAGTCCCTAAGGAGCCGATCCGGAGGACTGCATCACCGTTCCTCTTCAATGGCGGCAGCACTATGCTCAACAGCTTATCGTCATACAAAGGAGCTCGTTCGATTATTGCCCAAGAAAATCTATCAAAAGACCAAGAGCAATACAGAGAGCTTTTGCAAAAGTTAATGCCCAATTTGTATGGCATCAAAGGTACTTCTCCGAAATTATCAATTCCGACAAAGGCTCGATTGCCAATTAATCGGACAAAGGAACCAGTGACTATTGATTTGTCAGATAGATCATCGGGAAATCGAAAGGCATCGACTGGAGAAAATATTTTAACACTTGACCTTTCTGATGACGATGATGTGAGCGATATTATTGACTTGGCCGATGACGAATTGAATATGTTATCGGCATGCTCGAAAATACAGGAAGATCAAGCCGAATGCACTTATGATCTTAAAAGGCGTGCAGCTGAAAAGAAGAATCAACTGTGAGTACAATTTTTTTTTTGTATAATTTATTTAAGTAGACTTTTGTTAGTTTTTCCCCACAAATGTTTGCGGAATATCAGGACTAAAAACTTGTCAAATCAGTCCAAAATCTCGTAAATCTCGTTAATTTCAATCAAACTTTTTGTTTTTCTGCTGAAACGTCTATTTGAGTTGCGTTCTTGACATTCTTTTGATACAAATATTGCCAAAAACCATTTCAAGTATCTTTCTCTTACAGCAACCAAGCTATTATGTGAAACTTTTAACGCATATGCTTCTGCCCCACACAGTAGGAATTAGATGATTAAGATCTGGCATAGTGTTTCCTTGGTTGTAGGACAGAGGGCTTTACTGCCTATATTTATTTTGGGCCCAAAAAAACAGTGGCTGGCACTGATGTCATTATTCGTATTGACGACATTCCATAGTGACGTTTTTGCCTTGGTTTTGTCTTCATTAATTAATCCAATCACATTTTTGCCGCCTTGTCTTAGACCTTTCTGAATATCAAAAGTTCAGTGGTGCTCTTACCCACGACGTTGAGGGAGCAGCGATATTCCTTCATAATTGTCATCCTGCATAAGCAGACGAGTTCGGCAGGAATATTGAGATACCACATGGCTCTGTATAATTCGTCTCTATTCAAGCTATCATACGCGACTAAAATCGATCTGGAACTTTCTTTTTTTTTTTCTAAAATCTATATTAGTGCAAACATTTAATCGACACTTGATTTTCCTGGCGAAAACCGAACTGATACGGGCCAATCAATCGTATTAATCGTTGTATGCGACATTTAAGAGGCTAATTCATCTATGCCAAGGTTTCATATATCGGGCATGCTTTTAATCTGACCAGATTTTACAGATGAGTTGGTGCATACTGCCTTGCAAAACATCTCCTGCTACATTGAACAAATCAGCTGGTAGGCTGTCCGTACCAGCAAACTTATACGATTTAAGTTTGGCAATAGCAAACCGTACTTCATTTAATTGTAATAATGTTGGCTATCTGCACCTTCTAAAACTCTACTCGACGTTAGCAGAAATGATCATGTCATGTTTTTATTGCAGCGCATGCGCATTAAAACACCTACGCAGGTTTGTTTTTATTCATTACAAAAAACCCAACTCAAAACTCAGCGCAAAAATCGAGTTGTGTTTTGGGTACATTTGCTTGTTTAGTTGCTTAAAACCCTCCTCGAACACAGTGCAATGTGTGTGCTGTGATGTGGGAGCAATTCTAAGTAAGCCTTCTTCCGTGTTCTACAGCTTTCCTTATACCAAAGCTTTATTTCAAATTTAATTGTACTTTCCGTTAAGTTTGTCTTAAGCTCCATTTTATTTATTTATTTTTTTTTTCTTTAATTTTTAGTCCATTTGTCGAGCCAGTGAATACACTAAAAGAGAAATTCGATCTTTCACCAGTATGCCAAAATGACTGGCTTGAAAATTTCAACAGAAAATGGCAAAAGAAACATCTCGAAGGAAAACAAAAAATTGCTGAGACTGAAAAAGAGTAAGTAGATTTGTGATTTTTTGCCATACACCTTCTATCTTCTTTCTGTAGTCCTTAAAATTTAATCTAACAAATCTAGCACAAACACTATTCCGTATTGGGTTTGTGAAGAATGAGTGATAATTTTGTTTATTGTTTGGAATAAAGAAAACAAACTCAGTTTCTTTGAAGTCCAATATGGTGTCGTGTAGGGTTTTATATGGATATTATTGCCTCCTTTTTAATTCAGTAAGAAAAAACGTATTTTTAGAGTGGAAGAACTTTCTGCTGAAACCCGCGACAAGGAGAAGGAGATGCAACAGCGTCTCAAAGATATGCAAATAGTCGATCCCGATCTTGTCATAATAGATGATTTCCCAGAAGATGATGAGGAACCAGAATTCCCACCGCTCACTCCAGAACATGAGGCAATCATTAAAGGCGCTCTCTTTGGTGGTCCAGCAGACCAGGTAAGATCTCATTTTACTCATTGTACTTTTGCATTTTCAACATCATCACATTATGGTAACTTTATTTCAGATGTTGATATCAAAATTCAATATGAGCATCACCCGCCGCGATATTGCTACTCTTATGGGAAAAACCTGGCTCAACGATGAAGTTATTAACTTTTACATGAATCTCCTCACAGAACGTGGTGAGATGCGTTGCGAAGAGGGCCTACCAAAGGTCTACGCAATGAACACATTCTTTGTGCCGAGATTAATGCAGTCAGGTCACAGTGGTGTGCGTCGATGGACACGAAAAGTCGACATTTTTACATATGATGTGCTTCCAGTGCCCGTTCACGTTGGTGGCGTTCATTGGTGCATGGCGATCATTCATTTGCGGGATCGCAGCATTAAGTACTACGATTCGATGGGTACGCCAAATCCGAAAATTCTTAGTGCTCTAGAGCAGTATTTGCGCGACGAATCGTTGGATAAGCGAAAGAGACCGTTTGACACTTCAGGCTTTCTCATAGAAAGTGTCAGAGATGTGCCGCAGCAAAAGAATGGAAGCGATTGCGGTGTATTCAGTTGCATGTTTGCCGAGTTCATAAGTCGTGATCGGGAGATAACTTTCTCACAACAGCACATGGAGTACTTTAGGCATAAAATGATTTTCGAAATAGTTCAGGGTCAGCTGATGCAGTAGATGAGGTTGATTTTAAAACAGGACTAAGTGTGACAATTCACTTGATAAAGAAAAAAAAATCATAAAACATAAAACACACCTTAACTATTAAATAATCACATTGAATGTTCCGTAAGGGGGTAAGGCAGTGTACCCTCAAAAACAAACAAAACAAAAAAAACAAAAATCAAACAAGAAATACACTGAATGGATCTAATCTAATTTATAATCAATTACAAAACAAATTATGAACCGTTAAGTTATATCCCTGCCACAGCATTTTTGTTAATGTCCCGCCAACATACCATCACTCGCTCATTAACCTTTAAAACTTCAGCAAATCAAATTTAACCTCTACTCTTATCGTATCTCCACCATGTATGTTAATTGTAATTTTAAATTTCTAAAAAAATTGAAAAAAATTAGTTTATTAAATCAAACATGAGATGTAACTTAATAATTTTTTTTATTTTTTTTTTTTTTGAATTATGTACGCATATTCTAACACACATTTATTTATGAAGATAAAATAATAATAAAGAAAAACATTTACAGACATTTCAGGCCAAACACAATTTTAGCTTATTTCATGTTCTTATAAATATGTTTTTTTTTTTTTTTGTTGGATAATTTAAGAACAACAAAAATATGATGGAAATAAAATTAATAATATAACAGTAGATTTTGGCAATTTGTATGATCACATATTTTGAAACGTAGAAATGTTCAATAGTTCAATTGAATCAAAAAAAAAAAAACAATAACGTTTATTCTGAACAAACTGCTGAACTGCGATTTTCTTATAATATTGCGTTGGTATCATATGCCTGGAAGAGTTCATAAAATTTTACAACACGAAGCAGAAGTAAGTAATAAAAAGTTTATCCTTGTATTTTATCATTTGGAGGGCTAAACGCTGAAGCGAACCAAGTCACAAAAGTGAATTCAGAGTTATAAAGAGTTAAAGTAAGTACGCTACCATTGAATCTTATGGTGAATGTTTTTCTCGAACAGATGACCATTTGAAACGAAACACTTTTTGACCAAACTATTGACAGACCTTAATAGAGATAAGCCTTGCGATTGAGATTTTGGCACTATGTTTGGATTTTTTTTTTGTTTCGACTTGGTCCGTTACAGCCGTGAGACTTCTATTTGATTTTTTCGGCAACGCCCCACATACATGCAGGCAGACTAACGGTTTCATCATCACTATGACCGGGCCCAAATTATACTATTAATATGAATCGGTTACCTCTCGCGCAAGAAATCTGCTCCCGGCTCTTAGACTATAACTGCCAGAGGAATAAATTTATCAGATTCTTAAACAATCAGGTGGTAACATCTAATTTCAATACTCAATTTATTATTTATCCAGTTACATTCCTCACATTTGAAAATTCATTCCTAGGAATATTTTTTAACAAGCTCTGAAATGAGAACAAAATTGGCGGCTATATCACACAGGTGGAGTTGTTCAGAATGTGGTTTTCGGCTATCAAATACCAAGATAACAAGGCGAAGGAGGCAAGTGATCCAGGCGTCAAATCTAAGGGGTGCTGAATCGAGCTCGACACTATATTTCGAGAACTCATATTTTTCCATGGCACTACGCATATAAACACTCCCTTAAATATATAAGTGAGTGCTTTGGGATTTCAATTGATCATAAGAGAAGGGGGCACTCGAAACGACATAATAAACTTTGTTTCTTGGACAGATTACGAGTTGTATTCGAGTTAGGTTATGGGTTTGTTTACATTTAACATGTATTTCAATCGAGGTAGAGTGTTTCTTATGCTGTATTTTATCATTATTATTTTATGGTAGCTTAAGGATATTTCAAAAATTATTAAAAGAACTTCTTAAATGGTTTTGATCTCCAAACAAGGAGCAATACATTTTATTTCTAAGGACACAGTTTTAGAACAAATTAAAATACACGACTGGATGGCACGTACTTGTTCTTTTAGAATAGTTACTAAGTCACCTTTTTAATGAAAGTTTTGTCAATGCAGAGTTATGAAAAATGAAAAATAAAACACAAAATTCGATTTTAAAATGTCTTAGCTGAAGCTTCTTAAATGAATTTGTCATCAAATTTTTTTAATTTTTTTTTTGATAATGCGTTAGAAACAAAAGTTTTTCTAATGCTGGTATATGGCAGGTATCGTTATTTTTACATAAACGTCTTGGGATAGCCTCCAAAAAACGCCACATGTGTAGGAAGTTTGCATTAACTGAAACTTTTTCGTAAATCTTGGAGATTTAGAGGTTATCAGAGATATTCAGATACTACTTACTACTCTAGCCCAAAGAATTAAAGGACTACAGCGAATATAAAGTAAAATTTTTTTTGGAATCATAACAATTTGTATAAATTTCAAACCCTTCAACGACACTTAATTCAATTAAAATCCTAAAGCGGATTTTGTTTTTCTAAATATTTCTGATAAAACTTCATCATTCATCCTATTAGCTGATAACCTCTTTCTAATTCAATCATCACAATCTCAATTTCTTGATTAATTTAAACATAATCCTGAATGAAAACCTCGCCGATTACCTTTTTACATGCGCGTCTTCATCGACATAGCACATAAACATTAACATCACTATCAAATGATTTTAAAATGCATCAATTCCATCAATCCATTTCAGCTAGATGCACAATCTGTATAATGTACAAAACTGCACATAATTTGTGTGAACGTTAATGATCCCCCATGTTTTCATCCAGAGCCCGACACATTTTCATATGCCATCATAGAATTTATATCCATTCCAATCGCATTGCGCATCAGCAAGTAAAGAGAGAGCACATTATTTCTTCAATTCGTTCGTTTGTCGTCGGTCGGTTGTTGGGAATTGAATTGTTGACGCGTTATCGTGGATCTCGTTTGCTGCTTCAAGGTGGCAATTTGAGTAAATTGCCTGCAATGAGCCTACTTGTGGTCATCATTGCATCGGGTATTTTTTGCTTCAAGCTGGGATGGAAGACCGCTTGACTAAAGATTTTTGCAACTTGAAGTAATGATCACCAATGGAATGACATATTAAGTGAAGCTAGTGTTAATGTTGATAGCTTACTGAAGTCATGAATGAAAGAGAAATGACACTATATTGGGTCAGTCACCCAATTCTCGTCGAAGGTTATGATAAATCCTACAAACTTTTCCTTGTATGCAGTAGCTACTTTATTTATCCAAACCAAATGTTAAAATAATATTGCTGCATACCTAGGTGCATATAGCTGGAATAATCCGTTTGCTAAGTAGCATTCATTTATTCATGAATTTCCCATCTAGGATCACCTTAAACCCATAACTACCAACAGTAAAGTCAATAAAGCCATTTCTTCAGAAGTCCCCCGATTTTTATATTTGTTTTTTCGAAAACAACTCAATATTTTTTTTCAAAATTTAGTTTGTAAATGTTGATAAATATTATCTTACAAATTGCGTACCAATTTTTTTTTTAAAGTCTATGTTAAATTTTATTTAGAAAATTTCATTTTTTTTCTAAAAATGTATCATTATAGAAGAAATCAAATTGCATACTTCGTTTTGAGTTCGAATTCCCTCAAATTTATGCTTTTTTTATTGTTTTTCTAAAACTTCATTTACAAATTTTAAATTAAAAATGCTTAGCACGGTCCAGTGCTTTTAAAAGTACAATTTCAGCTTGACAAAATATTTGTTTAATTATTTTCAAAAATAATACTATTATTTTTGATTTTTTTTTTCAAAACCTATGAACAAATTAAGCATCTAGTTTTTAAAACTTAGACTAAAAATTAGTAAAAGCATTGAATATTGGGGGCTATCGTGAATAGAAATTTCTCTGGGAATGTTTTCCTTTTACAAAATTTGGGTTCTTTTATTGGTATCGGGAACATAATTTTCAGGGAAATCTATCTGCCATTTCATACATTTTTTTGTTCCCTGGAAAATAATTCAAGATTCACGATAGCTAAAAAAATTCCAAGGAAAACAAAATTCTACTGAAGATTCACGATAGGGCTCATTAAAAACAAGAATAGTGCTGATTACACAAATTTTTGAAAAAAATCTGATTAAAAAGAAGAAAATGCATTTTTTTCCCAGAATTTTGAGTTTGATTTTTTTTTTTAATTGTTGGCGGAAGCAACTCTATCAGCACACTTCACTTAAAAAAAAACTTAAAAAACATGAAGCTAAACAATTATGTAAGGCAATAAAAACCATTGCAAATTTCAATGATGAGGAAAACAACTATTTTTGTCTTGAAATGATGTAGAATAAAACAAGTTATAAATCCTTATTCGAAAATTCCAGTCAAACTGCGTTCCGCTTATTCAGTTCAGGTCCAACAGTGTAGTGTACAAACTTCTTCCCTATTATTACAAAGTTTTATTAGTTTTTGAATAAATTAAATAAAAAAAAAAAAAATATAATAAAAAAAATAAAATATTAAATACTGCTTCATATAACATCTCTGTCAACAACTCTTGAAAAATGTTCTCGTTTATAAATTTATCAAATCAAACACCCATCCAACACGTTGTGTTATGTTTGAAACCAACTTAAAATACAAACAAATTCATTACAACTAAAACACTATGCAACATAAAAACTACTCCAAACCACCACCCATCCATCACACCACCATTAAAGTATCTTCTTAAAAAAAATATATTACCCGCCAAATAGCCTTTCCGTTTCCTTTCCTCTATCAACAACAACAACAACGAGTAACGACCAACGATAAGAATAACAACAACAACAAAAAAAATCGTGTTCGTGTAGCATAGGCAACGCAGTGGTGTTGTATTTGTGTTGTGCTTGGGTGCATGTTGATGGTGCTCTGCTAGCTTCTGTTGCTGTTGCTTTGTATGTTGTTTCACCAGCATAACATTCGCATTCGAATGGTCGTCGTCGTCGCACGACAAAATCACTTCGCGTTACGATTCGTTTTATTGAAAGTAAAAATAAATTAATTCGCGTGTCTCAACGGTTTTTTTTTAACTATTTCGTTTTTTGAAGATCTTAGATCGATGACCTTCAAACTAAACGCCTTCATAGAAAATCCATACAAAATAAAAACATACTCCTACTCGTACTAAGACTCTGAGTAGGTTATAATTTACAAGTATCTGCTAGATACTCTCTGAATCTTAAAACAACAAAAAAAAACTGAGAATATTGTCTGTTTTTGTTCTCGGATCTCAAGACCATTTACCATCTATCCATATGGCACTCAGAGTAGCGAACAACGACGTCGCTTACTCTCGCTCATTCTAAAGAAAAAGATATTTTTTTTTTGTTTTTTTAAAAAAGACGTTTAGACATTTAGTTAGAGTTGAGATCTCGCAGCGAACAGATGTTCATTCTTTCTGCTGCTGCTGCAAAAGCGCTGTATCTAGCAGATTATAGTATTTAGTCTTACTTATAGGTACTTAATAGATTTCTATATTATCTTTAGTTTAAAAAAAAATCCTTATATGTGCGGTTTTAATTGTGGTGAGCTATCTTTTAAAAGATAGAAAAGTGAATTAAATCTTAAAAAAAGATACTAAATAAAAAAAAAATAAAATTGACAAAAATGAAATAAAAAAAAAGTATCTTTAAGATATTTTTAGAAATTACCTACTTAATTCTTTTCATTTTACACTCACATATCGCGGTGTTGATTATGTAATTTTGTGTTAATGTTAACTTAAACAAAAAACAAATATATACAAAAAGGTTTTTTGTGTTGAGAATAATTCAAACGTTGTTATTATTTCGGGTCAAAGTGTATCTACTTCCATTGCCCCTGCTGCAGTTGAATGCATTTCATTCATTGTTGTTGGTTTTCTAGCATAAAAATAATATAAATTCCCGGTGTCGCGTTGACTTAATTTTATGCTTACACGATCACTTAACACTTAACTGGTGAATTAATGAGTTAAATTGAATTTTTAAAATTGCAATTGTGGTCATTTTTTGAATTTTTCCAAACAGCTGTGTCTTTTTTTTTTCTTCGTGGATAAATAACCTTCGATTAGAAAAAAAAAAAAATACCTACTGAACTCTACTCTACTTGATCGTGATTGATTCGAATTATTTTGTTGTTGTGGGTTACTCATTGTTTATATTATTTAAATTGATTTCATAGATTTTGAACCTACCTGCGACCATCTGTTTGTGAAAAACGTGAAAATTTCGGGTTAAAAATAAAATTTGATTCAAAAATTTTGAGCGATCGTCATCGTCGTGAGTGAAGAAAATTATGAAAAATAAATGCTGATCGCGTCGAACTACAACGGCGACGACCGACGCCAACGTATGAGATCAGACATCACTTTTCAATATACTTACCTCAAAGATACACACACCTACATTAAGAGATGGATTTTATTAATTTATTAGCCATTGGCATTGTGTATTTAAAGTTTTATATTGAAGGAAAAAATTACATCATTTTGATTGGCGATAAACTGGCAAAATGAGAGCAGCATCACTTAAGAAAAATTAACATTCAACAGTGAAATAATAATGCTGCTGCTGCTGCGGTTGACTTAAGATTTTTTTTTTATCTTTTGCGGAATATCTTTTATCTATAAGAAAAAATTTTTTTTTAAATGAAAGAAAGAAGAAAAAAATATTCTTTTTAACTATTATGGCAACCTAATTAGACACCCGACAATCTTTGAATCGGTTTTGGAGCGAATCTATCTGACAGCATTTATCTGATTAGAAATGTTTGCGCTTTGATGAGCAGTTTATATATTTGTTTTGTGGTTTTTTTTTGTTTTTATTTTCTGTTGGTGTTTTTTTTTATGATGAGATGTTCTCTATTTTAAAACAGTCTTGTTCTCTGATTAAGTCAGAGATACATTTGTATCTTGATGGTGTCATACACTACGATTCACATGGTTATTCATTTGTGTAGATGCTTAGATCAAGTTTGTCTTTTTATTTTTGTAGATAGGTAATAATACTTAAAAGAATTCAAGAAATGTTTTGGTTTTCTTACTGAATTTTTAGTTATAATTTTTTTTTGAATTTTTCAGTAATAGTTATGTAAAACGCTCAAGTATTTTGACCAACATTCAATCTTTTATGTAGTTTTTATTTTTTTTTTCATAAATCTGAAAATTCTTACAAAAGTTTTCTTAGAAACTTACTAGGTAAACTATCTGATATTTTTAGTACCTATATTTCAATCAGTATACTTAGAATATTTCGATGAAGTAGGTACCTATTCTAGAAAACCGAACTGTATACATATTTGAAAAATATTATCCCATCCTCTAGTGTTGTTTTTTTTTTCTATTATTCGCTCAAATAGTTTTGTGACGGTTTTTAGCAAACAGGAATTAATTTTCGTTGGAGCGTCTGGTTGTTTAAAATTATTGTAATTAATATGTTTGAAGGTTAAGTGGGTAAATAATATTGACATTGGGATAAATTGTGAACAAGAAAAAAAAAAAAAAAATGTAAATGTAAATGACTCGTTGAACGTTAAATATATATTAAAAAGGTTAAATAAGTTGTGGATAAATAATTGGTGGATCACTGTTTTTCTGGGAGAAATTGTTAAAATTTTTATTATAAAAAATAGTTTATCTTTCTTTTGAAGGAATACCTAGATAAGATATATTTTTATTTCTTCGTCGAAAAATGTAAATAGAACAAAATATAGAAAAATATAAAAAAGTTGTCATAGTTGTTAAAAAAAATCTCTTCAGTTTTCTTTCAATTAATTTTTGATCACAAACTAAAAATTTATGTTCCATTACAGAATCTCTCTTTAATAAAAAAAAAAAATGTGCCCTAGTGTTAAGAAATATTAATCTTTAGATTAACCAATTAAAAGTGAAATTTTTTTTTGTAAAAACAAAAAAAAAAAAATAAAATAAAATAAAACAACGAATTAAATAAAATAAAATATATTTTTAATATAAAAAAACACGAAACAAGTTATATATTTTTTTTTTAATAAAAATCAGTGTATTAAAAATTCAGCCAAATTATGATTAAAATAAAAATCATAAAAATGGCTTTTTGCCTTTTACAAATATGTTTGATCTTCACATTGCTGCAATCGACTATGGGATTTAATTTGGATTTACCAACTTTCATCAAACACAATGGTCATCCGGGTTCAATGTTTGGATTTAGTGTGGCATTGTATAAAGGTGGCGGTAATGGAGCACCACATACTTCTAAATGGTAAGTTTAAATTATTTTAAATTAGCTATACAAAAATATACAAAAGTTTTTTTTTAAGTTTTATTTAATTTATTGAAAGAATATTAATTTTGAAAATTTCTATGCAATTTCTATGTAAAATAAAAGCGTAAACATTTTTAAAATAATGGTACATTACTAAAATTTCATACGAAGCTTTTAATTGTCATGAGAATACAGGACCTATTTAACCATTCAAAATATCTAACAACCTTGTCGTGCTTTATATTGCCTATACTTGACAAACATAAAAAGACTTGCGTCAGACTTTAAGGGACAAAACCTCCTACCTCTTAATATAAAGCAATCTGTATATGACCAAAGATTACCGTAGTTTACGCTAGTAAAATTAAGTATACAAAAAAAAATCATAAGCAAAATCTATTGTTGTAATCAAAATAAGTACCTAATTGTTTTAATTAATTTTCTGTGTTTAGTTATATCTAAAATAAAAAACGTGTACCATCATAAAATATACATATATGCAAAAGTACATTTATAAAATTAAGTCACTTGCTCTCATAAAAACTCACACGCATTTCTTTTCAAACAAAACTACACTCAGTCAAAGAAGTTAGTATACACTGGACCCAATAGTAATCTAGATTATGGAAAAAAAAACTGAAAAAGATCATGCCTCTTTTTTTAAAATAAACTTCAGCATTTTAATGAATTAGTTTTTCCAATTTCAAAATGTCACAAAAGCAAATACACACCATAATCTTGTGTTGTTATAAGTCTAGTGCATACAAACTTTCGTGACTGAGTGTATGTTTTTTATCTACTTTATTTTCTGTAGCTTTTTCTTTTATAATTATGTACCACTCTAACTTAAAATAATAAAAAAAAGATGCTTATATTAAGAAAAACAAATATTTTTATCTTTTAATTTTCAACCACGTCCTGAACTTGAAATTAATTTTTATTTTGGAATTTTTAACCACTTTTATGAAACCGCAAATTTAAAGAACGATAATTGTAAACAAAAAATACCATTGTTTAAAAATACAAACAAAAATCTGAATCTTATCAATTTTGTCCTCATTTTTTTAACATTATTGTGGGTGCTCTCAAACCATACTGTTTACATTTTATTTTTATCAGAAAAATAAAGAATACAAAAAATATCGTGTAGTACATGTGATTTTGATTATAAAATTTCACAAAAATTCTGGTGTGAAGTTTAAAAATGATGAACCCTTGATAATATATTGAGCTATTATAAATTATAAGTTTTCGTGTTCTTAATGTAAACCTAACCTATGCATAGCAAATTATTTCAACATCTTACTCTTATAAGAATGAACAAGCAAATTGAAACAGAAACGTGTCTATGATAGTATTTTATAAAATTATTTAATTTTATGCTGTACTTTTAGAGTTTAGATAATAATACTTAGTTGAACCTTTTCGTGTCTATGTATGACGTATGTATATAAAAATAACAATACAAAATTTGTATCTTCTAAAAATTATAAATGTTAGATACAACATTTTTGTTTTTAGGATGACCATAATAGGGTTATTTTTTATGTTGTTCACATAAGTATTTATAAGTTCACAGTTGGATCACACATACTTGCTCTTAAAGTAAGAGTTGTTTAGAAAAAAAACTTATAAATTATTTTAAAATGATTAAAACAGCTTATAATGCCACTCATTTCTCCTATAAAAATTATAAAAAAAAATATTGAAAATTGTTTGATCCGTTTAATAATAAATACTTCATAAAATATTAAAAACATTTTTGAAAACAGAATTAAGAATGCTTTTGTAACCTTAAAAAAATATCAAACAAAAATCAAATTTTTTTTTTACAAATCCAAAATCGTTTTTTGGATTATCGTACAAAACTATGTATATTAAGGGTTCTGTAAAGCTTTTGTGTACCTTATAAATTAAACTATTTTAAACTTATTTTACTTAAAAAAATAATTTTTATTTTAGTTTAATTGGCGCCCAACGTGGGGCGCCAATTAAACTATTTTAAACTTATTTTACTTAAAAAAAATAATTTTTATTTTATTTTCTCATAATATTTCTTACGTCTACGAGTTACAATTTCTAACTGAACTAACTTAATGGATAAAGCCTAAGCGAAACCTTCTTTCAATTTATATTTTGATGACTCTGTTGTTTTTACTTCACACAGTCCAGACTGCAACGTATGGCAGAAGTATGTTGCTGTTGGTCATTGCACTCGTGGCTTGTGCAATGCATTTGATATCCGGTGACCTCGAACCCATATAGAGGTAATGCTTGACCAACAAAAATATTTCAACAAATGTGGAGTTAACTTATACATCGAAAATCCTCATTTATATGTGCATATTCATTGGAAGTATCCTTTTAGACGATAATTTGTAGTTGTAGACGTAAGACGTTTTAAAATTTATTTTTTAATTAACTTAAGAGTAAACGTTGCACAGCACCGGTGTTTTTGTTTTTTCAATTATTTTTAAACGTGACTTAAAAAATTGATGTTTTTTCAACATATTGAACAAGTTTGAGTTTTTTTAAAACAATTGTTCATATTTATTTTAATGTTTTGAAAAAAAGTAGAAAAGTGTCGAATATGACCCACTCAGGGGGCACCTTCAACAGTGGGTGATGTTAAAATCATTTTACTAAATTTTTGATTTCGGTATATTTGTGTGTATCGAGGCTTTTTGGGGAAAACGGTACAGAGAGTATGATTTCGGTACTTTACAAGTCATTTCGGTACAGGTGGTTATTTTTCTTATAATGACTTTAGAGTTACAGTTAGTTTCGGTTGAACAAACATTTTTTTTTCTTTAAGGAATCACCTAAGACCTTTAATGTCTTCATCGGTTGAGCAAAAGGAACTCAAGGTGCATACAAACTGAAAGACTGACCGACAGGATTGTGGTACCAACTTTTATCGTATTAAATGTTTTTTTATTCTCTTTTTAACTTTATTTTTATACAAATACCTAAATAAAAAACATAAATGCTAAATCAAAGATATTTTACTACAAGAAAAAGGACCCATGACATTAGCTCTGCCTCCTGTATTTTTTTTTTACTCACCACTCTCGTGCTCATAACATTTATCATCACGTTTCTCTCAAAATAAACCACCCTCGTAAAAAAAAATATTAATAACTAATTTCTATTCTCAAAAAAAAGGTGAGACAAATCACCGGAATTGCACTTGAAGCAAAAACGAATGGTTTTTTGAAACGTATGCCTCATTTCACGGGTCATTACAATTTTTTTTCATCATCATACATATTTTTATTCACATTTTTGTTCTTATTTTTTTTACTGAAATAAATTAACCATGAAGTTATTTTATATGAAAATGCATATCATAGGTATCCCCATAGATGGATGTTTCGTTCCATATTTTTTTGTTTTTTTAATTTTCTAGTTATGAAAAAAGGAAAGCCCTTTTACTATAATTTATTCATTTCCAAGTTTGTCCATGTGATATACGGTTTCATGCCATTAGGAACTAATTTAGTGTTCCTGTTTGTCATTGTCTTCCTACTTACACATTCCTTTGAGTAGTGTTTGTGATTATCGAAGCGAGACAAAAATGCATTATTTCATGAGTGTGGTTATTAAAAGAAGCCTCAGGAGCTAATAACTATAATGGAGTAGGACACGATGCAAGGTGACGGAAATTACGAGGTTAGATTTTGATCAACTGAGTGTATATTAAAATTTAACCCTTTTTTTTGGTAGAAATGGTTTTTAGGAAGGAACGAGGATATATTGGTATACCTAATAGTGAATACCAAAATGAATACGAAAAACCTTAATTTCGAAAGAAAACAAGAGCGCATAGTAAGTGAAAAGAAGGAATTTGTTGAAGGGTTTTTTAAAAAATATTTCCATGAATTAATTCTTAATTAAATATCACACATGGTACCTTAATGCATTAAATTTTACCGAAATTAGTCGCTTGTTTCTCGAAATGTTTAAAATTGGAAATTTCCTAGTAATTTCCTATTGCTGTTAACTAGAAAAGCTGCCTTTCACAAACAAAAAAAAGTTAAAAAAAAACTTCGAAACACCCTGTAACACACAATTTGCTTGCAATTAGTCGAACTAAACAAGAAAAAACTAAAGTAAACATCCGAATGAATTTTCTCAGAGATATGTACCTACTTTTGAGTAAACATTTGTTTTCTTCTTAAGTATATTTTTTTTGTTGTTGTCTTGTCTGAGCTCCCCGCAAAAGCCATTATGTTGCATTTAATCTTCATCACTTTTTCTTTCTTTCGGAGTTCAGACTTTATCTCGACAAGCATGCGATGATGGTGGATCGGTCAGCTGATAATGATCCATGATCTCTCAACGAGTCAACGATACCCACACACCCTCCTTTTAATAGTAGATGCACTTTATTTGCCTCCAAATAATATTGCTGGAGCTGTTGCAAGATGCGACGATTTAAACGACGACGAGCTGACGCGAATTGAGCTGCTGGACCACAGATCATTATAGTACCAATATGAGAGTGTGTGTATATCGGTGTGGTATTTTATAAATGAAGTTGAAAAAATATTGGTTAAATGTTAAAGGCTATCATCAACCAGGATGATAAATTACTGTAGTTGATGCTATTCCTGTCTGAAAGTAATTTTTTTCTTTTTTTATATTTTATGAAAAGTTATTTATTGAATTGAAGTACAGACTATCGCTCTTGTAAAAGTTTGTACTTATAGAAGAAACGAGAAACAGATAAATGCGATCTCAATCGATTTATTAGAGTGTGAAATTTAAATGGGGAGATTATAGTAAAATGTAATGTTTTTTTTTTACATTCAGCAATTTGCAAACATTGTAAACGTTATCTATAATAGTTGGGAAGGTTATAAACGAAAGTTCATGCTCTGATATATCAAAACTACGTTTACCACTTTCACAAGATTTGAGGCCAGTTTTGTTCTAAGTTAAGTGATAATATAGGTGGTTTTTCAAACGGCTTCTAAGATGGTCAATATTTTACGATTAAAAGACGATTAAAAACAAGATTCTTTAGAATTTCTGGCGAAGCGTATTGACGCTTATTACTTTGAAGCCTTTCAGTTGCAATATATTGCAATATATATTTCAAATGCTTTCCCAAACTTTAAAATGAAAAATATCTGATTTTTTAATTTTTTTTTTGTATCAGAGAGTTGAAACTAGTTTTTGTGTAATTGGACAGAATCTTTTTGGACATTTTTGGTCTATAGTGTCGCTCGACACCCCTAAATACTATTGAAATCAGACGAAATAATTATTCAGACGAGGTAATTATTCGAAATTTTAACACTAGGGACCACCCACAATGTGCAACAGTTCAATAATCGTTAGCGAACCCTAAAAGTTGTGAAAAATGTATTAAGTCTTACACAATTTATTTAAGAATTTACTATATTACTGTTACACAAGAATTTGGAGATGAAATTTTTTGAATTTTTGATTTTAAATCAAAATAGTTTGTGTCGTTTTTGAGAACAATACATTTTTCTTTAATTTTTATAAAATTGCAGGCATAGTAAATTTGTGTTCTAGCAGAAATATTAGTTTCCTCTTTAAAAAATCATCTTCAAGAAAATAGCTTCATCAGTTCAGGCTGTAGAAAGATAAATACTGGTAGAGAGATGGAATTACTAATTGCAGGACCCAAGTTTTTATATTCTTTATCATCAAATTCAAAATTATCTACTTGTCATCTTAAAAACGAAGTAAGAAATCGGAGAATAATCTTTTCGTCCTATCTTGTTGAACAACTCTCATTTGAATAAAATACACGATTGAGTCGCAAGTAGGTACTTGCTCTTATGGTCAAAGTTTCTGTGGGCGTTAAAGTCTCTTATTTAAAGTTTTTTTTAAGTATTCCTAAAATAGTAAAATTTATGATTTATTCAAAATTCTCTTTTAGTCCAATTTAGTTCAGAAGTAATAATTTTAAATGACTAACTTTATGTTTTTTGTTATGCTAAGCACGAATCTGAAATTATCCAACAAAATTTATCAAGGGAAACATGAAAAATCATTGAAAAACTTACAAAAAAATAGTTCATTACAATTATTTTTGTTGGTGCAAAATCCAAAATATGAACATTTTTCGCTAAAACTGTTTATGCAGAACAAATGTAGGAAAAATTTCCAAATTTATGTTTCGACCAATTTTTTTGTACGACTTCTGGACGCTTCACAAATAAATGTTGAAAATTCCGTAGAAATCATTCCTTTTGAAAGGACGTTTTGCTTCAACTGCGTACTAGGTTTAAGTAAAAGAGTACATTAAAGTACTTAATACAAAATAAAGAACTAAGAAATAGCATCAGATGACTTACTTGTGTGACATTTCAGTTCTAATTAGTTTAGTGTTCGGCTTTAAACACAGCTTTCCGAACTTTAAATTTTGATATTTTGCTTTGCTTAAACTTGGGACTAAATTCATTATTATTACATGTTACAATGTTACTTCTTCAATGAGATAAACGGCATTGAAAGTGTTTTTTTCCTCTCCGTTTCTTTGGAATGGACATACCTACGCTAGAAATATCGATGTATGTTTTTTTCTTGAAATTGTTTGTAAATCAATCAGTAATCGAAAATAATTTTTTCACTTAGATACCCATCCCTATCTCAAACAAAAATCGAAGATTTAAACCTAAAGTGGGCACTTTTTTAAATTATTAAAAAGTTTTTTATTTTCCAGCCTATTTACAGAATTTTGAAATACAGAATTTTGAGACACAGAATTTTGACTTACAGTCTTTTAAAAACCATCGACCGAAAAACTCGAATATATCAAATCCGACGAAATCATTTTCTTGAACCGACATTTGACCCACTCTTTTGTATTCACTGACAAACTTCAACTGGAAAATTGAATATGTTTGAAACACACAACATAATTTACCCTATAAAAAACAACCAGAAGACATTAATATCAAAAACTACACATAACTGCTGCTGTGACATTTTTTTTTTTTTTATTCAAGAGCACAACGACAACGATAAATCATTCTGAAGTTTGCATCCGCCCGTTTCATCTTGAACCGTTCATGGCAATATCATGCAATACGGTCCACCGTCCATCGGCAACGGATCTCTATACAAGATATACTTAAAAGTTAAAAAGGCTTCATGAATGAGGAAACTCCTTACACATTTGGTCAAGTGACACAATTCATTATAGGTATGAATGTAAGCTACTCTCAATCAATGTTGTTCTTGCTGCTCTAATGAGTTTGATTTTCTTATTTTGGGAAGCAGCACACGTTTAATAGATCACCAAAGCCAAACACAAAAATGTGTTACTATTACTAACTACCATCGGAGTCCATGTAGGGTCTAGTCGGGAACTGGGACTTATTTGTTTTGTCTTCATTTTATTCTCGGTGCATTGTGGTATCCTAAAGGCCTCATTATGTTTTGTTTATATTTCTTTTTTTTTCTCCTTCTGATATTTCTATTTGTGTAGCTATATTTTATTTTTTTTTTTAATGTTGTTGTTGTGTTTTTTCGTCTTCAATTTCTGGATAAAAGGTGTGATCGTGTCTGGCAAGCAAGTTTCCATAAACGAAGATATATTTTTCCAGTATAGTTACACAGGATGGATGGATGTTGGATATCTTTGAAAAGAAACTTCTAGGTATGGAATTGAAAGAGATTATGGGGAATGAGAGACGAAGATAAATAGGGATCAGTAAGCGGCACGTCCCTAACATGGTGTTTGGAAGTTGATTTAAAATTAGCAATCATTTTGGGATAAGCCAAGTCTAAGGTGGATTCCGTTTACAAAAAAATACAAGAAAAAAAAGAGATGAAATTCCTTTTAGAATTATTGTTACGCTACAGCAAAAGGGGAGACTAGAATGGAATACAAATATGTTGGAATACTTATCTGAATTGATATTGAACAGTGGGGCCAAAGAGGCAAACTTAAAATCATAAAAGTTTAAATGAAGATTACTGAAAACTTTAAATTAGTTTTGAGAAAAACTTATTTTTTTAATTTTGAAAAAATAAAAACGACGAAGGACACCAGCTATAGCACGAAACTTAAAAAAAAACAAAATAGAAACATATGATGACAAAACAGAAGATGAAGATAAGAAATAAAAATTAAAGAAACGAAGAAATTGAATGCCATATAGTTATATTTCTACTCCACTGTTCTTTGAGAAACATTGTCTTCAAACAAAGTAGTACAACATCCAAAAGCACCTACATAATCTTTAAAATCAGAACAGACAGAACATGAAGAAACTAAAAAGTCTCAAGCAAAAAAAATTTGTGTTTTCCTGATGCTCAACTTCTCTTCAAAAATATTAATGCATTTTCTAAATATAGTATACCTAAATAGGTAGTGGTACACAATTTCCAAACAAAAACACAAAAAATTAAAACTCCTTCCAACCATTTCGGTAAGCCAATAATTTTGTTTGGCCTCTTTTTCATCGATGATGTTTCATTAAAAAAAAAAAAAAAAAAAAACACCAACAACAACAAGAAAATATATAAAATTTTCTAATTTTAGAATCACTACGTGCATAGCATATAAAACAGCGAAACGGATAATCTAATACAATCACAGTCTCTGCCGGTTGATCTCTCCCACATTTTTTTTTTTTTTTTTTGAAACAAAACCAAAAAAGATATAAACAAACTTTACTTCGTCTGTGACGAACGATCTTCAATATTTTCTTGTGTTTTTTTTTTCCTTTTTTTTCGTTACCTGTGAGTGTGTGTTGAAATAAAACGATTTTTAAAAAAGGAAGAAGACAAAAAAAAAGATATAGTTTTTTTAAACTATAAAAATGTATAAATGACGTTGAAAGTTCACATAAATCATTTGAAAATTTATTATGATCCAGATGCATTTTGTATTTATTTGAGATCATTGAGTGAGTGAGTGATTTTTTGTAACTCACTTCATCAATTGACAACAACTGAAGTTCATTAATAACTCTTCGAAAACATTGAAAAACAAAAAAAAAAAAAAACCTTAAGAACCGTAAATAGATTTAATATACCAACAAGACAAACAGATGCAGAGATGCATCAGTCAGAACATGCACTTGGATATTATCTTAATTTGGTACTTTATTGTTTTTGTTGAGTGAATGAGTTTAAAAAAGGGTGTTTTAAAGACGGTCGGTGGTCATGATGGAAGATGAATTCGAGTGTAAGATCACTCCTACTTGAGGGACTTCTTAATATTGAAATATGATATTTTTACAATTTTTTTTATTACCTAAGTGTCAGGGTCTTGTGATTTTGATTAAAAGAAAAAGGATAGTCTCTGACATGGTGTGTTGTAATTCGAATGATATAATGGTACACATAATACAGAAGGAAGAGTGCGAAGATAAACTTTTTCATTGCATTGCTTTAGTTAAGGAAGATAAATGGGAAACGAAACAGATTTAATTTAAATGGGATTGGTCTCATAGTTGGTATATGGTTTGGTTTAAATTGACAGAGGGGTGACCCGTCGAAGTTTTCATAAATTCTTTTAAAAAATTGCAAAAAAGAGTTTTTTTAAAAAAGAATGCAAGTAAATGCACTCTTGTTCTTGCTTGTGGATCAAAGCTAGTTAAACAATTTTATTTGTTAGCTTCAGGTAAAGTTATTTAAACTATGAAACTCAAGAAAAAAAAAGTAGAAAAAAACCAAAAATAAAAAAATTCGTTTCGATTTTTTGTTAAAACTTTTTCGGAACGAGGTTCTTTATTTTTTTAATTTTAATGACAAATTTAAATGAAAAAAAGTTTTTTTTTTAATAAAATTGGTTGAACGGTGGTAAAATGTAGGGACATTTTTGTTTTTATCAAAACTATTTAAAAAAAAAGTGTAATGTTACAAAAATGTTTGGATTTGAAGCACTTAACCCTTCAAAAAAGATACATTAACAATAATATGAAAATTAGAATTACATTGTTAATCCCAATTTTGTACGTTCCCTTGCCAGAGAAGTTCTTCACAGAAGTGCAATTCTGGCCAGCTAGATCTGTTAACCCGCACTTGAAAAATTGCGGAGTGCTTAGAGAACAGTTTTTTGAGAGGAGGTGCCACTTATTTTATTTTATTAAGAATTGTGGAAAATACACTAAAAAAAAGACTATTTTATAATTAAAATTTAAAATTTCAATTTTTTTTTAAATCCAAAAAAAAATTTCTAAAATTTTGTTACTTTTAGTCCAGTAACCTTGTCGTTTAGTAGGAAGGAGCCCTTGCGTTGAATCCGGTAGTTCTGATGTTTTTCTGAATTGTTTATTATGTTAATCCGATTTTTAATCCAATTTTTTGACCTCGAGCACCCAACGCAACACTGGTAAAAATACAAAAAATTCTGGTGCTCTGCATTCAATGTACACTACAAACCCTTTTTTTTTTTTTGAAAATTGTAATTCAGTTTAAAATATTACACTCCTCGATCGAGCTGGAATCCGTCATCAGTATCGTTACCCTAACCCGAAGAATTCCTCTTGCATTCCAGATAATGTCGTCCATTATAAATCTTGTAATTACTTGTAAATCAGAGTGATTATTTGGTCATGTTGAACTTGTAACCCTCTGCACTGTTTTCAGATTAAATTTTTATGGCTTTCATTCGAATTAACATATCATTTTATATGAACGAAGCAAAATATACAGAAGATAAACGTCTTGAAAGACAGACTACATATCTTCTATCTTTGTTGTTCATCTTTGAACTTTCACCCAAACCATCATAATAATAGCGCATTGTCTTTTGTGTGGGTGATTAACTATGATGGAAGGAGGGATATATTTTTACTTATAAGCAGAATTTAGAAGCTTAAAAAGCAGCCGTGCCTTGTCCCCAACACAGCCCAGGGCCCAGCCCCAGCCTATGATGATAAAGATTGTTTTGATTTTCTTAATTTTGTTGGAAGGTTTTATGTTTTTTTTTTTTTTTTTTGTGAGCAAAAGAATATTATAAATGGAAACTGATTGAAAAACAAAGATCACAGAGGCTATCATCTTCATGGTGTATTTAATACTCTTGATGGGTTCGGTTTCAGTATAATTATGTTAGTGTTTGTTTACATATTGTTGGTATTGTATGGGATGCATAACACTTTGCATGTTGATCTTAGATCGAGGTCGAAATCGAAATATATACTACACAATCTGATGGGATGCATAAAGAAAAAGAATCAAAAGGTATTCTTCTAACAATGGGTTTGTGGGTGGATTTTAGGGTTTGAAGTGATATTTTCTAATTATCAAGCCCATTGACGACAATAATGATATTTGTATGATAATGTTTGTTCTTTTAATGTAGAGGAAAGGTGTTGATGAATTTATTTTTTTAGTGTTAATTGGATTATAACATTGGGATTTTTTAATCAAAGCTTTCTTGTTTTATCTATCTTCTTTGTTCAAAAGTATAATAAAAACGAGATTGTGGGAAGTTTATTGGTACAGAAGAAGAAGTGCGATAACAGATATCCATTCTAGAATCAAGTTCAAAAAACTTTTTATGAAACTTGTTATTTAATTTAATTACATAAATAATAGTACCTGCCTACTTAATAGAATTGTCGATATTGTTTTTGGAGAGTTTTTTTATTAAGAAAATAATAATTTTTCAACAAACTATAACAAACTCAGTAGTTCATCTTCGAAATTTAGAATTTTAGAAACAGAATAATCGAATTTTGCATACAATTTAATGATCCTGAACCTTAAGGTTTTTTTTTGTTCTTTTGGTCAAATGATTCAAAACCGTGCCAAAAAAAAAATGTAAAACAAAAAACTTTGGACTGTCGCTATCACTGTAATAATGGACCGGTTTTCGCAAAACTTACGGCAATCGATTTTCCTCGACAAAATGTAGGGGCTATTTTTTATTCGTCTTAACAAACATTTTTTGACCAAAAAATTAAAAACAAATCAAAAAAATATTAATAAAAACTTTGGACTTTCCCGACTACTGTAATAATGGACCGATTTTTGTAAAACATACAGCAATCGCTTTTTTGGTTTGTTTTGAATCTTTTGGTCAAAACTTTTTTCTTAAGACGAATAAAAAAAAAACTAAAAAATATTGCCCCTAGAGTTTTTCCAGACATGGCGTTATTTTTTGTTTGTTTTCGAACAAGTTTTACGGCTTTGGTGGCTTTTCAAACTGCAGCGGACAAATTGTCTGCAAAGTTCAAAATCATACAATTTAATTGTTTTTTTATTCATGTGCTTTGAATTTTCCATCTGGTTTTTCTATTGGAGCATAGACAAATTAGTTTTAAGTTTTTCCGACACGTGAGTAGGCCACACAAAGATTTCCATCTGAGAATTACGGAACAACATCACTGAAAAAAGTGTTGAAAGTTGAGGAAAAACGGCAAAAAATGCCGAAAAAGTGTGGAAAAAATGTGTGGGTTGCGAATAAATGAGCAGAATATCGCAAAAAAACCCGGTGTTTCGAACTTTTTTCACCAGTATTGGGCTCCAAGAAATTCCTCTCACTCACCTGGTAGTTCGAAGTACATATTTCGTATATTTTGCCGTGCCCTTTCACACTCTTTTTGGTGACTTTTCACGCTTCTCTCCGTGTATAGTCGTATAAAAAAGACTGGACAGTTGAGGAAAAGAACATGAAAAATCGTGTAAAAAGTGTAGGATACTTAAAAAAACGTACGTTTTCAAATAAATGAGCGGAATATTGCGGAAAAAATCCTTTAGTAGAATTTGCCTATTTTTCCGCGACTTTCAATGCTTATGCCCATGGTTTTCTTGTATTTACTTTTATTTTTTCGCAGTATTTTAAGGATTTTCCCATGGTACCAACCCTTTTTTTCGTGACTCAATGCTGTTTTTCAACGTTTTCTGCACATTTTAATGCTATAGTCTGCGATATTTCACATATTTTTTAACTTTGTTCCGTGACTTTCCACGCTCTTTTAGATTACTTACTTAGCCATGGTTTTTTACGCTTTCATCGGCCGTACTTTGTGTTCTTTTTTTTTCCTATGATAGTTCATTAAATTTCACCAGTATTCAGGGATTTGTTCCACGGTACTCCATGCATATTTTTCATGACTTTTACCGCTTTATTCCGACTCTCCACAGTTTTCCTCCCTTTTTCCGCGGTATATTCAGTTTACGTTGGCACCAAATTTTTTTTCATGACTTCTAATGCTATTTTCCGATCGTTTACCATTATTTCCCAATTTTTTTGTCAATGTCTTACTAGCAGTTTACGGCTTTTCAAGCTTATTTTGCTTTTTTTCCGTTGCATCAAATGCTTTTTACCGGTGCTACTAATCGCTTTGTTTATGACTTCCCATGCTATTCACCGTGGTATTCTACGAACTTTCACCAGTATTCCGCGATCTTTCACCAGTATTGCTATGAGAAAAATAACACATTTTTTATAACTTTCCATGCTTATTTGTTTATTTCAATGTGGGGGTTTTGTGTACCTAAATTCTTTTAACAATACACACTCGAACATAAGAATTTTTAAGGACAAATTGCCTTTTCAACAGCTCTCAATTTGATTACTTGACGGAAGCCCTTAAACTACTTATAACCTAAGAAGCATTTTTATTCTAAAATTACCCGCAATCGTCTCAATACTCAAGAATTTAAGAAACTTCTAAATTCCCCCCTTGGTTTATGCATAGCACTAACAGAAGTAGCAATGAAACTTGAACTCATCTCTCGCCAATTAACCATAAGAGAGACCTTGAGACTCTTCACTCATATCAATAAGAAGAATCAATTTTTTTTTTTTTTTCATTTTTATTTTATATTATTACCCAATCCTTGAATCTGGAGCAATCTTTGTTCACTTCCACTTGAAATTTGTTTCTATGCCGCATTTATTTCAATGCCCTTAATTCAATGGCGCACGAATTTAAATCACTTACTATTATAGATACAACTATTGCCGCCACGGAGAATTATGAATGTATATTTTATCTCTATACCTCAAACCATCATGTTTCATATCACATTTCATTTGAAGAAATTTGTATGTTCTTAGTAAGTAAAAAAAATCAAAATGAAGATATGTATAAAGATATTGCATTTAATTGACTTAAATAGAATTGAGTTGAGAATATTTACATAGCATTTTGATTGCAACAGATTTGATTTGAAATACCGCAATGGGGCAGACATTATGTTGCGTACATAAACGAATTGGATTGGAAAATAAACATCAATAAAATTAGATTTTTTTTTTTTTTTGTAAATTGAAATGTGTGTGGTTTCATTTTGCAAGACATTGCAGAACAAGGTCTGGAGGATGTATATTTTTTTTATATAGAATGGAATTCGTTCATATTCAATTTTGATGATAATTTTAGAGTTGAGAAACTTTAGTTGGTTTTTTTTTCACTATTATTCAGCTTGAGGCAAACTCTCAAGTTGCCAACTAAAGTGTATTCCTTAACTCGAGAGTTGAAACTCAAGTTGAAATTTCTTTTTTTTTCACTAATTTGTTTCTCAACTCTCCATCGTAATGTTGATCAACTTTTGATTCTAAAAAATATTGATAAAATGGCCCAATATGTGATGTGGAACTTGTTTAATTTTCATTTTACTAGAGGTGAGTAGGTACTAGGCTTTTAGTATATTAAAAAGGAGAATCAGTTTTTTCCCCTCGAAAAGTGATATTCAAGAGTCATTTCCAACAATATCTAATTTTCTTCAAGTACGTAGGTACTGCAGCTCCGTTAAGCCTCGATATTTTTGACCGGAAATGGTTTTAATCGTTTCCACCAAATATTTCGTTTGTTTCGTTTCGATAAGTTAAGATTTGGGGGTGTTAGACGATTTTTTAATTTTTCAGACTTCCTATAAAAAAAGAATGTTGAATAATTTTTGAACTGAGGGTGGACAAACTATGTAACATTTTGGGTGGACAAACGATTAAAACCATTTCCGGTCAAAAATATTGAGTTCGCGGTTCTGGCAGAACTAGGTTCTGAATTATGCACCTATCTATCTTAATGGTGCCCTATCTGTCATTTTTCCCAGCTGGGTCCGATTCTGGTCCTGTGAATAAGTGAAATGAAAAGCTTTTCACTTTCTGTAAAAAAATGTCTAAAATGCAGCAACCATATCGTTGCAGAGTTAATTTTCGAAGAAAAAATAGTTTCGAGATTATAATACTAAATATTTCCACTCATTATGATGTTTGTTTTTAATTTCCACTACCATTACCAACATAAATTCAGCTGCTGATTAAGTCACTATCACACAATTGACCATACATTTTCAAATTAATTTCTAGCCTTATCATCATGCATATAGAATAACCGTGAATAAAATTTAAACCGCTTCGATCAAACGCATATAGATTCCCTTGATAAAGCGGTAACACGCCCTCATTCATTATTCCCCAGATGACCTTTGAAAATATTTTGTTTTTTTTTTTTGTGTAAATACATAATGTATGTGGATTCCATCCATGTCGGGTTTTATATATTAGTAATACCATAATGCACATTTGTTCCACTAAAATTTAATGAATCCCTTTTTCTAGTTCTGGAATATAGTCACAAGGGAAATACAAGTATGTACCTCTCGCCCTTGGACCTTACTCAATTGTAACGCATATGTTAAGGAAACGTCAAACAAATGTCATCTTCACTTCTTCAATACCACACATGTGTGGTGTGTGTCAGTTTCAGACAATTCAATTTTTCCTACAAAATTAAAAATAAAATAAAAAAAAAAAAATAGAAAACAATCTGAAGGATATTTGTAAGAAAACCAAACGACTGACGACAACGAAGATATCCTTAAAATCAATTAAAATTAGATATGGCACGAAGTGTGCGGTCGGTGACGGTACATTCTTATTTTGTTGTTGTCTAATCCTTAGGTATATGAAAACACGATCAACATGGGATGGGTCATTCCAGATGAAAATATATTTTTATCCTTGAAATCGTGTTGGGAATATCTATGTAAGAAGTATTGGATTCTCCGGGCAACAATTATTCCCAATGCCATAACTGATCCCTTACATGTGCGCGACATCCGTTTGGGTATCCGTATCCGTTCGATATTGAATGGCAGTCGAGGTATAAGTATAGTATAGCTATAATATCAAGGCGTTGAATGTATTTGAATTACTAATTCAATTTCAAGTGAATCCCAGAGTGCAATTGTTTTGAATTCTAGGTAAGTTATATGAAGGGTGCTTCGTATACTGCACGTACAGTACACATATACATATAAAATTTACGATATTTCAGTCAAAAGACCCAAGAGTACAATTGAGCTCGAAACATATAAAGTCATTAAATTGTGTTTTACAAGGGGGCGCTATGTGGCGCATAAGTTATAGCAGCATGATGTGAAAAGGGCATGAGAGGATCACTCACAAGTTGGACTTATACCCACCCGTGCCCTTTCTTAAGTATATTTTTAGTATTTAACAGTTAAACCATCAAAGGACAGCTAACACTCACTCCTTCCTTTCGAATTTGTGTATATGTATAAAGATAGGTACACCTATCGATTTCAATATCACTCCCCTAAGTCATATGTATTTATTTTGGGTTTTTAATGTTTGCATAGGTGTGGAACTTCTATTTGATCTTGAGAGAGAATGTTGAACATTGAACAATGGACTTTTCTTTTGTTATTTTTTTACTTTGACCAACAATTGATTGCAACTACCTACACTATAAATAACTGATATTTTGAAGGGTAATAATTCAATTTGGTAATGAAACTTCTGCGGTAGGTTAGAGATGATGATTCTTCTTTGAAATTAACATCTGTTTTGATATTTCAGAGAAGCCAATTTGATTGAATATTTCATAGAGTACCCGGGGTACTTTCTGTGAATTGAAGTTGCAAATCTTCCGGATTTTGTTTGTATTTTTGTTGTATTCCCTCCCCTATAAACTGCTCTTTTTTATAACTTGACTGTATGACTGTAAGACCTTAGGTCTTTTAAATAATGCAACACATACAGTAAGAAGGTATGAAAAGATAAGAAATAGTTTGTTTTGGTAGAGTAAATTCTGATTTCAGAATAAAGTCTTACCAACAAAATAGCTTTTAGCTTTAGTAAAACCAAACCGATTCTTAAAAAAATTCCCTTCTAGAACTTTTCACTACATTTCTAAAATAATTTTACATATCCAAAAAAAAAAACTATACAAAAATAAATAATGATAGGAAGTATGTATAACTTCTGGCGCGCGTACATACATTTCTAGCTCCAGTTAGAAATCAAGCAATACATCCACTGGACTATTGCTTTCTTAGCAAAGGACCACCATAGTTAAATAGATATAAATTTGTGTCTACCATTAATAAGTAATCAAAATTAATCCGACAGCAATAATTTTTGACAGTTTTCAGAACTATAATTCAGTCTATTGGTTCAATGTATTCTGCGATTCACTTGTCTTATAATGACATCAACAGACAAATGTTAAAACAAACCAACCCCTATGAAGAGTATTCCGCCTGTCATTTAAGTTCCTCATCAACAACTTGCAATGAGGAAACACGCAATGCTGTCAATAGAATTTCATCTTTTAAACGTCAAACGCACCGAAATTGAGTTCAATTTTCAAAATATAAAAACAACACGCCGCCATTCCGACTTTACTAAACAGACTTGTCAATCATCGTTAACAGTCCAGTTTTTATTTTTTGTTTTTTTTTTTTTTATTTCCAACGACCAAGGGTTTAATATCTTGGACTTTTCTATACGTAGCGCAGTGACGGTATATAACGAGAAGTAAATTAAAGTCAGTCAGGCATTTAGCAAATTAAGTTCTGTTCTCGCACCCTTAAGTGCATCAACTCTTAGTCAAAATTTAAACAATGAATACAAATAAAAACCAAAACAAATAGAAGGAATATGAATCGAATAATTTCCACATATACCTACCCAATATGTGGGTTTGATTAATTGAATAGGGTGCGTCGAATTCGGAGAGATTTGTGTTTTATTTTTTTTGCAATGTTTTTTGTTACGTAACATAACATTAATGTTTACAGATGCAGTTATGCACTTAAGTTTAACAAAAAATAAAGAGGCGGAAAGGGAAATATACAAATGAGGGTTGGTTGGGATAGAGTAGGGTAAGGGTAAGGGATATCGCTATGCACTATCATAAAAATCAGGATTATTGATCATCATCTGTTTTAGACAAACAATGCGGGTGCGAAATAATATTTGCATCTTTGTTATTTTTTGCTGCAAAAGGGCTTTGAGAACTAATTGAATGGGTTTTCTGCATCTGTCAATTTTTTATAAGGTTGTTGTTGTGAGAAACCAACTGTCATTTTGCTTGGTTAAATGCTCTATCAATTATATCAGCGATTCAAGTCGAAAAAATTTATTGGAAACAAAACCAAAATTCAATTTCTATGACCTACCAAAATATAATTTCATGAAACACCTTATTTTTTTTTAGATGAACATAAACATGAGAAGAACAGATACTTATAAAATAGAATTAAATTGACAAAATTAAAGAATGATTTTGTGTTTATTTTTTTTCTAAATTAAAGACAGTTTGAAATGTCATCTTTGTCATATAATTTTTTTTGAAAGTGCACTAAAGAGCTAATAAGTGCGCAGTACAGCAGCATCTTACGCATATTACACAAACAACACTGAACTGCTGATAAAAGGAAAAGTTGATTTCAGTCGCCAATAGCTTTTTGACATTAATTCGAAAAATCTCCAAAATCTATTGGCGGTAGGATTTAATTTTTTCTTTTAGCGGCAGTACGATGTTGTTTGTGTAATATGTGTTAGATGCTACTGTACTGCAGATAGCTTCGCAAAAAAACACACCTAATGTGTGATATATTTTGACATATACCTACCATTTTTTTTTAAATATTGTTTAACCGGAAACAACATTTATTACAAGATGACATTTTATATCATAGTACAGCAGATGTGGTTGAAGTGACATCGATTTGACATAATGCATTTTCATTGTGACACTTTCAAGATGATATCATGTAAGTATTTGTATTTCGTTTTGTCATGGATTTGATTGATGACTTGAACAATTAAATAAATATTTAGATTGATTGTGATTGCAATTAGCTAAATTTGCTAGTTCAAATGAGGGTTGTAAAAAAAAACATATAAATACAAAAACGATGTAAAAATAATGCACAACTATCAAGTTGGGTTGAGGGTTGAATAGCTCTTATTTTGCTTATTTTTTAGAAGTAGGTATTTACACAATAAAATTGCAAAAAAAAAAACAAACCTGAAAACAGATTCAAACATTTAATTATTAAATATTATAGCGAAATAATATAGAAGAGCTCAAAAGCCGATGAGACCAAAAATACAGCAAAAAACTTCTTGCTACTTCCTATTGTTAGACTCAGCAAAGTAACCATCTAAAGTGGCCTAATTTTTTATTCTTAATAAATTAATAAATTTATTTAATTTGCAAAAAAATGAATTAATTAGCAAAAGGAATAATTAAATTTGCAAAAGGGTAAATGTGAAAAAAAAAACTGTTAGTAATTAAATTTCGTCGGTCGTAAGCACCAATCTATATGTATTGTCTCCATTTAGTGACGCTTTCACTTGTGCAAACAAAATTATAAATAATGTTTCCCTATTTGTGATTACCTACTCTTGAAAAGGAAATCATTTTTCCTTAACATTTCTAAAGAATTTAGGGTGGGCCCTTATCGAATTTACCTGCATTCTTCTATCTCCATAAAAAAAAAAATTAAAAAAAAATCATTTAAAATTCCGTCACATGCAACCTCAAAAATATAATAACTTACTGATAAGTACCACATTTACTACAATACCTTACTATTATGCGCCTCCAAATGCACGTCCGATTGAAATAAAAAAAATCATATAACTTATGTCAAGATTTTATGATCAAAACACCGTTTTTAATATCACATGCGATCAAATAAAAAAAAATCCATTCCCATAGTGTCATTCACCGAATCCCATGTGAATTAAATTTTGTTTATATTAAATTTTATGTAGGTACATATGAGGTCTGTACGTGCTGCCGCCGAACCGTAAAGCACTTAGACTTATAGAGGTCTATGTACACTACACGTACCTCAATGGATTTCCCCCTACTTTACTGGTGAACAAAAAAAATATTAAAATTAAAAAAAAAAAATGTTCAAAAGACCAAAATTATTCTAACAATACGTTCTTCGTCCACTGTGATGTCCAGTGAACTATGGAAGCATGCAACAAGGATGCTCGCGTTGCACCTGAAATAACCAAAACAAAGCAAAACAGCAAAAAAAAAAAATCAGATTTATATGCACCTCGCCTAGATTCAGTGCGATTTGAATTTATTACCGCTATATAGTCACTGGTTTTATATGCGGGCACGGGTACCCACCAGCTTATGCACACAAATCGCTTGACCGAGATCTTGTATTCGTTCATGTGCAGCAGTTATAACACAGCACAGCTCGCCAGCAGCACTGAATCGACAAAATTTTCATAAATAATTCAGTGTAAGCTCATGATGTGGTGCAATATACACGAGTCTAACTTTTGAATGAATGAATATTGCAATCCGGCTTTATCAAATTGTGGCGGGAATTTTAAAATTTGCTCTTGACAGAAAACAATGTTGACAGTAAATACAGTGGTGGCGAATGAAATACAAGTGGCGTGGGAATAATTTCTGCGGAACACATTACTTTTATTCTTTTAAAAGCTCAAAAACGTCGGATATTGAATGGAAAATGATATTAAATTAGGTATTTTCATAAATTTCGGCACTAATCATTTACTCCATTCGTATCACGGATTTGTTACGAATCCAAAAAAGTGAAGCTCAAAAATAAGATCTTAAAAAGTATTTAATTTTTTTTTGCAGTTCGTATGAGCAAACCGCTTCGCCACCACTGTTTAAGATTAATAAAAGCCCGATTTACAATAACTTTACTCTATTCTTCTCACGACTAAGGGAAATTTCCGACACACAATGTTTGATTGAAATCGATTCTCTTTGACGGATGGACGACGGGCGTGTGATTGAGGAGCATCGCCATAACATCGTCGTTGGCGACAATGTTTGTCTTTTTGAAAGTTTGTGATTTGAATTTAATTTGTTTTTGGTATTTGGATTTGTCGTCAAAGGTTTGGGCACACCCACTTAACCAAACAGACGTCTAACAGACGACGACAAGAGAAAAATAATGGTTTTGAGAAAATATTGCTTAGGAGCAAAAAGAACTACAATTTACGATGGGTTTTTTCTTGACAATTGATTGAAGTGAGTATGAGGGTGGACAGAAATGAACGACTAAAATTTTATGATAATTTCTGATAAAATAAACAACTAAAAAGAATTGTAAAGAAGTAGGTATTTGATGTATCTTTTTTTTTGTTTTTATTTATTTAATACTTGTGGGTAGGCATACTCACCTAAGTACTAAGTACACGGGTTACACATAAGCTTAGATATCATACTTGTTTAAATTTAAAGAGCAGTACTACGGGAACTACGAATTTGGTATCCTTTTATATATATAGGTACACCTTTTTGCCCAAGAATTAATGGATACAGTTTTATTTATAGGAGAACTTGGCTTTCTTTTTACACTCGTGCTTTTATTGTGAAACCACGCCCACTTAATGAAAAATAGTAACTTTTCAGTTTTGTTCCGTATATGCACCGCAAAATCTGCCATTGCGCAAAATTTCAAGACTCTACGATGATTAGAAGTGATCCATACATTTGATACCAATTCAGGGATTATGGGAGGATGCCACGCCTTTTAATGGAAATTTTAAAATTTGATTTTTTTTTTTTCTTTATTTCAGTGAGTCAGTCAGTCAGCCAATTACGGTTTTTTAATTTTTGAAGCCCTGTTTCTCAAAAACTACTTATGCAAAAAAGATGAAATGAGCTAAGCTGAGTGTCCTTGGCTAGCTCAACAGATATAGAAAATTTTAAATTTCTGGCCTAATTTGCACAGAAGTTAGAGAAGGGTCGAAAATGGCCTGAGTGTGTTCCTGTAACTAAAGGTGTAGTGCCAAAGTTGCTTGAATTTTGCTTGGCACTACCGTTTCCTTTAATTATTATGCTTTAGAAGAGAGAAGATAGATTGTTTTCTTCAATTTTATTATCAAATAAAGTTGCCTTCTGCCGGTTATAGTATTCAGGAAAATGAAATAGTAAAAATAATCTAATCGATTTTCAAGGTTTTTTTTCACTCGATTTTAAACAGAAATACTTCGTTAATCGTTGAAAAATAACGGAAGGAATTTTTATGGTAATAAATTCTACTATTGAATACTTATTTATTTTGTAAAATGTCTTTCTTTATTTTCCTATGGTTTCAATTCGAATTTTCCTTGTTTCACTGACAGAATTTCATACGAAAAACTTTTTCGTACCAATTTCAAAATTTCAATCAAGAAAAATAGGACGACATGCTCTTTTTCCTGACAATATTTTCAGCATTGAATTTTTTTTTTGAAAATTTCTAATTAAATTATTTAATTTTAAAAACTTTATATAAGAAGAATCCACAGCAACTTTGAACCTAAGAGCAAGTACGTGCGACCTAGTCGTGCATTTCATTTTCTCATAAAGTTATGCTCAATTTTATCAAAAAATTTCTTCAGTGGTCTTTGATCTTACAAAGGTATAATAGAATAGAAGTCATTTAAGAAGTCCCATAATGAATAATTCAAATATTCTAAACATTTTGGAAACTAAATAAGATATGATAATGAATTCTATGAAGGTCGCTTATTCGATATTTTGTTTTTTTTTTTTACTTGTTTGCGTTGAGTGACATTGGATATGTTTCATGTGTATCTTTTTACTCAAAATAGCGCCAATTGAAAATAATGTTATTTGTTGCATTTTTATGCACAACTTTCTAAACACATGCTAAAATTGATCAAGAATCGTTAAACCTTGATGTTCTTGAAATCACATTTGCACTAGGAAAAAATAACGCCTGGGCAGCATTATTTTATTTTATAATTGAAAACCTCCAAAAAATGTCAATCTTTCAATATTGCGAAAAATTTGAGAAAAATATTTATATTTGGAAATCCCACTAATTTGTTTTTTTTTTTTTTTTTTTAAATACAAAAAATGTGGTTTAAAAAATGATAATCCAACATACTTAATTTAAAAATTAACTCTTGCCTTATTTGTCTTATCTTTTATTTCAAAATTAAATTGATGACGGTAGAGAAATTTCAAATTTAAATTCTTTCCTCAAAATTCTAAAAAATTCAACAGAATGCAAATTTGTGGCCGAAAACCATTCTATCGTTTTTTTATTTTGTTTTTGTTTTGTAAAAATAAATCACTCTGACGTCTACCGATTTTTGCAAAACTGTCGAATAAAATTTAACTAAAGAGGGTAAAAATTTCGTCAAATTATAATCGTAAGCAGAAATACGTGATAGACCATATAAGGATAGTTTTTAACTCGCCGTCATGCAGATTTCTATACGTCATCCGGATATGACTGTTAATTGTTTATAAATACAACTTACTGTGTTATTACTTACCTCATATAATTGCATTGTTAAGCATTTTTTTTATTTTAGTTTAAGAAACTGACAAAAGTTTTGCGTGGGATTTTCGTTTAAAAAAATAGATGATCGCGTAAATTACTCATTGTCATTAATTTTAAAACTATTGACCTCATCTAATTTGTCACCGATAACAATTCATCACAGTCATTAATCACTTTCAGCATTTAACTCACGAATTTCTTTTGAAATCGTGGGCTTTTTTTAAATTACATATCAGACAAAAAAAAAAACAAATATTAAACTTAAAAATGTAAATTTTTTGACCATATGTTAAAAATGCTTCCATATTTGTTCACCATAAGAAATGTATATTTGTTCTTTTGAAATTCAGTGACATAAATAAGCCACCCATTACTTCATAAATGTTATTGAAAATGAGTAATCGTCATTCAATGCTATTCTAAAAATAAAATTTCTAGTTCATATGTTGTGTTGGCCATTGCCGAAAAAGAAAACACAATTCTGACACTAAATTCTATACATAACTGTGGTATGCTGTACTTTACATTGTGCCGAAAGAACGTCACAACTGATTAGAATGAAAAGTGCGAAGATCACATCCGATGAAGACACACGCCTGCCGAATTGATGGGGTGCGTTCGTTGACTCATCTCTTTTTAAAAGATTGCCAATTTTATTTTTTTAACTTTGAGTATCAAAAGATTCGATTCATTTCGAGTGCCAAATTTAAAATAATTTATTAAGTGTGCAATGTGTGCTCTTATGTATTTTATTTTGTTTTTATTTTTTTTTTTTTTTGACGCCTGTTTTCTTAGTTTTTTTTTTTTTTTTTTGTATGTAACTATTTTCTACTCAATATAAATAAACATGAAATCACACAAACACAACAATTCTGTTTTGGATGATTCATTCATACGTCCTGGTGTTATTTTCGAAGACAAATTGTCTAAAAATAAATTCTTATTTACAAAATTTCATTCAGTTCGTTGCGAGGTGAAGGTAAATAATTTGTATTTTGTTTGTAATTTCGGCAACTTGGGGCAACTTTTTGTATTCTATTTGGCAGTTTTGAAAAAGATATTAAAACTTATTTCGGAAAATGGCGTTCCGCAGTTGTGGCTTAAAAAGAAAACAATTAAGACATATTTGGATCGCTTTTGAAGATAAAAGTGGTATAAATGAAAACGAACCTGTTCTGTAAATAATGATTCGGTCGAAAGATCATGATGTCTTAGAAAAAAAAAACATAAAATTTGATCTTCTATTTAACTCCGTTATATTTATTTCAATAATTATTTTTTTTCTGCCACCTGAACGGGTAAAACTGTTTCTGGCTTCATAAAAAACATTGAGAATAACTGTAATGCAGCAACTCAGTCATACCTAATACAATTTTTCCGGAATATTTTCTTTACAAAACAAAATACTTGTTTGTGACTTCTTAAAAAAAAAGTTAAAAAAACATTGAGTAACAGTTTAGTATTGAAATTAGTCACACACAAAAATTGAATGGTTTCATTATAAAAGAGTTATAAGATACCTGTTTTTGTGTACGTTAAAGAAATTGATGGCAACCCTTTAGTAAAAAATCAGTCAAAAATGGTTTAATTTTTTTTGTTATATATTTTCTATAGTAAAAACCTCCAAAATAGCTAGTTACTATTAAGTCTAAAAAAACTAAATAGCAGCCGAAATAAAAAATGAAAATTCATTTGTGACAATAAATAATATAATTTTAGTTTGACTGTATCAACTTTGCAACAAGAATTTAGTCACAACACATTTTAATAAACTTGTGGAATTTAGTAATGTTTCTTATAAAAGAATGTGAAATCTAAATTAAAAATTTCCCAATTCTCAGATATTAAAAACATTCATAGTATTGTAGCATAAGATTTAACTATAATTTGCAACAGAGAATATTGGACCTTAGTTATTAATTTTAAAGTTGTAAAACGTCATTATTTAACGAATTTTCCACTATTTACATCTAATTGGATAATTTTTTTAATTGATGTGTACTGACTGCTATAGCTATATTTTTCAAGTTGAACTAATTGAAATTTATTAAGAGCTAGTATCTATTACATTAATCTATTTAATTTGTATTTTATTAATTTTAATTTTGTATTTTATTTATTTTTTTAGGGTCATTGTTGGGGCGCCGAAGGACAATAATTCATTATATCAACCATCTATAGTACAGCCTGGTGCCGTTTGGAGGTGCGATATTGAAGGCGACGATCGTTGTCGTGTAGTGGCTTTCGATTCACAACGTAAGTTACATACATATACATATCTAAATAAAAAAAAGATAACAAAATATAATAGGCTCTTTATAATGGTTTATTATGTATTACATATCTGGTATAAGATGATGATTTTGTTTACATTGCCGTTATTATTGTTGGACGACCTGCAGCTTGTTTTCTTTTATCGCTACAACTTGATCAACATCCTTCTGTCTGCAAGAACGAGGATATATAATACAAACTTACCTGAGCAGCATGTGTACAACATTATAGAGCTACACAGAATTTTATCAATGAAGAAGATGGTTTTGTTTGTGGTTGCTGACTGAAAAAAAACTAAAGACGATAAAGATCTTTATCTATCCTTTCTATAATTTTTCCTATACCTGAACACTGCACTTGAGATGGTTTATATGAGATGTTAAACAGATGCGTGTGTTGTCACTTGGGTAGCATCAACTACTGGTAGCCCAAGGTTGCCACATTACTGCTATGTTTTTATAAAAAAAGAAAACATATCAAAAAAATCAAATTGGAAAAAAGTTTCTTCACTACTAAGATCTTGTCGATTTAAATTTTAACATCAATAAATAAAAGATGAAATGAATGTAGAAATTTCATAGAAATAAAAACAAATATTCTCAGTTTGGCAACACTAGCTGCCTGCTGATGGTGACTCAAAGAAGTGTGCCGGTGGTGACAATGCACCAAGGGAGTTAAAGAGATCCTTACCTAATGATAAGATTAATGGTTAAAGATACAGAAGTTGTGTTGGTAGAAAAAGGTGTCAAGAAGCCTACCTATACCTACCATAATGGTTGTTGAATTCTACGTCAAGGGGTGTCCTTTTGATTATTATTATTATTATTATTAGAGCTACCATTGTCATCTGATGACATACAATTAATTAAATTCATATAGAATTTTATGAGCGGAAAAAGGATGTAAATGAGTCATTTTTTTTTTGTCAACAAGGGCAACCACAATGGTTATAACAAGAAAAATGAGTTTTTTTATTGCATATATATTAGAGGAATATCACCGCGTTCATTGTCAAAAAAGAGTTTTATAAGTGTACTTAAATGTGTTTTTAAAGAATACGTACCTACATATGTATTTTACTTTAAGAAATTTGAATAAGTCAACTACTTTTTCATTTAATTTATTACCCTTTCATGGTTGTTAGTGGTTGTATTCAAAAAGAGTAGGGCATTAAGCTAAGTCCTTGCTTGAAATGGTACAATTATTCTAATTAATTTATTTTTATGATAGAAATAAATAATATCAATTTTAGATAAGGCGAGTGCATTTTCATTTTATTAATCAAAAATAGTTAACGAGTACTTATACGCTTATAGCAAAAATAGGAATACAATGAATTTATACAATGTATTTATTTTTCAAATGTGAAAACATATGTTTATACAAAATGGGTGACCATTCCATAAAATTCGCATTATATTTTTTCCGGGTTTCCTTATAACGTGTTGATTTGTATTTATTAAATATACACATTTATTTTTTTAATGAAGTAGATCGCATGACAATTTTAACAAAAAATTGTTGGGATGTAAAAAAAAAAACAGTAAAATATTTCAAAATCTTCAAATTTAATTAACAATACTTTTTTTTCAAATACACATCGTTTTTTCTTATATGTTAACAAATAAAAGAGTTTGGAATGTTTATAAATAACATTTTGATAGAAATAAAACAAAAAATAGTGGGCTACTTTTTTAAATTTTTTAGTAATATTAAAACTTCGCATAGTTACTTTTTAAATGTTAAAGTTTTAGTAAATTTACTTAAATATAAGTTAGAAAATATGAAATGTTACAAAGTATCCCTCAAAACTCTATAAGTCATTTTGATAGAATTTTGCATTTAAAACATACTTCAAACAAACATACTAAACCATCCCAATACATAACTTTCAAAAGGTCTTAGAAAATACTTTAGGTGAATAAAACTACTATATTATTATGTTAATATTATAGTATTATTATTTTTAAATGTTTATTATCAGTTCTATTTTATTCGTGTTATTAATTCGAAAAAAAAATTAAGGTTTGCACCTCAACTCTTTTGTTTTCACAATGTTGTTAGTAAACAAAAGATATTGAAAATACTTTACGTTTGCTGAAGAAGCATGTTTATGTGTAAGAAGATGAAAACTATAAGGTACGTCACTTGAAGGCAAATATCAACATTTTTTCACCTCAGTATTGGAGTGATCCAAACGACAATAACTTAGTTTCGAGAAAATCACGTTTGAAGGTTTGATTTAAAATATTTCAAAAATTTTCAGCAGAACAACTCAAAAAAAATCATAAAATATTGGCTATTGAATTCTACATACACTGAATTTTTTGTTATCGATCCAGTTGGTTAATTTTAAATCTTTAATTGAAAAACAAAAATTGTTGCATATGTGGTAAGTTTTTTGATGTATTTTTTTTTTCAAACAACCTATGAGGAATTTATACTTGAAATGAGCTTTGAGTTTTTAGATGCGTATAGAGCATATTTTCGTTTTATTTCTTAAAACGAAGGTTACTTCTCGTAACTTTCCCTTATGGACTTCGTGATAACAGTGGTTTTTAAAAACAATTCAGTAAAAGATCAAAAAGTAGAATTTCTCAAATTTTAAATTCTATTTGTTTGTATCAATGCGACCATTTTTCACATAAATCAACCATGTTAAAAATAATTGAAAACAAATCAATATTTTTTTTGATCTTTCCATTTTTTCCACTAGGTAGTGTAGTAATTTTCTGAAAATTCTAAATTGTGTTTCATAAATTAGTAAAACATCTTCTGAAACAGTATTTGCTCCAAAAAAAGTAGAAAGGTTATGTTATTTTTCCCATATCCAAACTTTCTTACCAGACAAATTTATCTTTTAAAAGACTTCGTCTCTCTACAATATTCTTTTCACTTCCCCATTCAAACTACGTACAATGAAAATTTTGCACAACATCTACCACCTCTATATTCTTCTTGTGATCCAAATAAGCATTTTTTTATAATTCATAATTTATACAAAGAAATTCCTTTCAGCATTGTATTTTGTAATGCATCGAAGACACCAACCAAATACCGAACATAATCATAAACCAATTTTGTAAAGAATCTTCTCTTGTAGATTTTATTATTATTTTCAATTTCCATTCACTGTTTTATTCATATGAAATAGAAACATCCGTCTCCATATGGACATGGACTTCCTCCTCTATAATAAAATCTCTATAAACAACCAGTTTAAAGAACAAAAAAAACCTAGCAATTCAAATTATATCATAATTTTCCATATTTTCTTCATCATAATCACTAAGCAGTGATCGGAAAACCATCTTTTGATCCAATGCGCTTCTTTTTGATACAATTATCCAGCAATCAGCAACATTGTGAATGTGAACAGTACAGGGCCGTATGTCGTATTATGTCAAAGTGACAAATATATTTTTCGAACTAGTTGAGGTTGAAGTATAAAGTTAAGGCGCTGTTTTAATCTCTGACTGGATATGCAATAACATAACTCTAAAGTCACTAGTCACTAGTTTAAGTAGTCATTTTTCCAAAATAAATGTACAGCCAAAGTGGACTAAATTTCTCCTGTGTGTCTCTAAAGGTTGACAAACATTTGATTCTTTAACGTAATATTGATTCAATCAAGCAGATTCATGATGCTTACACCGCCTTTTTGTTTCAGACACTTTGCACTCTCCAATAAAACGTCCCTGGATACAAACAGTTCATATATTTATCCATCGAAGAGGTCAAAAGAGTGTTAGACGGGCAGGCAACAAGCCAGCCTCACTCCATTGCGGTCTAGACACAAGCACACAATAATCGTCGTCAAAGTGTTGCAAGTTTCCTGCCAATATAAAGTCCCGCTCTTCCCAGTAGGTACATACATACATAAATTCCTTCTCTTTTGTGCCATTTTGTTGATCATTATGTTTCTGAAGTATATCCAATACAACAATATACTGGGCTAGGGTGCTTTATTCCATCAAGCGAGCGGATGCGCAAGCCACTAAACATATTAATGATACGTTTCGTTGCTGTGCGCAAAAGACGAGACGAAGCAACACAGGCAGAGGGCGAGTTTCAACTTCAATCCTATTTGTGTATGCAATACTGATGGCGTCGTCATCGTATCTTCAACCAAAAACAAAAAATTTCAAACCACAAAGATCATAAAAGATTGGCAAACGTATATATAAAAAGCAGAGCCCGCCAGAGGGCAGAACAAGTGTATAAAGAATGTTTGTATACCCTCTCTTGATGTGATGGTGCGGTTTTCAACACTTTAACGTCAATTTGGACTGTCAATGCAATAAACTCTCCGTTAGATTTTATTTTTACTTATATAGGCATTTTTGACTTGTTTTGTTGATCTTTTGTCAAACTCAGAATCGGGATTGGTCGTATATGACATCGAGTGTGGAGTCCATAATGACAACTGCAAAATCATTGCAAGTCTGTCTAAAAAAGACTCAAAGTGCATAACGCATCCAAAAATAACTTCAACAATAATTACTACTTCGTTGCGCTTGCCATGCCTTGATTGCTGGTTATGTTTGGGTACTCTGGAATACCACTGAATTGATTGGTGATACCGCGTGTGCACAGGAAGTACTCTCTCTCTCTGACGCATACTTCGTTCCATTCGACCACGATGACGATGATGACGACTACGACTACTATTCGGGCGTCTTTTGACTGGGGTGGGTCTCGTTTGTTAATAGTCAAACCACGAACGCTGCAAAGTCTGAAAGTATTGTGGCTTTGTTTGTCGGGGTTGACGTTATGGTGCGTTGTATGCGCCTTTTTCTTCATTTGGCGCTTTACAACCAACGCACGGCAACGGTGGATTAAAGGGGGGACTCTTTATTTGTACAAAATTCAATGTTGAACTTAGCTCATGTGAGTTGAGTATTTATAGTAATGTGTGATATGACCAAAGGGGTTTTTTAGTTCATGGTTACCACTTGTGTTTAATTCTTTTTTCATATTTCCCTCCTTTACTGGTGCATATTTTTTACATTTCGTATCAGAATCGTCGTTTTTTGCCTGGAATTTTGAATTTTGTAACAAATCGTTGCACTAGATTTAAGGCCCTGAAACAGCATTAAACATTTTTTAAAAAACTGTCTTTAGTATCTTTTTTTTTTAACTTCAAAGATCATTTATCAAATTGGCAACCATGCTTTAAATGAATCTTATTGTTTTTTTTTTTTGTCTTACCATAATAATGCTCAAATAAATACCATAAAATTGGAATACGAGAGAGAGAATTAGTGGTAATCTTGTTCTGTTTTGACCCTGACAGGTTTTCATTTTGACAGGTTTTAGAAAATTCATCGGTAAGGTACACAAGCCACTTCGTATAGCTCTCATAGATATACAATATACATCAGGTAGACTAAAACACACCGACTACGACTGGTTCAACTTTTATTTGAACAAGCTAAATTCGCATTTAACGTGTAGCATAATATACAAGTTGAACCTTATTCGGTATACCTAGATGGACGGACAAGCATGATGTCTTCGTGCGATTTATTTGTTTGCTATATATAAATCGTGAACACAATAATGTTGTTTGGCAACATGTTTGTCCTTTTTTGGAGGATAAATGGTTGTTTTTATTTTTGTGGGTTTTTTATTTTTTTTTTTGTTTTTAATTTTTTGTATGCTCTACCGATTATACGAGTAAGTATACTCATATATTGGTTATTTTGGAGAAGATAAAGAGTGTGTGGTTAAATGTTTGTTTATTTGAGAGATTATTTGTATGCTCATGGTACGTGATTAAGAGACGTTTTAAATTTGCTTAGAGCAAATATTTGGTTAGTGATGCTTGAAACGATATGCATATCATTTTTTGTCAACTGCAATTTAAAAAAAAAATAAAGGAATTATTAACTTCATATGTAAGTGCGATGTCTTATTCATTCCTTTGCAAATTGTATCAAGCTTGATAGCAAAAATGAATAAAAAAAGAATTATAATGGGTGCAAAAGAGTAGGTTAGTACTGGTAGAGTAGCAAGATGAAATTAATGATTTATAAAGATTCTTGCAATTTTTTTATCCGCTTCTGGGAAGAGTAAAGTTTTCAAACATAATATAATATTGTCGAAAATGTAATGCAAAGTAGCTGTATTTAGGAAAGAATTGCAAGAGGCTATGTGTTTTCGAAAAATTAAAAAAAAAATTGTATGCCATTTTAAGAAATTACTTTTAAATATCTTGAATCAAATCTTTTAAATAAAAATTATTTAACCGGTTTCGAAAAATTGATTTCCAAAACCAAAATTGTACACATTTTTTTAACAAAAAATGATAAATAAATGTTTACCGGTTTTACCAGATATCTTTGAAAAATACGCTGGTTACGTAAATTTTTAAAAGTACAAAACCTTTAAATGTTGCGTTTTTTTTTTTAATTTGAGAAAAACCAGAAAACTATTATTATGACAATAACCGTTTCACTTTTATATTTTTTCCAGAAATTTTGAAATTTTAGTAAAATTTTTACTCACAAATACTCGGTACTGTCAGAAATTACAAAATAAAACATTTTACAAAAAATAATCATCCCGATTGAAAAATATATTTATTTCACTTTATTATTTTAAGGTACAGAAAAATAAAAGTGTTTGTATCAAATCATACGCACCTTACCCTGCGTGCGACACAGTCGCTCATTTTTTTTTTGGATAAGTTCACATTTGAAAACCCTTTAATAATATGTTGTAAGGAACACTTTATTTTATACAACTGCACCCAGTTTTTGTTGCCTTTTAGACATCAAATCAGTCAGGAACTATTAGCTCGGACCATAAGGTGTCTTTTTTTACAATATGATTCATGGGGATGGCTTATAAGGAAAACACCACCTGTTCCAAACAGAAATCTTGAAGGCAGCTTTAGCAGAAGTGAATCGTTTCCAAAATTTTATAATCAGTAGTTTTAAATATTTTGTATAATAAATCTCTCTCTCAATAACTTTAAAAATTTAACAAAAATCTGCATCTTAATGTGATATTTATCTTTATTAATAATAAATAATAATAAATTGTTCCTACTCAATACCATACCATACATACATATAATTCCCAAAATCTAATAGTAAAAGTTTGGTATAACTTTTATCAATGAATAGTTTTCAGTTCTTTGAGAAAGGCCTAATACAACCGGCTAATTATACGCTCTTCGAGAGCGAAAATAAATACATACAAATCTTTTCAATGTCAGATCTCGAAAAAAACCTCTTGTTAATAATTATTATTCAATAAAACGCATATTATGCCTACTCATTTTATCTCAACTTGTTTGATAGAGAGACTCTGAATTCATTTCCTTATAGATTTTGATGTCTGAATGTTTTGTTACGCATGAAAAATGTGTGGGAATTTGTTTGACTGGGCGCATAGAATTTGCATTTTTTATTGCACTTTCTATATTTTTATCTTTTATAGAGTATAATGCTGATTGATAGTAAAAGGCAAAACTAAAAGCTAAAAAGAAAACGTTAAATGTCTTAAAAAGTAGAGATATGAGATGATTCTAATTGATCTTTAACACAATTTTAAAAATCCATCTTCATTAATATTTTCCCTGACAATTACTATTTTGAGCACAAAAAAATGAAAATATAAAAAAAGCATTTTAAAATTAGTTATAAAACAAAATGTATTATCTACACCAAAGCACGAAATAGCTATATCTCCAGCCAAACAAGAGTGGTAGTGCCTTTAAGTTGTTGTTGTTGTTCAAACATTCAATAACATTATCTACACCTTTTAAAATATGTCCCTTGAAATCATGAGAATCAACAAGAACGAATCATACAAAATTTATAAAACGAAAAGCAGAAAAGAATTTTTATAATAAATGAAGGTATAGTGTTTGATTTATTTTTATTTGATGGAATTTTAAACTCATATTAGGTTTCATAACCACTCTAAAGACCTTAACCTAAGAATAATTTATAGAGTTTAAAAACCCCAAGTGAAATTTATTAACTTTTATATGGTTATTTTTCAACGTATATCCCTATTTCTTTGTTTCCAAATGTCATAACAACAAAAATTCAGTGAATTAATTAAACTAATCATTCATCAAAATTAATTGCATCAAAACTCTTTACTAGTATAATAGAAAAAGCGCCTTCACTCCTGTCTATGTTTAGGCTTCTATGTTACTTGGTTTTTGTGATCGTCTGGGATATCCATAGGAGTCTGCATCATTTTAACTTATTCTTTTTTCGTTTGTATCTTTTCTATGTCAAAGTATATTTAATTCTTTAATTGCTTTTGGCACGCATCTAAATTTAAAAACACATTCTTATACATCTCCGCCTATATGTATCTTTTCAATTATAATTTACCCTATGGTCATGGAGTTATACCACACAGTCATCGTCGGTGGTGGCGTTGTCGTCGTCGTCGTCGTGCGTTTTCGTCGTAGTCGCTCGCCCCTAATGAAAATGTGTGTGCAGCAGTTTGATTGATGCTGAAACACAAAGTTATAATTTTGTTTCGGTGATAAAATTTAATAATGGACACGGACTAATGCTTCGGTGAAAGATAAAATAAAATAAATAAAAAAGAATACAAAAATAAACCTCTCCTATCTGACACTATATACTTGCAACACTGACACAAGATCTTTGCGCACCAAAATAATGTTATTTATTGCATCACAAGATATCTAGATGAATGTGACGATTAATGTGACTAAAGATAATTCAGTCGATCTGTGAGGAATAAAATCACCTTAAGTGTGATTTTTTTGGTAGAAAATAATGTGTCGTTATATTTGCAGGTGTCAGAAACAATTTTGGTTTAATTTCAATCTGTCAAACAGCCTTGTACGAAAACAAGATATTTTTCTGTTAAATTTTGGGGCATTTGAGCGATTTATAAACGCTCACCTATAAACCGCTTCTAAGTCGAAGAACTACAGTGACATGACATTGAATGACATGCTTGTAATTAAAAGTAGGTATTGCCAGCCAATTCTTTCAAAATAAAACAACATTTCTGACCCCAATCTATCAAGTTAAGTTCAAAACACTGCATATTCGTAGGTGGATTCATATACCAGCGCAGCGCCAGCGTCATAATAATAATTTTAAAACTATTTTTAAATGACAACAACTTTACCACCCTCCCCCCAATTTTACAATTTTTTAGTTTTAAAGGAAATGACGTAAGCGAATTACTACCAGTGAAAATGTAAACACAAATACACACAAAATAACTTATCATTTTGAAGTGAAAGAAAATGAAACAAGTTCGCCCATCGATTTATGCAGCCTGACGAAAAAGCTAGATGTCAAAGCCTTTGGTCAAATGCGTGTCGTTGCCGCACAAAACGCTTACGTTGTGAAGTGATGTGTGAATGTGTTCTTTGAAGTTTTATTTTTCTTCATTTTTTTTTTTTGTTTACTTATAGTAGAAGATGCGTGTGGGCTGAGTTATGGGATCACTTTTGTCGTGGGCTGAATTCGTTTTGGTTGTAATGTGAATATTGCCTATTGGAGCAAAAGACACTCTCATTGCACGAAGAATCTAATCTTGGTATGAACTAACCAAAATATCAACTTCCTACGATATTGTATTTTTTTTTTTATTTCTTTGAAATTAAAAGTGTTCATATAAAATACTTAAAGAAAAAAAGTAGATAATGTAGGTAAGGTAATACCATTTGTTCTTGGTTGAATGACAAATAATAACCACACGGCAACAAATTGTCAGAGAAAAAAGCAGGTTTCCGCGAGAAAACTAAAACTATTTATTCCTTTAGAAGATCGGAGATAGAAGATAGAAGATACCAAAAGAAGATCACTTGTATAAAATATGATGCTACTTTTAGACATTTTATTGAACTGATTTGAAAATAATATATTGATTGATGCAACTTTTAAACCTTGTTTATCAACATTTCAGTCATGTAAATATGAGTTTACAAAGGAAGCCGATCAAATATTTATGTTTTTTTTTATTATTATTATTCTTGACAGGTTTCCGACAGCTCAATCAGTCATACATGGTGATCGTGACAGACTATAAATAAGCGTCAACAAAGATGCTTTGGTTTTCACTTTATTTAATCAGTAGTTAATACAATTTGTTTTCAGTACAAATATAAAAGTAAGGTTTAAATGTATGATGAGTAATCGTTTCTTTATCGATTCTGGCGTTTGCACAAATCATTGGAATATCCGCGAATTCTATACAAATGTAAAAAAATACAATTTTTTTTACAATTTTTAACATTCAAATACCATAATAGTTCTATGAAATACTGCTTTTCTAAGTAATTTTCTAAGCCTTCTATTCTAAAATCATAAACCTATTTTAGTAGACTAATTCCAGATAGATGAGATTTATGTCCTATGAAGACATAGGGTTACCACGCATTAAAGTAAATTGTTTTAGGTAATTTTGTTTTTTACTTTGACCGTTTGTAAGTCAAAAATGAATAAATAGATGTTTAAGAAAAAACTCACCACCAATTATTATGAACTTTACTTTGAATGAGTTGTATGTTGTTGAAAAGAAAATATGAAATTATTTCACATGTTTCTACTAAATTTTAGATTTGATTTGTCTGAGCCGTTTAAAATTGTGTACATATTAGTACAGTAACTATATGCATACATCAGACCTTACGTCAAATCCGGTAGTTCTGATTTCTTGCTGAATTGTTTATGATGTTAAGCTGATGTTAAATCAAATTTTTGGACCTCTAGCACCGAACGCAATATTGTTAAAAATGCAAAAAACTACTATTTTTTTGCGCTTTTTTTCAGTAAATGGCATTTTTAGTTATGAAGGGCTAGTTTTTGATTATAAAATATGTTCTACGGTTTCACCCTAACACAATTTTCTAAAATTTTTACTAATACCATTTCTGTAGACTCAACAGTTACCAAGAAACAGCTTTTCAAAATATAGCGACAAAAAATGTATAACAGAAAGCAGTAAAAATTAAAAGAAGCTATATTGAGAGATTCTGAATGTTTCTAATAATTTAAATCAAACTAAAAGAACGTGTTGATTAGGTAAAAAAAGAAAAAAAAATGTAAGTGATGAAGTAGAAACTTCTAAGTAATTGCTTACAAAATAAGGAGATTTTTGTCTGTTGGTAAAATTGTTTCATACAACATTCAACCCGCTTGTGTTTCTTAAACAACAAAATCTAAAATTCTTTTCATTCCATTGTTTAATCTTATCTAAAAAAAATCATAAATAGGCTGCAGATCTTAACACTGATTATCTCATATTGTTCAGTTCTTTGTTTTGCACTCTACTGTTGCATTTCAAAGATAATTTAAAAAGCTACATCGATAAAAATGATCTTATCTGATCTCATGAACAATGATGACATGTGTTCGTATTCCTTGAACAAAAACTAATTTATGAAGAATGCATAATAACAAAAATGTGCACAAACCTTTTTTTTATAAATTCAAACAAAAGAAGCTGCTTCAAAAATAAACATGTGCTGTTGTCATCTATAGAATAGAGAAGAATATTATTATGATGTCAACCAGACTTTAGTCACTTCATCTTTTTTTTTTTCAATGCTCATCTCATTCATTCCTTTGAAAACTATTGTGTATTTGAAAATGAAAATGCTAATAATTTTAAATATGTTTTTTTTTTCTTGTGTATTTTATTTATTCCACAACAAAACAGCTGGTTTAAACAAATGTTTTGAACCACTTATAGGTACGAGTATATTTATATGGATGTTTGTTGTCTTGATAGTTAAATGTTTAGATGCACCTTGTCAAACTGGATAACTATCTATAAATTTTTATTTATTTTCAATTTATTCTTCCATGAGCAATAATAATAATGTCATTAATTTTTCTTTTTTTTATTGTTTTTTATTCAATTAAAAATTATACATTCTTTAGTTTTTAATGTCTTAATTTAGAAAACGTTCCGAATATGTTTTTTCGTTGTTTTTACAATAATTGCGAAAAATTAACAACAACAATCCACTGAATACCATCATTCACATAAAAGCACAGAATTTATAATTTTACAACTCCGACTGCCGCTCATTTTCATAAAATTTTATATTTTATTTTAGTTTTTTTCTTTTTTCATTTACTTCCTCACGTGAATGACTAAGAATGAAGATCTTTTTGTGAAGATATTCACAAATCACTGTCGGATATAAAACATTGGTGACAGGAAATGCTTCATCTTTCGTAAATTTTTTTTTTGTTTTGTTTTTAATAAATTGAATTAGTTAAAGTGAAAACAAAAACAAAAAAAATGGTAAACAAAATTAATTTTTGTCTAATCAACTGAATTTTTATTTATTTATTTATTTTTTTCATTTTCAGTAGTTTTTATGTATCAATGTTGTTGTTATATTTTCGTTTTGTTAATTAAAGTTTATATTTGTTGCACTTGAAGTATATTAATTAAGTTATGTTTTCTTTTTTTAGCAAATCAAGTCAACGATCGACGTGAACAAATCGATAATAAATCGAATCAATGGTTGGGCGCCACTATTGTGGCCAGTAGTGATGAGAATGGAATTATTGTGGTAAGTAGCGATGGATTTTTGATGTTAATTTGTTGTGGTTTTTATATACTTAAAAGTATCTTTAGCATTGTTAAGTGGTTTAAGTGGGTTTAAAATGTCATAATGTGGGTGTTTTGTGTTCATTCGAAAAATTTAAATTATATCTACCTTGGAGATTTGCATGCTTTTAAAGGTTAACTATAACTTTACTTAGGTTTAAGGAATTCTGCGTTGGTTTGAAGTAAGTGTCTATCAACAATAAACTTATATAATAAGATGTTACCTTTAAGCTTTTGTCGGGGACATTGTAATAGCAAGAAAACTGCTTATTAAATTGATATCTTGATTCTTGTTTTTAAATATTTCGATTAAAACAAATACTTCCTATATACATAAGAGTTTTGAGTTATTAAATATTTTTCGAAAACGTCCCTATAACGATTTCAATTTAACTTGGTGTATGTTATGTTACAAGCGAGTGCAACAATACTGAGTTTTTGATTTTACCGCATTTACAATTATTAAATAAAAGTTATTTTCTGATTTTTTTTTTTTTTGAAGAATGATGTAATTTTAAATGTTTCTAGAACCCCCTCGTTTTTTTAATGGCCTCAAAAATAGTGAATAATCAGGAAGTTTCATTAGGTCTAGAGTTAAACGTTGTTTCAGACCGCTTTAATGGTTTCAACTAAACCTTTTTGCGCTTGCATACTCCTTCTTTCCTTTGTTAGTTTAGGACTAAAGTCAAATTTGTGCATTTTCATCTACATTTAAAGTTGGGAGGAGCATGGTTTTTAACCTAGTTTCCATCTACCAGCTTTGTATTACTATTTCTGTGGTATACTTTACGCAGCCCACACAAAGGGCATAAGTTGCATATCAAAAGAAAGCATTTTTTGAATAGATAAGCAGTGGCTTAAAATTATTTAAATATTTTGCACCGAAATTGCTTAAGACAATGAATTAAAATTACAATGAATTAAAATTGAAAAGAAAAACAATTGGAAGTGTCAAATCCACACACACATAAAATATCAAATCCATAACCGAAGACGAGAAAATAAAACATTTAGTTGGATTCATATTAAGGTTTGTTCACATTACGCAAGTCCGCAAACACAACAGAAGTTGATGAACATGTTGTTGAATTTGAATCCCCCTTAATAAAGAATCAACTCAAAATATCAGGCGTTTTTTTTTGTACTAGTTGAGCTCTTGCAATAATATTTCGAAACATTAAGCGTGAACTACAACCGGCACTTTTTGCAAAAAGTGAAAAAGAATACACCCATACACTAGCGACATCTGTTGCTCAGAAGAGCGTATAAAAAAATAATATTTGGCACTGTAATGTCGGGTGCTGGGTCGGCTAGTAATAAGAAGTAGTAATAGTAATTTTATAAGACCTCAAGAATTTCAAATGCAACATGCATGAAAATTGTTAGAAAGAAAAGAAAGACAGGAAAAAACTTTTCTGGTAAAGAATGTTTAGATAAGAATATTTATTATCTTGCAAAAAGCTGGAGAATAAAGAAAAAAAAACTGCTACCCACAGGACGCTTGATCCAAGAACTCTGAAATATCATTCAAGTACCACATCCACTGTATAATATGGTCACCCACATTCACTTTCACTTTGCAGGAATTTTTTTTTGTGGTTGGTAAGAAAGTAAGCCCGTAGTGCTTCGAATTGGTTTTACGTTTCAAAACACGTCGGTCGTTGAGTCTTCTTATGTATGTTTCGTCTCTTTGGGCTTCTAATGTCGGTGATATAGATTTGGTTCCAATTAGAAATTCAAGATTTGATTATTTTAGTCTGATGACACCTTTCAAATAAGTTTAAACAGAATTGATACAAGTTAGAATTGTTGAAGTGTTCATTACTTAACGCTAGTCTGTTGTCAGCCATGATTAAGTTCTCACACCTCTTAAAAAAAAGCAACTCCAGTGTGAATTTATAGGTAATACAGTGGCTGGTGACTTTTTCGTAATATTGAAAAAGAGGTAGCAAAACAGTGTTGAGGGCCTTAAATTGTATTTATTCGTAAGGTGTTATCTTCTTTTGCTAGTCATTTGCACTTTAAAAGATCGTTTTTAGAATTCTTCCATTAAGCCTTCATCTAAATTTGATCCCTTCGATATGCCCTTTAAATTGACAGAAAACAAGTCTCTAAAAGTCTTCGTCATATCAACTTGTGTCAAAATCATAGTAACACTTAGTGTCTGAGTATATTTTAGTCATCTTACTGCATCGACCTACATCACATTGCAATAAATACACCCGGTCATTTCTGAACCCATCATCATCATCATCATTATTTTATTACCATTACCATCCTTAAACCAGTCCAGACTATTAAATTAAGTTAACGCAAAAAAAAAAAAACAAAAAAAAAACTTTGAAGGCCACAGTCAGTGTGTCAGGCAGTTAACGTTGTTATTTTGTTTTTGTTTTTGGTTTTTTTTTGTAACTCCACAACATAAAGTTGAAATCCAATCACTTTTACAAATCCCAGCTAACCTTAATTGGAATTAGAAGGAACAACGTTAATCCATATACATTAACCGCAGGCAGTAAAATACAATAACAACAAAGTATATCTGCAACACAATCTTAGTGCTCTGCCACACCTTTTAAGCCAAATCAAAAGCATGGTTCATGCGGTGGTGGTGGCTATACGGTGGTGGTGTTGGCTGTGGTAGTCCCTCTGTCATTCTCTTGATTCCAGAGGTGAAAAATCGTGCACCAAACAGCTCTGTGTTAGCCCTCTGTAGGGGAAAACGGGTGACTGTGGTTTTTCTTGTCATCGCTCTTACCAAGGGCGCAATGAATGGATGGATGGCGAGTCTCTTCATGCTTCCTCTGTCCAATACACACTTTATTTATACTACCTATACCACACTGTATCTCCTCTCGGGCATTTAAAAAGCAACTTAAACGCTCTAAATAAAAAAAAAGTCTCGTGCTTCTTTGCTGTTTCACAAGCGATTTATATGTTTGTATATTTATGGCCGCGGTTTCGATTTTACGGGGCACTTAATCGATCTGATTGCGGTCACTTTGTGTCAATCTTGTGTATGGTAGTGGGGAACAAAAAAATAGATGACGACGTGAGGCAGGGGCGTCTAATGATATTGGAAAGCCCGTGATTTGGTTTAAAAAAGCAAAATTGACGATTCACCATAAATTTACAACTAAAATGCTTCTTTGAATGTCTTAAGTGTGAGCCGAGCAAAACTGCAAAACTAGTAGGTAACCAAGGTTTCGGAAGGAAATTGGATTTCATGGGCCGTAGTTCAACAGATTATTTTTCGATAACAGCTTCAGTTTTTTCGATGGAAGCACTCATCGATTATTTCTTTAACTTAAACGAAGAAATCGTTATATTCTACCGGAACTTACGGACTAATAGCGATAACTGCAAACCGGTTTTTGCGGCCCACATCCGATACTGCTAAGCACTTTTGGATAAGACGGACCTGAAGTCAGACAAAGAAATAGGTTTACGATTGATAGTCCTTTGAAAATGATTTTCTATGCTTTTAATGGCCAGTTTAAGATTCTTGACCGCGATAATGTCGACAACGACGACGACGGGACGAATGATTCGCGGTCATCAGTGCGGTAGTCGAATGAAATTGATGTTAACGATGTGAAAGTGAAATGAGCGATGACAGCTTGGCCTGATTTTTGACAATTAAGAACAAATTGGATACATCAATGTTTAAGGTGGTAACCCTGGCTGGCGGCATCGATTTAAATTGCCATTTTAACTTTCATAACAATGCATACATGTATGTTGTGTGTGACACCCGCATGAGATAAAAAAAAAAAAATTAAACACAGCTAAAGTCTACGCAAAAATAAAAGTGCATTTTAAAATATGGTCACGCGTGCGTTGTAATAAATCGTGTGACGCCACTTTGACAGCGGTTTTAATGCTGTCAAGTATATCATCAGTTTTTATATTTTTGTTTTCTTTTGTTGTTGTTGTTTTTTTTTTTAAATAATTAGACTCGACATAAAGGCGAATGTGCGTGTAATTAATTACTTGGAAAATTTGTACGAACGCATAGGAGTGCAATAATGCAAAAGTCATCTGTCTGCTAAACAAGTTGTTGGCGATACCGATATTTACAAAAATACCCGGTTAAATGGATTTGATTTCTTCAGTGATTTTAAGTAGTTTATATTGATTATCTTATTATTATTATTTATTAGAATTAAAAATATTAAACATCTCTATACAATTATTTCCTCCAATTAATACTCTAGGAATTACCAAACTATTTCCTTCAGTTTTTTTAGTAAAGACACTATGTGTTAAAAACAGACAGCAAGGGTGCAATTAAGTGGATGCTACTGTAGTTGCATAGCTGGTATAATCTTTTTTTGACGACACAGACGAACGAATAAAGAACGAAGAAAGCTGACGATAATGATTTTTTTTTTTTTTAATTTGGATAATCTTAAGCTCAGGAGTTGATTGATGAATGCGCAAGTGTAAATGATTTATGAGGATATTTAATTAATTTCAACATGGTGCCTTTTTTTAACAAGAATTATTTGTATTCCATGAAAGATATTATACTAAAAAAAACGTGATTTTGGGCAGGTACTTAGTTATTTTATTTTAGCAAAGAAGATTTCTTTAAATTGAATTGCCTTGATTTTTACATGTAATGCAGAGGCTTATCCAAGTTTACATTAAGGTGTCTGATTTGATTGACTATAGTCTGCTTAAAGTCTGTTTAACGCAATCAATCGTCTTCATCAGCCGGACAGAAACCGGAAAAAATTATAAAACCGTATTTTTTTAAGGGGTGAAGCATGTTGTTGGTAAATACATTTCACTTTCGCTGCTGAACTTTAATCGCCACAAAATTAAAGTGTTAAATCCAATATAAAGTAAAGGATCAAGGTCACTCTTTTTAAGTTCATTAATATACTGAAACTAGTTTTTCAAGAGTTTTCTGAAAGTGTATTGAAAGTGTATTCTTAAGAAACTTTTTTCTGGCCAATGCTTCCGTAATAAAGTTCTGCATGCACTCTTAAAATATTTTCCTCGAAGAGTTTTATTCTTTTTCCTTCTGCTTAAGATATGATGAATCTTAGAGAAATCCGCCGTTGGTGAAAAAAGGTGTTTGATGATGTTAATTTTTTGAGTTCTGACTTCTAGTTTGCAACTTTTTAAAGGCCACTTTAAGATATGAATTCCATTTTATTGATTTTTGTCTCGAGCCCCCCCTTTTTGGTAGTAGTTTTAAGGTTTGATGACGTAATCTGGAATCATATTGGCCATGAAGACGTTAAAATCAAAAATCCAAATCTTTAGGCTTTTAAGAAACTTTCAAATAAAGTATTTCATCAAAATTGGTTTTGTAGCTGAAAACAAAATTCAAAATAAAAAAAAAAAACTTTTCTATTATTTATAATATTTTTTAAAAATTTTTCCTTGTTTTACGCTGAGTACGAGACAATAATATAAACAAAAATTTTAATAGAAATTGTCATTTTAAAGAAAAATGTGTTTTATGATAATAATAAGTACCGTTAAAATCCAATTTCTACGCTAGAGAATCATCAAAATCATTAGCTACCAAGTTTGAGGACTGGGTTGCACATCAGATACACAGTCGATAGACAAAAAGAGTTGCGGGTTTGACAAATAAATAAATAAAAAAAAAAAAAAACAGGCTAACACCGGTGATTGAACCTGTGATTCCGAGCAAAGGCTGTTGCTATTGCGCCACGAACTGGATAACTTTCGTTTAGCAAAAAAAGCATATGAACACCAAAAACGTAGAGTCAAATATTAAAAAAATTGTTTCCTGCAGTCATTTGCTATAAATCAATTGTATATTTACACCAGAAGTGTAGTTCTTTGCAACAAACTACTTTCTAGAGAGATTCTTCGGAAAACTATTCATTGGTTTGCTGCAAACAACAGAATTTTCTAGTAAACCAAAAGGTGTTTAAATTTGGGAAGAATTTTCGTTTGCCGCAATCAACTCAGAAAAAAGAGCTTCAAACGAATAGGTTGTTTTGCATTATGTTTGCTGTGATAGAATTACAATTTGGGTCAAATATAATACAGTTGCTGCGAATGAAAAACTTTTTCGGGGATTGTATTAAGTTTCCAGCAAATAGTTTTTAATTGATTCAAAGGATATTCATTAGCTGCAAACGAAAACAAAAAAATTATTTCTCTAAGTGTACTCGAAGGAGTGTTGGTCTAGATTTATGTTTTTTGATACCAATCGAAAGGAAAAACAGAGCTTGTTCTAATCCAACCAACTCAAAATTACAATTTAGAATGACCAAATGTGTACATTATCAAAGCTATACAAATTCTAAGGCAAAGTATTTAAATGATTGAAAATAATTCAGACAAATGTTACGCATACGCCACAGTGACCGTTGAAGTGAAATATAAATTTGATACAAAAACAGTCAACTGCTGTCAAAAAAATGAAACTTCCTTAATAAGTTGACCATCATATAAATTTTAAAATGCTTTAACCAGTAATCCGAACCTTTAAATGCTATAACCAGTCGTTCGTTTTAGTTGAAATTCTTGAGCCCGTTTTTAGTTCCTGCACTTAGATTATTAAAAAAACAATTGAGAAGTGACTTTTCAAATGAGGATAAAACTGGATTTCACTATTTTGAACTATGTTAGTATGCAGTTTTTTCCTACCCACTCAATGCTCAATTTAGTGGGGTTAGATGAGGTTAAAACAAAAAAAAAACTAGACCTATAAATAGAACTCTTCAAACATGTGAAAACCTGAAATCCTATGGAAAATACAATTTTGCTTTTTTTTCGACTTCCTGAGGAATGACAAAAAGTATTTTATCTCCTTTTGAAAAGTCCTTCCTCAATTATTTAATTGAGTGGAAAGATGTGTGCATGTACATATGTTAGACTGTTTTTTTTTAAACCAATTTTCTGGATACTAATTGAACAGACGAAATATTGTTCTAGACATTAAATAAAATTTTTAATTTTTAACGAGCTTGAAATTTTTTAGCGAGTTCTATACATTGAAATAAAAAGCTAAAATTTACGTTGAATACATCCAAAAATGAACCATTTATTTCTTAATACGTTTGGACCACCGAATATCCATGTTTACGTTAGGTTCTTGGAGTTTTCAAAAGACCGATCAAAACTGCTCGAAGAAATAAACAATGTTAAAGAATATGGCCAAGCCACAAGAATGTTTCAATTGATTTAAATAAATTTTAAACTATATTTATATTCTTATCACATTCTATTAAAGTAACTGAAAACAAGATCAGCGAAACTGAATTTTTAAATAATTTAACTGATCAAAAATCACGTCATTGGCATTGAAACAAAATATAGCCAAAAACATAAAAATAAATATTTAAAGTACCTAATTGTATATTCAATTAAATTTTCAAAACCATGTCTTTTCTACATAAGTCATTATTCTACTTTTGAAGTATTTTAATTGCTTCTAGGCACATTAAAAAAAAAATGTTTAGGGGAGAATCGGCAAAAATGGTTCTACAAATTAAATTTATGTCTTCTTGTATAAAATTTTAAAGCGTATAATGAATAAAACTTCATATTGTGTAAGGGTCAAAATTACAAGAGCTAAGTACACATTTTAACCCATAAATAAATCTCAAATAGAAAATGAATAAAATTATGTAGAGGCATTTCCTAAAATCACCGATTTTTATCGATTTTTATTCAAAATAAAAAAATTAATTTAATTCTATCAAGAAATTTCAATGCCTTTCAAATCTTTATAAGCTCTTTATATGCTCTTATTTTAGTAATTTTAAAAATAATGTAAAACAACTTTACCGCATTGTTTCCCATTCTCCTCTACTTCAACATAGCCAATCACGTATGAAGTAACCAACTACCGCAGCAGCTCAGCGGAGCCACTTAACATTGCGTCTATTGTCTTAGGCCGAACGCACATTGAATTGCCAATTGAATTCATATATTTTATATTTTTCTCTCATTTTCTTCTAATTCAGTTTTATCTTGTATATATTTTCTTTGCTTTGCATTTTTTTTAGTTTATTTTTATCCATTCAACCATTTTTTTTTTTTGTTTGCTGCCAATTTCCTGCGTATGCGGCAGGCATAACCTAAGTTGCAGTTTGCACGATCGTCAATTAAATTAAGGTCTTCGGCGCCTATTAGACTTTGGCATAATATGAATAGGGAAAGTTCTAAGCTGTTATGCACAAGCATATACGTAATAGTGGTATTGCTGCTGCTGCTACCGTGTTGGTGGTCAAAAAAGTGTTAGATTGATTACAACTCTATGCATATTCATATAATATCTAATTTCTAAATTTAAAAATGCATTATGCTTATTAAGTTACATCAGAATCATGTGTGGGTTGTGTGTTTTTTTTTTTTTGGGTTTGGTTTGTAAAGCAACATAAGCTTATGCAGATTGTGATGAAATCATAGAAGATATGACATGAGTAGAGTTTATGCTCTTTAAGTTGAATATATTTGTTTTTCTTTATTCATACTTAAAGCCAAGCCCTCGCCTACATATTTTTCTACGTTTTATTACTTGAAAAAAAATTTAAGCTCAGATTAGTTTTGGAACAAAAAAAAAAAACTTTCGGATGCAATGTGGGTGCAATATAGAAGCGTTGACATTTCAAATGGTTAAGCATGAGATTGATTACTTTGTTGCAAATGAAAATAAGATAGACATCTGTTTGTAGGTTTTGAATATTTAAATATATTTTGACAAACTTTTTTTAAAATATATTCATACTTTTTGGTACACTTATGAAAACCAAAATTGTGTTTGAATTGATGCTAAGGTGTCTTAACAGGAAAAAAGTTGTCATTTGAACATATATCCTTAGTAGAGCAACATAATTATGTGAGTGGGAGCTTGTGCTTTGAAAAGGAGTTTAATCTACTCTGGAATTGGTAAAAGTCTTGAGTTAGCAGGCCCCGATTCATAGCTAATTATTTTTCGTTTTCAATACACATTTAGAGTGGAATTTATAGTCGTTAAGTTGAAAATTATCTTAAGCAAATGCTCCGTATTCATAAATAAAATGGAAACTCTCTTCCTTGAGTATAGAAAAATCTTGAAATTATTTCCCAATCAAGCTGACAGCAAAATTCTTAGCCCCAATTTGAGATAATTGTCACAAAATTAATATTTTTTCTTTTAAATTTGTAATTTGTTTAAATTTCGAGTATTTTTTGTTCTCGTGCTGTGTTTTTTTAAGAACAATAATGTCCGTAGTAAAAATGATGCATTTCAGTGATAAAAAAAGAGAGCTCGGGTAAATCAAAACAAGCAAGAATTGACTTTTATAACGTATTGAGGAAATGCTTAATTTAGTTTAGAGTCATGTCTTTGAATAAGAAGTACAGTATTTTTGCGTACTTTATACTTTTTCAAAAGTATGTTATACGTATAGACCCGAAATATAGTACAATACCATATATTATTGTACGGTTAGGAACAATAGTTGTAATAAATTTGACGGTGTCATGTGGGTACTCCTATAAAAACTTAGTTGATTTTTTCAAAGAATTCTTTTAATGACCTCTATTGTCTCTTTGTAACAAAGACTTGTCAAAATCCAGATTATGCCCCTCAATCAAGCTTAGTCCGTTTAATTCACATTGATATAAGAACGCTCTTGCTCTCTCTCTCTCTCTCTCTCTATCTATCTCACTAATAAAATTCCTTAAATTCCAATTCAAAATGAATTAACTTAACCATCAATCAATAAACACCACGACCACGAGTAGGTATAAAATCCTCAGAATCAAGTTCTTAAGTTAACTCTTATTACAAATTAGTCAAACACCATGTACACACATTAAAACAAATGACCAAACAATTGCATCTTCGTTGTTGCCATCCACTCGTCTGGTGGTATCCAAGATAAAGTGTATTCCTCATATCTTCCTCGTCTGCTTCGTCTTTGATTTTTTCCTTCGTCTTCTTTTTTTTTTGCCTAAAGTGTGGTTTCTTCACCTTGCAGTTCAAGCGAAATTGAAAATAAAATAAAGAACCCACAAATAAAGACCAATAAGATACAATATTGGACGACATCATTCAGTTGAATTCACCTGAGCCAGCAAAAGACCAAGCATCAGAGTCAGAGTCAAGTCTTTATAGAATAATGCCTTGAAGGTTTTTTTTGTTTTTTTTGCAAGCCATCAGCAGCATAAGAGAGACACACATGAGATATGTATAGGCGAGAGTAAGATGTGTGTGCGTCTTGAATTGGAAATTAATTCAACGGTAAGGTTGTATCAATTTGTATGTATTCTGTTCTTTAATGCCATATTGCAAGAGTTCTCTATCATTTCTATAACCTACCACAAGCCATCAGCTGCATTAAGAAACTTCTTTCGGACCAACAACGCACCGCCAGCCGTCGTCGCCGCCGCCACTGCCACCGCCATCACCAGCACAAACCGAAGAATTGGCATGACATGTCTTTTAGATTGCAACGATTTGTGTGCGGCATTTAAAGACTATTCAATGATGTGCGGGACCGTCCATAACATCAAGACTCATCAAAGCGCAATGATATTCCATATAACTTCAGTTATATCGCAGCAATAAAAATTGTTGAATCTATTACTATTATCGGATTTATATTGAAAATACAATCGTGGTTAAATGGTGGCTGAAGTTTATTTAAAAAAAAAATAATATTGGTCCGAGACAACAGCCTTCTGGTACTCCACTGAATTTGGGAACAAAATTGTTTTGTGTTGTCTTAAAGATCTGATAGGTTGTGTGTGTCACGCTTGGTTGGTCTGCAATTGGTTCCGCAATGTTTTCTCTCAAAAAGAAATTGACAATAACAACAACAAAATAGGGGGGGGGGGGAGGGAACTACAACACAATCTTTAACCATATCAAGAAGGATTTTTTTTTTTTGACATCAAAATCGTTTTTATGGCATCGTTGTCTTTAAAGAATGCAAATTTTTCCATTGTTATACAAAGTGCACTATATATGGTGCGGGGTTGTGTTGTCATCATCTCACATGATCGTTGTCGTCATTGTGTTGTTTTGACAGAAATAGAAGTTGGCCAAGTTGAAAAACAAAATAAAAAAATGTCTTCACCAAAGCAGGTCAAACATGACCTCTCCGCTTCCATATTAGCTGACGAGTTAACAGCAGCCATCCGGGATTTGGAAACACAAGACAGGATCACACAAGGAACATTGTGAATACCCCACAAAGCGGTGGTTCATCTACAGTGGGCCATACAAATTAAGGAATTGGAATAAAACATTAGAATATTATTTTTTCCGGAGGTTTGGGTTCGAATCCTCTCTATTTCATCTACATTTTTTTTCGAGGCAGTGCAACTTTCGAGGGCGCTGCTTATCTTAAAAATTTGGATTAAACGAAAGATTGTATGCCCCCTATATTAATTTTAAAAGCTCATCTCATACAATATTTGTCACACCCATTACGTTATGTTACGTTACGTTATGTTACCGTTACGTTCAGTAACGTTACGTAACATTGCTGCTGACAGCTAATAAAAATACACACGTTCTTATGACAAGCTTCTCATAAATGACGGATGCACTTTTGACACTTCGAAAAACAGCGTGGCATATTTCATCGATCTGTCAATTGAATACGTCTACGTATTGTATGCGATTAAATTTCTGGGTTGGAGCCCTTAAAAGTGGTCATGACAGTGTACAAGAAATATTTTTCTAAGGAAATTATCCCTAATTTTTCTCGTAAGCTATCCATTGTTTGGTAGCAAGGCCAAAATCAAAACATCGCCGTTCGCCAACAACACCAACAAAAAAAAATACAAAAATCCGTGCAAGGAATTGTACCATTCTTTCGGCCAAAAGATAGAAAAAAAGATACTTAAATTATATACAAGATTCGCATAGTGGTGGTGCAGGTCAAAGGTCAACACATTTGGAGTTGTGTGTGCGCGCCGCGCAGGGCTTCTTGCAAATGAAATTGAAGATCGATCTCAATTCCATTTGATTGTATATTCTTAGCATGTTCCTTACTGTTCAGTGTTATTGTCGGTGGCGGGCGTTGCAGTCATCGTCGATAGTATCATCGTGCACCTACACGTAGCAATTTAGGTTTCTAAAATTTTATATTGTATCTACAATCTAAAATACTCATACGGTACGTGTGGGCACGTTTTTATTTGACTATTTTTTTTTTTTTTTTGGTTTAATTTTGGTCATTTTGATGTCATATAGAGCTTCTAATGAGGTCGGCACCTGGTGTGGGATGAAGATATAAAATCATATAATAAAGACTTTCAATGAACGTGAGAGACAAATGAAAAGAAAGAAATTTTATATGCATACAACTGATATTGGTCGTTATTGTGATGAGTTTTTCTGTTAAATATCGATTTACCTACTATAGCGACCACCCAGGAAAATTGTGGTCTATAAAAGTCCAAATGAAGGTGTTTTTAATTTATTTTACATAAAGTTGCCGGGATTTGATCAAAGATACAAACAAAAATGGAGGAGGAAATCTATATGGTTAGCGATTTCTATCATTTAACCAGTGATATAGTGTCTTAAGAATAATAATCTATTTGAAAATAGTAAAAGTGGTTTCGGTAGCGTGATGCGTAGTCAACATGGGCTTTCAGCTGCAGTTTATTTTAAAACCTCTACAAGACTGTGATAATAGGGTTGGCTCCGTTGAATAACTTTACAATTAAATAACATCCTCCCCTTACTCTAAGAAAGAAATGTAGTAACTTTCCAACTGAACAAATAATTAAATTCTGAAATTATGCACTGGTCCGCAACGAAAATCGCCTTCAAACCAAAATAAACTTTTCTAGAGGATTTTGGCAAGCTCAATTCAAACTTAATTCAAGCTCAATACGTCACGAATCTAAAGTCAAAATTACTCTAGCACGTCACGTTTTCGAGATATGGTAGTATAAGTAGTATATGTCAAATCCGTTTTTTTTTTTGGTGCATTAAACGTCAAATTTTCTCACATTACTTTTGTTAAAAAACTATTACTGAGGTGTGAGAAATGCATTTCATTTATCTCAATAATTTTAAATCACTTTTAAGAATCTTTTTCCAAGCAAAGATATTGCAAAGTGAAATTTATGACTTTTCTAAAATATTCTCTGTAGTTATTCAAAACGTAAGTAGGTTGAAAGTTCTGAAGCAATAATTTTCAATTGCTAAGTTTATGGTTTTTAGGGTAATGAGCATTAATCTGAAGTGATTCAATAAAATTTATAACGGGAAATATAAGAAATCATCGAAAAATTTACAAAAAACTTGAACATGTCTTGACTATGCCTTGACGGGATATCACTAGGCAACCCTAGCGCAAATTGACTTTTTTAACACTACCTTAATAATTGTGTACCTTTTTTGTCGTTTGCCGATGCGGATAGGATAGATATAGATATAATAAATAAATAAAAATTGCAGTTTAAAAAAAAAAATCAGTGTCTCGAAACCAAAGCTAATATTTAAAAAAAAAAATGGTGGATACATGTCAAATAATTTTCAATTTTCATTTACCCAATTTTTGGTGAATTATTTTTTGAAACATTTATTTTGACGTTTTTGACTTTTCAACGTCCATATCTCAAGTTATAGTTTTTTTTTTTGTTTGAAGTCGTGACTTTCATGTATTTATATAGTCTATTGATTTCAATATTAGTATTGTGTCTATCACTTTTTGCAAAAGAATAAATCTTCTACCTTTTTCTTAATTCACCCTTATTTACCCTACTGGACTTTCAAATTTCTAAAAATCCCAAAATTTTTAAATTAAATTTTCTCTGATATAATATTTTTTTACAGCTCTTAGACTTGCCGCATAGGCTGGTTCAGGTATATTAAAAACACACACAAATTAAACTTTAACATGTGGCAACTCTATGCCTTGACATGATATGCTAGGCGACCCATTTGCAAACTATTTCTCTAGTCACTACCTTTACCAAAATATAGGTATCAACTGGTATAGCGATATTTATAGGTCGTCCTATGGCGGGATCATAGACAATAAGGTTAAAAAATGTATCAGTTTTCTTTTACAAATATTCGAACTGCACTAAAACAAACTTTTGATTATCAGTTGCTTCTACCCATTTGATTAATAGTTCACAGAACTTATAAGAACACTTTTATAATAAGTACAAGAAAAATAATATCTTACTTTGTGCAACCTTAAGTACCTACCCTCTTTATAGATACAAAAATTCCATTTCCAAAAACAAACATCAATTTGCTTTAAAGCCCTTTATGTTCTTGAGCCTCTGAGTCTTAAAACTAAAAGATTTTATAAAGCCTCTACATAGACTCCATCAAATCCTATCTCTAAATACTCATTCTTTTTTTTTCTGTAAAGATACACTATCCCTAAAGAGTTAACACTAAAAACATTTTTGCTAACCGACATTCCTTAAATTGCTTTGTCTATTTTAAATGTACAATTTGTCTATCCAAATCTACGAAGTAAGTCTCTTTTATTTTTTTTTGTTGAACATGAAGGCAGACTTTATGCTATGTACCATTCTTGCATGCAAACCCCATGCAACGTTGTCGCCAGTGCTATGCGCAATTGAGGCGGCTTCCGATTATATCATAGACAATCTGCGCCACACACAAGCCACTCTTCTCTTGGTCGTAGATAAACTTCTTTTTATATCAGAGCGCACTCACCAAGTTATTCTTGTAGTTTTTTTTTTTTTTTTTTTGTTTTGTTTTATTGCTTTGTTTTTGTTTTATTCTTTTATTATTATTTTATTTATCTTTTCGATTAAATAGCTCTTCAAAATCGCTTGCTCCTTCTTTTATTTGTTGGATTTCACGTTTTAAGTACACTGAAGAAAATTCTTTAAAGTTAATTTGAAATATATGATAAAGAAGTTATAGAATAAAATATGAATCAAAAACAAACAAAAAAAAAGTGTTTTTTGTATTCAAGTTGGTCACTCTTTTTTGGCGGTTGGGTGTTTTATTAGAATTAGAGATAGTAAACAAAAAGCACTTAAAACAGGGAAACAGACAAAGAAGAATCGATTCCATTTTTGGAGTTATACTTCTTTACCGGCGTTTGTAAAAATATTCAACCAGTAATGGTTTTTTCACACAGACACTATAAGTAGGCAAACAGTAACAACACACTAACATTCTATACTGGGTTTTATTTTTTTTTTTTATTTTGCATTTTGTGTGTAACACAAAAAATTTATTATATTACAGAAGTCGGCCATTGTTATTGATATTCCAACTGATTCATTTTCTACACTATAAGTGATAGAAAAAAAAAATACACCAAAAGATAGGTGGTATAATGTTAGATTCCGATAAAACAGGATTTTTTGAAATTCCACTTAGAAGTTAGGGTAAAGTGGGGTAAAAGAAAAAAAAACTTTTTGTGTATTTCGAAAAGTATAAGAGTAGGAATTATAAATTAAATTTTATTTAATAGATAAATTGAAATGATGATGAAATCTGGTTCAGAAAAAAATTCTAAAAAACCAACTTTTAAAGTTAAAAATTATTTTCCAAAATCAAATATTTTTTTAAGACCTTTGAAAATTATGTTGGTGTGGGTAGAGCCATTTACATTTTTGTACAATATTTCATAATTTTCTGTAGTCTATGAGCCGAGATAACGGTAAAAAGACGTGGCGCTTACTATTTACCTATAACTATTTATTTTCTTTTTCATTTTACAAAATGGTATGAAATAATTTTGAATTTAATAAAATAATGTAATACAGTATTGTTGGTACAAGTTTCCTTGATAGGCAATAAACATTTTAAAACATATAAATGCATTTTTACAGATTTTAGAGAGAAAAATGAAAAAATTAAATACAAAAAAAGTTGATTTCATTTTATATTAAAATCTGTAACTTAAGTTTTAGTTGCAGGATTTTAATAAATTGGACAAATTCTATTAGATAAAATGAACTAAAATTCTACTTAAAAATATTAGATAATTATTACATTAAAAATTGCCACAGACGTCGTTAAGTGAGAAAATTTATTTAATGAATGCATTAAAATTACAAAATTAAATGAAAAATTTGATAATTTTTAATATATTTTTAGCTCAATTTTCAGATGTATTTGTTGTTTTCAACAATAAATACTAAACAAATTTTATTGATTAAATTAAAAACAAAAAACTGTAAATGATATATTACAGAAAAAACATCAAAAAACTATACAAAAATAAATAATGATAGAAAGTATAACTTCTGGCGCGCGTACATAAGTACACACACCATTTGTTGTATTAGAATTGGAGACAACAAACAAAGCACTTAAAACAGAGTAACTCAAAAATATGTATTTTTCAGAAGAATTGATTCAATTTTTTCTCAGTGTATAGAAGACTTTTTATTAAATCTCTGAAAAAAAGACGATCTCAGACAATGGTGAAGGCAAAGAGTAAGAAGTTATAGCAGCATGCTTTAGCCGACGCCGATGCAACATCATTCTCTCTTCGCCTTCACTTTATACGATCAGTTGCGATCGCGGTTTGACAAGATCCTAAAAATGGGCAATATGACTTGTTTTGGGATCTCGGCGAGAATAATGTCGGTTTTTTGTATACAATCTCACTTTTGTCAGGTTTTGTTTTATATACGGTTTTGTGCAGCAACTATACTATGCTTCAGAATCAGTGTAGTAAGTTTGCAAAAGGAAACGGTGGCCGCTCGATATCTTGGTAGCTAGGTATAAGCACGTTGCAAAAGACATCACATTCACCGTTTACATCTATTTGACCATAAAAATCTTTTATCCATGGTCAGTGCTTGATGGAGATTCCCTATAGATTCCCAGCTATTAACTTGTTGTCTCTTTGTTTATATAAAAATATCCCTTTATATAGGATCTTCCGAGAAGGTCTTAGAGATATTTAGATGGATGCGGATGGTTAGATGGATAGATGGACGAATGGACAGACAGATTCACTACCTGTGATTAAAGTTTTGTCTTTTTGTAATACGATGCCAACAGATTTGTAGGACTATCTTACTTTTGCCGCCTGCCACCGTACAGTCCGTTTTGTTGTTGTTGTTTTTAATGCCATCGCGTCATCATCGTGTCGAAAAAAAGAGCCCTTGACATGGTTTTCTTGTAGGCCATATAGTAAATACCAAAACCCAAGGATTTGTCCATCACAGAGTGTCCTGACATGTTGTTTTATTTATTGGGCGAATATTTCCTTTTTTTGTTTCCTTTCTTTCCTTGCTAAAAAAATATATGGATTCTACATAGTCAAACAAAAAGCGGTCCCATTGGAACAATTTTTCAAGGCAGACCATACGGTCCAAACTTACAAAAAAAAATACACCTAAACAAAGAGAAGAAAAGACTCTTTAAAGGAAGATTGCTTTCTTATTGTGTGACCATTTTTGGGGTTTGATGGGGAATCTTGTAATAATTTTTATTCACTCTCGGGGATTCCATTGTGTTTCGGGATCAAGACTATACACAATCGTTCAATGTGCATTGTTCGTTTAGTGTCTGTTGTACCTGTGCGTATGCATTTTATTTTAAAGCCTTATTTCCTTTTTTATTTTTATTATTCATTCAACTTGAATTATTTTATTTCTTTATTATTGGTGGTTTTTTTTAAATATTTTTTTTTCTTTCATTTCAGGCTTGTGCACCAAGATATGTTTTCCATACAATGAATCCTTCAATTCGAACTACTATAGAACCAGTTGGAACGTGCTTCACATCGAGGAACTTTTCAACTTTCACAGAGTATTCTCCCTGCCGAACAAGTTAGTATTTATTTTTATTTTTATACAATTTATTTGAATAAATATGATGTATTTGTTAAATACGTAATTAAGTTTAAGTTAAAAATACTTATTCTAATAATGATAGATTGTTTCAACTGTCTCATTCATGTAGAAAACATGGATTTCAAATACATTCTAGACAATGTCAGTACCGTGGCATGTTCGCTTTTTATTTCTTTTTGCCAAAGTCATACTATATTATCTGCAATAAACTAATGGAGGTCAATGCCTTTCTAAACAATGTAAACAGGAATAACTTTTTTTAAAAACAGTTCAGTTAAGAAGTTGATTAAACAATTAAAATCCAAAAAATCATCCGGGTTTGATGGAATAAGCAACAGATTACTTAAAGCCTTACCGTCAAAGGCCACCAAATTTCTTACAATGATTTTCAACTGTTGCTTGATTCTCCCATATTTTCCTAAAGATTGAAAAATAGCAAAACTTAAAGCTATCTGTAAACCTGGTAAAGAAAAGGACAATCCTCATAGTTATAGGCCGATCAGTTTATTGTATAAGTTAACTTTTTGAAAAACTTATTAAATAATGGAGTTTTTTACTTAACAGAAAGTTTGTTGTATATGTAGGCAATGTAAGATCTTTTCTATATGATGTAAAAAGTGATGTTCCGTAGAGTTCTGTGCTGGGACCCATTCTTTTCAAACCACTAAGGTAGCTATGTTTGCTGATGACACATCCCTTTTTTCGACTAGCTTATTGCCTCAAAATACTCTTGTAAGCTCACAACGTTCACTTAATATACTTAACTAAATAAACCAACCATTATGCAAAAATTTTAGATTTTTCATGGGCCCCCTGAATAGTAAATCTCAAATTTCTCTTGCTTATTGGATGGAATTCGCTGAGCTAGGTGTTCTTGAATAGCTATACAAATATTGCAAATTTTAAATTTTTGGCTTTATTTGGACAGAAGTTAGAAAAGGGGTCGAAAATGGCCTGGGGTGTAAATAAGGGTGTAGACTCAAAGTTTCTAGAACTTTGGTAGGCATTACCATGCCCTTTAATGAATAATTTTAAAGCACGTTAAGTAGTTAAACCATGTTGTTCAGCTAGTAGAATTTATTTCATACTTTTAAGTCCGTTCTTACCTTTGTATGTCCCATTACAAACATTCCATTCATATACCTAATTTGATTTTATCCAAATTTCAATTAATTTTACAAAAAAAAATGGACTCTTGGTTTTATCGAATTTTCTGGGCAACTTTTCCAAATAATGCTTTCCATGAAAACATTATTATTTTTTAATGAACCAACAAGTTCCAAACAGCCCTAAAAAAATTCTCTTATTAACAAACAGTTTCTAAATGCTTCTTTCACCAGAAGCTGATTTATTCTATTTTATTTAATTTGTCATGGTATATCGAACATGACTATGTCATTTAGCTTTTATAACATATTGTAATTATAGTTAAGAAGTTTCTTTAAATTTTGGTTTTATTTGTTATATTTGTTGACGATAAATCTCCCAAAACATCCTCTTACTTTAGATTTGTTTTTGATGCTTTATACTCAAGACACCTGAAATGTGATCATTATTTGTTTAAAAAAAAAGAACTAAAACGCGGTAGGCACGGTATCACTTTCAGTTAACACACACTTGACTGAATAACTAATTTCTTGTAAAAATGATTCCGTTGCTGCTGTAGCACACAAGACATTGAGAAACATGGAGCTTGAAGGTATGGTACAATAGAAAGAAGTTACGATTTTGTTTATGAAAGCTTGTTTCTACCAGTAACTCAATTTTAACATATTTCTATTTCTTCTCTGTGGAATGACTCAAAACTCTTTATCACAAAGTTTTAGAAAAAATGCTGGCGTAGTTTAGGCTATAGTTAATGCAGGCAAAAGACAGAAATGCGGACTCTTTCGCATTTATTATTATCGTAATGTCAGAAATGTCTGTTATCTCATGTTCGTTTCTTTTTACGAATCCTAAACTTACCTTTAAAAAAAGAAAATGAATGAATATCTGTTTCGAATTGTCTTACATAAGAAGTGTAGGACTGAGTTTTGCCCTTTTTCTAGATGAAAATACTCACAGATCTCTATTTCTATTTTCTAAATCTAAATGCATTGCAGATGTGTTCATACTATTTTAGTCTCTTATTGTTAGAGTGCTGAAAGTATTTATCGTGCAACATGCCGCATGAAAATTGTAAGAATCTTCATATCAAACGTATCCAAAAGGGGGAAACAATTGTCTGTTTGTTGTTAGTTTTTTTTTTCCTTCCTACGGAAACCATACAAAAACTATTCACAGTTGACCACATAAAGGGTAAACGTCAGATTATTACCGAAGCGGAGTTACAAAATCAAATTGACATTTGAAGCCTACACCGCTTACTGCAATTTGACCATCACACTGCTAGTACTGTCGGATTTATTTCATCACATTTTTTTTATAATTTTGTTAAAAACTGAAATACAAGAAGGGTTATTCTACAAGTGCAGTATAAAGTAATATTGTGACCTTTTGTTGGTAGTATAGTATACCAAGTATTAGAATGAAATATAAGAACTAAGTGTAGGGTTGAATTTTGGTGAGAACAAAATTAAACGATCATAATCTGTTGAAAAGTTGATTACAAACACAGTATGTACATTGAATAAAATAAGTGAAGTTGAAGAGTAGCTGACAAATCAGCTTCCAATGAAGATTATGATCACTGTATAAGCAAACAATCAAATTAAGATTTTAAAGAGCTTAGTTAAAATATTATGTCAGAATGGATAGAAGGAAGTTAATTCGGGGCTTGGTACTTTTATGAGACCAAATATTTTATTTCAATGTCAAGTCATACATAACGATCTTTTTATTTATTTTGAGTGAGCTTCATTCAAATATCCATTATTTTGTCCAAATTGAAATTAAAACTTGGTTATAAGTTATCAAACAAAAAGAGAATGTTAATTTGTTTGTTTTTATAGTTAATTAAAGCAAAATGTAGGATGGAAAATTGATAATGAATAGTAAATTAAGCAATTAGTTTTTGGAATGATACCTATTCCATTTTTTTGATGCTCACTTTTAGACCGGATTTTAAATTAAAAAAAAAATCCAATTCAATTCTTCTATAAATTCAATTTTCCATTAGAAACCATACTTAAACTAGTAATTTCAAGTTCTACGCAAGAAATAATGTAATGCTGCGGTAACACTTAAATTGTAACAAATTTTGTCACATTTTAGAAGTTTTAAGATCAAAACTGAAAAAATTCCGAGGTTTTGTTTCACATGCACTTATGCAGTGAGCACAAGATTTTCGAAGATGTAAGCTTGGTTTTACACTACTTGTTATCTAAATCTAGTTTAAGAAAAACTCTACAACATACAGTTTTTTTAATTGATTAAAAAAAAATGTGATTGTTTTGTTGAAAAAAAATCTCTCATAGAATCGGTTGACCTGGTTATAAAAATTAAACTGTTTAGCCGATTCGGCTTAAATTTGGAGTATTTATTCTACATTATATACCTTAGCTTACACCTGAAGCCAGATTTGTGTTTATTCATCAAATTGTACTCACATTTTAATTTAAAAGTATTCACCCTAAATTTCAAAATTCTGAGGTTCTTACAGCAAAAGCAATCTCTAATTATTATGAAAATAGTAGAACTTCTATGCTCTGAATATTGTAGAGGTTAATTATAATGTAAAAAGGCATTAATCAGAGGAAAATCGAATAAAATGTATTTTCTCTGTTTTTTTTTTTTTAAAGAACTAATTTTTATAGACTTTTCAACATTTTTTTTTTTTGTGAAGAATCCAGAAGTTCTATATTTAACAAATCATAACTTTCACTATTCACAATATCTTTGCCCAGAAAACGAATTTTAAAATGATTTAAAAGGACTTAGAAAGATAAAATGCACTCCGTTTACATTACCAGTGTAGAGATTCTTCGTTCTACAAAAGGCCGTTGAAAAATTCATACAAAGCTTTTACTTTTTGAAAAACACAAAGAATACTTTCTTAAAGATATATTGTTCATAAATATGAGTCCTAAGGTTTCCTGGACGAAACGCAAAATTTTTGTATGGCCTAAAAGCCATTAAAAAAGGCCTACAGCAAGTACCTTTAATCATTACAATAAGTATTGCGCATTGCTAAAAAAAAAAAAATTGATACAAAAATAAAACGGAAAAAATTATTTTATTTTTCCTTTCTATTTACTATATATGTTTTTTAACGACTCTAGCAATTTTAACTAAAATTTAGGTATGTCATATAACAGGTAAAATCGCACATTTTTTTAAATAAAAAAATATTTTTTCATGTATAAATAGCGGTACCGCAAATAGAACCATTTTTCTTTTTTCAAATTTTCAGAATTAGAATTTTTTTGAAAAATACAATTTTTAAATTTTTCTATTAGCATGAATATTTTTTCAAAATTTTTATATATGCATAAAAAAAACTTAATTCTCTTAAAAGCGGTTTTAACATTTTCATTTTTTTTTTTTTATAAAAATGCCATACTTAGTTTTTAGCTCAAAAAAATTATGGAAGTTGTTTATGTCTTTTTTGAACTGAAATAAGGCGCCAACTTGCTGTGACTTTTTTTGGAAAATGAAACATCTCCCCAAACTGTAAAACAAATTCTTGAATTGTTTCCTGCACAAGTTCCCTTTTAAAATTGTTCCGCAAGGATGCTTACTTTGAAAAACCATTATAGCGATCGTGCTGCAAACCGTCAGAGAGTAACAGAATAGCTGCAAAAAATCGTACGATCTTAGCATTTTCATGTAAATTATAACAAAAATTAAATGAGGCCCAAAATTGGTTTTAAAATAGAATGAAATTAAGCCCCAAAACTAGAGGTTTTATTTCATTAGGGCCTGATTTCTTAATAAAATTATGCCTAAAAAAAAAAAGATTTCTGATTATAATAAATCAATTAACACCCCAAAATTTGAGAAATTACGTTTTTGTTGTTTTGACTGCTTTTCTTTGGGGCCTTATTTCCTGGGGCCTAATTTCACGAAGCCTCATTTTTGTAATGAATTTCATTTTTTTGATAATTTCTTATAAGACTATTGATTTTTGAAAAAAAAATTATATAAGAAGCTTCTAGCAAATATGTGCCACCAAGTCCATTGAAAATATCAGTTAATAAAAACTATATTATTGCTCTGAAATATTAGTAAGAGCAAGTAACAACGTGCGACTCAGTCGTACATTGTCTTTATTTTTTTACGATTGGATCACTAACATAACATGTATCGGAAGTACAAACAATATTTTAAAGCATTTTAAGTAAAGTAATAAAATCTTTGTTTTTTTAAATAAAAATAAATGTGACAATTCTCATTCCACAAAAGAAGATCATTCCTATTCCGATATAAACTATTAAAATTTTCATCCTGGTGACTTCATTGCCATTAATGTGTAATCGGCGCACATCTTCCCAAGTCCTCAGCAATGAAAACATAAAAACCAGTAATTCTTTTATCTGAACCTCCATCATCACCCTTGAATAACAACAACAAGAAACGATCTTGTTAAATGCGGTGGATCTTTTCCGATCCTCTATACAGTATACACCACACGATCATTATTGAACGATAACAATTTGTCGCCAAGGTGTTTCGAATATGTTTCGGAAACTTGTCTACAACTTCAAGAAGAGTCCAGTACCTTTGCTGTGTATAAACGTTTACATGTATGTACGTGCCTTGCCCAGAAGCCATTGTCACAATCAATTGAAACCGATCAAACCGATTTATATGTATCGTCTGGCAGTATTTTTTGCTTGTTTTTCTTATTGCTCATGACTTTATATCGGTTGGTAATTTTTTGTTTTTTTTACGAGCATTCTGGAATTGGGTTTTTTGTTCCTGTATATTTTCCCTGTTCAGCAATCATTCTTCGTGTGGAATTTCAATTAGAATCGAACGAGCTGAAATGTTGGAAATTCTGTGAATTACCAGTTTGTATAAAGAAGGACTACGAACAAGTAAGTAGAGGTACAACTACTCGCTGAATCGTCATTGTTGATCGTTGTCGCGTCCGTGCGTCGTCGTCCTCGAGAGAAATCGGAATTTGGAACTTTAGACTGCGAAGAGACCAAAAAAAATTCCAATAAATCGGTTCAACTATATTTGGAAGCACGAAAATTGCATCGATCAATCGAAGAAGAAGACATTTTTGGTCTTGGAATGGTAACGATCTTGTTCATGATCGATTCAAGTGGTACATATTCACTTATGGGTTACGCAAGTTTTTGAAGGTTTTCTTTAGTGTTTTTTTTTGGCAATGAAAGCATTTAAATTACTGATCAGTTTACGAGCGCACACATAAGACAAGAAGTGTCACAAGGTAATTTAAAATGCTAAAAAGGAGTTTTTGTTCAAGGTTTTTGGCGGATATCGAAATGACCGAACTGAAGTCAATCATTCTCATAAATGAAATGATTGAATCTTATTATTCAAAATCTCTTATAGATGTAAAATTTCGAGAACCACTTTACTTATTTAAATAAAACTTTATGCATATGCACACATCTTTTTTGATTTAACATGTAATTCTAAAAATTCTTTTTTTTTTCCTATTTCAGACTATTTTGGATATCACAGACAGGGTTACTGCCAAGCTGGTCTAAGTGCAGGTGTTACAAAGGTAAGTGACTGTATGACATCAAGATTAAGTCTTTTTGCTGTAACACTAAACACTCTTTAGCCATATTTGTTTGTTCTGTGTTATTGAAAGTACTTTTAGGAGAGAAATACACAAAATATATTCTTTAAGCCAAAATTTACATAAACACATCACGATAAAGTTTTAAAATATTAAACGTTGGTGCCTCTATTTGCCCACAGCAGCCGCATCACTTTCCAGAAGTTCAAAGCCATAAAGCAATCCTTCTCACATATTGGCTATACATGCATTTTCGATATGTATTTTTGCCGTAGATGGGCGTTAAATAAAATAGAGATAATCGTGTGTGTGTGACGGGAGAAGGGATCTTGGGATCTTAGGATGTGTGAACAGTTATTTTCTTTATTTTTGTTTTTTGTATATATATTTTTGCCAATAGCAAATTTAAATATTATAAAAAAAGTTCTTGAAAGGATACACTTGAATGCTTATTTAAGGAAGAAGGCGCTTTTATTACTTGTGTTTTTAGGGGAGACATAGGGAAGTTCGGGCTATGGTTTTGTTTATGTTTATGTTAGATTTGTTTCCAAAACTTTTTCTGGGACATCCCCAAATGCAATTTAATGGTTTTTTGTCAGTGTTAGTCCAAAGTAGGTAAGCATGCATCATTGATCTTCGCATTGAAAAATACTTTAGTTTGACGCAATTTATAACACCTCAAATATTTTTTATAAATAATCGAGTTTTTCTATTTATTTATTAAAAAGACAGAAACCGTTTGTACTCAAATGTAATTTAACTTCAAATTAAAACTAATTGAAGATAAACTCAGGTTGCTAGAAATATTTATTTTCTGTGTTTAAGACTTGAAGACTCCAGTCTCCCCTAAGTACTTGCTAGATATTTTAAGAAAGACAATTTTTTCGTGCGTTTAAAAGATTTCACGATTTGTTTTGTTTTTTTTTTTTATTTCTTAAATTTTTTGTTTATGTTTTGCGTGAGATGTACATCTATGGTAATGTTAAAATAGTTGTATTATCGCTTTGAAAAAGATTTATGGAGATTTACCATTTTACCAGTTTTATTTACATAGATAAATCATCTTGAACTTAAATGCAGTGTTGTTAAGTAAAAAAAAAAAAATTTTGTAAATGAAATTCATTTACATACAGCTGCTGATTTAAGATAGCTACTTATCAGAAGATTACACTTTTTATGTTTGAATATATAGATTTGCTCGTACTGAGAGTTTGGTAAGAATATTTAGGTATTGTAGACAATTTGTTTGCAAAAATAGAGAAGATTTCAATCTTCTTATGTTGCTATTCATTCTTATTTTTATTTTATTTCAAATCTTTCACAAGCTGCCCTAAATTTTGAAAATGAAAAAAAAATATATGCCATTTCTAAAAAAATAATTTTTACTAATAGGTCAATTAAACTAGGGTTTTGGTTTTGACTAATTCAGACAAAGCCTTAAATGATTTTAAGCTTTAGAAAATGTAAAAAAAAATCAAAAATAACTATTTTTCAATGAGTAAAGCACCTTCTTAAATGAACTTGCTGTGGACGTTAAAGCTTCTTATATAAAGTTTTTAAAAATAAATAATTTTATAAGAAAAGTTAAATTCATTATTAAAATGGGATCAAAAACTTCTTAAATTGTTTTGAGCTCCAAGCTAAGTACCTATGTCATTTGATTTGATTAAAAAAGATACATCATTAGAAAAAAAATTGAAAATCGTTAGAGCAGTTCTTTAACAAAAATTGGTATGCCATTTTCAAGAAAATATTAATGAACATCTAAAACCAAAATTTAAAAAAAAATTACAGTAGTAATCCCAAATTTGTCCGTACCGTTGCAAGATTTTTTTTTTACAAAAAAGTGTTAAACATTGATTTTTACCCAAACTTTTGAAAATTAAGTTTTCGGATTTTTGTATACCTCCATTATATAAAAAATCAGTACCATTTACATTGGAACAATTAAAAAACATGCAAATTTGTGACATTTTTTGATTTTTTCGTATGAAAAGTACAAGAAGTTTTTATTAAAAATAGCTGAATTTCGAACTTAACCTAAGTTTAGGTAATCCTCAACTTTTGGCGATTCCAATTCTATTCTATCAAAAGTTATCGTGTTTATAAATTTCAAACGCCAACGATGACGATGCTGACAATAGCACACGCACATAAAAATATCTCGAAAACGTGTTTTCTTTAAGTTTCATGAGGAAATAGACTAATTTTGAAAAAAAAAACTTATCCTTTACATTAAGTGTGCAGAAAAGTAAAATACTTTTTGTACCTAAAATATTATATTTTCAATTAATTAAAAAAAAAAAATGTTATGCTATTTTTAATATATTATTTGTTAACATCTAAAAACTAAGTTTTGAAATAAAACTCACTGAGACGTTTTCAAAAAAATTGATTTAAAAAAATAAAATATTTTTTTTTTTTTTATTTTAAAAGCATTTCTAAAACCGGTGTGGCATTTTTATTCTTTCCAGAAAGGTGATCGCTTATTTATTGGTGCTCCTGGCAGCTGGTATTGGCAAGGTACGTTGTTTGTTAACAATTTATTTATTTTACGAAAAATAAACAAAACAAAAGTAGAATTAACTTAGAAATTTTGAGGGTTTTCAAGAAATAATATTTTATAAATAACGAATTAGTAGAACAATACAAAACCAAAAAAATCAAAATGGAATTAACCTTTTTCCAAAATCCTCAGTCCCACATTTGTACAATTAAAAAAATAAAAAATAGTATTTTTTGTTGTTTAGTAAGTATAAACAATAGATTACAAATTCCAATAAAAAAAAAACATTGCTTTCCCGTTTGTAACATAAAATCGATAAGAAAAAATTTAAAATAAATTGTAGAACTTGGTCCACATACACGTTTAGTATTTAATCAATTAATTTAAAAAAAGTCAATATATACGCCAAGTTTTTTTTATGTTATTAAATTCTAATACATAATTGTAATTTATTTATGTGAGGTTCAAAGGTCAGCATGATGATGACGTGCTAACAAAGTCAAATCGATTTGTCAACCCATTTGAGGAATTTGTAGACTTACTCCCACTTTTTTCTGGAATCAAGATGGTTCAATTGGAAAATAAATAAATTGGAGCAAGAGAAAAGAAATTGTTTTTTTTTTTCTTTCTCTTTCTCTGATGGAATTTAATTGAATGAAATGACTTTTAAGAATTTAACTTATTATTGTTTATTTTTACTTTTTTTTTTTTTTTTTGATTAATTTGACTAACAAATGTTGGGGAATTGAATGAGGATTTTTTTTTAACTTTAAATTGATGATAAAATTGAGGAGTTAATTTAAGAATATGAGGCAAGAATGCTTGTTGTGTGATTAAAACTAAATAAACAAAAAAAAAGTTGGTGAATCATTGTCAAGTCGAATCAATGAAGGCCATCAGAAACGATAAAATTTGCATTATGGTGCTTTTATTTGAGTTTTGTCAATTTAAATCAGTACTATTAATGAAAGGGAAATAATTAAATCCCTTACCAAAAATAATTTTTGTTACGACAGCTAATAGAGTTAGAAAATGGATATTTTGAAAATGTTACAAAATATATTTTATGCAGGGAAGAAAATCAATTAGAACAAATAAAATTTTTTTTTTTATATTTACTAAACCGTTCTTAACAAAAAAAACAATTTGTTGATAACATTTGCTGGAAATAATACAGGCCAGGTGTAAACGATTATGGTATTATGTATAACAAAAATTTTAAAAATCGTAGTTTTCCAAAAACAGAGCCATTAAAAACAAATAGGGCCCAAAATTATAAAAACCGGTTTAATTTTGTTAAATTTAAACGAAGCGAAAACAAGAAAATCTTTTCCCTAATTTTTGTATTTAGAACTATCCAGGAAACTTTTAGTTTATATCTGCGGTGCTGATGGTGCACACCAATATATATCCTGGAATTTTTTAAATATGCTTCATTTTTAAAAAGGACTCAAATTTTAAAACCTGTGCCAGACATTATGTTCCATATTCAAGCCATATTTGCATTAAATTCTGACTTAAAATATCAAACATTTGCAGATTTGTTTCGAGAATACTGTTTAACTTATTCATAGCCCAAAATGACGTTATGATCATTATTTGTGTTTATATTCTTTCTATGAAAAAGAAAACGAAATATTTGTAAGGTTTTATTGTAGTGGTCTTGATTTTCCATCAAAACATCGTCAAAAAAATATAATTTTAATCCTTATTCATACCAAAACAGGCGTTCCCGAAATGACGCTTAATTGATGTACGCTCCTTATAATATCAAATTTAATTTCAATTACCACTTAAATTTTATTTACCAATTACATGACTTACCGGAAAAACCACTTGTGACCCCATCTGCACGTTAGATGAGTAAAAATTTGATATATTGTCACTGTAACTACAGTCAGACATATATTCCATTGGATTTAAATTAAAATATTGAATATTCTCATTTGTTTTTTTTTTTTTTGTAAGAAGAATTCTTAAATCAAATTTTGCCTTTGTAATGTTAAGAATACATAAAGCTAAATTTAATTGATTTTAGTGTATTTTTTTGTCACTTCAATTTCTGTTTTTGAGTTATTGCAGCGTTCCCAGAATGATTTTTTGGCTGTATTAGATGGAATGAAACAAAAACTAACTCTGTTTCAAACAAAGTTATTACATTCAGTGATTCATCTCAATTATTTTAACCAGTACGTCAGAAATAAATTTTAATTTAATGTAATTTTAATTTAGAAAAAAAAACTGGACGTCAAATTTTCCACTTCCATGATTTTGTCACATACGAATCTAGCAATTAAGAAAATGGTTTGGAAAATTTCTCTTTTTTTCCAAACGATGAGTATCTCTCTTAATTTTTTTTTTTTGTTAATACGATTTTTTGGGAATTATTTAATAAACACTTCAAAATTCAAATATGAACATTTTTGTGATAAAAATTATAAATTTTTGTTTCTATTTTTTTTAGTTATTATTTCTTGCATAAATAATTTTGTATATGTTTTTAAAATAACAATTTCGATAGTTTAACTTTCCACCAAAATTAAACATAAATAAGTGAACCATTTTGTATTCCTTTTAAAACCAATTTGTTAATAATGAAGTACCATTTTCTAGTTCAAAAATAATTTAAATCCACAAAAACATATACAATAATACAAATCCCCAGGAGTAGCAAATATTAAATCCTTACTTCTGACTTCAATAATTCAAAATTCAAAATTTAGACCTGTTTCTAAGCTCTTCATTGATTCGACCTCTAGTGCTATAAGAATATTGATAGGAACAACTGAATTTAAGCAACAAAAAACAAAAAAAAATTATATTCTAAGTTGTAGTTTAATTTATTGAAACACTAACAAAAACGTAAACGTTGAACTTTTTTTTGTTTCTTAATTTTGTATTTTTCCGTAATTATTCATTTTTTACTTTATTTTTTTTTTATTTATATATCTTCTCGTTTCCTGCCTGTATCTGCACCCCTTCATTGTAATGTGCGCGACTGTTGTGTTGTGTTGCCTTATTGTGACCTTATACCCTTCTATATCTATCCCAAATGTATTTATATATGTATTTGTTTATACATTTGCAACAAATTTTATATAAAATTGAAAAAAAAACATCAACGTGCTGTGAAATTTCTTCAAACAAAAAAAAAAAAAAAACAAAATAACTATCAAATCGAATTGAAATGCACAATTTTTGGAAACCGAATCCATAATAAAGGAGAAGCATTTTCAATTGACCCTGATTCAAAATATCCGTATAAGCCGCCAATGTATCAAGATTTCGGCTATGGAGGTAAAGAAATATAAACAAACAAAAAAAAATCAAACATATGACTTTTAGTTTAGTTTTCATTAATTTTTTCTTTATTTTTTTTTTTAATAATTAAAGATTTTTTTTTTTCTTAACCATTCTTTTGTCATTTTTCTTGACATTACTATACATAATTTTTTTTTTTTCCAAAATTCAAAATTTCATTGTTGTCTTAATTTTAATACTCTAATGCGGCCCTTATAAAAATCAATGAAGAAATATTGTAAACACGCAATCGTTCTACAAAGCAATAAAGTAATAATTTAGTATAGTTATATTTATTTTTATTAATATCCAATTTTGCTAAAATATATATTCGCAATGCAATATTTAGCAACGCTATGCAATTTCAATATTTTCAGTTTCGGCTGAGATATTCTGATGCATGAAACTCAACATGTTGCGAAACGTTTTTTTTTTTTTTGTTTCATCACTAATCGGAAGAAAAGAGAATGCTTGGAAACATGTGCTTCCGGGAGATCAAAAAAAATATTGAAGTGTGCCCAAAAATACATTTCAGAAACATTTAAAAACAATTAAAAAACTTTCAGAAATGTTTATAAAATATTTTTTTTTTTAGTGTGGACGCTTATGAAACATTTTTGAAATGTTTCTCATAACATTTCAGAAATATGTCTGGAAACATTTCTGGAATGTTTTTAAATAACAAATCTTTTTTCAAAAACGTATTTAGACAGTATTTCCTGATTTTTTTCACCCATTTATGGGCAAATAAAAATGTATGATGTACACAATATTTGATAAATTAATATTAAGGTCGCATTAGAGTAACAAAAAAAAAACATAATCATTGAGGAAAATTAAAACAGAAAACTTGGTGCGCTTCAACAAAAAAAAAACCTTAAAACCTTAACAACGCTTTATATTTTTTTTTTATACTCGATGCTGGATAAAATAAGGACGAATCTAATTTCTAACCATTTGAAAATTTTAAAATTCTGAATATTTGGGCTTATTTCTAAAACTGAAACTACTATACATATTAACAGCGGCTATGTGCAAGGAAACAAAAATCACATATAACTACTCATCAAAGCATAAGAACGAGCATATGAAATGCTTTATATAGCGGTACGCATTTAAATCAAAACCATACAAGAACAGTTTAATTGCGTTGCAGCTAAACATAATTTTATAACAATACAAAAAAAAAAATAATAATAAATCAAACAAAGTTGCTTTCTTCTACTTTTTTTTATATTCCTGTCGGTCAGTTTGGTCATAGTAATACCTAATTTGATTTTGCTCTAATGCTTTTCATTTTTTTTGTTTTATAAGGAAAATCTATTTTATTTTTTGAACTTATTGGTAATATTTAATTGGAAATCATAATGTGTGCATTTTAGTATTCGTTTATTCTTTATTTATCTAAGTATTTTAATGCATGATTTATAATGATATTGTTTCATGTTATTTTTTTTTTTTGTTTCGTAATTGGGTAATGTTTGGTTAATTAATTTCATAATCTCTAATTTAACATAAATGTTATTACTTACTACAATTATAAATTAGGAACCTTAAATTTATTAAAAAAAACTTAAAATATGCAATGGACTACGATCATTTTTCATTTAAAAAAGAATAATCCAATCAAATTGTGTTTTTATTATTAAAATTCTGAGGTAGTTTTGATTTATTTTGACGAGTGATATTTGAAGTAAGGTACTATTTTTGGTGATACAGTTGCTAAACAGAAACACGCAGTTATATACCTACCTACAGCCTTATTCATTACAATGCACTAAACAGATGAATAGTTATTCACAACACAAGGAACTATTTAGCAGCCCAGAAGTACCTAATTTGTATTTAAAATAGAAAACAATGTAAAAATTTGATTTTTAATTAAAATAAAGCAAATAGTAGACCCGTTAATAAATTGGGATTAAAGTGTTTCCAGGAGTTTTGCAAGTTCAAAATATTATAAAATAATAAAACAATTAATAAAGTATGAGCATGAAAATTAGACCGAAGCCCCAATAACACACTCCGGTTTATTTGAATTAAATCACATTTTATTTCTTATAAAAGCGACTGTAAAGTAGAATGCATTATTAAAACTCTTAAAGAAGTAAAGTTTCAGAACTACAAAATGAACCCAAAAAAACGACTTTGACTTACAGAGAATCCCGATTTTTCCAAATTTGACAAATTTTGAATAAAAATGGGAACGGCAAAAATTTTAAATTTAGCCGATAAAGCAAAAATAGACGTTTGCCACGCGGAGCGTAGTGCAACTTTTGTTGACAATAATTTAAAAGATGCTCTCTCCTATGGAAAACATTACAAAAAGAAGGACATCTACTTATAGTAATGTCACCATCTGACTTTTGAATTGTCTCCAATTGCAGCCATTTGAAATCAGATTCGAAGCAGGTGTAAATGTAAGCAAATCGACTAAAAATGATTAACGAATGCTTGTCTTCACAGATGAAAAGAAGTTTAATAAAGATGGACCAGATGGCTTCATCTTTTATTTTTTAAATTTGAGCAAAGAGGAACGATTTCTAACACGCTATCATAGCCGATAGGGTGGAATAATGGTTTGGGGTGCGATCATCTATATTATGGAACACCCAAGTTAGTGTTTAAAGCAACAAAAAAAAGACGGAAATAACTTACAAGAGGGGGCCGACAAAGAGGCAATACTTATACCCCGAAGTCCAGCTTCAATTTATTCGAAAATATTGCATCAGAATGAAAGATAACACAAAAACGTTAAGTATACAGTTGATGAGAGTATATTTGCAGCAACTCTTGTATCCAATTTTTTTTATGAGAATAGCCCAACAATGCGTTGCGTATATACTGAAGAAAGTGTCTGAGTCTTTTCACTCTACTAAAAAAAAAAAAAACGTTTTACTTCGTTTTTGCTTCCCAAAGAGTGAATTCTTAAACTCACCTCCCCACTCGTCGGACGTGGAACTTCAACGTCAGCACATGACAAATTCCTTAAATTCCGATCTTAATAGCATTGTTCAATGGGGTATCATAAACCACGTTGAATTTAATGCTTCCAAAACCCAATGCTGCCTTCTATCGGCTAAACGAAACTTACCACCGTGAACCTTATCTATGAGTGGAACTTGCTTTTAAAAGAAAAAAACCTATCAGTTCTTGGTATGTGTTTTAATGATAATTTATTATGGCATGACCAAATACTTGAAATCGCCAAATAATGCAGTAAAGTGCTTAGTTTTTCTTAGGCGTTGTACAAAATTCTTCTCTCCTTCTCTCAAGTACAGCTCCCACATTTGGTCAGATGCTTCTAAGACTTCCTTACATCTACTGTATCGGGTTCAAAACAAAGCGTTCAATTTAATAGGGAATACCGCTATCAATGAGACCATAAACATACACTTTTGAGCATCGACGAAATTTAGCTTGCCTCTTCCTTTTTTATCGCTTTTTTACCATCAATGTTTTTGTGAAGTCGCTATCTGCATTCCTTCCCTGAAACAATTTCCACGAAATACTCTTTTAGTCAGGAATGCCCATCAGTTCACCCTTGAGCCAAATTTCGGACTCACGGTAAAATAAAGAGATTCGTTTTTTAGCCGGAACACTCGTATGTGGAATACTTTACCTAGCTCAATATTTCCCACCCATTACAACCTCAAAGCATTCAAGATCAATGTTCTACGGTTTCTCCTTTCAAATCCTCTTAACCTCTCATAACATTATAAGGATAACTCAAATTCCTTCAATACTTTTTTAGGTATTTATGTATACTAACTTTGAAAAATGTTCCTTACTTCAAAAAGGAAATAATTTTTGGAAGTTAGTGTATTCCATGGAGAGATTTAAAACCTTTGCTTAACATCAACACAGCACATAAGTTGTTTTTGGCCACAAAATCTGACAACAAAACATACATACCTTTATTCAAGTTTATTACAGTGTATATTAAACATAAAGTCATTAAAGTTAAACAACAAAGTTAAAAAAACATAAATAAAAACTGATAGTCATCTGTAATAAAGCCAAAAATTGGTACTTTTTATAAATATCAATGAACTGATACTACTTGCTGTTCCATTTTGTTATGCTAAGACTTAAATTATCGAAAATAAAATGGTTCATATATTTTTCATGGTAAAAAATTGTAGTCCATTTGCAAACTTAAGATTTAAATCATCAAGGTTTAATGTAAATTGTATGTATTTTATGTATTTCCTATATTTTCTTTTGTTAAATAAATATTTTATATTTGTGTTTAAATAAATGTTTTACATATTCCACTAACAAAAACAATGTAAATTAAGGCCTTCTACCTCATTTTCATTCTGAAAAAAAAAAAACAAATTAAATAAAAACAAAATGAAGTTCTTTTTAAACCTGGCAATGCTGGTTTCAATTTCCGTATATCTTCTAAATTTTCCTTTAATACAATTAATGACTGTTTTTAATTTAATTGATCATACGAAGATCAATTAAATTAAAAACAGTCATTAAGAAAAACAAATATTTATACAAAAAAAAACAAAAAAAGCATTGCCAGCCTTAAAAACTAAAATTCACCCATCAAATCATATTTAAAATATCATTCCATTATTAAAAAAAAAAAAAAAAAACAATATAGTTTTTTTTTTAAATTAGATGATTTTAACAATTTCTTTCAATTTATAGGTCAATCATATTCTTATGATATTATGCATCCAAAGAGTAAAGTCTATGCCACGACCCAAGGTAGTGCCAATGATGATGACTCCTATCTAGGATATTCCACAGTAACAGGTGACTTTGATGGTGATGGCGAAGAAGACGTTGCCCTGGGTATGCCACGCGGCTCTGATCTTCTTGGAAAAATATCAATCTACAAATGGAATATGGTGAATATCGTAAATATCACCGGTTGGCAAATTGGTGCATATTTTGGCTACTCAATGTGCACATGCGATGTTGATGGTGATGGTTTTGATGATTTGATTATTGGTGCTCCAATGTTTAGTGAGCCCAACAACGAGGGTAAATACGATGTTGGTAGAGTGTACATTATGATGCAGGGCAAAAATCCACGAGAGAAATTTACCAAAGAAGAATTCAGAGATGGTACAAATTCAAAGGGTCGTTTTGGTCTTTCGCTAACAAGTCTGGGTGACATCAATCGGGATGATTATGGTGATTTTGCTGTGGGTGCTCCTTATGATGGGCCAAATGGAAATGGTGCTGTTTATATATTCCATGGCTCTGATAAAGGACCATTGCCAAAGCCTTCGCAAGTTATTTATGCAGAAGATATGATTGGAGTTCAGCCTCCAAGAACGTTTGGTTTCTCACTTTCTGGTGGTGTTGATTTGGATGGAAACTTATATCCCGATTTAGCTGTTGGTGCTTATGCTTCTGATCAGGTGATCGTTTTTAGATCTAGACCAGTGGCGGTAGTTGATGCAAAAACCACTTTTATGAATCCTTCAAAATTGATTGATTTGGAGGATAGGGCTTGCAAGACTCGCGACACAAAGGATGTGCCTTGCACAACAGTGAATTCATGTTGGAGGTATACTGGTATTAATCTTCCTGAAATTTTAGGTTAGTTTGAATTTCGCATATTTTATAAGAACGTTTTCTTATGCTTGGAAGTTTTTTTTTTAAACAGAATTCCAAGTTTCTTTGGTACTTGATGCTAAAAAAATTAAGAATCCACGTATGTTCTTCCTTAAGACCGAAGGACGAAATATCCGAAATTCAACAATTCGTCTGCAGCGTGGTAAGACTTTCTGTCAAAACGAAACTGTCTATCTAATGGAGAACATTCGTGATAAGCTGACTCCTTTGGATGCTGAACTTCGTTATCAATTGAGAAGTAATACAGCTGGTCGCCGCAATGAAAGAATCAAGCGTGAATACTTGGATCCAGTTATCGATCAAAATCGTGAAATTGTTCAAAGGGATTCGATGAATATTCAAAAGAATTGCGGAATGGATAATATTTGTGTACCTGACTTACGTTTGGAAATTAAGTATGTTCAACTTTTTTACCAACACCTGATGTATATTTAACTTTTTCTTCTACCAAGGACTGTTAACAAATATCTTCTGGGATCTCGGGAACCCTTGCAAATTGAGGTTCTAATTTCGAACTTTGGAGAAGATGCCTTTGAAGCTGGTTTCTATATGACAATGCCTGAAGATTTGGACTTTAAGAAGATTCAACAAATTGGTGATGCAAGGGATTCACCGATAACTTGTGCTGCTCCATCGCAAGCTTCTAATTATACGTTGAAATGTGATATTGGTAATCCATTGCCATCTGGCAAAGTGGTAAGAAAAAATATTGTCCATTCCTTTCTACAGAAATTTTGCTTACATTTTTGTTTGCTGTTATAGGCTAACTTTAAGGTTGTAATGATTCCATCAGCCAAGGTTGGTATGGCATCTAGTTATGATTTCTTTATGGAAGCAAACTCAACAAATCGCGAGAAAGAAGGTTCCGGATTCGATAATATCATTCGAAAGAGTATTGGAATTTGGGTTGAAACCGAACTTGCAATTGAAGGGTAGGTTCTATTACAGAAATAGTTCTTCTTAGTCATTAATTTCTTTTATTTTTCTAGAACTTCTTTCCCCGAATTCGGTCATTACAAGGCATCTGAATTTAAGGCTCTCGAAAATGCCACCAAGGAAAGTGATTTGGGACCACATGTGGTGCATATCTATAACATTCGCAACAATGGACCATCCCTTATTGAAGAAGCTGTTGTCCATATTCACTATCCCTACCAAACACTAAATGACGATGTACTGATGTATCTTCTCAATCAGCCTGAAACCGATGGCAATATTGTATGTGACCCTCATATTAATGTGAATCCCTTAAATCTGCAGCTTGATCAGAGTTTGGCTAGAAAAAGCTATTTGGTATCTATTGGCGCTGTTATTCAAAATGCAACAGCCAGTGTCATGCATGTGGAACAGTCTTCAGCAAGTGGTTTTAGTGCGGTTGCAACAGATCTTGGCACCAAAATTCTTACTGAAGAAGAAAAAAGATTTTTGGACGAAGAAGAAAAAAGAGAATCAAGTGGGGATGCATCTTTTGTGCATGCACATAGAGCACATGAGGCTGCTGCTGCAGCTGCCGCTGCGGCTGCTTCTGTTTCCCAAGCTTCATCATCAGGAGGTGGTAGCCAAGGTTTTGTGTCTTCATCGTCGTCGTCTTGGAATAGTTCATCGAGAAGTGATGGAATTCACGGTCCATCAGTAATTGTTTCCTCAAGAAATCGGAGTGTTTCCTATGATTCCGATGGCAAGCCTCATGTAGTTGAGACTAGCACTGAGTATGTTCATAATCTGGATCGTCAACATGGTGGAGCTAGTAGTGCGCAGTACTCTCAGCAAAGTGGAAATGTGGCTGGAAATCGTCAATGGAGTAATATTGATGATGATCATAGGCCACATATTGAAGTTAATCGACAAGTAGCTTCGTTTGGAGGACCGCCATCACGTGAATCAGAGCAGAGGGTATATCAGCAACAAGCTAATCAACAAAGTAGACAGCAGCAAATTGGCCAACAAGCGAGTCAACAGGGAGGCCAACAACAAAGACAACAATTTGGGCAACAAACTGGGCAACAAGGCGGTGGCGCTGGGAACTACCGAACACAATATACCAATACTTATAGCCCTGGCGAGATGAGTTATAATCGCCAAGCAGCAGCTGGACGTGGTTTTGATGATCTTCAGGGAACAACTGTAAATAAGTTCGGTGCTGGACAAGGTTTTCGCACTGGAACCTTAGACTTGGGTACTCTGAATCGTGGCAATGTTGATGATCAACTCCGTCAACGTGCTGGATCAGCAAGTTATTCCTCTGGAGGAGGAGTAGGAGCAGGAGGCCAACAAAGTGGATCATTCAGTGGTGGAAGTACTTTCTCTCAATCAAGCAATTCCGATCCCATTTACAGTCAACGTTATTCCAGTCACAGAGAGAAACCATATTACGGAACAGCTGACGTCAGCGAATACTATTACGACCAAGATGACAATAACGACCGCGGAGAATACTCCTCATCGTCATCAACTAGAAACTTTGACAATAATCGACGAACAAAGAGAGAAGCCAATGATGGAACCATTACTTTGAGCAGCATTGCACCATGTACATCAACAAAATGTGCAACACTTCGGTGTGTAGCCAAGAATTTGGGCAACAATGATGGGGTCTGGGTTGCGATACGAACTCGATTAGTTGCCCAAACCATGGAACGGTTAGCTTCAGATGTGCCATTGAATGTTTCGACGATGGCAGTTTCACATGTGACCAAGTTGCCTTATATTGGTGAGCCGACAGAAGAAATTGTGCGGTCACATGAAGTTTTTTATAAAGCTATTCCTGAACCAATACCACAACCGGATATTATTCCTTTGTGGATAGTGATATTGGCGGCGTGTGTGGGTGCAACAATTTTGTTGTTGTTGGTCTATTTACTGCATAAGGTGAGTGTTGTAATTATTATTTTTCTTAAAACTATTCAAATCGCATTAGTCAATTCTGTTGACTAATAGCATTTAGTAGGTCTCCGCCCCAAAGGTGTAAAAACTGTAGTCTTTTCTGTAATTCAGTTAATTGAGTAAAAAGACTAAATTTATTAAGCTTTTTAACTTACAAAAGTATTTTGACCTTTAAACTACAGTGAGCAGTCATTACTTAAATACTGACTGAACAGTTAATGAAAGCAGTTAATTGACTGAACAGTTAATTAACTGCAGTACTTTTTTACTGGTTTTAGTCTTCTAGTTTTTTTTTAATTGTTAGTCAGGCGTACTGCCACACTTCTTTAACACTTCCTTGTGGGAATATAGAGCTCTGAAAGCAACTATTAGTAAAAAAAATGCAAAAAAAAGAACTGTACAAAAACCTTTCTACTGACTAGAAGACTCAAACCAGTCAAAAAGTACTGCAATTAATTAATTTTAAGTCAATTAACTGCTTTCATATATTAACTCTACAGTCAGTATTTTAATTCTTACTGCTCACTGTTTATTTTGCAGTTAAAACAATTAGTAGGAGTTTTAACTTGCAGTTAAAATAAAAGTCAATTAACTGTCACTGAACTGACTGCATTACCAATGGACTGTGGTCTTTTACAGCTCTTTTTTCTTTTTTTTAAAATAAAAACGGAAATTTGACCAAAATGTTTAAGCCTCCAAAAAATGTAAAGAAATTTTGTATCGAGGCAATTTCCGATTTTCTTACTCGTATTTTCGTTTAATATGAATATTTCGACAACGTGTTTTGTTAAACCAATGAGAACTGCTTGCGGAGTTTCCAAAAATGTCTTTGTTTTTTATTCAATTTGAAGAATAGACACCAGGTTTGAAGTTGTTCTGACTCGTGGGCGCGGTTTTAAACGCTTTTTCCGGAGTTCCAAACGGTTTGTTCATGACTTTAGATGATTTTTTTCGGTTTTTGGTAATTTTTCACAAGTATTCAGTGCATTTTTAACTGCATTCCGTGCTTTTTACTGCAGAATTTCGCATATTTTTCCACTTATTTGCACGATTTTTCCGTGACTTTTCTAAGTGACATTTTTTTCACTGAGCGATGCTAAGCCCTTTTTTCATGACTTCATATGCTATTTTCCCCAGTATTCCGCGAAATTCTGCGATTTTTCCCTGGTATTCAATTTTTTTTACGATGCTTTCATCCTCGGAATGAAAATAATGTAATAGTTTTTTCCCTTATTTTTATGCAATTAATTTATAATTTTTTTAATTTTTTTTACAGTGTGGTTTCTTCCATCGAAATCGACCAACTGACAGTTCACAGGAACGTCAACCACTCAGAAATGGCTATCATGGTGATGAGCATCTGTAAACTCTAAACGCCTTAAATCAACCTGCTTACTGAGCCATAGGTACAATATAAGATTTTGGTTTATATAAATTAAAAAAAAAAAAAAAAAATTACTTAGGTCAAGTGCAAATACTGTTGAATATTGTTTAAAATATTAGAAAAAAAAAAATATTTTTGGAACGACTTTAGTGAAAAGAACAAAACAAAAAATAATCACAAAAAACTTGTTAAAACATATTTTTTTACACGAAACATATTCAAATCAAATATTTGAAAAACAAAAAATGTATTTTGTTTAAACTTGCCCAAATTTTTGACAATTTAAAAACAAAAAAAAAAAACAAAACGAACAAAATTTGAAGAAATTTTTATTTCACATAGATTTAGAATTAACTTTATCTAATTATAATTATTAATTTTTTTTGTTACTTGAAAAATTTACTAAATCCTAGTCACGACAAAACGAATGATTTTTTTTTTATTTTAATTATTTTATTTTATTTTGTATAAAAAAAAAAAACAATTTTCTATGTAAAATAATTTCAATAATATTTTTAATTAAACTAATTAATACTTTTTTTCATTTAAAAGTGAAGTAAATTTAAAAAAGAAGAACAAAGAAATGCAATCGTTTTTATAACAAAAAAAAATAAACTAGAAAAATAATATTTCTGTGCTTTAGTGTGTGAATGTAAGAATTTTTTTTTAGAATGTTTGATGTGTGCAAATGTGATTGTTCTTAAGTTTTTATTATATAATTATTTTTTTTTAAATCATAACTTTTAATTTTAATTAATTCTTTGTTATTTATTCAATTTAAAGTATAGAAATAAATTTAGAAAACTGTGTATAGAAAGGAATATTGTATTTATTTTTAACAAACAATAACTTAAAAAGTCTATTGCAATACAAATTAAACAAAAAACTCATTGATTTTTTTAAACATTGCAATTTTTCACTGCCTTTGTCTTTTATTGTTTTGATCAAATGAAATGGATTTAAATTTAAAAGTTCGAGACAAGTGAATGTTCCGTCATAGTAACAAAAAATAATAATTTTGGTACAACAACAAAAAAAAAAAATGAGCAACATATCTTTAAAAATTGTTAATATTTTGAAAATATTACGAGTCAGAAATTTTCGAAGGCGGATAGTTTGTTTAATTTTAGTTAAAAACGAAACAATTGAAATGAAACCATTAATGGAAAAAATGCTAATTTAGAATAGTAAAATTATTGTATATTTTACATTATTTTATGCTTAAGTTTTCTTTTTTTTTTTGTTTTATATTTCAATAATAAATTAACTTAAGAAAAAATAAAACTTTTAATAATAAAGAGATCGCTTCATTTAAAACTGTACTTACAAATAATTAAAAAAAAAAAAATAGCTGAAAAGAAATCATAAATAAACAAGATAAAATTAAAATTATATAAGAGTTTTGACTTTATTTAATTTGTTTTATTAGTAAGTGAATGACTTTAGACTAAACTTTGAATAGTGACAAATCAGGTAATTCATGGACCGCTGTCTCACGAAATAAAAATACAAAATAAGTTAAAAGAGGAACCACGTTGTCCGATTTATGCTTTTGTCTGAATTTAAGGCGGCAAACGAAATCAACTCGTGATGTCCTATATCCCCTATAGAAGCTCACGAGCTGTTTTGCAATGCAATGCAATGTTGAATTACTTCTAAATAAATGATTTTGCTTATAAAAAATACATTTAATAGCGTTCCCGGAAATGATGAAGCTATTAAGAAAATGTTAGATTTTTCCAAAACTACTGTGGTGTTCTAGAAAATATGTCAATCTGAATTATATCTGATTATATAACTTTATTAATCAAATATGACTTTATTATTCAGTTTTTCTATTGAAATATTTCTTTAAAAAAAATCCGTTCTATAGTAAATCTCCACATTCAAGTCATATTTGCATTAGATTCTAACTTAGAATACCAAAAGTATGCAGATTTGTTTCGAGAATGCTGTATAACTAATTTAAAGCCTAAAAAGCGCTCCCGAAAATGACATTTTGATCATTATTATCGTTTATTTTCTTTCTAAAAAAAGCAAACGAAAATACTTTTGAGGTCTTATTGTAGTGATCTTGATTTTACATCATAACATCCTCAAAAATTATAATTTTAATCTTCAAAATAGGCGTTCCCGAAATGACGCTTAATTGATGTAGGTAAGGTACATATCAAATTTAATTTCAATTACCACTTCAATTGAATATATTCATGCAGATAACTACATACCGAAAAGATCAATTATAGCGTCATCTTTACGTTAAATGAATAAATATTTGATATTTTGGCACTGTAACTATAGATAGTCAGACATATTCCTTCGGACAACTTTTATTTAAATAGAAATAATGAATCTTCTCATTTTTTTGTAAGGCACGTGTGAATTCATGGAGAAAAATTTAGCCTTATTAATGTTAGGAATACAGGTAGCTAAATATAATTGATTTTAGTGTATTTTTTTGTCACTTGAATTTCAGTTTTTGAGTTATGGAAGCGTTCCCTAAATGATTGTCCAACTATGTTAAGGTTGAAGAATAAGATTCTTTTTTAATATAAAAATAAATAATTTTATAATAAAAAACATACAATTCGTTACATAAAAGGCTTATTATACAAAGGTGCCTAGTCGAAACAGGTAATATTATTGTAGTTTTAAAAAAGCAACGTAATATACCCTATAAAAATCAACTTATCAATGACACAAACCATATAATCACAAATTACCAAAATTAACCACAAGCGCTAGCATCGTCAAGCAGATTTTCTATTTATGTCAAAAAATTTCTATTTGACAAACAAATAAACAATGACGTCGTACAAAAAGCAAACAAAAAGATTTTTTTTCCCACTGTGTGTATCTTCTTTTCTTGGCTTCGGTTCTTCATCACACAAAACAAACAAATAAATTAAAAATAAGAAAGAAAAGAAAAGAATAAATAATTTATTTACAGAGAAGATAAATAAACAAGAACAAAATACCTACTCAAGAAATAAAATATAAATCGCTTTTTGTCTTGTGTTTATTTAACAAAAAAATCAGTTGGATAAAAATATTCAGTGTGTGGTGTGTCGAGTGTCTGCGAATCAGAAAGTGTAGGTACACACAAAATATTAAGAAAAATTAGATAATAATTGTTTTATTTTGCCAAAAATAGTTTAAGAAAAGTGAATGAAAATTATCGAAATCTTAAGAAATTCCCTCCTCAATTTAGTGCTCGAGTTTTGTTTTATGCTAAAAGTCAAAGTCCGTCAACCATAAACTCGGCTAATTGGTATCTAATTGGATTGTCAAGAAGCGAAAGTTAATTGGAATAGCAACTTGCATTCAATGTGACGATAGTTTGCTAATTAATTCTAATAAGTTTGCTTGCCGACAACTGCGGCGACGACGACGATGACACGGCGACCTCCGAGGTCTTTCTAGGCATTTTAAACCGAATGCACGTCTACCCTAAGACAGGTGACTGCATAAACATAAAATAATAAAAAAAAGGATCCTTGATCTTCTCTAAGCACGTCAATTTAATAAAATTGTAGAAAAAGTAGATACCCAGATAATTTCCCTATTATTTGCAGTACCCTCTACTCCGCTTTAAAAGAGTCATAGTTGTGTGTGACATGACCGTGAAATGTTTTCTTTTTCGTTTTTTTTTTGCAAATTTCAAGAGAAAATTATTGTGTCATGAATTGTGCAGCTGCAAGTGAATTCTGAAAAGTTTTGCGTGATTGTTTTGTATTTTTTTTTTTTTTATTATATTTTTTTCTGAATAAAAAAATCATTAAAGTTTTAATCTTTTATTTATTTTGTTCTTCAATCTGTTCCCCAACGTAAAACTACCACAGAGTTTCTGCATTAATATTGTTCCGCCAATGAACTCAATGAACTTACTGCGTTGTTTTCAATGGATTCCTTTCCGCCACAGAAATTAACAAATTTATAAAAAAATACGGTAAGTAGGTAATTTTTTATGTTTTAATTTAATAGATTTAAGGCTTAACTACGACAGTATACATGCAATAGTATATAAAAGAAATATTTTTATAGCTCATGGTCATGAGCATGATCTCAAATGCAATCTTGAATTTGATACTTTAGTACTATAAAAAAAACATATTTTGGGAATCGAATCAACAGCCCTAGTTCTAGTTCAGAAGACTAAGGAAACCACCACATGTTCCAAAACAGAATCTCAGCAAACCATTCAATTCTGCTAAGCTGCTCTCAAGTAATTTGGAAAAACATACCTTAGATTGATAAGATCAAATTGTTTGTGCCAGACGAAACGGACATATGGTCATGTGGTGTTTTCCTTATAAGCCATCCACATGAACCATATTGTAAAGGAAGACACCATATGGTCCTAGCTAATAGTTTCTAACTGATTTGAAGCCTAAGAAGCTCTTTTATTTTTGCAGTTGTCAAGAAAAGATTGATTGGTTTAACTCCATCTGCATATGGGTACTTTTGTAAATCGTTGAATTCAAAGTTTCCTACGCCTTCACAAAAATTATTCCACATCTTTACACTAAATAATAATAAAGAATAATTATTGTGAAGGCATTGGAAACTCTACCATGGAGAAAAAATTATCCTGTAACAAAAAATTATTTTTTTTATACAAAAAGTACGTATACGCCATAGTGCACATATTTTCGTCATTAAGTTTTAAAAAAACTCGTACTCGTCTGATATCACTTCGATATTTTCGATAAGGGAAATGTTCCAGTTTGCAAATACTCAAAAAGGACTACAATTAATTTTACCGCCTTTAACACGCATTTGTTTATGGAATTTCTGAATTCCAAACAAATTGCAAAGTATAGCCTCACCAGTAGCTTTCAAGACTAAATAATATTTGCACTTCTGAAATTAAGTATAATTATGGTAGTCTTCTATAATTCTTTCTTTTTCTTTTTTTATCTTTTTTATTCAAATATTTATTTAACTTATTGATTTTACTTATTAATTATATTTTTCTTTTTTTCCTTGTAAAATTCTCGTGTCTCTATCAAATCTATTTAAGAAAATAGCTTTTCGATTTTTTTTTATTTATGCTATTGGAACTCCAAATTTTAATAAATCCAAGATATCAATATTTTTTAATTAAATTTAGTTTGATGAATTGTTTCACACCTCTGTGGGTATTTGTAAAAAAACGAAAATTGAACTTTAATACGTGGCAACCCTATGCCTTGGCAGGATATTGCTAGACAACCCATGTGTAAACTGTTTCTTAAGACAATACCTACATGAATATATAGCAGGTCTCAACTGGTATAGCGATGAGGATAGATCGTGCTATGACGGGAAATTAGAGTTTAGGATTCGTAATGAAAATCAAATTCGAGATAAGAATCAGACATGTCATTACGATGATAGAGAATGCCAAAAAGGGTCGCGCAATTCTGTCTGTCTGTCTGTCTGTGTATACCTCCAATATAAAAGTCAATATCGAAAATCGAAAACTAAAGAACCAACTCCCAATAACTTTGCTATCTCTTCTAAGAATATTAATTTGTTAATTTAGTGCTAAGGACTTAGCGAAGAGGAAGTAATGAAAGATTTATTGAAAATATAAAACCAAAATGCCATAATCCAGTCAGTGCTGGAAAGCAAGCAAACAGAATGTATCTTTTGAATTTTATATCTTAAATCAACTGTATTAATTGAAAAATTGAAAATTCCAATTAAAACTGCTTATATTTTCTACCTGAAAATACAAACCTAGGTAAATATACAAAAATAAATAAATGCAAAAACTTCCTCCACTTAAATAGTTTCTGTGTAAACACATAATGAGTAACAAGCATCTTGTTTTCCCACAAAACCAAGTACATACAAAATGTAAATAAAGTAGATACTCAGTTTAAAATTAACTTACAACATTATTTTTTCAATGTTAAACACTAAAAACAGGAAAATTCACTGCGAAAACATTATATTTGTTTATTTTTTTAATTCCACGTCATAAATATTATTTTTAATTACAAAAAAATGTAATAAACAAAAAAAAAGTAAAACAATGTTTGGCACAATAAAATAGATAGAACTTCACGACTCGCAGCTGATAAGCTTAAGCAATTATTTTTTGTTCCATGTTGTACTTTATTATCTGAATTTGTACAAAAACTTGTAGATTTACAAAAAAAAAAAAATTATGATAAAAGTTCGGTCATCGATGCTAAATAAAAAAAAAAAAAAGGTTAAAGGCAAAAACAACGAAACCGAATTAGTTTTGCTAAGTTTATTTGTGCAAACAAGAGTTTTGGAACCAAGTGATGGCTTGTAAGAAGAATTTGATGATTATTAAAATTTACGAACTATAACTGTTAAGTAGTGACCTCATTTGATCGGATTTGACGCCATTAGATAAAATCTGGAGAACTATAAGGTCGCACCAATGATGCACACGCGAAAAAAAAGAAAGCACTTCCAATCCAAAATTTGAAGCGTTAGTGTCTTATGATTTGCTGCAAAGAGTCACAATTTGTTTGGAACTTCCAGATTTAAAGTTTCTGCCTTTAAAAAAAACACCCTTTAGTGTTTTACAGTTTATATGTGTTCAAAATAGTTTAAATCCACTTAAGTAAAACAAATCAACGAATCATCATGTTTCTTTTGAAAATCAACAAACATAGAAGTGAAAAGTAAAACTATATCGATATTCGATAGTTAGAAAATAGTTTACTTATTACTTATGCGCTTATCCAATATGTCATATCTTTGATTTATTTCCATAATTTTGTTTTTGACTCTTATTCAGCCACATAAATAAGCTGGTTTCCTTGTATACTTCACTTCCCATGCTAATTTACAACCTCAATCTATAGTAATCTTCTCATGCTCCATAGAATTACATTATGTTTTTATCAGATCATGATCTTATTTTATTGGATCAATTATATAGGTATTTTATTTGAAGCTGTCCCATGCTCTTTTCAGTTAGATTTTTTGTTTTACAGTATTTTTGATTTAATATGCAACTCTGTGAACAGCAAATTTATATCTGTGACCCAAGAACGCTTTGCCAATTTATCATTATAGTTCGCCTTGAAACGTTTCAATTAAAAACAAAATATAAAGAGAAAAATATAGTAAATTGAAATATTATTACAGTCTGGCAAGAAGTTAACTATATATTTCTATATGGCTATCATCGAGCCATTTTTGCTAAAAAATTGACAAATGACAGGAACAAAAAAAAAATATATACTTAATAGTATATTACAATCTGCTCTATCCTTATCAAATTTCAATCAGTGAATTGGTGGATGAACTGCATTATCGATCCTAGAAGCAACACTGCCACTTACTGACATTTATCAACCCTAACTTTACCATACAAGAATTGAAAATTGGCAGATCATCATTTTTGGATTCTGTAATCCGAATGCTAATGTTCTTTGCTGCAAACATTTGTTTCTCTGAATAATTTTTTTCTACAAAATTCTGAAAATAATTAAAAAAAACTCGTTTGGAAAATGATAAAAGCGCGCGCTTTTTAACATTTTCCAAACGATTTTTTTAAAATTATTTTCAGAATTTTCTAAAACAGAAAAACCGAATTTTGAAAAGCAGAATTTAGAAACTTAGAATTTTTTAAAACATATTTATTAACCAAAATTTTGAAAACAGAATTTTTTTCACTGGCAGAATTTCGAACACAAACCCTCTCAGTGAACAATCAAAATGCATTTTAAATCCTTGAGGCTGAACTAAAACCACTTTCTGCAGAAAGTGCAAAAGTGCAAACTTCAACCTCATTTTTCCTGACTTTTCTGAAGACGATTTCTTTGGAAAAAATTCAAAAAATGTGTTAAAAACCTTGGACCTATTTAGACTAAAAAATAGGATGAGTGGTTACTGAACTTTCGGCATGCAAAGACAAAAATATGTTTTTTTTTTATTTGAAGACGGATAACTAACCGAAAATAATCGTAGGGAAAACAAAAAAAAACAAATAAAAATTGCTTACTGAAATTTGTATCCATTTAACAAAAAAAAAAATCTTTGGCACAAAAAACAAAAACAAAAATTTGAAATAAAATTGGTCCCTCCACAAACTTATTTTTTGATAAGGCTTTCAAGTGCATTTTGATTCGTGTCAATACGACTATTTTTCACAGAGCTACAGTATAATGAAAATCACAAAGTTTTCTGAAAAAATTCTTTTTCATTTAATTCTTTGGTAGAAATTAATTTTGTTTTCATGATTACTTCACTGGTTGCAAAAATAAAGAAAACATTCTAATGTTGACCACAACACTAACATTTTGTATTACCGAGTGAGCTGAACACGCATCAATCAACAAATAAAGTTAAGATTGGTCACTCATCAAATGAAATGATTTTGTCCAATGGAATTTATAAAATATTGTTTTTTTTTTCTATGCTTATTTTTATACCCCGTTTCTTGTTAAAAGCAAATAATATTTTTATTTTTAACGCTTTCTTGGTTTTTTTTTTTGTATAATAAAATCTCTTAGTTTATTGGTTTAGGTATATTTTTTGTTTCTATTTTGTATAGTTTAAAGTTGATAAACAAATATTTATACATAAGTTTTGTTTATTTTTGAAAACTTTATTGCTTCAAAATAAATTTAATTTCACAAATGGATATTTTTGAACTGCGATATACCAAATTCTTTTTACTGTTGTATCTTTTCTGTTAACAAACAAGAAATGTTTTTAATTTTTTAATTGTTTATACGTTATACCTATTTAAAAAGAAAATCCGTATAAACAGTGTTTAAATTGGAACGTGTGTTGCAAAATGTATTTTTATAGTGGTTCGTATTTTTTTAAATACCTACCTGATATACGAGTATGTACGTAAAATTTATAAACAAACAAAAAAGCCAATCTAAATCAGTTCATTATTGACGTCATAAGTTTTAAAGCATCATACAAACTCTATAGGTGGTTGTCTGTCATGCGGATTTAATTTTTATTCCAAACAATCTAGTGCCAATTCAATCTCTCTTCAATTGAATTTCGTTTACATTTCATTGAAAATGTCATTGCGGACACGCAGCAGATTGAGATTGAGAAAAAAATAAAATAAAAAAAACAAGTACCTACGTCTATAATGTATAAACTTATGCAATTCATCATCGTTATGGAGCCCAACAGATGCAAGTAAAAAACCAGTGTGCGTCGTGCATCTCAAATTGATTCAATTTATGTACAGTTTATTCAAGAAACGCAAAAAAAAAAAGTAAACAAACCATCATGTCCTACATAAATAAATTAAATGCATTCTGTGCACGAATGATGGTTCGTTTCTGTTGAAAGGATTCAGAAATGGAAAAAAAAAATGAAAATACAAATTTATTCTTCAAAATTTAAAAATACTTTGTTGTTGCTATTTTTGTCTGCATATTTCATTGATTGTGGAAATTTTAAAATATATTTAAAAAAAAAGCTCAAAAATACGAAAAAAAATTATACAGACACTCAGTTTTATGCAAAATGCAGATATTTTAAATTCCAAAATTATATGGGGGCTTATAAGAATTTAAATGATCATCAGCTCTAATTTTCAAATACATATCCAGAGATGGGCGATTATAAACATTCATATAACGAAAAAAATTTTCAAATATTCATGTCGGAAGCTGTTTTTTTTTTTTGCTGTCTTTTTTTTTTGGTAAAATCGTAGGTCATAGTGAAAGCATTTGTAATTCAAGAAAAATTAACATTGCAATTCTGTCAGTCCATATTTACTGATACAGGGGGGAAATGAACAAATTATCTCAATCTTGATCTGGCTAAGAACAAGAAGCTAGTTGGCACGGAAATGACACCTCGCCGCACAGTGGTTAAAGTTGTATGGGGGAGTCGGTAAAATCTGAACTTTTAAACAGAATCTTATGATATTTCGTACAGATGAAAATCGCCTTCAAACCAAACTATACTTTTCTAATGGATTTTGGCACACTGAACCCAAATCTGAAGGCCAAAACAACCGTAGTACGGTAAGTTTTTGAGATATGGTAGTACAAACAATTCAAAAACACGTTTTTTTTTTAGTACATTTAACGTCAAATTTCTCTACTTTCTCTACTACTTTATAACAAAGCTAATATTAGGATGTGAATGAAGTGTATTTCGTTTGTCTTAATCATTTTGAATCATTTAAAAATTCGCTTTTGGAGCAAAAATATTGCATAGTGAATCTTATGATTTGTACAAAATACTCTCTTTATTCCAATTAAAGCGTTTTTTAAAGGCGGAATGTAAATTTTCAGTGAATAACTTTGGATTTCTTAAAAAAATCCGAAAACTACTCAATATTTTTTTTTTTTTAATTTAGGTTTTTGATGTTGATAAATTATTAAAAATGGCGTACCAATTTTTTTTTGTAAAAGTCAAAATTTTATATAGAAAAACTAGTTTTTTTTCGAAAAAACGGTTTTAACGGTTTTCAATTTTTTTTCTAAAAATGTATCTTTAGAAGAAATCAAATTGCATACTTTGTCTTGAGGTAAAATTCATCCAAGAAGCTGTTTTAGTAATTTGAAAATCGAATTTTATGCTTTTTTAATTTTTTTTTTTAAACTGCATTTACAAATTTTTAATTATGAAGGCTTAGCATGCATAGAAACTTTATCTATAAGAGCAAGTACGTGCGATCCAATCGTGCAATGTAATTTTTACGAGTTCTAAGCTAACCCTTTAGTATCGCAAGTAATAATAAACGACAAGATCAAATTTACCACAAATAACGGTAGATTTTTTTGCTTCGATTTACCCGGGAAAACGCCAGAATTTTTAATAAAAAGACTAATAAAACAAATATAAAACAACGGCAACGCTGACACTAAATTTTTTTTTCCTTTTTTTAAAAGAAATTCCAAGCTCTAATTTTCTTTCCAAATAAAGTTAATTTAGCGAATATCTTTCAAAAAATTAATTTTCAACCTTTGAAAAAAATCTCAGTACCCACTAAATTTCATGTCATTATTTCTGTTTAGTGACTTTTTGACTATTTGAAAACTAATTTTAGTTAGTTTTTTTTTTTTTTAAGAATTTGTCTGCATGCATGAAAACCATTTCAATTGGCAGGTGAAAAACTCGCATACAATTATTTTTATGTTGCAAGTGGCAACCATACACATGCCAACCACTTGCACCATAATCTCACATCACAATGTTTGCTGCCTTAAAATCTTAACTAAATAGAATGAATGTAGTAATTTATTCCTGTTCTATGCATGTGTTTTTTTTTTTTTTAACCAAACCAAAAAATAAAATCCATCAGAATTTTTCAGTTGTTTTTTTTTTTCTTAGCTAGAAAAAATAATGACAAATTTACTTGACGTCATAAGAAAAATGGAAGTAGGTCGAAATAATTCGGACGTTAAAAATATTTTTTAAATTCTTAAACATTAGGCGACAAATATGAACGGGGTGTAGGTACAGTGGTGGTGGTAAAAATGCGCTTTGATGAAAATTATGACACAGTTGAATTTCTTCACTACACAATGACGCAGCTTAAGAGTTGAAGGTTTCAGAAAGGTTGCATTATATTCATCCATTTTTTTTTTTGGCAAAAATCCAACTTTGGAACATCGACCAAAAATAGATTTTTTAAGCAAATGTGTTTTTTTTTGTCATTTCACGTGAAGTGGGCTCATTCTTTTTTTTTTGTGATTGTGTTTTTAAATAAGGAAGGTGGATATCTATATTTGTGTAAAAATGTACATATATATGGTTTGAGTATGCTGGATAAAGGAAACATTTTTGTCTTCTAAAAATAGGTTCAAATGATGTGAATATACTCTGATGCGAGAAAGTCAACACACAGTCTTCCCCAATTATGTTGCATATAGGTTTTGAGGGTCGTCAATATAGAAGATCTATTTTTAAATAAGCCACTTCTATTTTATTTACACATTCTATCTTTCACACACACACACACACACTCGTTTGATAAATGATGAAGTTCAGGACTCTATGACGCAGAAAATAATAATACAAAAATAAAAGAAAACCACTTGATGGGAAAATAGACGATAAATTGATGAGAGCGATACAAATATGCTCGATGATTGTAGATAAAATGTTCTTCAGACAAAAATTAATCGATAATGTTTTTTTTTACAGACGTGAAATATTTATGTTTTACAGAGGCGGTAAATAGATACAATTTTATTATATATTTGACCGGGTTTGTTATTAAAACAAAAAAAACAAATATAGCTATTGATAGTGAAGCATAATATTGTCTGTGGAAATGTTCTAAGATTCTTTTAATAGAAAAACTAGCGACGAGTAATTAGCGTCATAAGGTACAAGTATACAAATATTAGAGTTATCGCGAGTCATATTGCTTGATAAGATAAATTCGCACCTAGCAGAAGTCAAAATAGGGGCGGAGGGATTAGGTGGAGGTTCGAACATGCAAATTTATATATATAGCACTTTGGCATAACATAGTGCCAACAAAGCGTTGCCAGGTGTCATCAAACTTAATAAAAATAAAAATTAAAAATAAACATGAAATGTAAGCTGTAATGTTGTCAGAAGTCAACAAACTTTACAAACAAATATTTTCAATACTATTTTATCTACATTATATATAAAACTCAAAATAGAAAATCGATACAATAAAAGTTCGTATAACATATTGATGTGGAAAAACCGCCGAAAATGTAGAGCAAGGGCTGCCAGCAGATTTATGGTTTGGCAACCCTATTATTTCATCTACATTTCAGCCGATATGGTTCAAAATTTAAAACATTTTATTTTTTAAAAAATATTATTACCGTTATTTTTTTAAAATATTTCCATTTCCATTTCTCGAGAACGGTTGAATGTATCAACATCAGATAAATTTTATTTTACAAGTAAACAACGTCAAAAGATGTAGAAATGAGTTTACAAAAAAATCCTGTAACGATTTAATAACAAAGTGTTGTAAAATGGTTTTCCATTTAAATCAGTCAAAAGAAGTTATGGTATCGACTTATTTTATACCGATTAGATCTGACAAGAGTTACAAAAAAATCACCTGATTTTTTTTTATGATAAAAAACCAAGTAGGTACTGAAAACTTTTGAAATTTTTGTTTTTTTTTTTTTTTTGGGGTCAAATAGATTAAAATAAAACAATTATATCTCCTCTAGACACATTTTATTCTGCACATAATGCCAATCCTTTTGACTTTTTTTTATCCTTATGATAGAATTTAAGATGTTCCTGCACAGAAATTTCAAGTAATTTTGGACTGTAGTACCCTTATGCCATATATTTTGAAATAAAAATAGTCTAAAAGAGTTTTCTTTCAGTTGCCAGTTAAGTCCAAAAATAAGGTAACGTTTGCAGGCCTAAATTGAAAATTGCTTTGAACTTTTTGATCGAAATTCATTCAGTCATTTGCGAGAAAATCAGAAAAATAGAAAACGGATCTATGGGAGGTACCGTTATTATCCGATAAAAAAATATTTTTTTAGTTCAAATTGAATTTGCTATACAGAAATTTTCTTCTAGCAACAAAATTACGAAAGTTTAAACAAAACTAGAATAACTCTAGGTGTGGTTTTCTGAGCGTGCACTTTTTTTCAAGATTACAAACTTTTTAGTTAAGTTTTTCATTTCTAAAAATTAATATAATGCAGTTCAATTTACTTAACAAATGTTACGTTCTCTCTTTCTGCTAGTTTTATATTTAATTCAAATTCTGAGTATGCAGGTACGTATTGTACCTACCTACTCGAAACTATAGTTTTTTGAATGATTACAAAACTCACAATTCAGATGATAAATGATAACTATAAGCACACATCATTAAAAATGCGTTAGCCTAGAACTAATCGATATACAGCAAATAAAATTGATCAATGTCTATTTTTAAAACAACATTGAAAGCACTCAAATAAATTGATGTTTTTATATGAAAATTTTGTTGAATGCTTTTATACTTGTTTGCGAAGAGTACGTACTTCTCTTTATCACACCTAAAGTGCACTTTGAGCTACCGTTTTCCCATCGTTTATTTTCCATACAACACATAAATTTATTTATTTTATCGTGTATTACTTCACATTTTTTTTTTTTTTTTTGTATTTAATTTTCATATTTCAATAATGACAAGTGACGTATGGGTCTTCACTTGAAGTGACACACACTTCAATGAACTTAGTGTTGAAAAAAAAAATAACTACATAAAATCTGAACGTTTCGGTTATCATAAAGGTTTAATTGAGTACCAAATAGAAATAATGATAAGATCAGTGCAGGTATATATGTTCATATGTACATTTATATTATTTATTGACGCTTAAACTGTATGAGCAATCATTAGGCGGTATTATTAACGATAAGGATATAAATCACATTATTTGGCATAGTTTATAGTCTGGGTAGTAGCGTTGTAATTAGTACTATTATCTTACAAAGGGAGATTGTGTTTATCAATTGCAACTAATATTCTATACAAATGAAGGTCAGCTTTCTGGGCAATGTTATCAATTGAAGTTTGTTCGACTACAAATTGTACATTTCTTACGAATTAAAGCTTTAATGACATACCCACTAACATTAATGGAGAAATGTCAAATTTTAGAACTACTAAATTTGTTTGTGTAGCCTTTTTCATTTTTTTTTAGCATTAAGGCTAGTTTACAGTTCAGCGTGCAAAAATAAAAAACAAAAATTCAAACAAATTTTAGTCTGTTTTGAAAATAATTTGGTACCATATTTTAATGTTTATATTTTAAAATCACCGTAACCAATACATAAATTACCATTTTTTACCATTTGTTTTGATTGGTTACAAAAAAAAAAGTATCTTTGGTGTTATCTGAGGTATGACAAACAAGTTTGCTCTTTTTATATAATAAAAACGTTGTAAAGGAAAGACAGAAAACAGTTTTGTCATTTTTTTTGTTTTTGAACTGTAAATTAGGCTTTAGAAAAAAAAAAACAGTCAATTGATTTTTTCAAAAAATCTTTTCGGCCGCGCACGGTAGTGCTTTTTATGAGTTTCAGCGACAAAATTCATTTCCGTGGCCATTTCTTGATGAAAATTGATGAAATATGGTACACTTTGAGATTTAATTATAAATAATACAAAAAAATTGCCAACTTTTTACTTGCGATTGACTTCAAACTTGGTATGTAGCGTATTTTGGAGACTATTCCCAGACGTTTTTTTAATTTTTTTTTTTTACAAAAAAAAACAGTACCTGTCATATACCGGTTTTACTCCGTATATGGGGCAAGTTGTAAATTGTAACAAAAACAATACAATTAATAGATCTATTATATTAAAAACAGAATAAAGTTAAATGAATAAAAAATTAAGACTTAAAATATTCATGTGAGTCACAGTTAACTTCATGTAAAAATGTATACGTTAACAAATCTATTTTGGAACTACATGTGGGTCCAATTTTTTCTCAATGTTTTGTTCTCAATGAACTTTTACCAGGCAATTTCAGCTTAAATGATTCATACTTTTCAGATAAAAAGGATAAAATCTATTTATTTACCTTCTTTTACCTTTTTGCCAAGTTTTTTCTTTCCTCCCAAAGAAATGATTTCTTCTAGAGAGCACACAAAAATTAAAGGGGTAGGTTTAAAAATGTTACAACTTACCCCGGAAAAGTGTTACATTTTGCCCCAACATGAGAGTTATTACGAAACACAAAATTAAAAAAAAAAAAAAAATTCTCACATATATAACATATACCCAAAATTATAGCCAAAACACAATTGATTGAGAAAAAAAAAAAACATTCAACTCTGTGCTGCCTTAGAGTAAAGTGGTAGACTAAAATTAAAAAGAAAAACAAAAGTTACAATTGCATTTTCTTGCCACCTACCGCAGAACTTCCTTTGCTGACATCCGATCCGCAAGTGAAGTATACACGCAGGAAGCTACGGAAAAAACGAAAATATTCCTCTTTCACACAACTCTTAATTCTTAAAGGAACTCTGTTTTTTAGCTGTTACTTCTTACTCGTTACTTTTAGCCCCGTTCTCCCCTACACGACGATCATACTTTATAAAAAAATATCCTTTTTTTTATTCGCTTTTCGTTATTATTCCCAACTTTCTCGTTAACAAGACTGGACGAATTTCAGCAAATTTTCTTATATACAAAAAGCTTTTTAGCAATTTTTTATAAATATGAATACATAAATGTACCTACGTTCTTATAAAAAATATATTAGTAAAGAATTCCTAAGTTTTTTAAATTATTTTCTCTCATGCAAAGATTTCTGTGTGCTACTTGAATGAAAATGCAATATTATACTTCCAACTTTTCTAATTTGTCTTTATGTCCAAATTAATAAAAAAGAAACATTTTTAATACATAATTCCCCAAACACTTTTGAATTAATAATGAGTAAAAATTTAATTTTCAAATATTTTACTCTAAAATTTAAATTAAAAATGTACACCCATTAGTCATATACCCATCGACAACACACATCCAAGCCCTAACTGACCACATTCATGGCTAACCTCAGACACAAAAGCTCTTTTATTTTGTTTTTGTTCAAGTGTGAAAAAAAAAATAAATAAAACAAAAGGCTATATACAATATAAATAAAGCATCACCGACTAACCGGGATATCTATATCTATTTTTCCGGCCATCATTCACTCGAATGAAAAAAATGTACAAAAAAAACATAAAAAATACTGTCAAACGGAAATAACTACTATGAATAATGAAAAAAAAAATTCTAATCCTTTCTTCATACCCAACCTCACCACACTCCAAATGGTGCATGTTTTGATGATAAAGGATTACCGAATGACCAAAGTCATTTAAATCTTTTCATCTCTTTAGAGGCCATTCACAAATCCTTAAAAGGACGACGAACGTACCGTTATGTGTTACCAATTCCACTACATGTACCTACTCGTACAGAAGATCCCTTACAAAAAAAAAAAAAAACAACGAAAAATAATAACAAAAGTACAAAGATACCGAGATTCAACTTTGACATTTAAAAAGCGCATGTTCCTAAATGCAAACCAATCTTGGAATGAGTATAGTGAATAAGGGATATAAAATAAACCAAAACCCCAAGCCCCTAGTGTTGCACTCTTTGAACACCTCATGGTGCCAACTGGTGGTGTTACAAAATTGCATTAACTCTAGTCCATCTAAGTCGTTCGAGGATGAATGTTGTGGAAACAAACTAAATGCAATTCTTGGTTTCTCCTTCACGAAGGGTGGTTGAATGTTAATTAAACATCCAAAAAAAAAAAAAAAACATTGCTGCTCCATCCTGCGAAGGAGGATAAAGGTGTTCTCTTGTCAACCGTCGTCATGCTGATAATGTTATTTAAAAGCTTAATGTACGATTAAGTTGGAAGTGGTTTGAAATTCTGAAAAAAAAAACATTCACTTTTACTAAACTTAACGTGAATGTGTAGAATAAAATCCATTGAAATTGGATGTCAGCCTTTTGGTTATAAATTATTTGTATTTCTTTTTAAGTTTGAACTCGACTTTGATTGAGTATAACCAACTAATTAAAAAGGTATCTGAGTTTCATTTATTTTTTTTTTTTTATCCATACACGTCAACCTTTAAACAAGAAGATTTAAAATCAAGGACGAATCTGAATTTGGAGAATTTGTATGACTTTTGTCCTTACACTTTCGAAATAGTAAAAGCTAAAAGTTCAAGTGTGACACAGTAAAAAGGAAATGGAAAATGAAAATATAACGAAGAGTATCTGTGTGTATCTATTTCTTACTATTTCACTTGCACTTGCTATACTTTATGTAGGTTTGTTTTTCATTTCATTTAAATGTTGTGGTAAGTTGATTGTTTTTTTTTCGGCATGAGTGATCATTTTAGATTTGCTTCAAATATTTTAATGGACATTATTTGAATAAAGAAATCCAAAGAGAGCGTGAAGAGTAATTAAGTTTTTATTTAAGTTTTTTATTATTTAAAAAAAAAATGAAAAATAGTTACTGGTTATTGTTCAAGGATTTCTAGTCATCTCAGTCTCTATACTTTTAGTATTTTGACCAGATCGGTAACGTAGAGGTCCTCGTTATTCTTCTCTTCGACGCTCCTCTGAAGCACACTGAACCAATATTTTTCTCAAAGAAACCAAGCTGTTTTTCATGCTATAGACATTTTCCTTTTTTCTGCCTATATGACAGGACTAACATGATTAAAGTCCTATCTCCAATTCAGTCAAACCGGGTTCTTACCAGGAAAGTTTTGGAATAGTTTTGACTTCTTTCATATTTTATGTTTTTGAGGGTGCTGAATCCGAATCTGAGGTCTGCCTGTAAATTTTTTTTGACTCAACATTGTCAAAAATGCAAAAAAAGCTATTATGGCTACATAGACAGTTTTGGGCTTAAATTTTGGCAAATGCAGTTTTTCTGAACACACAGGTGCATAGTTATAACCAAAAACTAATCCTTCAGGGTAAAATTTTCCAAAACTGCAAAATTTTGGCAAATAACTCGAATTCACATGCCCAAAACTACCCCAAAACTTCCCCCCTTTGGAATTTTTTTGATCACAATTAGATCGTATTAATACTACTTTTATGCCTTCTAAACCTGAAAAAAAACAGAGGTAGACGAATGTGGCTCTTCTTTTGATCTGTGAACTGATGTCGTTGTGTGCTGTGTAATAGTGGATCGCAGGTAAACAAAGTCCCTTGACTACTTCAAGGTTATGACCGTCGATCATGAGGTTTATCCAATTCGATGGTGTTGAGCCTCCCTTTTCGATGACAGTAAATACTTTTTTTTCGTGTAATAGTCAAATCTGTCGTATCCGTTTCAATACTAACAAATGTTCCACTGAAAGCTCGCTACGTTCTTCGTATGATACTATTGTCATCAGCATTAAAAAGGAATTAATTTTAGACTTTGGAGAAAATATGCCTCTGGTGTTGACTTCTGAGATTTGTACGATTGCAACTCTTTCGTTGGTAATGTTCCGACAGACTTTGTCGATGCAGCGAGATTCTGAAAAGAATTGTAAAAGTACAGTAGCGAGCAAAAAACATTCAAACGAAATGGAATGTTCCTGACTTAAGCAGAACTAAGCTATTTTAGGTGGGAATGTCTTGAAATTTTGCACACAGTTGTGAAATTGATCTTATTTCTTTAAACTAGGTCAACTTTTACCGAAACCTACTCCATTAAATTAATAATATTAAAATTGATCAAAAAGGTATGTTTGAACGGGATAAAAAAAATGCAAACACATTAAAAACTCTAAAAATTAACAGATAGAAACTCTTTACTAGCAATAACGGCACTTCACCTATTAACTTAAGAGTCAATCAAAGACAATAATTATTTTGGTCCGATTCTGTCCTTATTTGTTCCATCAGCTTAATAATTTCAAAGCTTTAGCTTAATAATCTCTCAGAATAGAGGCTCCTATTAATTTTCTACACGAGGTTGCACTGGCCATACTGAACATGAAGATTTTCCTATTCTAAGAAGTTTCTTACCAGCTGTCTGGTGTGTTCTGGCTCATGATCGTGCTGGTATAAGCTGTTTTCAGGAATCCGAAATATGGAAGCATACGATTCACAGAATTTCCCTATACAAATGCAATCACTCGGGTGCTTACTTAGCATAACTTATCCACTTTTTGACGGTAGATTGAACCATTAAAAAGCCTCAATATTAATCTGATTCCATCAATATTTGAAATTGCTTGCTTCACACTCTAATCGATCCTCCCTCATGTTTAACTGATTGAGAAGGTTGAACTTTGTGATGTTTTTCATATAGCGAATGTCGCCTGGTAAGGAATTTGGGGCAGGAAAGAAACTGCTTCTATTAAAACATGTTTCACAGAAAATTTTGTTTCAGTTTGCTATGAATTTCTGTTTTAAAATTCAAAGTCAAAAACCTGCTCTGTTACTTGACCAAAGCACCAATCGATCCAATTTTAAGGGGCTTTCTTGTTTCTCTTAAAATGGCGCGAAGTCTATAATACCCAATTTTTTTTTTTGGTCTTTATTGCAATAAAGTTTATTTTACAGCTACAATTTAACTATAAGAGCAGGTATACCTAACACATGTGGCACAATGTTTATTTTTTATCTTTAATTCGTAAATAAAAACTGCATATTTACTTTCTTTCTGTACAAAACATCATAGAAACCAAATTCAAGCATTTAAATTTTTTCTCTTATCTCAGAAGATAAGCTCTTTAAAAAAAATAAAATAAAGAAAACCGACCCAAACCAAAAACTCTCCCTTTTATCTGCTATCAAACAGAAAGACAATCCAAAAAAATTGTTTTTTTTTTTTTTAAACAAAAATTTTGAACTCCCATTATTATGTTAAATATAAGTACATCATCCTTAATAACACAAACATAAAAAGCATCAAATAAACCTTAAACAAAGTCTAAGTTCAACCCTCATATTCAAGTGCATAGCTATACGTCATTACGCCATCAATCCATCATCCAGGATTAGAATAGCTTCTGATTAATTAACTTTGAGATAACTGCCTGGCGCCCAGACCCTTTCATCCTGGGTATTTTGTTACGACATCATTTTTTTTTCTTTTGCTTTTCATCTTCCTCTTGTGTTCTGCGTTTCAATGTTAGAGTGCTTTGGAGCATAAAACTTGCTCTCATCGTCCAAGTGCCAAGATTTTCGTTGACGTCATAAATAAAAGCAAATGCCAGTGAAAATAACCACAGAAAAAAAAACACACAAACAAAAATCATCTTCAAATTCTAATTTAGGCTGAAAGAATTCTTCTTCTCACACATAAAAGAAAAGAAAAAAAAATTGGTATCCCCCTCAGATCTGACGTCATTATGTTTTAATATTTTTCATCTTAAGCAAGGTTATGACGTACGAAACATTCTAGACTCTAGAGAAATGTTTTAATTTAGTGAGAGAGGCAGAAATCATCCCCCACACAGTTTGGAGAAAGTGAGTGTATACAATATTTGCTCTTTAAAGCTTTGGATTTTCTATAAGAGTTGCCAACAATTGGTTTACATCAGAAATTGTTACAATAAAAAAAAATTGGTGACACTTGTTGATTAAAATAAAATATGTATAAAATAAATAAAAATCGGTTAATTTTAAAAGTTTTTCATGTGTTTGCATTTTTTTTTCCTCCCGTTCAAACTTCACTTTTGGAACAATGATATAAACAAGTTTTTGGAGTAGGTTGCAGTAAAAATTGATTTGGTTTACAGAAATACGATCAATTTCACAAATGTGTGCAAAAAGCTATTACCACCGAAAATAGCTTAGTTCTTTTTTTAGACAGGACCATACTATTTCGTTTGTATTTTTTTGCTCATACTTAATCACAGTTTAGATCTCTTTGGAAATAGCATTGATATCTTTAAAAAAACAAAAATAGTTTAGTTGGTATTTAAAAGGGAAATTATTAAAAAAAGTACTCATACGCCACAGTGTACCTACTCTTTTTACTCGTTAAGCTATGTTTGCGGTACAATGTAATGTGGTATGTTTGTACCGGAATTTTTTGTTTTACAAACTAAACTTTACAATGCAGTTAATAATACCTTGAGCTATGCTACGATATCTATATTAACGGCAGGAGATTTAGCAATACCGAGAATATACTTCCTTTTTCTTGAGGTTTAATATATATTTGCATTTTGCTTGTGCATAGTGCAAGTATTTGTAAACATTAAGTAAACATCTAATATAAAAGGAGTAAAACATTTTATCCATTTGTTTTCAACAAGAAAACTGAAAAGGGCCGATATGAAGTATGAAGTATACTTTCAGTGGCAAAATAGAAAACGAGAATGACATTTTCAGCCCAACAACTTTATCTTGAAGTAAAATAATCTTAAGAATATAAATAGTTGGCAAAAAAATAAGTTCTTGGGATAAGACATAGAAATATATTTTCATAGAAGATAAGGAGCAATATTGAAAAATGACCGAAATGGCATATTTATACTTTGAGGGGTACCATAATCTGAGGAAATTTTATATTTGTTGAAGTTTAATCGGTAAATAATAATTTGAATTTGCAATATTTTTAAGGGGCCTTGTAATTTTTCGATAATAATATTACATTTTTTCATTTTTTTTTTTGGAAACAAAAGTCATTTTAACCCACGAAAATTGTTGATGGAAATCGAACAAATCGCGAAATGTTTTTTCACAAATGACCAAACCCCAAATTCGTGGTTTGGTTTGATTTGCTGTGGCGCAATTGCCCGGTGTGCCCGCAGAATTCTTAGTATGTCAATTTCATTTCCATCAATTTTTGTATGCTATTAGATCTGTAGGTACTTGTTGATTCTCATGATTTCGAGTGACATATTATAGTTTTAACCGAAGACAAATATTTTAATGTGATTTTCTGTTGGAAAGAAATTTCAATCAAGAAGAAGTTTGCATACACACAACCTCGCACCCACCCAAAATCCAATAGTAAGCCCAAGCAGGAAATCAGCATGGCCTCCAAACATATGTATCTCACTTTTTGCATATTCGAGATCTAACCACTCAATCGAAAAACATTTCAAACGAAAAAAAAAATATCTTTAAACTCGATTTGTGGCTAAACTATTCTTCTTAGACCCTCCAATAATTTAATTGCTGTCCTAGCATTCTTTTGAAAGTTTTTCTTTCTCTTGAATTCTTTCGTATTCATTGCCATTGAATTTATCTGCAATAAGCACTCAAAGCATGATTTTTCGAAAACAACAAGTAAACCATCTCGAAACTAATTTATTGGTATCTAAAGAGGTCAAATAATATGTGCTTTCGTGGTGGCTTCGTTCATTAACGAACTGATTTTGTTCATGAAATTACAAAATTACAAAAATGGATAGTTTTTATACATTCATGACACTTTTCTCATAGTATGTAACTATAACATTTAATTTTTTTAATCCAAAACAATAACTTAACATGAAACCCAAAAATTATGTTGGCAACCCAATTCTGAAAAAGCTCTAAAAAAAAATCTGTAAACATTAATATCTCTCCCCTTAAAATTGTTCTCTCTTTCGCTCTTACTCTCTCTCTCTCTCGTATAATATGAATCAACCCTCAACATTTTTCAGGTGAAACACGGGGAATGCCATCTTAAATAAATCAACCCTGGCTGGCAGGCAGCAAGCAGCCTGCTGTTGGTTAGTGTCGCTCAAAATCAAACAAATTTCAGTTCCCTAGCAGCTTTCGGTTCGTTTGCAAGATATAACAAAACGCCTCCGTATTTTTCCAAGAAAAAAAAAAAAAAAAAAAATTGTGGATAGTTTTCTGTTTGTGTCCTTTTTCTCTATGCTACCCTTGAGTTTTAAATGCAATTTTTAAGTATTTTCTCAAACTATTCCAAATAATTGAGTTTTGGATAAAATTAAATCAATTTAGTATTTCTAAGAAGAAAACAAAAAAAAAATTAATGTAAAAAAAAAACCTGAAATAAGTTCGCCTAGGGGTTGGATAAAGTGTTCCCTTATTTTTCCTAGGCAACCATACAGTGTCATCCTCATCATTAATAAAAAAAAAAATGTGTATTTGTTTAATGTAATTTGAAAATAGCACCCACACTCCTTCCAATATAATTATTATGCCACCCATTGCTTAGAAATCATCATCCGTATGGAGGGTCGTATAATTCCAACCCCCTTACAATATTCATTGTGATTGTGTAAGCATTGAATAGCGCGTCAAGCTAAAAAAAAAGTATAATTGGCAACAATTGCAAAAAAGAAATAAAAATAATTTAATGCAAATCGAGACAAGTTAATTTGTTGAAATAAAAAAAAGGAAAAAATAAAAGAAGTGAAAAGAAACAAGTTAAAAAAAAAAGGCTGGCAAAACAATTACGTATACGCCTACGAACCACAAATACACACCCAACAACAAACTGTATGTTGGGCTAGGGATACAAACATATGGGGTACCATTTGTCTACTACTCTTCAGTTATCCAACGGTGTTATCATCTTCGTTGCAGACAACTCTTTTTAAAGTGCTTGTGTTTGTGTACAACAATATCCTCAATGATTTCGAAATCCCAATAAATACAAAAAAAAAAAAAAATATTCAAAAAGAGTTGCAAAAAAAAGAAGGAATTGGAAAATACCTTTTGTCAGTCGTGCAAAATTGTAAAGCGGATTGTCCTGAAGCTGTAAGTACGAGTACATACAAACAATATATCACAAGTGCTTTATATTTTGCTCCCAGGTTCAAAAATACTATCTACATATATGTAGGTGTACGAAAAAGACAGGATATACATACAAACAGGGTGATTTTAGTTAAACCAAACAGTTTAGGCTTTGATGTTGAAGAAAATTAGTTTTGTTTTTTGGTTGATAAGATTTTAAAAACTAAAAGAAGAACATTTCGATTTTTTTTTTAATTTTTATATACAAGGTGTCCCGTAATTAGTAAAGGAACATTTAAGGGGTGATTCTGAGATATATTCTGAGAAAAAAATTGTTCACTTATCCATGATTTAAGAAAACCCTTAATTTGATATACCTTAGTCCATGTTGACGATAATTACTAATTAATAAATAATTAATAATGCTATCTCTTATAACTGTGTTTGCTAAATAAAGGTGTTTTTTTTTTTTGGTTGCTCAGATATAAATTTTCAAATGTGTTTCATTTTCCTGCCGGTGCATTTTTTTTGAATTTGAAGTCTCTGCAAAATGCGTTATAAGCATAACGTACCTATTTTGTTTTATCCCACGAGACTAATACACTTGCTTAAAATCAAAATTAAGTCTAAGCGTTTCAGAGGAACGAAAACTGAAAACAAAACTGTCATACAAATTTTAATTTAGTTAGCAAACTTACCACCATTACTGAAAAAGTTAAAAAACAAAACACAGCACCACCTAAAATCTATTCTGTAATTTATTTTTTAATTAAGTTGCTCGTGCAAATAGTTTTTGGAAATATAATTTTCAAACTCCAAGTTAAAAAAAAAAAAACTTAAAATTTCGAAAAAAACATTGTGCATTTTTTCTCAAACTGATAATCCTAAAAATGCACTATTTTTGGTTTTAAATGCATTCACCTATTTTTAATGCTTAAAAATGCTTTAATATTTTTCGTTTTTTTTTTTAACTAAAAATAATAATATTGCTTTTAAACTAATTTTTGTTTTAGGGCAAGTATTGGTTTCGTGTCAAAAAAAAATTGAGGTTTTAATTAAAACCAACATTACGATGATGAAGAAGTCCAAAAAAGTATTTTTCGTCATGCCGTCCGTTGGTCTGTGTGTCTGAACGTCTGTGCGTCCATCTGTACACATTTCCACTGTCCCAACGCGTGGACGGATTTTCTTCAAATTTGGTACAAATTATTTTATTTTATTTTGTAAGTTGTTTTATTTTTTAAATTCTCATCTAGAACGACTACCTTCCATAAAACATTTTTGAGTTATTCGAGTTTTCTCGAAAATGGCTCTAACGATTTTGATTAAACTTTTTATATGATTTCTTCTATAAAGATACATTTTTAAATATTTTTTGGAAAAATCGTTGGTGCCATTTTTTTTTTGAAACTATTTTTTTACTAAAAAAATTTCAAATGATTTTTCAAAAAAAAGTTGATATGCCATTTTTAATATATTATTGATCAAAATCTAAAAACTAAATTTTCATGGACCCATAATCGAAAAATAATTTTTCAAAAAAAAAAAAAAAACCAAAAGCTAAAATTTGCAATATAAGGTAATACATAATAGCCTTGGACTACATGAGCAAGTTCGTGACAACCAAGATAAAATGGGCCCCTAGTTAGAAATCCTAGAATCTTACAGAATTAGAAGGTTTTGGGAACGCAAATCTTAAGATTATTTGCCATTACCGACATATACAAAATGTTAGCAACTTCAAGCTATTATTTATTTTATAACTCATGAAAAATGCATGAAAGTTTTTTCGGTATTAAAAGTTATATAAAAATGCAGTACAAGGACAAAATAGTCTCCTTAGCACTCAGGTAAAATAGCATATATACTTAAACTCAAATTTCTAGTTTCTTTAAAGGGAAATTATTGGAAAATATAAACGGTTTACTGAAAGGCAGTCCTGAAAAAGGAATCATTATCAAAAGGTCTAAATTTCGTGCCAAAACGGAAATGGGCAGAAGAAAGATTTCAAAACATTTTAAGTTTCGCAAACCACCCTACCAAACAAAAATAAAATTTTAAATAAATTACAGAAGGGTCTGTAGCAATTAAGGACCACCCATTCCAAAAAAAAATGAAAAAAAAAGAACTCGTCCATCAGGATTCGGAAACTTTTTTTACCAGGTGGCTGACTAAAAACACACTAGTATCCATTTTACAACTGTCAAAATTTTATTTAACAATGATTATTGTGAATAGTAAACATACTGCGTTTTTTTTATAATCTCAAAGTTATTGAGAAACAACAAATAAATTTACTTTTACGTGGAAATATTTTACTATCCTGATATTGGTTCTGCTACTGTAAATCACTCTCCAAATGATATTTTGACTGGAATCATTTATTGCAAATCAAACCATGTCTTTGTAGTCAATCCAGCTTACAGCATCCCAAATCTTGTTAATTAACAGAACTGTTGACAAAGGCGACAAAACACAAGTAGTTGCAATTTTGAGAAATTTTTTAATACCAATGTGAAATTTTTAAAGTGCGTCATCGTGCAGAAGATTGTTAAAGTAATACAAAAAAACCTCGACATTACTATCAGAGATTTTATCAAGGCGGCATTTTACGATTTTGTTCCCAATAGTGTAGATTAAATCATTTAAAGGTTTCTAATCTTTGCGTGATAGATAAGTATTGACTACCTCAAAATTATTTCAACGTATTTTAAAGAGGTTTTTTATGTTATGGTTTTTCATATAATTTGCATATTCTTTTTTTCTTGATTTTTATTATTTCCCTTTTTTCGTTGAAAATTATATTGATTCACCCTGTTGTCAGTGTTTGCTTTAAAGAACATTTTACACTCGGAAAGTGTATTGGATGTGGGCGAAGGATGTATCTATTGATAAAGTGGGTACATAGAAGTTTCATCTACATAATTGAGTTAGTGGTCAGGGGGACAATATTGAAGATCTTTTTTTTTTGTTGTTGTTTTTCTTTTTTTTATCGATAGGGGTCTATTACCTACCTTATTTTTTATTTGTGGGTCAAGTAGAAAATCAGTTTGTCTGTATATTCAAAGCAAGGTGAATTATTATTATTCTTTAAGAAAATGATGGACTTGGATATGTTGAGTCACAATTTGCAAATGCCATACTGTCTATCGAAAAAAAGAAACTGGCAAGCAAGTGGGTTAAGTACAAATTGTTAAAAAAGTGTGACTCAGTTAGTGGTTATACTTTAGCTGAAACCGAAACGCAAACACGCAAATACACAAAGTCTATGTAGAAAATTGTTTTTTTTTTTTCTTTTTTTTTTTGCCAGCAAGTAGTTTAAATTAAGAGGTGAATTTAAAATAATTTATTTTGTCATCCGAAAAAAACCTATAGAATCAAAGAAAAGAGTTTGACCGATTTAATTTTTTTTATTCAAAGTTGATATACATAAGCTTATCGTAGGCAATATGTATAGATATTCAAGATATTTATAAGAATTCTATCTGAATCTTACAAACAAACAAAAAATGCTTTAGTCATCCTAAATATTAAAACAAAAAAATTGAATTGCAATCTTATCTTGTAGTTTTTTTGAATTTGTCATCCGCCATTCCATTTGTTTGTGATTCAAACTTAAACACGAAATACATCCCTTCGTATTCAATATTAAGATTAATCTAGAATTTTAATATATTACCAGTTTGATAAAAAATCGATTAACCTCAAATGGTATGAATACCATATTCAATTCATGCTTAGGTAAAAAAAAAAAATTGTGAGAAAGCAATTTTGTTGTTGTTATTTCTTTTAATCAATCAAAAATAATTGATATCTTTTTTGACAAGTAGTGCTATGTTTTTGTTAAATTTAAAAATTTAGATGAGAAGCTTTAACGTCCACAGCAACTTTGACCTTAAGATCAAGTACGTGCAACCCAGTCGTGCATTTTATTTATATTTATTTTTTTGGGATTTTGTCCAATGGTGATTTTTTTTTTTTTGGGTATTGCGTACGACTCCCGTAATTTAATGATCTACAAGTCTCGCCTTGACAAATTTTATATAAATTGAATAACAAATTAGTTATTAGCAGAAAAGCACTTTTTTGCATCTTTAATTCAAAATGCCGAATCGAGCTTGCCGGACACCCCCTTGAGGTCGAAAAAATGCAGTTTTTCATAAGGGCCTTTACAAAAAACAAATGCATAAAATTTGTTCAAAATGATCGTACGGTAGGCATCGATTTTCTCCCCCAATTACTGGACTAAGTGAACTTAAGTCCAATTTTTGTTTTCAGTATTATTGGTATATTGGTACCCAAGCAAAAAAAAAACCATTGAGAATTTAAAAAAAAAGATCTAAGGTGAAATTAAAAAAAAAAATCTAAAATTATTCAAAATTAAGTTTAAAAATTAATTTTTAAATTTCAAAAAAAAGGGTTAAAAACGAAAATTCAAAATATTTTTGTTAAGCAATAGTCCCACACTAATTGGTGTCGAGTACTGCCAAATTTCCACCTCCTGTCAACAAAAAGAAAAATAGTTTTGTTTAAGATTTATATGAAATAAAAACTAAACAACTTTAATAAATTCAATATTATTCCAATAAAATAACATAAAAATATAAAAATAATAACTTTAAATTTCTTTTTGGAAGAAAGTTTAAAATTTGTTTATTTCGATCAAATAATTTCATTTTTCATGTTTATCTATAAATCAAAAAAATCTAAGAACGCACTTTGGTTGGGTAATAAAATTATTTTAAACGTTTTTTTGTTATAGGCCGTTTATGAACGAATTAAAAATATTGTATATACATATTTCCATACATTAATAGTTTATTTTACTAACGTAAAAGGCTTTTGGTTTTAAGATTTAAAGCAAATTTAACTAAAACAGCAAGAACATGGAACCCCATTGTTGCTTAACATGCAATTTAGAATCGTTAAATACATTTTTCGCCTGCAACAACATTATTTAACCACTTTCCCTAGTTGTTTTATTTGGAAAAAAAAATTATGAATATATTTGAAGAATATACTATCATGTGATGATAGCAATTTAATTCTTTTCTAAAATACATGGTAGTAAGTTGTATGAAACTAAATTCAAATAAATTCTATTGAAACACTTGAAATAAGCTTTGGCACTCAATACACATTTTGAAGCTACAGTGGAAAAAGTATTCTCACATAAGGTTATCCTTAACCAATATTAGATTGTGAATTTTTTTACATACACATCAAAAATTATACGTTGGAAAATAATCGAAAATACTTTTTTATATATTTTTGATACCTACGATACGTAATCAAGTTGAAGTACTTAATATTAAATGTTTAACCATAACCATAACCCCTTAACCATAACCATCACATGAACCTGCGTAACATATCATGAATAAATTTATTTCATATCATTCCTCTGGAAATTCCAAAATCAATTTGTAATAATTTAGCTTGTGGCATTGCAATATCCTGACTTCAATATATATATTTTTTATTTTTTGTTACGAATAAGTTGTGCAAAGGAGTGATATGAATAAAAGTTCCAGCACGATTTGCTTCATATGCGTACAAAAAATAAAATTAAATAAAATTAAATATTTAAATATTTCGAAAAAAAACAGATATATTTGCATATATCCCTGTTAAATGTACAGGAATAAATATATATTTCATAAAGGTACCAACGTATGTATTAAAAATACACTTAATTCATAAAATTATTTTCCTTTGACCAAATAACTGGTTCATTTTGTGGAAGAAAAAAATTTACATTGTTCTGGCTAAGTGGCGTTGTGTTAACTTTGCTGTATGTGGTTTCGAAATTATGAACAATGTGTGGTAGGGGCCATAAATTCATTGCAATTTATGTAATTGTATCTTTTTTTTTTTTGATATTATTTTATCGAAAATTCATGATGAATATATTAATAAGAAAAACAAATAAACAGAATGCTGGGTAAATAAATAAGTTTAATTGATAACGTATAAGAAAATAAAGTATGAATTTATTTTAATCTTTAAAGGCAATATTATCAAGTATATAGAAAAACCGTTCAAGGTAATTTGCAAATCCCTTCGTGTGTAAATTGATCGACAATATTTTGAAAATTAAAACTCGAGTTAAAACAAACGTGACAAAAAAAAATAAAATATTCTTTTTTGAAAAAGAATTTTTAAATTTTAACATTTTAGTTTTTAACTGATTTCGTTTAAAAAAAAATTGTGTGTTTTAAGCATTATTTTTGTTTTTAACACTCCATGCAGAGTCAAAATGTAAAAACTAGATACTTAAATATTGTTCAGTTTGTAAAAAAAATCCAAAAATAGTACATAATATTATTTGAAAAGAAATTCACTAACTTTTTTTTCAAAATTAGAAAGCACTATTTTTATTTAAACAAAAGACTTTAATAGTGGTAAGTTTTGAAAAACTGGAAACAAATGGTTCCTAGTTAGTTTGAAAAAAAAAATCAAAATACACAGAAAAATCATTTTTTTTTTTTCAAAACAAACATTATTAATTTTGGGTTTTTCCCAAAAAAAAAAACTATAAACAATTTAAGCATCTAGTTTTAAGATTTTGACTTAAAATTAGTAGATGCATTGAATATTATAAACAAAAATATTGCTTAATGACACATATTTTTGAAAAAAATTAGATTTAAATGAAATATATACAATTTTTACTTGCGATATATGTAGGTACCATATATCAAGTTATGCATTCTTACAGAAAAAAAAGTTGAGATAACAATAAAACATGATATTACGATGATAGAGAATGAGAAAAAAGTGGGTCCGACAATTCTTTCTGTCTGTCTGTCCGTCTGTTTGTATGTATCAGAGACCACAGCCTAAACAGATGGGTCGATTTACTTTAAACTTGGTATGTGGCGTTTTTGGAGACTATCTCCAGACTTTTTTTTTAATTTTTTTAGAAAAACTCGTTTTTCTCAAAAATAGTTCCTATGATTTTAATTCAAAAAAATCATGGTATTTTCTTTAAATAAAGTCGTTCTTTAAATGTAAACCGTTTTTTTTTTTAAACCGGTATAAACGGAACCTGTCATTAAACCGTTTTCTTTATTTCTGATTATCTCCTTCATGAGTCAATCAATTTTAACCATTTTTTTTTACATAAGTTAAGTTGCCTTAATAATGTTTAGTAAAAACAATTCTAAAACTATTTCATTGAATTTAAAAAAAAATTGAAATTTTTTTTTGAAAAATCATTTGTTTCGAAAACTGCTGGTTAAAAAAAAAACGGATCTAACGATTTTGATTTTGAAAATGTATCATTATAGAAGAAATCAAATTGCATCCTTCGTTTTAAAGCTAATTTTTACCAATGTGTCGTTCGGCACTCGAAAAATAGGATTTAAAATCGGCTTAACATCGTAAACAACTCACCAAAAAATCAGAACTGCCGGATTACGAAACGACAAGGTTACTGGACTATAGGGTCAAAATTATTTTAATGTTTTTTTGTTTAATCAGATCTTACTTCAATGCTATACAACTAAAGATTTAATTTTGGGAAAAAGTTCTTTCTTAATATTATTGCACTACAAATAGATTATTTTATGTTTGAATATTATAAACCTACATTTTAAATCTCATTTGTTTCATAACCAATTAAACTGAGATAAAATAATAGAGAATTCTGAGAATGCTGAAGGGGCTGCACCTATAATGTACAACACTGTTTCCCCTTTAAATATTAATATGAAATGTGTTGATCTATAATTTAAATTTAAACTCAAATTCAATATTAAATTTCAAGAGCTCATTAAAAAATTATACCGAAACCTTAACTATTCAAGGTAAGCTTATTGAAATTGTTTTCTTTGGATGGATTTTAACTTTTACTGCTAGCTGTTACACATGAAGATATTATTCCCAATAGAAATATTCTTTAAGGTGTTTCTAATTAGATGACATAATCAGTAATAAAGTCAGGATGGTGCGGTGGTGTGTATCGAATTTCACTACGCACACACGCGATTACCTTTCAATTGACTTTCTTAACATGCTTTACCTTGAACACAAAATTTAATCTCCAATACGTATAATGTTTGTGAAGTAAACTTGAACTACTATATCCTTGAGGATTCCACACGAATGACAAGGTAAATCCATTATAAATTAATTAAATATATGAAACAACACAAAAACAAAGCGGGAAGGAAGTTTAAATCATTTAAATCAAAACACCTTCACAAAGAGATTGTATTACCTAAAAGCTGCGGTTAAGAATTATACTCTAGAGACTGTGGATTCTCTTAAAATTCCACAGTTATTACATATTTTATGTTGCTTCAACATTTTTTATGCACACAAAATAAAAACAACCTTGACCTAGATGTTAAACGATATAAAAGCAAAGCATGCTGTGTTTTACTGCGTTTGATGTCATTTTACTGTCATTTTGATGTAGTTTTTTTTTTGTGTAGCTTTGCAATGGATATATAAATGTGACATGCACTTAGTTTTACTCGTTTTCTGCATCTTCGTTGATAAAAAACAAATAGAAAGTGTCATACCAAAAGAAATTTCTCAGCTGGCAGATTGTGGTTAGTGAAACGGACTGGTATTGCAGTCAAAATATATTAATTCGTGTGTTGCTTGGATAAAATTATAAAGATTGCTGACAATACTAATCTGAGTTATGGTTAATGTATTTTTTTCCTTAAACATGACCGTTTTTAAATAGTGTTTCGGTTATTTGTTTTTACAGTTTTTAAGACTTTTTACAAGAAATGGTTGCTGAAAAGAAAGAAAAAACTGCTAACTTAATTTGATAACTTAGGTTGTTGTCATTGAGCGATCATACCGAAAAATGTAAAAAAAAAAAAAATATAAAGTGGCTTTTATCATAGAATGGGGTTTGGTTACGTTTGCCCGCCGAAAAATATCCCGTGTAACGAAATCCCGTCAATCAGAATCCCGTGTAACAAATCCCCCAAAATACTACGTTTTCACTCGATTTCATGAGAATCAATTGGGACGAAGTTTTTCTACTATTTTGTTTTTTGAAGACATAGCTGGATTGGAACTCTGATTTAAGTGGCTTGAATCGATGAGAATCAGTTGGAACGAAGCAATTTTTAAATTTTTTTTGTATGAACAAGAATTTTCTTTAGGTTCGTTTAAGATTTTGTCGAAGGTCGGCCTTCTGTCTCTATAAAGCTGTTGCGTTTTCTTCTTTATGATTTTATGATTATATTCGTGTTCGGGTGCTTTTAACAGTAAATTGTATTTTTACTTTTATCAATCACTCACGGATTCTGTAACGCTATGGCGTTTTTTTTTAGGTTTGTTTTGAAAATCTTCAGCGAATAACAGAATAGTTGACAAAATTCGAACGATTTTTACAACTATTCTGCAATTCCCTGACAATTTTCGAAGCTATCCTTTTATTGCCTAGCTAATAACAGAATAGGTAAAAAATCGCGCGGTTTGTCTCAAGTATACTCATCGGCGGAGGGCCCTAAACCTGTGGGCTGAATTATTAATATTTTTTTGAAAAAATAACTCTACTTTAAAAGTTCTTACTTACAAACTGCAAAAATAAACAAGAATGTTCAAATACCTAAACAAGAATTTCTATCACCCAAAAAGCACAACAAGAATATAATATTTGGATCTGTCAAAACGAAAATTTAATTTTTTTTTTCCGAAAAATTAGAAAAAAACCTTTTATATTATAAAGTTATTCCTCATTTGAAGCAGTTTGTGTCTTTACTTCCAAAAATAGTATAAAAACTTAAAAAAAGTGGTTGGTGAACTTAAAATTAAAGTGATCGGAAAATAATGATCCGATGTTATTTTGGTTTTTAGAATAACACAAATTCCAGATCTCAAAGTCTTAAAAAGTTTTCAGTATTAAATAACACCAAGACCAATATATTGGTGAAGAAGAAATATCACCGGGCACCGATATCTTTATTGATTCCTAAAGTATTTGAGAGAAAAAAGTATTTGTCATCAATTTTAAGTATTTTCTTGCAGTTTTTTTTTCTGCTCTAAAAAAATCTTTTAATATGATTTTCTTATATATCCTACTAATGATTAATAATAGTATTAAAATACAAATTTCGAAGTTTTTGTGATTAAAAAATTTGGTTGTTGATTTTTTGTTTTGATAAAATTAGCCCGAAGTCGATATCAATATCAAGAAATTTTAGACCAGTCTGTTAGATTTTTTTTTTCAAATTCGAGTAGTAAAAAACTTGAATATTAAATTTTCTAGGACACACCTAATGGTCTTAAGAATAGATACTTTTGCTTTCAATATACTCGTAGCTTAAGTTTTTTTTTTGTCAACGAAAACACAAAACAATTTTCAAATTAACAAATACTTCACTACAAAACTAGGAACTGATTTTTTTTTTTAATTTTCCATGGTAAACAATAATAACAAAAAAAATCAATTTCCCAGTCAACAATATTATGAAGCCAAAGAAATCAAAAAAGCATGCTGTCATATGAGGATAATCCTGTCACCTTGAAACCACAATTCCCACATTTCTACAATTCCAACTATTCAGTGTCATATATGCTAAAACAAATGATCAAAGTACAAAAAAAATAACACAACGATAGCTTTAAGTAAAGAAGTCCCTGAAAGAATCACACTGCACTAATTACCCTCTTCACATACGAAATATAAAGCAACCACGCGAAATACCTCCACGGAGCTTGATATTAAAAACAAAAAAAACATCACCTGTTAGCAGGGTAGTAGAATTTAAAAGCAAACAAAAAAAAAAAAAAACAGAAACGAAACCAATGAGGGGATGAAAAGTTCATTCATTCTCAATCTCCTGAATGTAGTACTACTATCAGTGCCATAATTATTCGGACAATGCAATTTCCATTCAATGTCATTGTGAAAGCTGCATTTTAAGCAGAATTTTATTAGTTTGGGGGAAATTATTTTTTTTGTGGTTCAAAAAAAAAATTGTCAAGGTCGTTGAAGAAAAATCATTGATTTTTTTTCTTCAAATTGTGAAATTCACTTCATTTAATTATAAGAAGTGATTGAAATAGAAAAAAATATATTTTTAATCAGTTTGGAAACAAAAAATTCAATGCCAATTACTTCTCGTAACTTAAATGCTTGCAGTCTTGAAACAAAAAAAAAATTTGTTAATTGAGTGGAAATTTAATAAAATTCATTGATAAAATTTATTTATTTAATGTTTACATCTTTATTTCCATTCATCGTACTTTTTTTTTGTTTATTCATTTCATTCTATTGAATTCAAATTCTTTTTTTGAACTTTCGTTGGTTTTTTTTACTCACAATTAACTTTAATGTTCTGTGGGAGTCTTTTGAAATGAATAGAAATTTAGCAATCATTTGAGATTTGAGGTTAGCTGTAATGAATTCTTAAAATAGTTTTGCCTTGGGTATTCAAGAAAAGATTGTCTTGGTCAAAAACTATTCTAACATAAAGTTTCAAAAGAATTCTGCATGGGTAGTTTTCTAACATGCAAATTACAGTTTTTTTATTTAAAATTTTTACCGAATAAAGCCTAGTAGGTACTCAGTTAAAATTAAATTTCAATATACAATCGCCAGCGTGTTTTTTTTTGCATTCCCTTCCACGTAACAAAAACTTCGAACAACAAAAAATAATATAAACAAAGCAGCCAATATCTAGTATAAATTTAAATTGTATGAAATCCCCGTTAGAAAATTTATTTTAAAATGATCTTTCTATTCCGAGACAATTTTTTGATACGTTTTTCTTTGACTCCCTCTCACATTGAACTTATTTTTAATTCAAAGATTTGTCAACATTGATTCAATGCCTTTCAACTTTAAGCCAAATCATATTGCATTTTTCTATTTTAAGTTGTTTTTTCCCTAATTGTTTATTTTTGTTCAATTTCCTTACTTGTTGAAATCAAATTATTTGTCCGAAATCGGAATGTCGAAAAATTCTATAAAATGAAAACATTGCGGGTTTTTGGGTTTTCTGGATTATGGGTTTTCGGGATTCTGGGTTTTCGAGATTATGGGTTATGGGATTTCGGGATGTTGGGTTTTTGGGTTTTCGGGATTTTGACACCAAATCAAAATTTTATCTTCTTATCTTGATAGAAGTAATAAGATAAAAACTGAAAAAAGTCAGAAAATGCGATTTTTGGTTCACCATTCTGCAAACTTGGTTTTACACCACTGTCCTAGAACATCCCAAAAAATCAGTTTTGTGCAATTTTGTGTGTCCTAAAATGTCTTGCATGCCTAAACTACTAAGCTTTTTTTAAAGATATAATAAAAAAAAGCATAAAATGCGTTCCCGAGATGACTAACATAACTTCTAAAATGGTTTTGAGCTCAAAGAAGTGAAAAGAATTAGATTTTTCTTAAAAAGATGAATTTTTAAAAATAAAATTTTAAAAATCAAAATCAGTTATTAGTTTTCGACAAATAGATTTTTCAAAAAATAAAACAAAAATAGCCAAAAGATTCAAAAGTGTCCAAAAGAATAAAAAAAAATTGGAATTTCGTCACCACTGTAATAATGAACCGATTTTCGTAAAACTTATGGCAATCTCTTTGTTTCGGCAAAACCTAGGGGGCTATATGTTTTATTTATTTTTTATTCGTTTTAACAAAAAATTATTGACCAAAAGATTCGAAACAAACTAACAAATTAAAAAAAAACGGCTATAATAATGCACCGATTTTCGTAAAACTTACTCGAAAAAAAAACTATTGGCGATTTTAACGACTGTAATTAAATCGACGAATGTAAGAAAAGTACAAGTTCTATTTCCTAAATGAACACTAAATGTGTTTGTTTATAGAAGAACTATTAACCTTTTTTGAAAAATAATGTATGGGGAATTTAAAGATTTAACTCACTTTATTTCTAAAAAAAAATTTTAGGTTTTTTTTGTAAAACTCTCTTATGTTTGGATTTATACTGTTCTTACACTCACCGATTCAATTAATGAACTGATTTTCGTAAAACTTCCTCGTCAAAATCTAGGGGGATATATTTTTAGTTTTTTTTTTTATGCGACTTTACAAGAAAGTATTAGCCAAAAGATTAAAAACAAACCAACAAAATAAAATAATAAAAAAATTGGACTTTTCGCACAACTGTTATAATTGAATAATTTTCGTAAAACTTGCAGTAATGGCCTCGTCTCGTCAAAGTTTTAAGAAAATCGGTCCATTATTACAGTCGTGACGAAAATCCAATTTTTTTCTTATTTATTTTGTTGTTTTCTTTGGAATCTTTTGGCCCAGTCCTTTTTTGTTAAAACGAGTCTTCTTAGTAAAGCTTTTTTTTATCTAACATTTAAATGAAAGTTGCAGTGACGGAATAATTCTCACAATTACTGTGCCCCTGCAAAATGTGAATGCAACCTATCCACCATTTGTCACATTAAAATGACAAGTAATCTCACATCTCTAAAGCATTTTTCTGATTCCCCAGCGAAAAAGTAAACGATAGATTCATTTTTTTTTTTTCGTTTGTTCACATTGGACACAGTTGTTATATGCACCCGAGTCACATGAGCAGTGATGCGATGATGATCCGCTATAGTATAGCGTTCATTGTACTGGTAATTGCTTTTGTCAATATTTCAATAAACGAATGAACATTTTAATGGCAGTTACGAGTTGAATAGGTATAGTAGGTACGTTTATGATGTAGGTATGCCCATGAAATGAAGATATATTATAGTGTCATGTCAAAACGTCGTCGTCGCATCATCGCCGTCATCGTTAAGTGATTTGCACGCGACCACACGCGAATAAGTTCATTCGACACGCTTTGGTCTTTGTACTTTGGCGTATATAGGTAATTATTTAGAATTAAGTGGGTAATGGAATTAAATTCACTTACCATATGGTTTTGTTATAAATTTTTAAATTAGGTTCATGAAAATTGAATATTTATACAAACTAAACCTACGGATTAGTGAGAAATGTAAGACTGTTTCAAAATATATTTGATGATTGTTTAAACATTCCACAGATTACTTCAAACATACGCAACTTCTATGTTGAATAATATTTGCATCATTCTCCCGCCTTTTTGTGATATAATACATTTTCTAAATTTACTAATACTAGATAGAGTTCAGGGGTATGGGACATAAAAAAAGCTATAAAGAACGAAAAATGCAAAATTCTAGTTCAAAGGAGTATTTTATGATATTTCAAAAAAATCTGAAAAAATTAAATGATTACAAAAAATTGTTTTTTTTTACAAACTTTATGATAAAACTTCATACTTAGTCATATTTGCATTAGATTACCAAAAATATGCAGATTTGTTTCGAGAATACTGTATAACTCATTCATAGCCCAAAAGCGTTCCCGAAATGACGTTTTGATCATTATTATCGTTTATTTTCTTTCTAATTAAAGCAAACGCAGTATTTTTGAGGTTTACTTGTAGTGGTCCTCATTTTGCATCATAACATCTTCAAAAAAAATATAATTATAATCTTTATTCATACTAAAACAAGCGTTCCCGAAATGACGCTTAATTGATGTACGCTCCTTATACATAAAATTTATTTTCAATTCCCATTTTAATTTGTATATTTATGTAGAAAACTATTTATGCAACGAAAAACTAATTCCATAACATACCGGAAAGACCATTTATAGCACCATCTGCACGTTAGATGAAAAAAATGATAGTTTATCACTGGAACTAAAGTCAGACATATTCCTTCGGATAACTTTTATTTAAATAAGAATTAATCAATACTCTTATTATTTGTAAGGCACGTGAGAAGCCATGAACAAAATTTTGCCGTAGCAATGTTGAGAATACAGGTAGCTAATTTAATTGATTTAAGTGTATGTTTTTGTCATTTAAATTTCAGTTTTAAAGTTATGGAAGCGTTCCCAGAATGACCTGTTTTGGCTATATTCGATAGAATAAAATAAAAACTAACTCTGTTTCAAACAAAGTTAATACATCCGGAGATTCATCTCAATTATTTCAACCGGTACGTCAAAAGTAAATTTTATTTTAATGTAGTATTGATTTAAAAACATGTGCGGACATCAAATTTTTCACCTCCAAATTTTGATTCTATTGATTTTTTTTTTAAAGATTTTATATGCAATAATATCAAGGCATAGCCTTTCTGTTGATATCGATTTAACTGTTTTGACAAAAATCAAAAATTGGAATATGGTTCTGTCGGGGTAACCTATGATTTTATTTTCATTTCAAAGCAACTAAATTATATGGAAAAGGAAACACCTCAATTCTAATCGAAATCGTTAGAACTATTTTTCAACAAAAAAAAACTTTTCCTAATGATTTAATTGCAGGTATAGTTCATTTTTGTTTTCCCTCTTCTTATTTTATAGGGAAACAGCACAAACCATTAACTACAAAGTATTTTCATACAAAAATTATATACAAATTAAAAATATGTTTTTCCTTTTTATTTTGAATAAGACTCCATGAGTTGAGTATGAATACAAAAGTTGTAAAAGATTGCAGTGTTTTAACTGGATGCAGTCATTTAAATCACTGTCTATTTCTATTGGCTTTACTTTAAAATGGAAATTAAATTTGTGACTAGGTAATTCATCTGCAAAGTTGACTTCATCGATTTCTTCTTACATGCAAGTAGTTATATTTTGACTGCAGTGAATAATAAAAGTTCATTCACTGCGGTTCTTCTTTAAAGTAATTATTGTTTACGTGGATTATAAGTCGTTTGTACTGCTTTGGCTTTACTTTTAGTGAATAAACTTTAAAATATAGCAACTCATGTCACTACAATACTAAAATATAAAGTAGATATTCTAGTAAATTGACTGAGTTACTGCAATTTATAGACTTACTGACCAAAAGACATAAAATAGTCAAAAATGATTCCAGTTTGTTGGTTTCAAGTCAGTTAGTTCCTTTTTTTTTAAACTCTACAATCAACAATCGTTTGTATTACAAATATTTTGGATTTCTATGTGAACAAAATTTACCCGATTTGCTCTGCTCTGAAATGTTGGTATGTATGCACGTATGTAGTATGTACTAATGTACTTTCATTTCACAAGAACTAACCAAAGTAGGCTATGTACCGGAAACATTAATACTTTGTTAGAAAACTTAGACCTTTATTAGTATAGCTAAAAATTCAAATTCCTTTAAACTACAAGTCCTGAAAAATATATTCCTATTACCATGCAACGTTAACACCAAATATTTAAAACATAAAAAGAAACTTTCTTCAAGTTGGCTACTTGCATAGCAAATGAACACAAAAACTCTCAAAAAACTGAACCAAACTATTTCAAATGTAATCAGCAACAGCGATGACACAAAAAAACAATACAGGGACAAAAACACCTTAGAAAAGTCAATGACAGAAAGCTAACTTGTCGGGTCCTTACAATGAAAGTAACGAACAGCGAGTCATGACAAAACCTCACCACCACACCGCACTGTATCGCATCCGTTTCCACCATAGCCCGAATGGAAATACCTTTGCCCAGCAGCAACAAAAACCAATGACAAAAGAAAGTGATATTATAACAAACGAAGCACTCTTATAGTTGTTTGCAGTTTTCAAGTTAATTGACGTCGGTCCCTAGTTCTGTGTCGTTTTTGTGCAATGCTTTAGATATCCATTTTCACTTACAACGAACGACCCACGACGACAATGACAACGACAACGCACATCTTCTGCTTCATTTGCCTGTCAAGACCATTTCTATAGTTAACGTCTGCGATAATGTTGTCCATCTAAATAAAACAAGAAGTTGATATATACACAAAAATACCACCATCTAAATACCACCAAACTATAATATATAAATGCTTCCTTTTTGGGGAACTTGTCGAGTGTAAAGGACGAAAGCTCTGACATAACCCTCGATGAAAACCTCAGAATTGGATTCCAATAAACATAATTAACACTTGGTGTTGAAAGGGAGGACATAATGGGCGTCGTCGTTGGGTGGGTCTGCTGATGAACAAGATAAAGAGGACACCGCAAGAAGTGGAAACCAGTTCGGACTGACAACTGACATTTTGTGGTGTCAATTAGAAGAAAAAAAAAAAACACAACACAAAGTGACAGGAAAAAGGGCTGTATTGAAAGCAAAGTATTTCATTCACCTATTCGTGTCTATATTTCTACTTCATGATGTTTAAGGCTTATGCCAGATTTACTATTTTCGCTAGAAATTTACTACTTTTTTGCTAAAACTACCATTTTTTTCAACTGAGATTTCCAAGTTTCACCTGAAATTAAACCAGTTTCATTCAGTATCGACTGAATTTTTACTAGTTTTAAATGAGATTTACCAGTTTCACCCAATACACCAGTTCGGCTGATATTACCACTTTCGTTTTAGAACAACCATGTTGTAGCTGTAAATGATGAGATTTAGCAATTTCAACTGATGGTTAACAGTTTGGAGTACGATTTATATGTTTCAGGTAATTTTTTACATAAAAACAGCGAACTGGATCTTCGAATGGAATTCATTTATAAACAGTAGCATCTTTTCAATGTTTGACTGCGCAAAGAATGACCGTAAAACCATTCAACTAGTTCTAGTGATCGATTGATCATCTAACACTAATGGCCGATTTCACCAACATTTAAAAGCCCTTGAAATGACGTTTTTTGCATGGAACAAACGTCATTTAATGGTTTAAAATCTTTTTAAATATTTAAAAAAGCTTGGTAGAAAAGCGCGTTAAATCTCTATATTTTCTTGTTGCGTTTTCTAAATGCAGGTACCATATCAGTAACCCTTGTCGCAAAAAGCTTTTAAAGCCTAATTGTTCCAGCAAATTACAGCAGTAAAATGGATAGGAATTTCTATCAAACTCATAGAAATGTACTAGTCTTCATTTCCTTTTCTTTTCACTATTTACGAACAAAAAAAAAATAACATTTAAATAAAAAAAAACAAAACAAATCGATTTAAAATAATTGATGGAAGTCAGAACGACATAACAAATTATGATATAAAATTGATCATTTTTAAATTACCTGCCTACTAAACCATTTTATTGTATCTATGTTTTTTTTTTTTTATCTTAACGACCAATCATTCTCTAATCAAAAACCAGCAAGTATAACATTCTGTTCGGACAATAATTAAGTGTTTTGCGTGTTTAAAATTCTTTTTTTTTTATTTCTAAACAGCGAAAAAGATAATAAAAAAATGTCTCTTGCTTATAATTATGACCTGAACACGCAAGAAATCAACATTAATTTTAGCTTCTCATAATATAAAGGTATCTTATTTAAAGAAATGAAAAAAAAAGAAGATTACACAGTTAAATATATTATTCCGGAGCCTATCCGTTTTTAAAGTATTTGAATTTGAATATATTGTTGTTTCCCATATTTATACGTAGTTGCTAAATATTTTATTAAGGATAGACTAGTAGTTTGGGAAAGATAAGGAATTTAGTACGAAGATGGTAAAAAAAATAGTTTTTGAATTTTTGTGATTGGGATCGACTTTGGCAGGTCCCAAGATTCCCAAATTCTCTCAACTTGTGTTTTCTGTTAATCTTGGGAGCGGGTCAAAATTCTGCTTTTCAAACGAAAATTCTGCTTTTCTAAATTCTGCTTTTTTTCTGTTTTGTCTTACAGAATTCTGCTTTCCAAAATTCTGCTTTTCAAAATCCCGGCAGAATTTTGACCCCAACCCGTAGATCTTTGATCTTCCAACCCTTGGGTATATAAATAATGTTTCAGGTGGTACAGGGAACTATAAGTCTACCGGAGGAACAGAAGTCTACGGCAAAACCGTTTTTTTTCTACCAAATTTTAAAGGTATTATTTTTTTTATTTGAATACAAAAAGATTAATGTTAAATAATTTTCTTGTTTTAAAGAAATTTAAAATAATACGAAACTGAAAAACCATTTAAATTAATCTTGTATTTGACTCCGTTGTATTTCAATAATTTTTTATGCTTTAAATCAATTTTTGAGAAAATTCCTCCTCCCGTATGAACGGGTGAAAATTAGACCCATATCTTAACTAGGTTTTTTCCTTAAGCAGATCTGAAACATTTTTGGCATAGTTTATTTTATAAAACTTTTCAAAATTTTTTGATTAAAAAATATTTGTTTTCAAAAATCTTTTTGTTAAGTTTTAGAAAAATCGATAAGGACGGTAATTTTAAGCGGTAACTATTAGAGTATTATAGAATAGCAACATTTGAAAAAATCATCCAAATCGGAGTATAATTCTCTCCGGTTCCGAGATATTGCCTTACATATTTTGAGCTTTTGTTACTCCACTATTTTGGAACATTTCTATTATTATGTGGACTATTTTTCCAGTTGTATGCTCTTTCTTTATTCTTGATTCTTAAAAATTATTTTCACTAATTCGTATGATGGTATTATTTTGCACATTGCTGTCAACGATTTCCACGAATAAAAATCCTGCTAAATATATTGTCCGGGTCAAAACCTAATTGCACTGAACTATAACATAAAAATAGATCAATACATTTAATACTTTAATCAACTGCCAACTACTATCCCACCGCAAACAAACCCCCCTTTGGAAAAAACGAGTAAGTTTATTATCTTATTTTCATTTAAATTATTACTCAATGTTTTTGCCGACTTTCCCGACAGTTTAATTAGGTACCATTATCAACTGATGACTTTTTTCGTTCATATTATTTCCACAAGTAATTATTACATCATTAATTTTTTTTTCTTAAAACAACAACACATTAAAAAAGTTTATTTTGTAAACTAAAATTTGCTAATTCAAGGGAGCATTTTTCTGCATCCTTAATGGAGCGCCTTTAATGCACTTCACTTGAGCAGCACAAAGCTTAACGTAAACCACTTTCTTCCGCTTCTGCTTTTATAATTATAATACACATACATAATATACAACATAACACATGCATACAAAAATAATGCATTTTCAAGAGTTTCGCACATTAGTGGCATGAAACTCGGTCACAACAATTACGTGCGGTAGGTACATATTTTCATAAGTAGTTTTTCTTATGTCTATCTCCTATTTTACATGGCCCACTTAAACACTTTTCTTGTTCATGTTTCGTGCAGTTTAAGGTTAGACTTTTTTTTAATTTGTTTTTTTTTTTTTTTTTTTTGTTATTGTGAGTTAGGGTAAATCTGAACAGAAGTTGTGTAAAGAAAATAAATTAGTTTTTAAATTTGGGAAATGGTGTTAAAATAATAAATTGAGAAATAGGTTTTGAAATGTATAAGAATTTTTATGAATGTATCAAAAATTTGATTAAGTTAACAATACACCGTCATACTTTCTTTTTAAAAATTCCAAATAATTATACCTACTATAAATTGCAGGTTTACCCAAGTGCACCCTATCATAAAACTACTCAACATACAAAAACAACAAAATTAATTCATAAGAATCAGGTTACAACTTACACGTTCAAAGGGACATAATAAAATTGCAAAATTAAAAAACTTTTCTTAATTTTTTTATGAGCTAAAAAAGAAAAAAGTATCTAATGAAGGTAAATCTTTTTGAAGTTAAACAAATAATGTTAAACATGCAACTCAGTTTCATTTTAGCTGGATCGATATAAATTACTCAGAGACGTTTTTTTTTTGTAATTTTAAATTCTTATTTAAACTAGATGGTGGTTTATATTTATAAGCTTTTAAGGCTAATGAAGAAACTTTATGAGTTTACTTGAAGCTATTAAGAATATACCTACGCATTGTTTCTTTTTTTGTTATTTTAAATATGAAAAATTATTTTGGGTTACAGAAGTACCTACAAAACAACCAAATGAAAGACCCGTTTAAGTGGTTGAATCTTTTAATTTTGAAAAAGAAATACAGTATTTATTAAATGCAAAATTTGTTCTTGCTTACTCAGTAATATAATGGTTTTGATTGAAGAAAAGTTTCAGTAGTGAAGAAATTAGCCCAAAAAAAAAAATAGTGGCAATGTAGAATATGAAAACATCAAGTTATACTTCCCAAATCTGGGACCCAGCATTTTTTTTTCTCGATTTTTTTAATTTTTGTGTTTGCTGCCATTTAATTATGGATTTTTAATTAAATTTTCTCGAAAACCTGCCAAAATGTGAATTTGTCAATTGACCGGAATGAGCTTAGTTTTTCGTCTAATACGAATTAATTAAAAATGACAAATTTTCAGTTTTCTTGGAAACTAAAAGACTATTTTTGGTTTTCAGTATTGAACTACAAATTGTAGGAATATTTTAAGCTTAAAACAAAATGGCTACGAGAACATTTAAAATTTTTTCAAATAATTTTTTAAACCGAAAAAAAAATATTTTTTTTTTTTAATGCAGAGTTTCAAAATAAGTTGTTCAAAAACTAACGGCTAAAATATCTTGATCTTAAAATAAAATTCAAGAATAGGTTTCTGGCTCTAAGATACACTATAGGATTTTTTACATGCGATATGGCTACCATTTATCAAGTTATTCATTCGTGCAAAAAAAAAGTTGAGATAACAATCAAGCATGACATTACGATGATAGAGAATGTCTTTCTGTCTGTCTGGATGTATCAGAAGCCACAGCCTAAACGGATAGGTCGATTAACTTCCAACTTAATACATGTATAGCGTTTGGAGCATATCCCCAGATATTTTTGAATTAATTTTTTTTGCACCAAAAATAACGGTACCTGCCATATTTCGATTTTAGAAAATCTTATTTTTTTCAAAAATGGCTCCCATGATTTCAACTAAAATAAAATGCACGACTGGGTCCACGTACTTGCTCTTAGGGTAAAAGTTGCTGTGGACTTTAAAAACTCTTATATAAAATTTTTAAAAATTAATAAATTTGTAAGAAATAAACAACTTCTTAACTTGTTTTGAGCTCCAAACTAAGTATGCCATTTAATTCGGCTAAGAAAGATAATTTTTAGAAAAAAAAATTTTTGAAAATCGTTAGAGACGTTTTTAAAAAAAAAATATTTTGTATATACCTACCTATAAAAATTTTCGAATCTTATTTAAAAAAAAGTTGGTGTGCCATTTTTAAAAAAAATTAATGCTCATCTAAAACGAAAATTTCAAAAAAATACAGTGACCCGTTATCTAAAAATTGATTTTTCAAAAAAGATTTGAAAGATTTTTTAAAAATCCAAAAATTATTTTGGGAAAATTTTGATATTAAACAATTTTAAGGTTGTTAAGGACCTTCTGTATAAAATTATAAAAATTGGTTAAGTTGTTTAAGAGAAAATCAAAAGTAAAAAAACGGTTCTATGAGAGGTACCTGCCGTTAGTGGAATTTTTACAAACTTTTTTTTTTTAAGTATGAACCTACTAACAAAAGTAGACACAAATTTTTTTTTATCAAAATCGTTAGATTTTTGGCCCTAAAAACCCTTTACCATCAAATTTGAAGCAAATCGCTTCAGCAGCTTAGGCTGTGGCACGAGGTATACATAGACGGACAGGCAGACGGACATATAAAATTGCGAAAACCCCTTTTTCGTATTCTCTATCATCGTAATGGCATGTCTGATTGTTATCTCAAGTTCGATTTTGTTTACGAATCCTAAACTTGCCCTGTAGTACCTACATATATCGCAAGTAAAAATCATAATCCTTTTTTTGGGTAAGTCTATATTTTTATAGAACAATTTTTTTTTTCAACCGTTATAAACCCTACACGCCATAGAACGTTTTTTTTTCTTTTTTAATTCTGATTTTCGTTTTTATGAATCACTCGATTTTTATACATAAAAGCTTTTTTTTTGGATTGCAAAATTTTATTAGAAAACTTTTTTTTTTTTAACGGCTCTAACGATTTTGTTTTTTTTTTTTCTAAAAATGTATTATTACAGAAAAAATGAAATTGAGTTTTATCACATTTTAAATCTTTATTTAGTGTTATAACACAATAAAATCTTCAGTCAACATTTATTTTTAATATAATAACAAAAAAAAAAAACAAATATTTAATATTACAGCCAACACTACCAAAATACCTAAAAGAAAGTCCTACTGTAGTACATCTGATGGTGTTGTGTGTGTCCTTGTTAGCACTTATGCACGTCTGCCCACAACAATTTTACAATTAAACACCAAAACATCAAAGAGAAATATTATCCTTGAAAATTTAACCTCCCTCCACGAAAAAACATCATCATAAAGAATTTCTTTTTTAAATACTCATCATTTATATGGATTATAGTTTGTGGTTGTGTTTTTTTGTTTTGTATATAAAACAGAACAAGGATGTCAATTTAATAACAACTCAGTAAAATTATGCATCTATTATTTTAAGGATTTGGCAAGAATTTTATAGTACTTTTTTTTTTTTGTCCCAAAGCCAAGTCAAATCGACATCTGAGCCAAAATCATGCAAACATGTGGACATAGGAGAGTACTATAACAGAAAATCAAATTCCAACGAAAATAATAATAAATTAATATTATTCTTTATCAAAAATGTTCAGGTGTTTACCAATGCAAAAGTCCAAATAAAAAAAAAAAAACAAATAGATGGGAAGATTTCCAATCATGGAAATCAATAATTGTTTATCCATTCCCAGTCCTTAATTATGAGCCCTAAATATTAATATTAGTTTCTCAGTGTGTAAAGATTTTCCATTTAAAACAGACTTAAACTTGAGTTTTTTTGTTTTCTTTTATATTTCTATAACTCGGCGAGATTTTGTCAAAACAAAAAACAGATTACTCTGGATTATAAAAACTGAAGTATACGTTACATTTACATGTAAAACTTCGAATTCTTTCTTATAAACATCATTCATCATTGGAAAATTATCATGAAAAATCAATTGCTCTAACTATATTGGTCTGCGAACAAAATAAAATGCACAACTATGTGGCACGTACTTGCTCTTAAAATTACAATTTCTGTGGACGTTAAGACTTCTTACATAAAGTTTTAATATAAATCGAATATCTCCTGTTTGTTAATCACTATCATCGTTTATTTAGGTTTTAGGAAAAAGAAAACCGAAATCATCGTTTTATACAAATTTTAGATGTCTGTCCGTTATTCACAAACTTTTTTGCTGAATCTTTTTAATCAATTTTTCTTATACTCGTACTCGCACCATGACCTTTTAATAAAATTAACCTTTTTTTCATTCCAGAAACAACTATGATAACTTCAACCAGAAACAGTCTTCGACAAAACTCTTACAAAGAATTTTGATAAGAACATACAAAACTTACAGCAAAAAAAAAACATTTATTAAACTAAAAAGGATCCACTAACGAGTCCTTTAAGAATCTCAATTCATTACTCATTTACTCTGTAGTTCCTGTTAATCTTCTACTTCAAAAAAAAAAAATGTTGATAAAAGAATATCGAATACCACTGCCTCTAACGGTAGATGAATATCGCATAGCTCAGCTTTATATGATAGCCGTAAGTGTTTTCAATTTATTTTACTTTTTTTCCATCCATTAGAATGGAACATTTTCAAACTTTTTATGAGTGTACCCAGAACATACCTTAATCAACTTTTTTTTTTTTATTAAATTGCATAGAAAAAAAGTCGCGAAGAGAGTCACGGCGAAGGTAGCGGTGTAGAAATCATCATTAACGAGCCCTATGAAGATGGTCCTGGAGGCAAAGGAGGACAATACACGAAGAAAATCTACCATGTTGGTAGTCATCTACCAGGATGGATTAAAAGTAAGAAAAAAGTTTAAATTTAAATATAAGTGAATTATGTAGACTCAAAAACATAGAAACAACAATGTTTTTGTTTGTTGCCTTCGAGAAGAGAAATGAATAATATGATGAGAGATGTAATTTTCATTTGAATTTTATAATTTATTTAAGGTCTCCTTCCGAAGAGTGCCCTTACAGTGGAAGAAGAAGCGTGGAACGCCTATCCATTTACAAAAACACGATACACTTGTCCGTTTGTGGAAAAATTCTCATTAGACATTGAAACCTATTATTTTCCAGATAATGGGTTTCAGGAAAATGTGTTCAAATTGTCTGGCAGTGAATTGCGTAATCGAGTTGTTGGTATGTGTGTGTTTTTTTTTGTTGTTTTCAGTTTTAAAAATTATTTAATAAATTGTAGATTAAATTGTAAATTAAGGATCTAAAGTTTATTGATTTTCGGTTTTACTTTGTTTGGGGTCTCAAAAAAAACAAATCAAAAAAAGGGGTACCTTGTATGTAATTCAAACGATTGAAATGATTTTTCTTTTTCTTCAAGATGTCATTGATATTGTTAAGGATCAACTTTACGGAGCTGATTATGTCAAAGAAGAAGATCCCAAACTTTTTATATCGGAAAAAACCTATCGTGGTCCTTTAAATGATGATTGGTTAGAAGAATACTGGCATGAGGTTAGGATGAACTTAAAAAAAAAAATTATTCTCGAGACATGCTAATTTATAACAGTTATAACAGTTTTTTTTAAATCTTCCAAACTAAAAACTATTCAAGAAAAGTACTAAAGTACGTTCGTCACGATGGGTCTTGATCTCTCGGAGCCTTAATAACACTGTGTGACACTCAAAATATACCGTAAATTCTTACCTATTTTTGATTTTCTTACTGTTTTGAAAAGAAGACATTTAAATCTTTTCAACAATGTTAAAAACATGTAGTTTGGTTAAACTACCTAGACTGTATAAGCTAAAAAAAATCACGTTTTTCGTCATTTACCCAACTTCAACATCGTAACATATGTTTTTGAAACAACATGCTGTTTTAAAAATATATTTTAAAATAATATTTATTTTCAAACAAACAAAATCTATCTGCTTTTTCTTCTATCTCCGAAAAAAGTTCCTGCGTAAAAAAAAAATGGAATTGGTGTTGCCGTTGTCAAGTTACATTCAAATTTTCAATAAAGTTCTGCATTCTTGGAGTTAAGCTTACAGATAATTAAATATGAAAAATAGAGAATAGAATTTCTTCGATGATGGTTCAAATAGTATCACAGATAAAAACGTTTAATACCGCAGAAAGAATCGTTGAATTCCACGAATTACAACAGAAAAAAGGGTTAATCATGGCGAAAATCAACGGAAAATACGATTTCAAGTCATACAAAATGGGCTCACGGGAAAATGTTTTCAATACAAAGGCAAAAAACGCGGAATACTGGTGAAAGATCGCGGAATACTGGTGGAATATCATGTAATACCACGGAAAATAGCATGGAAAGTCATGAAAAAAATTTAAGTATCGCGAAAAAAATACGTAAAATACCGAGGAGAAAAACAAAACAGAGCGTGAAAAGTCACAAAAAAATATGAGAAATACTTCAGACTACCAGGCAAATGCAAGGAAATTCGTTGGACAAGAGCGCGTAATAATGGTGAAAGAAGTTTGAAACACCGTGCTTTTTTCATGATGTTCCGCGCATTTCATTCGAAACTAACCTTTTTTTCGGTAACTAAACGTTTGAATTTCTGTATCGGGCCTGAAATTGTAAAAATTGTTTTTCCAAACCAATTTTTAACTGATTTTCATGGAAAGTACCTTGTTTCTTTAAATTGTTCAGCGTATACACTATACAGTCTAGGTTGTTTTACCAAACTACATGATTTTTACATTGTTGAAAAGGCATATGTCTTCTTTTCAAAACAGTGAGAAAATCAAAAATGGGTAACAATTTGACGAAACTAGATTTTTTGCAATGAATGAAGGTCGAAGTAACAGTTTTTTTTGGGTGTTACGGAATTTTCACATACTGTTTTGTAATCAGTGCAACAAGCTCTACAAAACGTGATATGTCTCCACCCGCTTATAATATTTTTACCCTGTTTTTGTCACACAGTGTAATGCAGTGTAATACTGCAATACTTCTCTGTCACACAGTTGTCATGTCTCGAGTCACTTGCAAAAAAAAACTCTACAAACTGTCAAGTTCATTAATTTGAATTTGATCTCATTTCTAGGTCAAAGGCAAGAAACAACCTACAGCCCGAAATATGTCCCTTATGTGCGCTTACAAAATCTGTCGGGTTGAATTTCGTTACTGGGGAATGCAAACTAAATTAGAAAAGTTCATTCATGACGTTGGTAAGCTAAACAGAGAATAAATCATTTCAAAAAATGTCCAATATCAAATTTGTATGGATTTTCTAAAGCCCTCCGAAAGACTATGGTTCGAGCCCATCGACAAGCCTGGGCTTGGCAAGACGAATGGTATGGCTTGACAATTGAGGACATACGTAAGATTGAACATCAAACTCAGTTGGCCTTGGCTAAGAAAATGGGTGCCGGTGAAAGTGGAGATGATGAGGAAGAAGATGGTAGGTCACTTTTGGAAAATGTGTTCAACTACAATCTGTCATTTTTGTATTTGTTTGTCCTAAAAGATGTAAGCCTCTCAGACAAAGACATGGACACCGATGATCAACAGTCAAAGCCAAAGAAAAAATCTCTGCCTCCACCAATTGTCAAAGAATCACCACCAAGTGTTGAAGCCAGCTCCGAAGAAGATGAAGACGAAGAAGAAGAAGCTGCCGAAAATTCATCACACAGCTTGCAGCTGTCCAAATCAAAATATAGCTCCAAAGGAGCACTTCATTCACCTGTCGGCTCGGCGCACAGCTTCGACTTGCAGGTGGGCATGTTTTACAATACTCAGCCTGACTGAAAATAGACGATTCATTTTCGGTTTGGGTATTTAATATACCAACACCTTTGGTTTAGGTGGCAGTTGTAGTTAAATATTTAGTTTTTTCAGTCAATCTTGGTGTGGACTTTTGATTATATTCTATATACATAATATCTATTTATATATTTGAATATATATAATATACATTTTTTTTATCTATTTTACCAAATATATTATATACTTTTTTTTACATTTTTTTTTTTTCTTCTTATTTTATCATAAATGGGTTTGCATTTTTCTTGTATCTTTTTTAATTTTTATTTTATTTACATTTTATATATATTTCTTCCTTAAACACAAAAAAAAAACATTATTTTAACTATAAATCACAACAGCAGCATGCAAAAGCTGTCCAACATAAAAACGTAAGTATACCTAATAAAGAATAAATTAATTAAATTATATAAATAAAACTTAATGTGTATGCAAGAGGCTTAAGGAAATTATTTGTTACAACAAAGACAATAGAAAAAACTTTAAAAATTACAGTTAAGTGTAAAAAAAATACCATAACTGTAGTTTTAAATATTGGTGGAGTTTTTAACTTTAAAGTGGTATTTCCATAATTAGAGACATTAGAGAAGAAGACAATTTCAATATTCTATTTCCAAACTACAAAATCCGGTGTTTTTTTGTTCAGCATGTTTGTCAAGGCTGTTAAGGTAATATCTTAGTATCATTATAATTAAAACGCATTATAATTTGAATTAGTTGGAAGTACCAAATGTCTAAAAAGAATACAATCTGTTTAGCCAGTAAGCAGTAATCATAAATCCGGAAATCTCTAAAATCTATACTAGAAATTCTACTTTGACTTGAATAACTTGATCAATTAAAAAAGTATGCAAGACTTTTAAAAAAAGTAAAAAGTGGGCAGTCAGAAAGACCAAAAATTATAATAGGTAAAATTTTTTGTCAGAAAATAAAAGAAATCAAATAAAAAAGTATTATTTTGTTATATTTTAATTTCGTCAAAAGCCAAGAAATATAAAATTATTTGATTTTTAAAATTTAATTAAGAATTTATGAATTCACAAATCTTGGAAAAATAGTATACCATTTTATTTTTATAGTTTTTTTCTAAAATTTTAAGTTTGAAATAATTATTTTCAAAAACCATTAATGGAAATAACAACATATTGGAATAAAGACCAATTTTTTGGCTTTCTAAAACTATCATGTTTCCTAATTGTTAGTGTTGCCGTTGTTATTAAATAATTTTATTATCATTTGTAGTCGTATTATTGAAAATTGGCCCTCCTTTCTAAATAGGGAGAGATAGATCCACCTCTTCTATATTAAAAATACTTGTATTTAGTCCTTCTATAGGAAGCAGTATTTATTTTGCAGCGCCAAAGTTATTGTACGTATTTTTTGTTCAATCTCGAAAAAAACACCCTCTCGCCCAAAATGATTCTTGGTTCCCAAGCCAAACTTAATATGTTTACCAGATTACAATGGGGTACCAATTTTGTCAAAGATATTAAAAATTGATTCCGCATATTGACTCCACCTCAAAAAAAAAATACCCTGTCAGTAAAAAAAAAAAAAATTAATAGACTCATTTAAGTCTTGGTTCCCATCCCGAATTTCACGAGTTTACATAGTTTTTTTTACATGTTGGAGCAAAAATCTAAAACAGATCACAATTTATTTGACGCAGTTTACGAAAACATTTATCTCCGCGAACAGACCCCTTTATTCACTTAGTTTGGGCAAACTTCTTGCATAATATGCACTGAATCCACTTTTTGCCAGGAAAACTTTGGTAAAATGACTACATAGGTACCGTTAGTAGCGATTTTGAAAGAAAGTGTTTTTCATAAACAGACAGACCTTACTCAAAAAAATTACCATGATTTTTTGTCATCTAAATCGTAAAAGCAATTTTTGAGAAAAAAAGTCTATCTTAAACTGGTATATAGCAGGTAATGGTGAACTGAGCATTTATTTCTTACGTTCTAATTATTTTTAGGTGTCAAAAAAACCCTCTTTTTTAGCACTCCTGTCGCCTACTTTGAAAAATTAAATTAACAAAACGCTTTGATTTTTTTCATTTAAAAATGTAATCCTAAACCCGTTTTTAAGAAAAATAAGAACACAGGAGTACCGTAATGTCGATATTTCACCTGTAGAATCATCCAAAACTACCCAGCTGCTAAGTTTTAGAAAAGAAGCTCTTGTTATATCTTATAGGTACATAAATAAAAAATTAAGGAAAATTATTATAATTATTTAAAATTTCTCTTATTTTACTAATATGTACTAACATTCATTATAATGAAAACAGAAATCAACACGTTTTGAAATTTGAGTTTTTATTTTTCTTCCAAAACTAAACTTGGTGCAGATAATAATGTACTTGATTCTGAAAAAAGTGATATCAATGTGAAAAACCAGAACGAAAGCTGCTCAAAATCACATTATCCTTTTTCTGCAGAAGAAGAGCTCACTTTGCCTAGCTAAAGATATTTTACTTAAAATAATTTTTCGTGGTTTTTCGTCAGATTTGGCTGCATCCCTTTCTTCTCATTTTTGCCATTCAAAAAACAAGCGGAATATTGTTTTTGAAAATTTCATTATCTTCTTAAAACAGGGAAAAAAATGTTGGTATCCAAATTCCATTTCTAATCCCTTTTAATAATTAAACTAAAACAAAACAACCTTTTTCGATCTTTTTTTTGTCACCAAAATTAATTTTTGTGAGATCTTATAAATTGAATGAAAGCTTACGCACGCATTTTTTCATTTGCTCAGCATGAGTTTCGATTTACTTTAACAAATGACCTTCCTTAAGCCTCTCATAAATAACAAAACAAAATAAAATTTAAAGCATGATGAGCTTGAGCTGCTGTGTAATAAAAAAAACAAAAAATAAAAAATAATAGCTTGAACTCGCACTAAAATTCCTTTTTTTTTTAATTTATAGTAATCCATCATCAAATATAATTTAATAATACAAGAATTATAAATACAAAACAAAAAAAAAATAATTTCCAGGTTGCAAATTGGAGAATGGAACGCCTTGAGGTCGACTCGAAATCTAATTCCGAAGAAGAATTCTTTGACTGCCTAGGTAAGATTGACTCATTCCTAGATATGCAACCATTTTGACCATCCCCCTCAGATACGAATGAGACAAACTCTTTGGCCAAATGGAGTTCTTTAGAATTGCTCGACGAAGATGATTCGCCACCAGCACACGGTACTCAGTACATGGATGATAGTATATTCAATCAGGATTTCCTGCAACGAGTTGCTTCCGAGCGTGGCAATAAACGCCAATTACAACAATCGGCTAGCTTAGATCGCAGTGATCATTCCCCACCTGGGTCACCGGGCACATCGTGCCCAACATCCATATTGATATTAGTTGTTCATGCTGGCAGTGTTCTTGGTAAGTTCTTTCAGAATTACTCAAAAACATACTCTATCAATGTTTTCTCTTTCTTTCTGTCACTTATAGATGCATCTAGTGAACTGACAGCTAAAAAATCCGATGTCACCACATTCCGTGCCGCATTTGAATCCATTATGCGCCAGCACTATCCAAGTCTTTTATCTCATGTCACTATCAAAATGGTTCCTTGTCCGTCTATATGTACAGAAGCATTAGGCATCCTCTCGAGCCTCAGTCCATACTCCTTTGATTCATCGCCCTCAGCTGCAGACATTCCAAATATCGCTGATGTTCCTATTGGTGCGATTCCTTTGCTGTCAGTGGCATCGCCAGAATTCCATGACACTGTTAACAAGACTGTTGCTGCTGCCAATATAGTCTACCATGAGTTCTTGAAAAGTGAAGATGGTCGAGGCTTCTCTGGGCAAATAGCAATGCTGGGTGATTCGATGGGTTCACTTTTGGCCTATGAAGCACTCTGCCGGACAAATGGAACGAATCGAGATGAAGATGAGCGCGTTGTTGACATAGAACTAGATGCGAAACGTTTGTTGGTGGCTCCATCACCGAGAAGACGACGATCCTCGTCGTCCAGTGACACTCGTTTGCCAAAACTCGACTTCGAAGTGAGTGACTTCTTTATGTTTGGTACACCGCTGTCGATTGTTTTGGCCTCACGCAAGCTCCATGACTCTAGACAAAGTGAGTTCAATTCAATATTTGTTAATCTCAATTTTCTAAACTTTGTGTATTTCCATTTCAGATTTAGTGAAACCAAACTGCCTACAAGTTTACAATATGTTCCATCCTACCGATCCGATAGCGTCTCGCCTGGAACCACTGCTTAGTGCGAGATTTTCAATGCTATCGCCAGTGAATGTACCACGTTATGCAAAGTATCCACTTGGCAATGGACAGCCTTTGCACTTGTGTATGTTCACTGACTTTGATACATTTGAAAAAAGTTAGTGTTTATGATTTTAAATGTTAAACCCCGTTTGTGGGTTGTTGCTTTTTTCTTTCAGTGGAAATAATTCAATCACATCCGCAACAATTTAATGATCAAATGTATTATAGTCGACGACTGTCGGATGCTTCTATGCAAAGTACTATATCAGGCTTGGTTGAAAATGTCTCGCTTAGTACAATTAGTTCGTGTAAGTTTTGTATATTGTAGAAATGCTATTGCTAGATTTTATAATTTTTTTTATGACTTATTTATTCTGGAACATTAATTAATAATAAATTAAGTTGGAGCCATATTAAATGCTTGCAGTAGTAATTAGCAAAGATTATATGAAAGCTTAAATAAGGGTCTTATAATAGTGTTCTTAAACAAAAATGGTGATATGTCTGAAACTGACTTCATAGATTTCTTAGCACAAGAGTAAAATGTATCAACAAATTTTGAATCTTAGCAAGGGAAAAACAGCATATGTCAACTTTTGTTAAAATTAATGTAATCATGATGTCTCGTAGTATTTATTGAGTACTGTCCGAAGATATTCTTACTTTTCGAAAGCCAATTTAATTCTTTCTTTAAAAAATATAAAAAAAGATGTGCATTAAGTACAAACTTTGAATAGTGTTTTTTTTTTTTGCTCTGAATGGGTTTTGGATTTATGTTGTTTTTTCTCTGGATCCTTCATTTTTGTTATTTTGATATCTGTAAGCACGTAGGTCCACAGTTTGTCGGCTTGAATGATTGCATAAAATGGTTGGTATTTTTGAAAATGTTTTTTCATGTTTTGAGATAACATTTGTTTTAAGAAATAATACATCACTGAATTTTCATTGTACCTACTGATTTCATAAGAAAAATATAAAGATTTTGTAACTGTAATTTAAAATGAAGTAAAATGGGCAACTCATAAAAACTCGGGAACATTGAACGAAATTAAAAATTACGATTTACAGACACTTTTTCAAATAAAATTGTGGTAAAATTAGAGAATTCTGTTGCACCAAATTTGAAATTCATACAAAAAATTAAAAATTTGTTAATTACAACACACATACAAATTTGTAACTTTAATTTGTAATTTTGTGCATTGAACCCTGGTATACCTATAGTAAACAGAAACGCTCCTTAAGAAAACGATTATATACTTTGGAGTGCATAAAACACCAAAAAGAAAAGTTAAATACAGCTGCCGATAAATTTTTGAAATCTTTCAAATAAATTTCAAAAATCGATTGGGAAAAAATCTTTTTGGTTTTTGTATTACGTGTTGTTTTCTACTGCACTGCGAATATCTTTACCAGAAAACAATGCTAATTTATGTATATAATTACTTAGCAGTACGATGCCGGGACTGTATATTTGCCCTTTCGCCGTCAAAATAAATACGAGAGCTGGTAGCAACAGTCTGACACAACAAAAAACCCTGGTAGACAACGTTTTCTTTTTTAATTTGTACATTTTTTATTAATTATTAAATATGTACATATAAAAACTGAACTTAAAAGATCGACTTCCATTTTTAAGTCGAGGCTTAAAATAAAAAAAAAAAAACAGGTATAAACATACCAAATTTATAATATTTTCGCTTGTCATTTGCGAGATTTCGTTAATGCAAAAATTATCTCCAAAGATTTCAATATAATTTTTTTATTCAAATTATTTTATTCTTTATTGAACCAAAACGATAACTTTGCTCTTTTATATAATACTATAGTACTGTACTTGATTAAATCTTTATATAATCTTTTTTTAATTGTAAAAAACAATCTTACAGTGCAACAAAAATGGTGGGGTACAAAACGTCTCGACTATGCTCTCTATTGTCCAGAAGGTCTCAGTAATTTTCCAGCTCATGCGCTTCCACATTTATTTCATGCCAGCTACTGGGAAAGCTCTGATGTCATTGCTTTTATTTTACGACAGGTAAACTATAAAAGAAAAACAGTTATTCAATATTTATTAATTTATTGATTTTTAAATTCTAGATTGGTAAATTTGAAGGTCTACCTTTGGTTGGTTTTGAAGATAAAGATAACTTGTCATTCCGTCCTGGTCAACCACGTGAGAAATGGATAAGGAAGCGTACATCTGTCAAACTAAAGAATGTAGCGGCAAATCATCGGGCCAATGATGTCATTGTTCAGGAGGGACGCGAACAAAGACTCACAGCTCGCTTTATGTATGGTCCTTTGGACATGATTACATTGGCAGGCGAGAAAGTCGATATGCATATTATGAAAGATCCACCTGGTGGCGAATGGACATACCTTACAACAGAGATTACAGATAAAACTGGCCGAGTTGCGTACTCACTTCCGGATGATAAATCCTTTGGCTATGGCATTTATCCCATAAAAATGGTTGTTCGTGGAGATCACACTTCAGTGGACTGCTACCTAGCTGTGGTGCCACCTCTAACCGAGTGTGTAGTTTTTAGTATTGATGGATCATTCACTGCTTCGATGTCTGTGACTGGACGAGATCCAAAAGTTAGGGCGGGTGCCGTAGATGTTTGCCGTCACTGGCAGGAACTTGGTTATTTGTTGATTTACATAACCGGTCGACCGGATATGCAACAACAGCGTGTTGTCTCTTGGTTGAGTCAACATAATTTCCCTCATGGATTAATCTCATTTGCTGATGGCCTTCTAACTGACCCACTGGGCCATAAGACATCATATTTGAATAATTTGGTACAAAATCATGGAATTTCAATTTGTGCTGCATATGGAAGTAGCAAGGATATTACAGTTTACACAAATGTCGGACTGCGAGCGAATCAGATTTTTATTGTTGGAAAAGTATTTATCTCTTAATTTTTTTGATTTTCTTGATTAATTTTCGATCATTTACTTTAGGTAAGCAAAAAGCTTCAAGGCACCGCTACAGTTTTATCCGATGGCTATGCAGCTCATTTAAGCTCTCTAATGGCTGTCGGTGGTTCAAGACCTGCACAAGGCAATGCAAGAATGGTTATACCACGTGGCTGTTTCAATTTACCTGGACAAGTAACTAATCCTCGCCGAAGGAGGTAATTTAATCCAATTGAATTGGTGTTTGTCATCCTTAGTTTTTGGTTTTGGGTTTTTTATGTGAATTTGGATAAAAAAAAATAACTTTTTTTTATATTAATAATTGTGTGAAATTTGTTTGTGTGATGTGTATTTTTTTTTTTTTATTTTTGATTTTATTTGAAAATTTAAAGCACCATATTAGCGTTATTTCGATAAGAACGAATTTAAAACTAATATTTGTAAATTACCAGTCGGTTAGAATCTTAAGGTCTTTTTTTTACCGGTGGGCTTGTTAGAAAATAAATATTCGTTACAATGCAAAACTAGCCCAAGTGCTTTTTCATACTTACTAGTAGGAATGTTGACCTTTAAGCCCATGAAAAATATGCATACAAAAACTCCAACCTACGAAAAAAATCCTTGTAAGTTTTTTATATGCAATAATTTATTTATAATTTGGCAATATTAATACTCATACGGCGTTTTTGATTGGTAATCCGGAAGAGCTCTCCGATTCTGAAGCCGACAACTAAGTGTACAATAATTTCATAAACAAAATATTAAAAAACCTGAGACTGCCGAATTTATTCCTATTTGGTAATTTTTAGTCTTGTTGCTGTTCCCAATTTACAAATTTGCGCTGTTTTCCGAAAAACACTCTCAGGAGTGTAGAAAATTTCTCCACCCTGACGAATTAAGTCACAAGAATTTCTCCGGGCAGAAATATGAGTTCTGTCATATGAATAGGTTAAATACGTTAGGTAAGCAAACAGGTGAGCAAAAATAATAAAAAAAAATTGGTAATTGTTGAAATTAATTCCGATCGCTCGAATTTTGCATTTAAAAATATGTTACAAATTTACCAGTCTTCCTAATTTAGTGCTCAAGTGTATTTGAGTTTTCCAAAAGATCTGGCTTTAGCATATGTTTACTTGGAGATTACCCCTATCGGGAATGAAATTTCCCGGGGATTTTTTAATTGCGATAAAATAGTGGGTCTGAAAATTCTGTCTGTTTGTCTGTCTGTATGTATCAGAGGCCACAGCCTAAACGGATGGGTCGATTTACTTCAAACTTGATATGTGACGTTTTTTGAATTATTTTTTTTTTGGACCAAAAATAACCAAAAATATTTTTACATGAGCTTTTAAGTTGCCGTAATAATGTTTAGTCAAAAAAATTTCGAAAATAATTTTTTGGATTTAAAAAAAAAATGAAATGAATTTTCTATAAGCGAGAAATTATTTTTGTGGATTTTAATTGAAATAAAACATGTGAGTGGAATTATTTGATTAATATTATTAATTTGAAAAAAAAATACATAAAATAATGTTAAACAATGATTTAAGCGTAATTGATTCCATTTTTTTATAAGTTCAAAATCTCTGGAATATTGGAAATAATGCTTTCAATCGCTTTAAACTCAATAATAGCTGTATTTTTTTGGAAAATCTATCCGCAGTACAGTAGCATCTAAAACTTATTACACAAACAACAGCGAACTGCTGATAAAAGGAAAAGCTGAATCCAGCCACCAATAGATTTTTGAAATTTATTTGAAAAATCTAAAAAAATCTATAGGCAGTAGGATTTAACATTTCGTTTTATCGGCAGTAAGATGTTGTTTGTGTAATACGTGTTAGATACTACTGTACTGTTGATAGCTTTGCCAAAAAAACACGCCTAATATAGCAATTCGAGGCAAATCGAATAGGAGATATCGAATTCAAAACGATTCGCTTCGTATTCCATAATGGGGCCAGAGGAAATCTTATAGAAAGTGACTGAAATGATGTGAAATTTGAGCTGTGCTCAACGAAGAAATAGTTATAACAGAACAGGACAGAGTAGAGCAGAACAGTTTCGTGAGAAACGGCAGAACAGGAAAGAAAAACAAATACATTTGACAGTTTTCACGAAACGCAAATGAATTTGAAGAAGTACTTGCATTTTTTTTTTTGTAATCTCAATTAATGTTAAAAATAAAGGAAAATTAGCTTTTTCTATAAAAAAAAAAAAATAAACAAATTCTTAATCCAAATAACGCTTATTTTTCATTATGATTTTTTTTTTTGTTTTGTTTTGTCTAATTTGAAAAAGTTAACAAAACAAATTAAATTGTGTGTTTTTCTTATAATTTTTGATGTTGGATATTGTTTTTTATTTCTTCTTTTTTGCTTTTAAAAATCACAATTTTTAGGTTGCATGAACCGGAAGCTTAACCTAATTATGAAGCAATGAATATTTGTAGTGAATAAATTAAAACAAACAAAATTTACGTAACATAACAAAAACGCTTTTCGAACAAAAAATAAACAAAAAACACAATAAAACAAACAAAAAAAAAACAAGAGTCCAAAAACGATATTTTCTTACAGCAAAGATAAAATACTATCGTCGCCGAGTCGTAGTGGGTACCTGAAGCGTAAGACGTACTTTAGTAACGTTTAAATTAAAATTTGTATTGGCAAAAAACAATGAATTTTAGAAACCAAAAATAAATAAAAAAAAAATATTTACCTAAAAAAATATGAAAGGAAAACAAATTTTAAAAAAAACACGATGTGGATTTTTTGGATGGAAAATTTTGCTAAGAAAATGAGAGAAATATAATTGAGTTTTTATGGAAAAAAAAACGAAAAAAAATGGAAAACAAAATATAACGAAAACAAAAATCGTAACTTATCGTTAATCGTCACGCGGTAAGTATTTAAAATATTTATTTTTTTTTTGTTTGTATTTTAAAACTATTTAAACAATGTTTGAATGTGTGTAAGACCGGATACAGTTTTTAGTTTAACTTAGTCGAGGGTAAGAATTTTTGAACTTAGATAGATATATTTATACATACATAGATAGTGAATACAGAGTTATACTACTCCCCAATTATGATTAGAAAATTCTGAATCAATTTTCAATAAACATATCAAATACTTTATACTGGTTTGGTTTGGTGACTGGTTTTAAAGTGCCGCGGTTTTTTTTTTTGACTTAACAATAAGGTTTTTGTGCCTAAAAATTTCTGATGTGAAATGAAATTTTCTCAAAAGTTGACTTTAACCAAAAAAAAATGTATTGAAATACTACAGGGTCAAATACAAAATCAATTTATATGTTTTTTGATAGCCAGAAACCCCATCTTTTATTTAAATTCTTAATTAAGTTTTTTTTTTTTGATATATCCTCTTTTTTAAGATTATTTAAGAAAAAAATTAGTTGTTGTATGAAAGAAAGCCCCAAATGGGATATTTTTCATAATGAAATTATGCTCTAATGCTCAAATCATCAAATCGCGCTATTTTATCATTTTCATGTCAATTTTGAAAAAAATTAAATAAGACCACAAATTGTTTTTAAAATAGAATGAAATTAAGGCCCAAAAACTAAATTTGTGGTTTTATTTCATTGGGGCCTGATTTCACAATAAAATTATTCAAATAACAAAAAAAAATAGTGTTATAGGTACCTACTCGTACATACATGAAAGTCACTTTTCAACTGGAAAACAAATGAGTTTGTATATCGCTTAGATACAATGTATATGTATAAGGTGCTTACAAAAAATGTTAAGGAGTTAAAGCTAAAGTTAATTCAAAGTTTTTTCAGTGTGTTTGAGTGTATTAATTTAAATTGTAATTTTTATTAACTTTATATTAGACATACCTACTATTTACTAATTCACATTTTTTTTTTGACTTTCATATTTATTTTTAAAAAATAGGTACCTGGTTAAGAAGACTGTTTCCTCCTGTTGTTTGATGGTGTTTCAAACTACCTAAAATTTTATTGATATTACCAAACAAAAATGTATGAACAAAATTAAAATAATGTTAAACATAATAATAAAAAATCAATAGGTATATATATTTATAAAGCTTGAGATTAAAAAGAAAAAAAAAATCTTAAATTAAAGTTATATGTCGTTTTTTGTGAATACATATTTATATTTCATTTCATTATGAAATATAGATCTCTAAAACAAAAGTTAAAAATGTTCCCTCATCTTAGTTCAACAAAAAAAATTATGGAAAAATTAAATTTTAGCCAAAAATGTTCAAACCCTAAGAACAAAAAAAATTCTTAATTATTTATTTAAAAAACATTACTATTTTATTAAAAACTATATATAAATAATCACTATTAAGTGACTTATTAAATTGGTGTCCTGTAGATGATTCTTAAAATACATTTGAAAATCACATTACTTATGTAAATTACTATAAATTATAAAATTTTGTTATAAAAAAAATATTAAAATTGAAATCATTAAACTATAAAACCAAAAATCATCAAATTTACTTAAATTTTAAAATCATACCCAAAACCAAATCATTATAATTTTCTTCTTTTAATTTCTACTGTGATTTAAAAAAAAATATTTATTTATACGACAAGTATTATGCAGTATTTATTAAATATCAAAATTAAAAACTGTTAGTTTTTCGAAAATAAGAATAAAGATCAAAATATTTAAAAACACAAATTATGTAATTGGATTGAAAATAATCAAAAAAAACAAAACAAATAATATAGTTTAACTACAATTAAACAGAAACAAATTACTACAAAATAAAAAGAAATATGAAATAACTATAAGGATTATATTTTTCTACGTTTTTAGAAAGAAAATGTAAATGTACATGAAATATATGATGCAGGAACAAAACATTCATTGAAATAAATTTTCAAAAAAATAAACAATAAAATCATGTTAAACAAAAAAAAAAACTAAATAACAATTATTATATCTCTTTGAGGTTACAATTTAACATACATATATTTTGAAAATATATAAACATCTATTACATACATACAACAAGAAAACATTGTTTGTCTCTGAATTAATATTTTACTTTTTCCTTAAAAGATAACCATCCAAATTCTGAAAAGCTAAAGATATGAGTAGCATAAAAATTGAGTTTTTTTCTGTTTCACACGGAAAATTTGTGAACAGACAGCATTTTCTATTTACACAGTTAAAACATATAGACGGAGAAATGTTTTTGAGGCAGACTGGATGAAAAAAAAGTTGATGTAAAAGGAGTGGCTCTGAAACTTCTGACTTTTTGCAAATGCGTTCGTGAAATTTTAGTGGGCGGCACCATCGTTTTGGGTGATTCTTGCATACCATTTACGCTCAGTTTTATGTCGGGTATTAAGAATGAGAAAACAATAACAGTTTGTTATTATAAAACATAGTTCATCTTCTACCGTTATATTAAAAATTATTAAGTTAATGACAGGTAAAATAAAATGCACGACTGGATCACATCTACTTGCTCTTAAAGATAAAGTTACTGAAGTTACTGATGCTAAGTCTTTTTATTTAGTTTTGTGAATGAAGTTTTAGAAAAAACATTAAAAAAAAACATAAAATTCGATTTTGAAATTTTGAGAATTGTTGGAGCCCTTTTTTAAAAACACTATTTTTTCTATATAAAATTTTGAAAGAACTTTCTAAAAATAAATTTGGTACACTTTTTCTTAAGATAATATTTATCAACATCTGAAAACTAAATTTTGAAAAAAAAATATTGAGAAGTTTTGAAAAAACGATGTTTCAAAATGCCATTTTCAAGAAAATATTAATGAAAACCTGACTCCAAAAATTCAAAAAAACATAGTGACGCGTTTTCGAAAAATTGATTTACCAAGAAAATGTTGAAAGTTTTTTTTTTTTAAATCGTACTTTGGAATGACCGAAAACAAAAAATAGTTTCTTGAAAATTCAAGTCAAATAATCTTAAAGCTTTTATGCGGAGCTACTGTATTAAATATTTTTTCAAAGTCAGTTAAGTCGATTCAAAAATGAAGACAAAAATCGATACAGCGGATTAGGCTGTTGTTCGAGGTAAACTGACAGACAGAATTGCGAGATTTAATTTTTGCATTCTCTATCATCGTAATATCATGTCTGTTTGTTATCTCGAGTTCGATTTTACGAATCCATAATTATTTGCCCTACAGCACCTATATCGGAAGTAAAAAAGGCGCGTTTAGAGCAAGGGCGTACTGATGGATTTTGATCAGGAGGTGCAAAATCATTCAGAAACGAATTTTACTAAAGAAAAATATGTTAATTTATATTCCGGTTTATTTTCATTCGTTTGATTTTTTGTAGTTGAGAAAGTTGACTGCTTTTATCTATTCAAATTTAATCGATTGAAAAGCCAAACCAACTGAAATCGTGAAGTCGATGTTAACTCTCTATTACATTCAAAAAAAACTTGAGATTTTGAAATGACCCACTTTGGTTTTACAGCTTCGAAACGGATAGAAAATTTGATGTTTTCCTAAATTGCAATTTTTACCATGATTTTAAGAATGGCATTCAGAAATTGAATGAAAGCCATATTTTTCAAAAATCGATATTAATGGAATTTTGTCCCTATTTTTTTTAAATTTCTACCTTCCTTCTATAAGACTAACCAAGTTTTTATATAGGTAGCCTTAATAAATGTTCAAAAAGTGTTTTTTTTTTTGTGAATTTAAAAAAAATCGAAAACTGGTTGGTAAATATTTTGAAATTCTTTTCATATGTTAATAAAATTAATAATAAAATAACTTAAAAATCAAGTTTTGTTTCAATATTTTTCAGAATCATGTAGATTAACCTACTCTTGTAGAAAATTCCTGTAACTTATATTTAACTAATAAAACAACCACTGCTTTTAACATAATATTTATCCTTATAAGGAAATTAACTTGCCCAACGTTTAAATTATTTTAATTTAATGAATTCATTTAATTCATTTTGCAGTTAAAAATATTCTTTTCCTTATTTTACAGCACACATTCTAAATCCTTCACAAAAACACCCAAAGAAAACAAAATAATAAATCCCACCACTTAGAACAAAAATTTAATAAAAAACAAAACAAGTACAAAAAACAAAAAGTAACCAATATTTTTTTACCAAACTAAAATTAAAACAAAAACTATTTTCTTAAGCACATTTGCAGCTTTAAATTTCAAAAAGTTCAACTATAAACCGAATTAAAATAAAATACCTAAGGTTTCTTTTCTCACCAACAAAAAAAAAAATTAATACAAAATCTCTAATTCAGTTAAAAATAACTTAAATCCATTTTTACAATTTAAAAAAAAAAACATTTCTTTCCTATTTCTCCTTTCTAATGAAAAATGCAATTACCTATACATATTTTCGAATGTAATTTAGAAAAAAAACTTAAAACTTTGAATTGAGACAAAAATTGCATTCCAAAATATTTGCATTCATAAATCTACCTTCACTTGTAAGAAAAAATGTATTCCAATTTTTTGTATTGAAAAAACGACACACTTGGCATTACAAACCCTACTTATGTTAAATTGCGTTTAATGATGTATAAACAATTAAAAAATAAAATATACATAAATAAAAAAATAAAAATACTAACAACAACAAAAAAAAAACTTGTTGCATTACGACAATCTAAAATGATTGAGTGCTAAAAACAAACCGAAAAAAATTGTATATTTTGATGGAAGTTAATAAAACAAAAGCTATGAATAAAAATGTATAACACATACAATATATTTATTTACATATAAATGATGTACCTATAGAATATTATATTTATATTTGCAAAAAGTGAAAATTATTAAAACTAAAACTAGAATCTCAAAATATAGTTACTATGCGTAGAAAAAAAAACAAAAAACAAAAAAAGTATTTTATGCAATATATTTTTATTTTGTATAAAAAAAAAAAACATATTTTGATTTAAGAATATTTTACTAACTATACTAAACCTTAACCCTGGCTAGTATTAAAAAAAAAAAAAAATATCGAATTAAAAAAATATTGGTGTTTGTTAAATTCATAAAAAACAAAAGTAAAAAAAAATTATACCTAACTCTAATTGAGTGTTAATCTAAAGTGTAATTATTTTTATTCCTATTAGTGACCTCAATTATTTGAACTTGTATGATTTTTTTGTTTTTTAATGAAAAAAAATAAATTAATAAATTATTATATATTTATGTAATGCCTATCTATTGATATTATTGAATGTACATTCTGACATAAGTTGCTGTTGTGACTTATTATAAAATACAAAAAGAAAGTAGATAATATAGAAAGAGCGCATATACATTATATTTAAAATGGTAAATAAATGTGAATAAATAAAATTTGTTTGTTTTCATAAATATGTACACATTTTTGCAGGTAGGTACGTAGCCATGAGGACTATTCAATTAAGAAACATCATCTCCTGAACATCAAGAAAATAAAAATACAGTTTGCATAAGAAGCAATAGAAGACTATATAGTTTTATCAAAACTAGATTCAAATTGAAAATTTTGCCTACAGATTTGACATCAGCATTCATTGAAAGCCCTAAACACGTTAATCAAAGTTTGGGCAGCAAAAAAAAATTGTAATTTTGTTCACCTGTGTTAAATTAGTTATACAGTATAAGTTGTGTTTAATGAAGAAAATCTAGAGTCAGAACAGTACTCGTGAGTGGAAACTATCAGAACCAAAAAGAACAGAATAGTTCAGCTTTAGGTCCGTTTGGAAACTTTTTGGGCTGAATCGTAAAATCCGTCAATTTTTTTAGAGTGGGGATGAACTTCTCTCAATTACGGTCGAAACTGCTCAAATACTCGGGAACGCTATGATCTCAAATATCTGAAACTTTTTGGTTTTATATATAAAATAATTCATTTTTTGATTATATTTTAATAATTTGTTAATTGATTTAAAATCCCCGATATTCAAAAATATTTTCATGTTTTTTTTTTCATTTCTAATTGTTTTTTTTTCTTGTTTTGCCATTATCATATTATTATCAAATGATTCTGGCAGACTTCATATTTTAACCGCAAGAAATTCTTTGGGCAGAAATTTTCAAAAGAGGAGAAATGATATTCCCTCTCAGTACGCTCCCTCTTGAAAGGTTTGGCAGAACTTGGACTCAAAAATAGTAGAAATTCGTTATTTTGGCGAATACCCAAACAGACCTTTTGTGTTTTATAAATTTGAAGTTGGCAATCAACTTTGAAAATTCAATATAATATTTTTTGTATTTTGTTGGATTTTTAATACTTTTAATCAGCTTAGTGTGAAAAAGACGGGACATTTTTTTAACGAAACAGATACAGTGAACAAAATATAAAAACCATTAAACAATTTTCTTCTTTTTTAGCTTATTTTTTGACATATTCACCCCTATTACCGATGTCGTTTGTACTAAAACGACAAGAAAACGACAGGATCTAGATTATCCTAAATTATCTAAGTATCTATCTTAGTTAACCATACACTCATACAGCTTCGTCATTCGGTCTCTTCGACTTCCATTTCTGGTGTCAAATTAATGAAAAATTCCAACTTTTCGTTATTGCACATCAGTGGCATCCTTTTTATCGGATTTTTTGCAATGATGAGGGCATAGCAAGAAAGCCTCAAGGTATACTCGGCATTTTCGGATTCAACATCTTTTTTTCATATAGAAACCATCAAAAAGTGTTGTATATATCGAAAATTTTAGTTCAGGTCAAAAGCCTGCTTTTTCTCCAGACTATTATAATAATGTAGATAAATTTCGGTTTTTTTTTATTTCTTGCGCACACAAGTCATTAAATGGAATATTAAAAACAAATTATATTAAATAGATTTCATGTGCAAATCAATTATTGCATACAAAGCGAATGCCTTCCATAAATGTATTGTCTGGTTTCCTCAGATAGGTAGCCATGTTTAAGCTACCACGACCGTCATTAATTCATTATTATAATAATTTATAATCCATTTGTAAGGTAATGTTTAATTGTATATGTATATATTTTTTTTTTTGTTTAAATATTCATTTAGCTATTCAAAACAACACTCTGACTGGATTAATTTGGGATATGGGACGATTTTTTCTGTAAGGATAATATGAGGATCAAATTTAACTCCTAAATCGTTGAAATTATCAACTCTCTCGACCATGCTTTCTCCAATGAAATAATAAGAGATAAATATGTGATTTCTTGTCCCTATGCACTTCTATTTTTAAGTTCCATTCCATTTGTGCTGAACCATTAAAAAACTCTGTCAATATCATGTTGTAAAACTAAATGCCCATTCGGATTCATAAAGCAGTTAAAACGTTTAAAGTCGTTAGCGATTTTTAGAATTTTACAATAGGAAATATAAATTCAAATGTCATTTATGAATAGAATGAATAAAAGTGGTCCAATCTGGCTTCCTTGAGGAACTCTTGACAAGACGTTAATTTGGTTAGACATCCACTGCTTAAAAATGACTGTGTACGGGTTTTTAGGCTAATATCTCGAAAATGGTTCAAGCTAAATCGATTTTCAAAAAAATTTTTAAAAATTAAAATACCATTGTCTGAAAAACTGTCACTGTACTTGGGAGGTCGAAGGTTGAATTTTCTCAAAAGCTGAATTTCAATAAAACAAAGTATGTAGGTATAAATCAAAAAAAACAAAACACTTTTAATCAAAATGAATCAACAATAAATTGCACCCAAAAACGAAAATTTTAAAATTAATAGCGTTTCCACTTTGAATAAGCAAAAACCGAAAAACAAAATCATGGTCAACACCAGTATATGAATCAGCCGTACTTGAGTTACCAGTCGATAGTCTTACCTATTGTGCTTTACTCTCTGTAAAGCTTATTAAAAATAATTGGCATTAAACATGCATGCAATTCGTTCATTAAATGACTGAGACAATTTTTTTTAATATTTACAGTATATAAGGCTTGAAAATCCTAAGAGCCGTTTGCACTAAGCCATTTAAAAAATACAAATAATTTTGCAAGATATTTTACAGTATGTGTGCACAATTTTGATGCGTTAAAGACGCAGAGTGTTAACCCGAGTCATATATATAACAGTTAAATTGTTACAAAATAAAAGTTCACACGATATAAATACTATTTACTTATTGTTACTTCAATGATAGTACGTAATTAAAAACTGTGTCGAATCACGGCATACGTAAAGGAACGAACGCTAACGTTTTTATGATTGCTATTTCAATTTAATCTGTAGAAACAGGGGGATGCATCTAACTCCAATCCATTTACGATTTTTTGTTTACGTTTGGGGTTGAGAAGAATCCACGCGTGTTTTAAAAACGTTAGATTTGAAATTCACAGTAGTTAGTTCCTTTCATATAACATGGTGTTGTCCAAAGTAATATTTTTTTCATTATTTTGTGGAATTAAAAACAAAGAAACTTACCTTTTGAGTCAAGTCATTTATCAAATTAATAAAGGAAATCCTTCATCATCAGTTTGCTTGGTTGGATTTGAGGACACATTTTTAAGAGAATTTTTCCAACAGCCATTCGACATTCCTTTGATAATTCTAAATACCTTTTCGCCAAATGAAGATCTTCAAAATGCTGATAGAAATTTTATACTGGGGGTTCAAGTGTCAAGCAGCTTATCAAATCTCCATCATATTGTGACTCAAATGAAAATAAGAAAGTTTGTGGTTATTTATGGAAACAGTGTGGCAGAGCTTCGTCAGTACTTTTCATACTTTTGGGAAGCGTGTTTTACAAGAATTTTTGGAGTTGCTGCAAACATCACTTACGCCTACCTTCCCTTTGCCGATAATCCTGTTCAAAAATTTGTACTATCAAATGAAACTTCATTACCCGATTCACTAGAAGACTTGAATGGCTTTGCTTTTCGAACAACTGTCCAACCGGATCCTCCAAGAGTTTTCTGGTATACTGGAAAGAATGGACATCGTTATATTGGAGGCTCATCTGGACAGCTTTTTCTGGGATTTTTGAAAAAACACAATGCAACTTTTGTCGAAACAGTCGTCAGTCATTCGGATACGGAACCATTTAAAGCTGTTATAAATGGAACCTTAAGTAAGACAATTGACATCAGTATGAATGTTTTTGAGGCTTTCGAAGAATTAGAGCAATCCTATCCACTTAAACTAATAACATGGGGCATATTGGTGCCACTTAATGGATATGTAGACTCAAGGCAGTACTTTTTGAAACCTTTTCAACCAGCTGTTTGGCTATGCTTTGGACTTATGCTAACATATTTGATTATGATCGATATGCTGAAGGATTTTCATTTGAAAGCTCCAGTAGATTTTTGGAATTCCTTTAGTCGCATTTTCCTAACTTTCCTCAATATGCCACTGCAGAAGCCAGTCACTAAAGCATATTGGTTTGATGGCCAAATACCCGTATTGGCATTTATTTCTGTGAATTTCTACATTATATTTATGACATCCTTCATGACAGTCTACATAAAAGTAAAACAATTTGAAACAATCAAAGATCTAGTCGAAAACAATGTACCGGTAATGATGATCGACTATGATTATTATTCATATTTAGAATACCTACTTTATTATGATGATTTAGTAAATGTAATTGTTATTCAAAAATATGAAACTTTTTCGCGGGAATTGACTTCAATGAAAAATACGAGCTTTGCTTATGCAGAAGGATCGGACAAATTGGAATTTCTAATTGATGCACAAATAAAACCAAATTTTAATATAATTCGAGAACATTTGGGGCCATTTTATTTGGTATATATTCTATTGAAAAATTCACCTTTTCTAGAGATATTGAATGATTTTATAATCGAAGTTTTTTCTACGGGTTTGATTGATAAATGGACAAGGGACGCTTATTACCAGGCCAAAGATGAGGGTTATATTTATTCTGATACGAAGAAATTTATATTGGAGCAAGAAGCAATACCACTTGCTTTACATCATTTTAAATTTGCTTGGATATGCTTCATAATTGGAATCTCAATAGCAATGGGAACATTTGCAATGGAAATTTTGTGTTTTCGGTTTTCTAAGATAAAATTATCTTTGAAAAAAACCAACCAAAATTTTTATTGAACTTTTTTTTTAAATATCATTGTTTAAATTTTCACTTTTATGGATGTGTTTTTAATTCAAGTTTTAATAAAACAGTTTTAAATATGTATATAATCTTGTATCTCAATCTTTTATTCACCGAAACAGGTTTTTAAACAAGAAAACAAGAAGAATACAATACACATATTCTATTTTAATTATTAGATTTATTTAATTTTGGATATTTTAACCCTATGCAGTTTTTTCATTGAAAATACCATCGAAATTATGAGTTTTCTACTAAAATCACAATGGTTTCGGGTTAACTGCAAGAACATGGCTTAAAATGTAGGGTTGCCTTGCCTTAAAATGGTCACGGTCAGTATTTATACATTTCTCAATGCGTTAACTTTACTCTAAGAATATTTGTTTAAGTAAACAGTGTTGATACTTTCTCGCGAAAATGTGAATCGCTGTTTGCCAACTCAAGAATAGATATCTGGATTTTGAAAAAGTTATAATTTAATATTGCATTGCCGTTGCTTTTTAATGATTTTTTCTGTTATTAATAATATTTTTGGAAAATCGCTCCTTCCACTAAAGACAAAACACTCCTGTACAGTTTTTTTTCAGGTCTTGAGACAGGTTACACTGTACAAGGAGTTATTTCCCCCGTACAAGGTTTTACTGATTTTAAATAATATAAACAGAAAAAAATTTAGAAAACAAAATTATCAGAATTCGAGTCTTTTCTGGAGACTTTTGAAGAGTGCCTCTTTTATATATTTATTGACTCCACTATCATTTGAATTAATGTTTTATCAGAAATGGCCAAAATTGTAACTTATGTTTTGCTTATTCTAACTTTTAGCATTTACAGATGTGAATTATCTTAACTCTAATAAAAGTTATAGTGTTTAGAACTTTCCAAAGCAAACGACAACGGAACCAGTCGGTGCGCCGCAGTCGTGCGTTTCATGATGAAATAGACTAATTCGGAAAACAATTTTTGTAAAAAAATTTAGAAGCACAAGGTCAATTTTCCCGAAAAATTAAATGTAGGCTACTATAGACCTCATCTAACGTTCTGTAAAAGAAAATTGTACGAATAATTTGTTTCTACATCAGCTCAATTTTTGTAAATACCGACTGGGATCTATTGATTTTATTAAATTTCCATTTTAATCTTTGAGTAGGTACTTATTCTAAAAAGATATCATTTTCTATCAACGAAAAATGTTTTGATCTTTGATAGTTTTGTATATTTAAATTGAACATACATATAAAACACATATCTTTTATCACAAAATCGTAATAGAAAGGAAATGTGACTGAGTTGTGTGCTCAAGTTCATAAGAATCTTATCTCCAAAGAAGAGTTTTTCGTTTCAATCTTATGCTACAGCGTTACCGAAAGTACTACTATAGGAGTATTGTACCTACTCCTTTTGTGATTTTGGTGCTCGCGTACTAATTCTATTATATCCATACGACTATACTTTTAATTAACTGATAAAATTAATGCCCTCAGCAAAGTTAAATATCATAGCTGAAGAATCAAATCGAATTTTAAAACTTTTTTGATTATGTTTTAAAACGTTGAAAACCATAATATTTTAAAATCGTAAGCATGTCACATGGTGGGTAAATATCTTGAACAGGACGTGACAAATAAATAAAAATATTTGCCTGCATTAGTAGATGACCTATTGTCTTTAAAATATACCTTTTTTTACGTATTCAAAGGTTCTTCGTCGTGACCAAATCATCTTTACTTATGTGAAAAGTTTTTACCAAGTGTTATGTGTTGGGGCAAATGATAAACTTTTTTAACTGATTCAGTTAACATTATATATAAAAAAAAATGTCTGTGCTGCTATTTCGCGATAGGCACTACTTCTTTTTTGCATCTATACCTCCTCTCAGTACTACTATTACTCTTTTCTCTACGGCAACACTGTTTACGCATTAGACAAATACTATAAACTACACGCAAACATACCCCCGCAGGAGTGCTCGCACTTTTGTTTGATGCCAATTTTATACTGGGAGATGAATGGCGGTGACGTACCTACACAATTATGATAAAATTAATCTTTTCCTCAAAATAAGTGTTCATAGACTTGGCAAATAAATTCCTTTCAGTTTTTAATTCAAATTCATACCAACAGCCAATGCTTCAATACTCGATTGCAACTTTGGAGACAAAATAGTTGCTGTTGTTTATAAATGCTCAATCTTTTCTTTGTTAAAAACATTTTAATTGAGTATATGAAGGGTATAGAGGAAAAAAGGTTTTTTTTTTTATACAACTTAGTAGGTGGCTACTTAAGGCCCATCAATTTCTGTATTATTTTTTTGAAAGATTTTAATTAATTTTCTAAAAATTAAGATACATACTCAGAAAATACGAAGAAACCTCACAGTTAATTTAATGTTCACACAAAATGGACAAATGCCATTTTTTCTGCTGGACCTTATTAAATCTTTAATGAGTACAAACTAGGTTTCTGTAATCTTCTGGGTATTTAATTATGCAAATAACTAATTTTAAGCATTGTCAGTTGGTCAGCCGTTAAACTCAAAATTTCTATTTAAAAAATTAAAAGTTTTCATTTTGCTCTATCTGGGAGCACTGTCTCAGCACATTTTCTATAAGCAATAAGAGAATGAAAGGAAAAAAATACAAAAAATAAGAGAGAAAAGTGAATTTACAAGAGCAAAAAAGTATCTAGAACACCAGCTAGGCCATGAGGTATAAGTCTGATTGCAAAACGTCTTCTAGCAGTCAACAACAACATTCGTTGTCGTTCTTGATTTTTTGTTATTCCAAAGTAGGTATTTTGATAATACATTTTGAAAATTTGTCATCTTTTATCGGATTTGGTGGTGTGTTTTTTTTTTTTTCGGGAACAACAAAGTGACGTAAATATTCGTTGGCATCCTTTAAACAAATATCCGATGAAATTCTTCTGAAGATTAATATATAAAATTGAAAAAAGATTCAATATTTTAATACAATCAGTGCATTTCTCCACTTTATCGGTAAGTGATAACAAAAACTAATGTAGTTTATTTGATTTGAATTTTCTATTCAGATGAATTTAAGAAGATGCAAATTGGAGTAAGAGAACGTGATAAAAACGATTTTGTAAATGTTTTTTTTTTTGGGGATAGTCTGAGCGGTAGAGTTTCTAATGATAAATTCAATTTCATCTATCTATTTAATTAGGTTCCTACCTGTATGTTGTATAGTCCTCAACGAAGAATAATGTCTTTCTGGTATAGTCTTCTAAACTTGTTGGGTCTATTAACTCACCAAGTTCTAAGGAAATCAACCGAGTTGTTATTGTTAGCGAATACCTAATATTTAGGTTAAATGAAAATTTAGAAAAATCACAATATTTTTTCGCAATAAAAAACCACAAGTAGTAGAGTAGGCAGATCAGTTTTGTGAACAAAATATTCAGTCTATCAAATTCACGCAGAAAATATTTTTTTTGCTTTTCTTCACTAAAATTTGATTTAATTCTTGTAAAAAAAAAATTTAAACATTGTACAATGACTGATACAAAAAAAAAAAAAAAAAACAGAATGCACCAATACCGTATGTATTCGAACGAATTAACAATTGTGCCATTCTCAAAGTTTGGAAAGTTCAAATTCAATTTTTTTCAAGATTGTAGCTCCCCAGAGATGAAGTCATGAATTTTTGGGATTATTTAATTTTTATTTAAAGTTCTGGTAACCAAACTTCTAATACTAACTCGTAACAACCAGAAATCATATTAAAAATTACTGGCGTTAATACATGGTGTTAAGTTTCTTCCAACAAACACAACACTCCTTCACTGACTATGTGATTTGTTTTTTAGGTATACTTTAATTTGTTTGCTGGATTTGTTTTGGTCTTGAAAAATTCCATGAATTACGTAGTCAAGCGGTGAGATACAACAACTGCTGCTGATAACCTCTTAAATTTACATTTTACAACCAATATCATTCTATAATATACTCGTAGCACATGGCATGGGAGAAACTGAAAATAGGTTTCGTATGATTTAAGAGCATTATTTTTGAAATATATTCTAAATATTTCAAATCCTATTAAATAAGTGTTAAAAGTTTGTGGGAATTCCCCATTTCATTTTCAAATTTAGATTACAGTGCACTTACAGCTATATTCATAAATTGAATTCACAAGCATGCATTATTCTGATGGGACAGGGCACGTGGCCTTATACTTGATCGGAAAATTATCTATAATCTCATTTCAACATCATTTGGATTATTGAATTGAAGGTTAGAAAAATCCTTACACTTTTTTGCTTTTTTCTTTTCTTATTTTCGCTATTTCATAATTATTTTTTTAATAATTAGGTAAATGTGTGCTATAGCCTGCTTCTGTTTTATTTTATATATTTTGGATATTAATAATAAATTATTAAATTATTATTACTAGTACCTACCACCGAGCGGTTAGGAGTAGGCTGGCTCTACCTTTCAAATAAGACCAGAATTATTAAAATCAGTTAATTAAAAAGCGAGAAATAGAAATCGTGTTTACGTATTAATAATGATTATAATCAATAATACCTATTGTATTTTGAAAAATTATTATTGTGAATTTATGAGAAAAATCATCTCAAAAATTGGGGTGTTATTCGGTTATATTTCATCTAAAGCGGTTGGCAACACTGTCCATAATCTCAGTTTCATCATTCACTCTCTTATAAAAGCACTGAAACATAAATTCCTGAGTGCCGGTAGTAACACAACACAGCGTTAGTCATTATTTTTTTTTTTTGATTTCTTTTAATCTGCTGATTTTGCGGTAGGTTATTATCTTGTAGGTTATTCGTTTGTTACAAAAAAAAAAAGTATTGGCATACTTATGTCACACAGTATTGCCAAATCTCTTATGATTGTTTGTCTAAAATAATCGTGTTATCATGAATTGGAGTGCCAACCCAGGGACTGGCATGCACACTTTTGGGAAAGTTTAAAAGTGTTACGTCTCGCTAGGTTCACCTTGGTGTTTGTGACCTAGATATGTTTACTCCTTTAGCCGCCTTTTACGACAAGCGGGAGGGGGAGCTGCAGGAATATTCTTCTAACCCGTTCCTGCACAGGGTAACTTAGCAAACTAGGGTTTAATATATGAAACTAATATCACTTTTTGAAGAACGTTCAGCTAAGTTAGAAAAACATCAAAAAATTGTTAAAAACGACAAAATCAAGTTTACCAAAACTAGCTAGCGATTTTGTTGCAAAAAATCCAAAAAGTTATACAATGCATCAAATCTTAGTTCTGTTGCCTTTGTTGGATCCTATATTTTTTTCCGTGAAAGTCCAGAATTTTGAATCTCGCAACCTATAATATCATAAAAATATTTTTGACAACCCTACTATGATATAGTCGAATAAACACTACAAATTCATTCATTTATACAAAAAACAAAAAAAAAAACAAGTCAAAGTTTAAGGCATTGTGTATTTTATTATGCAATTAACAAGTAATTTTACCCCTACACAAAAACTGTATTTAAAAAAAAACGGAAACAAAAAATGTTCAAAAATCGTTTGAAAATTTTAACAAAATTCAATAATTGGATTTTGTTAAAATATTTCTTCTAAACCAACCACTCAAACGCGACTTTAATAGTTCAGCTACAAAAATTATCGCTGAACAGATCCATCCACACACTAAGCAATTCCAAGCAAACAACAAATGATTCATAGTCAGTGGTATTGGTAAGGTCGGAGGACGTTCACCAGTCTTGTCTACTTCAAATCCAGCCTTAATGCCTTGAACAATCGCATCATTATCCCATTTAATCATCAAACCAGTAGCCATAACATCAATCACAAAATTACTTAAAATCTCTGTGAATGGTGAATCAGGAGCTAGCAGAAATCCCAAATGCAATTCCACTAAACAATCTCGAGTTGGATGAAACGATGGATTGGCAAAGTAAGTTTGCATTCCAATAAGAAATTCTCCACGATCTGAACCAACTCCATAGGCATAACTTGTATTTCGCATTGAATTCATTTCCGATATATAAGTTGGATAGTCGACAGAAGCAACAATTTTTGCAAATCCTTCCGGATGAAGATCCACATCTGATATCAGTGCCCATTCGTAGTACGGTATCATCACGCTAACATTGTTATCAATCAAGTCCTGAATTGTTTCATACTGTTTGATCTTTATAAAAGCTGTTAGAAATGATGTCACATAAATGTTGTACAGCTTGCCAAGGACAAAGTACAAAAATAGGACTTGGATGTGAATGCAGTAATCAGAAGTTATAGGTTTCTCGGTGGATAAATTTAACATTGCCAGCATTGTTTGACTGAAGCAATTCCATACATTTGCCGGTAGTTTTATAAGGATATCCTTGAGAACCTCCATCAGGATAATGTAGACGAAACTAATTCCAATCATTATCCATACTATTAATGAAAAGGGTTTGATGAAATATTGATTGGGATCCACGTAGCCATTAATGGGAACTAAAATATTCCAACTGACATATTTTACAGTATAACCAAAGTCTAGTCCTGGAGTGGGGGTGAATACATTCATGCTAACGTCAATTTTGTTGCTGATTGTTGCATTAATCACTGCCGGAATGGAGAGTCTAGTTGAATTACTGATAATGATTTCTTGATAAGTTGCATTGTGCCTTCGCAGAAAATTGACAAAAACTTGACCATAACTTCCGCCTACACTTCGCTTTCCTTTCTTTCCTGGATAGGGAAATGCTCGAGGAATATCTCGCTGTAGTGATGTACGAATTATGAATCCATTTAGATCTTTCATAGCATCGGGCAAAAGAAGTTCTTCATCGAGGACGAGTTGTTGAATTTTATTATCAGCATATGGAAGGTATGCATAACAAACATCGCCAGCAATTCCAAAGATCCTTGTAAATTTACTTTCCCAAAAGTAAGCAAACCATTCGTGAAGGCCCTCCAAAGTATTTGTAGAAATAATGATAAACTTTCGAACACGAAGACGCCCAACAAATGAATCAAATATTTGAACAAATTGATGATTTTTTTTTTCTGCACTTAGCACTACAATTGAATTATCTAATATTAAGCTCTTATCCGCCTCCAAACTCATTGATGTTGTTAGAATAGTAACAGGTACTTGGGAATGTTTTACCACGAATAAAGTCAAGAAATCATCGTAATCATCGTAATCATCGACTCCAATAAAACACACACGTGTCGAATCACTTTCGTCGAAAACCCTTCTCACCAGATCACTTAATTGAAAACTATTTGCACAAAAAACACCAACAGCAATTGCATAACACAAAATTGCTATACAATAATTGACGAAGTACATTTTGGAATAATTTGATCAAATATTTGGAAGCAAAGTTGTCACCTGATGGATATATGGGAGTCGAATATTTTCGTCTTGCATATAACTATTTACTTAAAATAATTATGGGTTCTAAGGGGTGTAATTTTTGTTCTATATTAGATATTCTAAATGCACATCCCAGATCTGATATGTAAATAGTGTTGGATAAATTTAGTTATGTACATTTTTTTTCCGTTGTCAGGGCTGGAGTGTGGTTTTTTTTGTTTGAATTATGTGTAGACTTGTGTGTTTGTAAAAAGTGTTATCATGGAATATATCTAAATTGAATGCATTAGTAGCTTTTTGGATTTAATTTCTCACTTTAAGGATCACGCAATTTTACAAATTTATTTTATTACAATTTAATTTTTATATTTGTTAAGAGAATAAAAGATTGAAGAAGAAATAAATCAATAATGAATTTTACATAAAATTACCCTCATGTCAACAAAAAATCAAAATGGTGGGTTAGGTTAAGTAGAAGCTTAGAACCCCACTCGCTTAGACTTAATGTTGGGCAATTATGATCTTGATAAGCTTGGGTTGTTGTAACTGAATCCCTCCGAAATGCATTCACCGTCTAAAGGATAGAACAGGACATGTACGGTGATTTTGTACAAGGAAGATAAGAGTGAAATTGTTTATTTTTAATATTTAAACTGTTTATAAAAAGAATTAGTGTCATGGGATACTCATAGTTAAAACGATTAACTAACAGTCAAATATAGAAATAAATCAACATCGTTGAAGACTTATTCACACTAAAAATAGGTTGTGCAGGGCTCCGGTGGAAAATATACGATTGATACTGAAAAAAAATTGTATCGTCCTGTAATTTAGCTGAATTTTGCATTCGGTGTACTTCAAAAGGTCTTATTAAAGCTTTTACTTGACGCAAATTAATATTCGATGTGTCAAAATAATTGCACATCGTTCAGTTTTTATGATAAGTTTAAATAAAAATAATAATTTAAAAAATGGAAAAATTATGGAAGATAATGTAAAAATTGATCAGGAGCATATAGCAAATTTTGTTTATTTAGCTTCTTAAATGAATCTAACCTCAAAACGAAGTATACAATCTGATTTCTTAAAAAAATATTTTTTTCTATATAAAATTTTGTAAGAACTTTAAAAAAAAAAAAAAAAACTGGTAGGCCATTTTTAAGATATTATTTATCAACATTTAAAACTAAGTTTTGAAAAAAAAAATATTGAATAGTTTTCGAAAAAAATGATTTTTCAAAAAAAAAATTTCAAACTTTTTTTAAAAATACAAAAAAATGATTTTCGAATTTTTCTTTTTTTTTCAAAAAACTATTACGGGAACTTAAAAGCTTTCATGTAGAAAAAAATGCTTGAAATTGATTGATTTATGAAGAAGATAATCAGAATTAAAAAAAACGGTTCTATAGCAGGTATAGTTAATAACGGTTTTTGAAAAAAAAAATGGTTTTAATTTAAAGATAGACCTTATTTAAAGAAATGATTATGATTTTTTTAATCAAAATCGTAGGAACCATTTTTGAGAAAAATGAGTTTATCTCAAAGTTGTAATAAAGTTGTAGTATTGTCTTCTTTTTCCATAATTATTCAAAAATCAATGTCTTGTTTTCCTGGATAGGTATTAAATCCAAACAATTCCGACCCAGCTTTCAATTTTGAAATAATGTATTAATAAGAACGCCCAGTAATGAATGTAACTTCAATCAAATTATTTGTGTTTCAAATGGTGTAACTAATACGTCAAATCTATAATATCCTTATTATTACATACCACCATTAATTTGATTAATTTGGTCTTAAAAGATAGATTCTGTGAAAACATACTTTTGTTTGCAACGGTTTTGAAAGCAAGGAAAGTGACACAATTCGGTCTGTCTAAATGCATACTGGTAACTTCCTATTGGTACCTTTGGAAACTAAAAAAACCGATGAAATTTTGGTTTTTAGAATATTCTCCATCTTCAAAAACCTTAGCAAGTGTTCAGTATTCAATGAACCGAAGACCAAAGTTAGTCCATTTGTTTTGAGGTATTTCAGATTCGTACTGTTTCTTAATAGTTCTTGCATGACTTTTCTAACTAGCCGTAAAAGTTATTAACTATTCCATTTAAATCCAGGAAAGATAGAAAATATAGTTTGGAGAAGGTACAAAAAGTTAAATCATGAATTTTTACAATGAGTAAATGTTGCATTAATAAAATTTGGTATGAATCTTTCAATTTTCATGTGAATCCAGGGCAAGAAGAGTGCATTTAAATATTTTGTGTGAAAGGGTGTATTTTTAGTGGTAAAACACTTTGTGCAAGAAGAAACAAAACACCCTGTTAAAATAATGTTAGATTGATAAAAATTCATAAAAATAATTCGTATCAAAATGAGAAATTTACAATAACATATCAAGAAAGTACATAATTCAGTAAAAATCCGTTTTTTTATTAAAAATAAACTTTTCATACGATTTTTTTTTTTTTTTTAATTCGTACTAATTGATCAGACTAAATTTCTGTGTAGGATAAAATTGTCTGGAGTAATTATCATTTCCCATTCTCAAGATATTTGATCAAAAATTAATTTTTTTATAAAAATTTCGTAAGTTTTTTTTTAATTTTATCAAAATTATCGGTTAGTTTTTGTTTCAAATTCTTATCAGTTCCTTTACGACACAAGGTACAAAATTATGCCAAAGTCGATATCATCATTTATTCTCAATAAATCTGCAGCAATATTTTATTACAACTTTGCAGTAGTACAAATTTTTTTTGAGGTTAAAAGTTGTAAAATAAAACTCATTTGAAGTTTGATATCTTGATTTTTTCTCGAGACAAGGTGAACAAAAAAAAATTATCACGAACGGACACACCCATCACATGCACACAGATGCATCTTTCTAAAAACGACAGATTCGGATTCTGGAGAACTCAAAACCTGGCGAAACATGGTCAAATATGTCAAAATTTCATATCACTAAAAAAATCAATTACTTCTTTGGGAAGTTAAATTACTAGTTTGTAGAGTTTAGGTTCAGCTACTTTAGCCACTTCTTCTTCTTCACTTCAGTCGAACACAAAATGTTACTGTGAAAAAAATAACCACAGTATATACCACACAAAAACACAATATTTAGCAAGTCAATGTCAATCATCATTTTCATGATTTTTTTACTTTTTCTTCATGAACACAAATTTATTTTCTCATATTTCATAAAAATAATTAGAGTATTGTGATTACTTATTAGACTGTCAGTTATGTTTCTCAACACAATATAGTAGTAAATTACTAATGACTGTGACGAAATCATGTCACAAACTGATATTTGCATCAGATAAATTTCTTTTCCAGCAATTAGATAGGTTCTATACCCAGGACTTTGTAATTATTTGTTTACTTATTTCATAAACTTATTTGTTTTACAAATCAATTTATATTTTAATAGCCTATGTCGTTGGTTGCGTGACAAGTAATAGAAGCAGCACTCTTATTTTTGTTGATGCATTTTAACATGACAGACAATATAGGCAGAGGTTCTTCTCTGTCAAATTAATTGAAAGTCCGTTCATTTGAAAATGTTCTTACTCAAGACTATACTTTACTTTGTATCGTTTGCTAAAATTTATGGGAACACAAACAACAGTTTTCATTTGAATAGACTGATTGAGAAAATTTATACCGAAAGTGATTTGAAAAATCTATGTTTTATTGGAATTAATAATGAGTTTTTGAGTAATTTCACTGCAACACACTTAAACCTCCAAGTGTTGATTGTTAACTCCAAGTCTTCTGAAGGTTACAAGGAAATTCCTGAAACATTAATATTAGTGGTACAAGTTTCTCAACTAAATTCGAAAAACTCCCGAATTATGTTGCTTCAATTAATTCTGGCACTTCGAGTTCGAAAATTCGTAATTGTTTGTACAAATAACTTCGAAAATCTTCATGAATACTTTAAATTTTTTGAGGAAAACAAATTCACAAGGATATTTGGTATATCAAATGACACTGCCTATGCATACTTCCCTTATGCCGATAATCAAATCCAACATTTTCAATTCGACGTCAAACTTCCTGACGCACTTCAAGATCTCAATGGCTTCATCTTTCGAACAACTGTGGAGAGAAATATTCCTCGGACTTTTTGGTATACGACAAATGGTGGAAAACGCAAAATTGGAGGATGTTTTGGTCAAATATTCTTGGCCTTCCTTCGGCGACATAACGCAACGTACAAGGAGATTATAATTAACAATTCATCTGATATGTTTGTACCAGGAATTATCAATGCAACTTTGCACAATCAAATTGACATTAGTATGAATGCTTATGGAAGAAGCGATGGACTTGATAGCAGTTATCCTCTGAAAGTCGGACGAATGGCAGTAATGGTTCCGCTCAACGGATATGTTAATCCAAATGAGTATTTCAAGCGACCTTTTTCGCCAACTGTATGGATATTGATAGCATTTTCTCTTATCTATCTGGTCCTGATGGATATCATTCTCAAAATAAGTACAAACACGCCAGCTGACTTGTGGAGTAGTTTTAGTCAGATGTTCTTAGCATTGATTGGTCTACCGCGAGAAAGACAAGTTACAACCGCCTATCGGCTGCATGTTCAAGTCTTCGTCTTGGCATTTATTCTAGTGAATTTTTATGTCATTTCATTTACGTCATTTCTAACAGTTTACATTAAAGTCAAACAATTCGAAACTCTACAAGATCTAATTGACAATAATTTTAAGGTTATGTTGGTGAATTACGTTTGGGGAGCTATTTTTAAATCAGGACTTTATCCACCTGGTTTTGAGAATATCGTTACTACTGTGGACTCTAAAATTTACTTAAAAGAATTGTATTCTATGAAAAATACAAGTTTTGCTTATGGCCTGGGCTCGGATACAAGTGAATTTCTTATAAAATTGCAGGGATGCTTTGCAAAGCCTTTATTTCACATGACACGCGATAGTTTATTGGGATATTATATTGGATTTATAATGGCTCCGCATTCGCCTTTTCAAGAGATTCTAAATGATTTTATTTTTCATATTATGGAGACTGGTTTGATAGATAAATGGGAGCGTGATGTTGTTTTTCAGGCTGGCTATTCTGGAATAGAAGAATTGAATGTTCATCGGGGGGAAAGTACGGATGCTGGTGCAGTTCAGGATATGCATGTTGCCTTAACTGTTCATCATTTAATATTTTGCTGGAATTTATTGGCTGTAGGTTGGACGACAGCAGTGTTGATGTTTTTTTGTGAGATATTAAGCAGAATTATGAGAGTTCGATTGACTAATTTGTAAAATTTATTTGTTTGGTTACTTTTTAGAAATAAATATTCTTAATTCGTTTTTGTTTTACTTCTGCTCGTTTGTAGATAAAGTAAATACACATAATCCAAAACGTCTTCGTACAGTGATATAAAATGGTATCAAACTTGCTAATACAATGCAACGCTTATATAGTTTTGAGTGTACTTTGCTTGTAAATCTATCTTCGAATTAGATGGACGTCGAATTGTAAAAGAAAGCCTATTACCGAGGTGAAATGAATAATTTGATCCAACTGTTAAACAATTTGTGAAATGAAGCTGCACGAAGACTTTTTTCACTCTATACACAAAATACACGAAATGGCACATGTACTTGTTAAAATTATAATTAAAATTGCTATGATTTTTTAATCTTTGGGTTTTGAGAAAAATGGATACCATTTTCTTCGATACATCTTGGCAGAACTAAGTTCTTTTTTTTGAATGTAGTATCTTCAGTAAGCCATATTTTTATGGATTTTTCAACATTTCAGTCGTGAAGAATCTATAAGTCGTACATAAAATTAAGCAAGAGATAAATTTGATAATTTTGTCCACATTTGTTCTATATGAAATGTTTTAGCGAAAAATGTTAATGGATTATGCAACAAAAACAATCAAAACAATTTTGTGTGTGTTTTTCAATTATTTATCATGTTTCCTGTGATAAATTTTGTTGGCTAACTTCAGATTCTTGCTCAGCATTCCAAAAAAAACATAAACTGAGTTATTCAAACTTTTTACTTCAGAAGTGTTCACCTTTAAAAACGCTTTAATTGGAATAAAGAGATTATTTCTGACAAATCATAAATTTCACTTTGCAATATCTTTGTGCTGAAAGCGAATTTCTAAATGATTTAAAATGATTTAGACAGATGAAATACACTTCAATAACATCCCATTAATAGTTGTGAAATAATAATTTACCAGTAAGGAAATTCGACGTTAATTGTACCAAAAAAACGGATTTTTGACATCTTCATAGTAGCATATCTCATAAACCGTAAAAAACCTTTAAAAAGTATAGTTTGGTTTGAAGTCGGTTTTCGTTGCAGACCAGTGTAATTTTAAGATGTGACCAACGTGTAAGTTGAATTATATGCGATGGCTGAATTTCATTTGAAATCTTCTACACGATACAAGTCTGGAAAGAAGCTATTAGTTTTAAATTTTGAGAAAAAATTTATTCCGTTACTACCATACTAATAGGACTTCTCTCCCATTACAAAATTCCGACTCTGATTCTCAATTCTAAATAATTGCGGTATTACTCAGCCGTAAGGGGCACTAATATAGTGTTAAGACCTGGAAGTTGAAATGTGAGATAGAGTTGATGTATTAGGTCGAATTGAAGGGTAGTCTAGCACCAAACATATAAGATACCGAAAGCTTCGTTTGCAGCAAATTGGTAAATTTGTTTGGGTCAAACACTTTCTGCGAACGATAAAAAAAAGGTGAGCGTAACACCTGCGATAAAACCGGCGCGGCGACCTCTCGCTTACGAAGCGAGTACCTTGTCATTCCACTACAGACTGTATAATTTATGAGTGGCGTAGAATGCATATTAACAATATGAGAAAGCAAATCGTTTGCGTCAAACGACTTTTCGTTTGTTTTTATATCTTATCGGTCTCGTTTCTGTTTCGTTTTGCTTCAGTCTCAATTTTATCTCAGTCTCATCTTGTCGCGATTTCGACTCAAATCTAGTCACAACTCATCTAGGATCAACCTTGTTTCAATCCCATCTAAATATCGTTCAACTCTCCTTTAAAACTCGTCTCAACTTCGTTTCAAACTAGTCCGAACTGTTTTCCACCTTGGTTCAACACTATTTCAATCACGTCTCAGGCTCTGTGCGATCTCGACCCAACCTCGTTTTAATTGTCTTGTTTAATCCTTGTTTCAATCTGGTTTTAATTTTGTCTCAACCTATGTGCAATCTCGGCTAAACCTCGTTTCAATTTTGTATAGACCTTTTTTCAATCTAGTCTGAACCAATTTTCCACCTTAGTTCAATGCAATTCAGTGCAATCTCGGCTCAACCTTGTTTCAATGTGGTCTCAATCTAGTTTAAACCTTGTTTCAATCGTCTGAACCTGGTTTCAATCTCGTCTGTAACTCTTTTCAACCTCTGTACAGCATTAATATCTCGGCTAAGACTCGCTTCAATCTCGTTTCAACCTTGTTTTGATCTCGTTTCAATCTCTCAACCTCTTTTCATCTCCGTTGAATCTTGACTCAACCTCGTCAGCTTTGCTTCAATCTCGTTTCAACCTTGTTTCCAAGTTGTAAGTCTAGACATAGGCTTAGCTTCGAAAATTGTGACAAAATTAAATTGCTTAGGGGAATACGAACGATTGGAAAACTAAAACCAGTCAAAAAGTATAGCAATTAATTAACTTTTAGTCAATTAACTGTTTTCATTAACTGTACAGTCAGAATTTAAGTAGGTACCGTCTGCTGACTGCATATTTTGCAGTTAAAGTACTAACTTGCAGTTAAAATTAAAGTCAATTAACTGCGAATGAATTGACTGCATTACCAATTGACTGAAGTCTTTAATAGCTCTGCTTCCAATACTTACCAAGAGTTCCAGCACTGTTATGCACTAAAAGAAATTCTTTTTGATCAATGAATCACAACAAAATGTATAGAAAAATAGCAACACGCACAGGTGGAACAAAACCAAAAAACAAAATGAAACAATAAATGCAGAAACTGTGCAATATTATTCAATTTATTCCAAATAAAAACAAAAAAAAAACAAATCCTCTTTTATTTGAACATAAAATTAAATAAAATCCCTGCGCCCATCAAATAAAGTAATACAAATATTATTTTTTCTTGTAACAAGCAAACATAAATATGAACTTAAATATCCTTTTAGGCAAACAACACCATCATCATGACATAAAATAAAAACGTTAAATTAAATAGCAATCATGCTTGAAAGCACAAATAATGTAGGTAAATGTGTAGTTTAGGTACACAGTAAAAGAGTAATAAATTCACTATAGGTTCCTTCTTATAATAGACTTCCTCATTTTTTCATATATAGCGTCAGTTTTCTCCGATTATTTCAACAGATATCGCTAACATCGCTATCACTCGGCATACGTGGCAAAAAAATAAATTCGCGGTAATAAAAATAAAATAGTCGTATCATCAAACAAAGTTTTTTCTATTGACAAATTGTTTGGTTTTTGCAACCCATCCTATCTAAACTGCCATCACAAACAAAACATTTAGTTTGAATTTTAAATGACATTTGTCAATATTAACTGCACACATGCAAATTACAAGGTGACAAAAAAGCGTAAACTAATATTTGAGGGATGGTTCTACCGCACCATCTGTCATTCGCTATCAACAAGTCTTGAAATGAATTTCCTTAGTAGATTTCTAACATTTTTGATATTGGTCACCGGGAATTTCGGCATCGACTCAGAACTTAGCAATCTAATTGAAAAAACCTACTATCAAGGTGGTTCACCAACAGTTTATTTTGTTCGAATTGACCAAGAGCTGGTTACTGAATTTATGCAGAATCATTTCGATGTTCCATTGGTGGTTATAACTTCTTCAACAGCTGATGACTTCAAAAGGACTTCGAACACTTCTTCGAGAGCCATTCTTGTTGTTAAGGCTTTGAATTTAAATCTTCAATATCAGGAACTATTACATCGAGTAATTCGAACACTTCGAGCTCGAAAATTCGTGATTGTCTCTGCGGAAAATCTTCAAGAACTTCGTCAATTTTGTATATTTTTTGTGGAAAACAAATTTACTAGAGTATTTGGAGTAATTGCTAATACCTCTTACGCTTATCTCAATTATGAAACTGAACCCATTCGAACAGTCTTAAGAAACCAAGCACTTCCCGATGCTCAAAAAAATCTCAATGGATATGCTCTACGAACTACCGTGCAAAACGACATCCCCAGAGTTTTTTGGTATCCAGACAAAAATGGAAAGATGAAAATTGGAGGCTGCTTCGGTCGATTGTTGCTCAACTTTCTAATAAACCACAATGCAACATTTCGTGAAATATTTTCCAGTAAATTAACATCATCATTTTCTATGCCACTGGCCATAAATGCTACGAAAAGTAATGAAATTGACATAACCATTAATGTTTGGGGACCAACTGTTGGACTCGAATCAAGCTATCCGGTGAGATATCAAAGCTATACCATTATGGTTCCATTCAATGGAAGTTTGGACCCTAATCAATATTTTGTGCGACCATTTTCGGTAACAGTTTGGATTTTAATTGCTTTCACGTTAGTCTATATAGTTTTCATGGATCTTTTGAAGAATTTCCTTTGCCATTCAACATTGAATTTGTGGAAAAGTTTCAATCGAACAATTTTGATACTTTTAAACTCGCCATATACAGCACCAACTAATGACTATAGATTCCATGCTCAGATTCTTATTCTAGCCTTTGTTCTCACTAACGTCTATACCATTTATTTCACATCCTTTTTAACAGTTTTTATACAAATCAAACAGTATAATACTAAACAGGACCTTGTTGACAATAAAGTTCCCATGATGATACCGGAATTTGAATGGCGAGTAGTAGAAGGTCCGAGTTTAACAGCAATTGGTTTTGATAAAATTGTTCACACCGTTGATTATCCTGTCTACGTGAGAGAGTCAAATTCAATGCAAAATACAAAATTCGCCTATGCTATTGGAGCAGACCGTGCAAAATTTTTGATTTTACTGCAAACATTTTTCGCTAAGCCTTTATTTCATACGACAAATGATGAATTGTTCACCAGTCATTTGGGATATTTAATGCCTTTGCATTCACCATTCAAAGAGATTCTAGATGATTTTGCCCATCGAGTAATGGAATTAGGATTTATGGCTAAATGGGAGGATGATGCAGTATCGCAGGCACTAAAAGCTGGTTTTAAAATTGATATTGATCGGCAAGCGGGAATTCAAAAGGATCATAGCCCTTTGACAGTACATCATTTGAGATTTGCATGGAATTGCTTAATATATGGATTGATTATATCGTTTGTAATGTTTTTATTGGAAAAGTTTGAAAAAAATTTAAGAAGGTGTTTTCAGAAAAGAAGTGCATTTTTTTGGAATACTGATAAGTAGAATCAACTATTTCAACTATTTTTGTGAAATGCATTCGCTTGTTTTTGATGTAATTGTGTGGTAATGTAAAGGATGTTGCCTGTCTCACGTTTATTATTTTTGTTCAAAACTACAAAAGAATCATTTTAAACGTATCATGACGTTCTTTGTAAAAAATGTTGTTGGTATTTAAAAAATAAAAATTAAAGTGAAAATAATGCTTTTGAAGATTTTGGTTTTAATATTGGTTTTGACCTCCTTCATTTCCATGTTGTATTTTCTTCCTTAATTTAACTGCGTTTCACTTGATTAGCAACAGAACATTTTTTTTTTGAGCTAACGAACATTTTCAAAACTTTCGTTAATCTGAAAAAAAATCAAAAAACGTTTCATCAGGGTTGGCTGGCAATACTCAGTAGTCAGATCTACTTAAAAATCAAATTGCCGGAAGGATACTTAAACTCCTTAAGTGTATTGTAAGTATTTGCAGTATTGTTGAATTTTTTATTATTCGCAGTAATTTTTTAGCTCTGAAATTCTCTTTCAACAACAATTTTAATCGAATGAGCATCTCACGTTTTAACTAGGTCAGTAGTTGTTGGCTACCAAAATCGTATGATTGTATGCCATTTGTTTTTTTTTTTTTGTAAAACTACATTCTCAACTATGCCAATGAAACAGAGACAGTCAGTACCTCAGAAGTGAACACTACTAAATAGTAATGAAAAAAATTATCTGTTATTACTGCTTGAATATTTTTATAAACGCCCCGGTAAAGAAGTATAACTTATAAAAGGAAAAAATACAACAGCAATCTGTACTTGCTATACAAAGAAACTAATTTAGCGAAATGAATAGATCATGAAAAGTTAAGAAGACTAGATCGATCATGTTAAGTGTTTTGACTCAAAAAACATTTTAGTTCACCGTGGAGAGACTGCTTAGTAATAGAAGTAGGCCACGAAAGTCGCTAGTTTCTCAAAAACGGTGGGTTTTTAAAATTACTAATGTTGCACAGTCTTAAGCTGAGTTAATCTTACATAAATTTGTATTGGAAAGTTTTTAAATATCACTTAGATACTGTTTAGAAGTTACAGCACTCCAAAATTTCATAGAGATTCTAAAAAAATGCAATGTTTTTTCGTTTATTTAATTTTCAACACTCCTTATATAATACTAATAAGCTCGAAAGATTTCAATGATTTTATATGATATTTATAAAGTAAAATAAAGGAAGAAAAATTGCATTTTTTCGGGATCTCTATGATATTTTGAGGTGCTGTAATTTCTAAACGGTAAGTGATGTTGATAAAACTTACCGTTCAGAATTTTTAAAGTAAAATTAAATCAGCTTTGGCGCCCTTTAACTTATCTAGCGGTCATCTAAAAATTAACGACTTTTCTCACAATACCAACCTGTTACAATTCTTTTCCTTACTTCGACGTTTATGTATCTATTCTTACTGTATAAATAGCCTTGATATATCAGCAGGTACAAGTCAGGATCTTTACAGCCAATAGTTTTGGTAGATCAGCAGTTGAGTGAGATTCCTGGTGACACTATACAGACACAGCAGGCTCTTGTAGATGAGCAAGTATAATAGTGAAGGGCCTGGTGGCACTACAGAAACAGCAGAATAGAGCTCTGATAGATCAGCAGTTATTGGTTAAACCCCTGGTGGCTTTTATAGAACTACATAATCATCCCGTTTCTACGTAAAGCTCGTTGCTACATTTTATTCAAAGATTTTGTATAAACTATAAGTAAAAAAGAAATTGTGAAATAAAATCAATTAATATGTTTTACAATTAATTCGTTTGCTTTTTATTGAATCCTTTCGAGAAAAAATAAAATTTCTTAAAAAAACTGAAAAAAATTAGCTGTGCAGGTACGTAAGTCCACGCAGAAACGGGACGATACTATGCAAATATGGTGAGCCCAACAGAACAAGCGTACGTTAAAACCGTCTGGTAACCTAAAGTGTGGATGTCAGACTTCTAGCGATTCTCCTTCGTGATCTCAGTAAAGTTTAAGCATCCTGGAAGTAGATGAGTTTTGTTTTGCTGGCATTGGATCTTCAAAACCCATAGTAGGTAGTATTTCCAAAGCTTTGGAATGTGGTCTTGTACCCATATAACTGCAATATATTTAGTGCTTAAGTCGTCAGCAAAAATTTTGGTCTTGGTTACTGGTTCGCTTCTTCTGATCAGTGGTGTGAATGCTGAAATGAAATGGACTTAATTCCAAACCTTGTGGTACGGCTGCTTTTATTCCTTTATTTCTGATGTTTTGATTTGAAACCTGTACAAAAACTAGTCTATTCGTTAGTACCTTTTTAATGATCCTTACCAGATATTATGGGAAGTCAGATCCTATTGACTTTTATGTGAGACCTCATGTGAGAATCCACATGGTTTTCTGGATAATTATTATCAGATATGACAAAAAAAAGGCAAAACATCGTTTTTCGAAATATATAAATATAAAAGAACGATAAATCCAGCATCTTCATTACGATAACCAAGGTTTAAGACGCTTTAAATGGAACCATACATTTTCTTTTTCTTATGTTCCTCTATTCCATTTCTAAATCTGGTACACGACATGATCATGTAAAAACTCATAAGAATTATCATAAGATCAATAGAAATAAATATTCAAATTAATACGTCTCGCAGATAAACGGTTCCATTTAAAGTGTCTTGGACCCTCGTTACTATAATAAAGATGCTATGCTTTATCGTTGGAATGAACAAATATCTTGCTGTTAGAATTATTTCGAAAATTGATGTTTTGCATTTTTCGGTTATGTCTACAGGTAGAATGCCCCATGTACAAGGCCTTGGACCAGTGTTTTTGTAATTCTATCATTGTAAAGAAGAATTATCTTGCTATTACAAATAAATAGAAAGGTGAGATTGTACATTTTTTTTATTGCTGCTTTTGTCTGCACCATGCAAAAGGTCTTTGACCCTCATATTCATATTTAGTGCATTTACCTCTTCTTTTTAAAACAATGATGATTTGGCTATACCCATCATCTTGAGAGACTTTGAAATGTAGCATTGCTCAGAAAAACCTCCAACTGCACTATATGCAAGAACTCAATATTATATTATAGAAAGTAAGAATCTATCGTAACGTACCAGTGATTTTATGCTATCACTTCCACTAAAAAAATGCTTTGGGCTCATGGTCCTTAATAGTTAAAAGTTAAAACCCTTTCTTTTCAAAATCTTAAAACAAAAACAAAACGTTAAGATTAAATTTACAGTATTTTGTTTATTTATTTTATTTTATCCAAAAAACGAGTATAATAATATTTAAAAAATGTAAATTTTCCATCAAAATATCTGCCAATACCTAATTCACAAATAACCAAAACTAATGCAACTGTCAAACCAAATGACAAACACAAAAACCCAAATTGTAAATGATTTAATGTCAAAGCATATTGTTTTCGATTATTTCTTGATTTCATAACATTCACTTTTATTGTATTTCCAGCCAAAATAAATTGATATGCTGCATCTGCTTCCCACTTCAACATCAAGCCAGTTTGTTCAATTTCAAAAATAAATTCATCCAAAATCTCTTTAAATGGTGAATGATGTGGCAACAAGAATACAACATGAAATTGCGATAGGGCTTCCTGGGCTTTCCGAAACAATGGCTGCATAAAGAATGCTTGTAAACGTACCAGAAAATCACATCTATCGCCACCAATTGTATAGCCAAAACTTGTATTTTGCATTGAATAAAGTTCATCAAGATACAGCGAATATTCAGTTGGCAGCAAAATCTTTTCAAGTCCTTCGGGATAGTTTTCAAAATCTGTTAGCACTTCAAATTCAAATTCCGGAATCATAACATAAACCTTGTTGTCCAGCAAGTCTTGAATTGTATCGAATTGTTTGACATTGATGAAAACCGTTAAGAATGATGTAAAATAAATTTCATACAAATTGCCAATTATGAAAGAGAACAGGAACACTTGAAAATTTATTCGGTAGTATGTTGATGTGTTTGGTCTTTGCAAAGGTAGCCCGAGAATAATCAGAAATGTTTCGCTAAAATTTGGCCAAATATTTAATTTGAAGTGTTTATAGACATTTAAGAAAACTTTAATAGCTGTTATGTAGATTAGAGTTAGTGCAATGCAAATCCACACAATTGGAGTGAATGGTCTCTTGAAATACTCATTAGGATCCAAATAGCCATTGATAGGAACCATAATATTCCAACCTTGAAATTGTACTGGATAACTAAAATCAAGACCTTTCGAAATTCCATATAAATTCATACTTATGTCAATGGAATGGTTTAAAGTTGCATTGATGACTCCTGGAATGTTGAGTTCTGTAGAATTGTCAATTACTACTTCTTCCAATGTTGCATTGTGTCTTTTGATAAAGTTGACAAATAAAAGTCCAATGCGTCCTCCAATTTTAGGATTTCCCTTCGAGTCAGTATATCGAAAAGCTCTCGGATAATCTTTTTGAATAGTTGTGCGAAAAGTGAAGTTGCTGAGATCTGACAGTCCATTCGGAAGTCGACCATTTTTGTTGACAAGACGTGTTTTTGAATCACTTGCATAGGGGAAAAAAGCATAGGGCACGTTATCGATGACTCCAAATATTCGGGTAAATTTATTCTCACCGAAGAAATCAAAGTGTTTCTCTAAATTTTCTAAAGTATCAGTTGAAATTACAACAAATTTTCGAACTTTCAGATGATTTATCAAAAGTTGCAACCCACTAATGGTTGGTTGGTTTTCAGAACCATTAAACACTAATATTAAATTGGTAAAAGAAAATCCTTGATAAACACTGTGCAATGGGGAAAAATTCAACACCGGAATATAAGAATGTTCTGCTATGAAATCCTTCAAGAAATCGCCTTCAAATCCCATAAAACACACTGTCGCTGAATAACTTTCCACATAAATTCTTTCAACTAGTTCACCAAATTCATTGTAAGTAGTTTTTGCATGAGTTAGAGCAAGCAAAATTAAAACGATTTTGACTGCCATTAAAGACATTTACGACTAATGTTGCACAAAATTGTGGTTGCACAATTTTATGACACTTTAAATGCACAGAAATGTAGACCTAAGTTATGCCATCATTTTTTCAAAACACGCAAATCAGTTATCAACTCCGTTTTACTAGAAAAAAATTTAAAGTGTTTCCAGTATATTATACGAGTACACGAGTAACTTATCTATCAGGTTAAAATGAAAGTTAAAAGGTTTAAAATGATAGCCAAGAACTATAATTATTTTACATCAAATTAAGTTTCTATAAACTAAAAAATAAAAAATGAAAACACTACTTTGTCAGTTTGAATAATCAGAGAAAATATATTGAATGACTTGTTATGCTTTCGATAATAATATTTTGTTATGCCTTTTTCGAAAACAAAGCACATCAATTAATATTTTATTGATTTCATATTATTTTAAGAGTAGTTCGTTAAGGGTTATTTAAGCATTAAGGTGGAGCGTACAAATTGAATGTCAATAAAATTATACAATCAATAAAATGTTTTCTGATGGCACTTCCTTGATTGTTTTGTCATAGCTAACAAAAGGTGACACTCATTATGGAATAAAATATTGAGTTTTTACTTGTTCAATAGAGCAAGTTATGATACTCCGATTATAGAGAATGTGAATTAAGGACGTCTCCAACTCTTTTTGTATCTGTCTTTTAATCAATTCAGCTGCTATTCAGCGCTAAACACTGGAGTTTATTTATTCAAACTTATTGGTTAAAAGAGATTCGGTTGATTTCTCAGAAAGAATAATTTGTTCTATTTGGAATTTTTCATTCAGAATGCCTTATATATTGATAATCATAATGATTCTTTAATTTAGTAGACCGATAGGATTTGTAAGCTTGTAATGCATATATACTATACATACATACAAATTTGGGATTTTTACTAAAAAAAAATGAAGGGTGATTATAAAATCGACATTGAGATGTGCAAGTAGATTTACATTTTACACAGATGCTGTATTGAGAGAATGTACAGTAAAAGTGCGCGTTGGAAATAATTGATTTTTAAAATAAATTCCCTGATTTTTGACTGCTCTTTAAGCGGAATATGACCTATAGGACAATCGACAGATGTTTTTTTGTTAAATATTGGCCTCCTTAAATTGTTTGATGGAGATTCCTAGGTGGGTTGATGACGGGACTTGTTTGTAAGTGGCTTGCTTTATCGGTCAGTAAAAATAAAATGCATGACTGGATCGCACGAACTTGCTCTTGTATATTTGTATATTTAAACAAAAAAAAAAAAATATATAAAAGATATTTTTGATTTAGTTTTTTAAAAAGAAATTTTTGGTAACAATTTTTTTTTTGAAAATCTAATTACACGATACTTTTTAAAATCATAAAAACAATTTGGTGACAAGTTTTGAATGATATCAGTTGAGCCAGTAATGATACATACGACAATAACTAAAAATTATGGAAAATTTCCCGAAAAGCGTGTTCATCATATTTCCGTTATTCGAATTTTTTGAGAAAAACTAAAAACGCAGTATTGTTATAATCACTTATAAAATAACATTCACCAAGTTTATTCGAAATCGTTAGAGCCATTTTCGAGAAAAGTCCAATAACTCGGAACCGTTATATGGGAGGTATTCGTTCTAATCGAGATATTCAAAAACAATAATAAAAACAACCTTGGAAATTACAAAAAAGTTATCTGTACAAAATTTCATGAAAATCTGTCAACACTTTCAGGCTGTGGCTCTCTGTACAGATGGAAGCACAGACGAACAGACGAACAGACGAACAGTAGGCTTGAGTATTTTTATATATTAAAAAATACTTGTTTTAAGAACAACTCTAACGATTTTTGAAGTTTTTTTTCTAAAAATTAATCTTTTTTAACAAAATCAAATGGCACACTTAGTGTTGAGGTTAAATTGATTTAAGTTCAAGTAATGAATTTTATGTTTTTTTTTTTTTATTTCTTATAAAAGTATTTATTATTTTAAAACTTTGTATATAAAGCTTTAGCGTCCACAGCAACTTTGACCCGAAGAGCAAGAATGTGCGACCTAGTTGTGCATTTTATTTTTCTTTCTCTCCTGAAATGAAACACAAAAAAATGTCTTGTGCTTTTATTTTATTCATACTTAATGGCTGTATTATGTTCTATTTCTATTTTCACATATTATGTAAAGCAAATTCTTGCTGCGATTTAAATTGTCTCTATTAAATAACACATTTTGCCTCGAAAAAATAGGAAGCGTCTTAAAAATAATGCAAATTAAAATTATTTGATATCGATTTAATTTCAACAAATATCAAACTTCCCCTTATGGTACCCCTCAAAGTATAGGTAAATTTGACATTTCGCTCATATTTCAATATGGCTCCTTGTCTTTTAAAAAAATATATTTCTATGTCTTCTTTCTAATTTTTTTTTAACAACATTTTTACTTTAACAACAAGTTTTTGGGCCTACAATGTCATTTTGGAATGAATTATTGACAGTAGAAAGAGTTGACACAACAATTTCATTGTAAACGATTTTCCGTTCTTGAAAATGATTAACAAATTGTTCTATTAAAAACCTTCGCACTCATTGATTTTTGAAAGGAGTTACAACTCATGTGTTACCGTGTTATACCTGACATATAAATACAAAAGCGATGTTGTAAGAACTCTAAAATAATGAATTCTTTCACAAATACTTTGACACCGAAATATTAATTAAAAAAAATGAAGTTTAGAAATTGTTAACAATTATTATCTGAAAAACTTGTTTGTTTTTATAAGATCGAGGTTATGACCTTTAAATATTCAAAACAATAACGGGTTGTTCGCTCGAAACATGATATATTTTAGGTTCCAGGTTTGACTTTTAAACTGTGGCACCTTGAATTTTGTTTATGGGTACCGCCTCTTGAATTGAAAAAAAACTCCAAGAGTACTGCTTGTCTCGAAAAGTGAATCGGCAGAAAATTGAACGTCCTCGATTCCTTCGTGTATAAAACGCCCACAGGAAATGGTTAAGAGAGTCAGCCACTAGGCCTTGGTTCTTCTTAAGCTAGTCATGCAAAAAATTTATAAACTTCTTTGGTGTAGCGTACAACGTAATGGTGATGGTCTACTTCAAACTCACCTACAAATTGTTCAAAAATTAAAAACATATAACAATCTTTTCATTTGCGATCGCAACCTCAATGGCATGCCAAATATTCTTTATCTTAAAATAATAAACAACTTTAAAATAGAACACAAACTGATTTTAATATAATTTTTTTTTTCGTTACAATAGTTTAGATAATTTTTACAAGTTGACCACAAAAAATTTCAACCAAAAAAATAATCACTCCAACTATCAAACCAATTGTTAAACAATTCCATGCAAAACGTAGATGTTCAAATGTTAAAGGTTCAAACAATTTATTTGCTAGTCCATCCTCTCGACTCACACCAATTTTAAATCCAACTTTTATCACTTTTGCAAAAACATCACTTTCCCATTTTTCTATAAGGCCCGTTTCCCTAACTTCAATAATGAAAGTGCTTAAAATTTCTTTAAATGGTGAATTAAATGGTAATAAATAACCAAGCAAATACGATACCACAACATCGCTGGTTATGCGAAACATCGGCTTTTCATACAGCGATTGCATTCGAATAAGAAATTCAGCTTTCTCGGAACCAACTGCAAAGGCAACTTTTGTATTCTTCATTGAATACAGCTGAGTGAAATAACTTTCATAGTCCTTTGGTTCAACCATCTTATCGAAATCGTTGGGAAAATATCCTTTATTTTCAATCAATTTCCATTCATACGAAGGAATAAGAATACGAACATTGTTCTCCGCCAAGTCCTCAATGGACTCATATTGCTTGACCTCAATGTGAACTGTAAGGAATGAAGTAAAATAAATCACATAAATGTTTCCAATTATAAATGAAAGAACCGTCACTTGAATTTGTACAGAATACGCCGAATAAATTGGTTTCTCTAATGGCATTCTTAATAAAGTTAAAAACACTTGACTAAAACTTTGCCAAACGTTGACTCTTAAATTCGTACAATATTTCAAAATAACATCCATTATGGTCACATAGGTCACAATAAGTCCAATAAAAATCCATACTTGGAATGAAAACGGTCTTTGAAAGTATTCCTTGGGATCTATGTAGCCATTTAGAGGAACCATAATATTATATTGCTCGATTTTTACTGGATAGCTTAGGTCTAGGTTATCGATGGCACAAAACACATTCATGCTAATGTCAATTTCTGAATTGATGGTTGCATTGATAACCGTCGTTATGTCCAACTTTGTTGAGTTTTTGATAATAATAATTTCTTTAAATGTTGCATTGTGTCGACGAAGAAAGTTGATAAAAATCTGGCCATAAGTTCCTCCAATTTTGTTATTTCCATTACCATCCGGATACCAAAACGTTCTTGGAATATCTCTCTGAACAGTTGTCCGAAAAACAAAGCCGTTGAAATCTTTTTGAGCATTGGGAAGTGGCTCTGCGGTAGAGAACTGTTGGTATTGGTTGTCGGCATAGGGCTGATATGCAAAGACATCTCGATCAATGATTCCAAATATTCTTGTGAATTTTTTTTCTTGAAAATATCGAAACCATTGTTGCATGGCATTCATGTTGTTTGTCGAAACGATGACAAATTTACGCATATTCAAGTTGGAGATTATATTTTCCAACATTTCAGAATATTGATGATGATGACTCTCAACTACTTCAACTACCAGTACTATATTGGAAAATTTGATAGGTTTGTCGGAATTTACTTCTGTCGATATCAATACTGGTTGGAAAAACTTTGTTTTTAAAAATTCACTCAAGAATTTGTCATCTTTTCGAAAAACAAACTGTAAAGTTGCCAAATTACTTTCGCGATATATTTTTTGAACGAGCTCAGTAAATTCATAATTATTTGGGAAATTATTTACAAATGGAAAAAGTACCAGAAGTATAACTTTGGCAACAAGCATCACTTGGTGTACTATTAAAAAACTTAAAAGTACTATTCGTAACCTTTTCACAATGAAAGTAAACAACAAACTATAAAATGTAAAGAGTCATCATCAATGTTATAGATATTGTGCATATAAGTTTTTTGACATTAAAGTTAATTGATTGACATGCAAGAAGATAGGAAAACTGTTTCTTCTTTTAAAAGCTTTTTAAATGAACCATTAGACAAACGTTTTGCTAAATTATTTTTTTCGTCATGTAATAATGTAGGTAGAGCCTAGTTTACAGTAGTGCAAACTATATTTAGTTTCATTAATTTCCATGATTTAACAACAGAAGTTGTATAAAGATGTACATACTTTGTTTTCCAAGTGCGATTTGAAGTCGATTGTTTCAAAGTTTTAAAATCACTTCCTCTTACACGGGTCGTTTGAAAGCGTCCGAAGGTTCTTACACTACTAATTGTTTGATGCAGAAGTGTTTCTGGAGGTCTTAGTAATATAATAAATGCTTTTTTAAAATCGGTCGTTTAGCTTTTCCTTGTTTTTTAAACAAAAATTCTATCACGTACATTTTTTTTTTAATTGATTGCAAACAAATAAAATAGGATATTTTGTGTAATTTTGTCTTTTTTGTTACCGAAAAATGCTCATATTTTGCATTATACCCCAAAAACTTTTTTGTAAGTTTTTCAATGATTTCTCATGATTCCCGTGATAAATTTTGTTGGATAACTTCAGATTCGTTCTCAGCATCCTAAAAAACATAAAGTTAGCCATTGAAAGTTATTACTTCAGAACTTTCCACCTTTAAAAATGCTTTAATTGAAGTAAAGAGAGTATTTTAGACAAATCATAAATTTCACTTTGCGATGTCTTTAGACCGATAAAATGCACTTCATTAACATCATATAAATAGTTTTGTAATAAAGTATTTACCAGTAAAGAGATTTGACGTTAAATGTGCCAAAACAACGGGGTTTTGACATGTTTCTACTAGCATATCTCGAAAACGTGTTGTTTTTACTTCAAAATCCTTTAGAAAAGAATAGTTTCGTTCCAAGGTGATTCTCGTTGTAGACCAGTGTAATTTTTAAAATTAACTAACTAATATCCGAAAATACAATGATTTTTCCATCTCTTTCAATTTTCATTTCCCATTCAGGAAATAAAATCTCACCTTTAAAAAAATGTCATCTGAAAACAATGAAACCATCGCAGGCGATAATACAACCGAAAATCAACCAAACCTCAAAATTGGAATAAACTCATGGAAGCCATTAAACCATCTTGGCGATGCATTATCTCCAAAAAGTGGTTCAAACAATGCTAGCATGCGTAGAAATGCAAGTTTTGGAAATGTAATGCCAACAACTTCAAAAGAATCCAAAGTCAGAGTGATTTATACTGGTGGAACTATTGGAATGATGAGAAATGAAAGCAATGGTTAGTTATAATTTTTTGGAATCTTAACAAAATATTTTTTTTAATAATAAAATAATTTCAGTGCTAGTACCAATACCAAATGCTTTGGTTAAAATGATACGAAAATATCCAAATATGCACGACCAAGCTTATGCAGAAAAGAGATTTGGTACTGCAGCTGGAATGGCACCATTGATTCTGCCATTCATTGATGGCATTCCAAATCGTGTTGTTTATACAATCACCGAATATAATCCACTTTTGGACTCAAGCAATATGACCACTGATGATTGGGTGCACATTGCCAAGGATATTCATGTATGTTTGTATATTTTGATTTTATAGAATAGAAATAACTGTAATTTTTTTGATTCCATAGCAATCCTATGAATTTTTCGATGCATTTGTTGTGCTCCACGGTACTGATACGCTTGCCTACACTGCCTCGGCCTTGTCATTTATGTTGGAAAACCTCGGCAAAACTGTTATCATAACTGGTTCACAGATTCCAATATTCGACACACGTACTGATGGCAAAGATAATTTCACCACAGCACTAAGCATAGCTGGTAATTATGTGATTCCTGAGGTCTGTGTGCTTTTTGGCAATAAATTGATGCGTGGCAATCGAACCATCAAAGTAAGCTGTGATGACTTGAATGCTTTTGATAGTCCCAATAATGTGCCCATCGGTCGAATTGGAATCAACTATGAGATTGATTATCGCTTGATATTTCGTCCCTGCAATATCAGTCGTTTTGTTGTTCACGCTGATATGGATGTCAATGTTGGGCTTTTGCGATTGTTCCCGGGCATTACGAGTTCAACGTTTAAAGCATTCTTAGCGCCACCTATGAAGGGTGTAGTTTTGCAGTCATTTGGATCTGGCAACATTCCATCGAATCGTAAAGACATTTTGGATGAAATTCGAGCTGCTTCGGAACGTGGTGTGATTATTGTAAATTGCACGCAATGCTCAAATGGGTCAGTGGCGGAAATTTACGATACGGGGAAAGTTCTCAAGGAATTGGGTGTGGTGCCGGGTTATGATATGACACCAGAAGCAGCTGTTACAAAATTATCATATGTCCTGGGGAAAAGGGACTGGTCTTTGGAATACAAAAAACAGGTAAAATTTCTATCTCTTTAGTGATTTTTGTAGTGATAACGATTAATTAAAGGTAATGCAATCTAATATTCGTGGTGAACTTACTGCAGAAAGTCCACTGATGGAGGACTATGATCTGATTGAAGCGGTTGCTAGATCTCTGCACTTGTCATCACCTGCAGAATTGTCTCAGCTAGGAGCTACACTCTTTCCAGCAATGTTAAATGCTGCTGCCTTGTCAGGAGACATCAAAAAGGTATGCATTGTACCCCTACTACAGTTCTAAAAATTTCACGACTTTTTTATTCTTTTAGATCAATAGTCTGAAGGCTTATGGTGCGGATCTATCTGGTGTGAATCATGACAATCGAACAGCCCTTCATATTGCCTGTCACGAAGGAAACCTACCAGTTGTTAATCTTTTATTAAAACATGGTGTTTCGGTTCACATTCGTGATCGCTATGATCGCACTCCCTTAATGGAAGCTGTTTGCATTGATCATCATGAAATTATTCAGTTGCTTTTGAGTTGTGGTGCTCATTTGACTGGATCAATGCGAGCAATTGGCGAACAACTTTGCTCTGCTGCAGCACGAGGATCCTTACTTCGATTGCAGTCATTTCAATTAGCTGGAGCTGATCTTGCACAAGTTGATCATTCTGGGAGGACGGCATTACATGTTGCCGCATTGCATGGTCATGTGAATTTAGTCGAATATTTGGTGAAAAACTATGACGACATAAATTCAAAAGATAAATTGGGTTTGACTGCATTGCAGTATGCAAAAATGATAGAACATGAAGAAGTTATCAAATTATTTGGGAATTCTGCTTAGTTGATCATTCTAAAAATATGAAAATATTGAATTGATCTTGATAAGGTTTTTTTTCTCACAAAATAGCCTTTTTTTCTTGAGAGGAATACAGTCAATTTTGGAAACCAAATAAGATCTCACTAGAGGCTCTATTAAATTAGTAACTTTAAATTTTAACTTAACTTTTGATATATGTATGTATGTGTAAATTAGTAAAGTAAAGTATGTATAAGTTCCACCTATAGCCACTTTAAAGCTTACAAATTTATAAACAATTCAACTGAGGAAACGAGCCATACTTTTGCAATACCTTACCTATCAATTAAAATGTAATTCAAAATGTTTATTTAATAAATCTTAAAATTAAATATTGGTGTGTTTTTACTTAAATTTTTATAAATTTTTTATATGTTTACATTTTTTATACATCACACGTACTTGTTCTTATAGATAAAGTTGCTGTGGAAGTGTGGATGCTTAAGCTTCTTATATGTATATAGATTTTAAAAATAAATTATTTTATAAAGCTTAAAAAAAAATACATTAAATTCATTACTAAAATGGCTGTAACAGGTTCTTGAATTGAAAATTTTGAACTCCAAACTAAATATTATACCATTTTTTTTTTGAGAAAAAGATTAATTTTTAGAAAAAAAAAATTTGAAGTCGTTAAAGCCGCCTTAAAAAAAAATTTATGTATAAAAATTCTTAAATTGATTCAAAGAAAAAAAAGTTGGTATGCCATTTTCAAGAAAGTAATAATTGTCATCGAAAAATCGATTTTTGTACATAAAATTTGAAACTATTTAAAAAAAAAAACAAAACAATTTCTTTTGAAAATGTTTTAATAGAATAATTTTGAGATTGCTAACAATTTTTTTTTTAAATTTTCATCGAAATCCGTTAAGTCGTTTACGAGAAAATCAGAAAAGAGAAAAACAGGTTCATGGGAAGTACCGTTCTTATTAACTTTAAAATTGCGAACTTGTGCGTGCCTTACAAAAATAATTAGAAGATTGATTATTTCTACATATTGAAATAAAAGTGATCTGAAGGAATATGACTGAATGCAGTTACAGTGATAAAATATCAATTTTTTATTTATCTAACGTGCAGATGGCACTGCAAATGGTTGCATAATAGTTTTATGTATGGATATATTAAATTAATGTGTTTTTTGAAATTAAATTTGATAAATAAGAAGCGTAAATCAATTAAGCGTCATTTCGGGAACGCTTGTTTTGGTATGAATAAAGATTCTAAATCAAAAACGACTTTAAAAATTTTGATTAAAATTTTTGTCTGTACCTACCTACTACAACCATAAAGGTCCTAATTCTGAAATACAAAAAATATATTTTTTATTAATTATTATCAATAACGGTACCTCCCATAGACCCATTTTGAATTTTTCTGATTTTCTCGTAAGCGACGCAATGGATTTCGATTTTTACGCAAAAGGTTGAAAGCATTTGAAAATCAAATTAGTTTGTTTAAAAATTTTCAAAAAAGAAATTTCGGATATTTAAAACAAAAGTTTTCAAAAACGAATACATGATTTTTTTGCAATTTTGCTTAAGACCCCCTGTTTTGTTTTTTAGTGTTAAATACAAATTTTATTATTTGTAAATCCAAAAATAACTGATAAACATCAGCTTAAACTGATAAACCTTAAGCTGCATTTTGGACTCACTTGGTAAATCACAAATCACTGAAATTAGTTTTGTAAGAATAAGGCAGTAAATCTAGCAAAGAATTTCCTAGTTAAACGGCTACTACTTTGGTTGTGCTTGCTCTACAGACCCGTTATTCTGCCAGTCCTGCTTTATAGTTGGACGATAATCAACTTGATAACAATAACGCTTTTAAAAAACAAGAATTTTTAAGTTGAAAAACTACTATCCTGAAAACCCAAAACACGAAAGTCGAGAAATCTATTTGAATCTCGCCTTATCTTATCATAATATCATTAGGTCTTGAATTCTGAAGGATCCTTCATGGAACAGGTGCCTACAACACAAAACTACAAGTACTTGCATTACAAGTGAAATTTTAAAATTTCCCGTACAAAATTAAGCAATTTCACTTGTAATACAAGTACTTGTAATTTTGTGTTTTAGGACCCAGGAGTCCATATAGTTTGGTGTATTAAAAAAAAACTACAACAATTTTTTTTTCAAATTTACCTTTATTTCTTAAAACAAACTACTTCTATGACCAAAACAAACTGATACCAGATTTTCAGCAACAAAAACTAAAACTGCTAACGTCAAACCAATCGCCAAACAATTCCATGCAAAACTCAAATGATTCATTGAAATTTGTTGCCTTCGTCTCCTTAAACCAACAACAGATCCGTGTTCCATTACAAATCCAGCTCTAAGTCCTTGATATACTGAATCACGATCCCATTTTATTATCAATCCAGTTTCTAAAAGTTCAATAATGAATTTATTTAGTATTTCCTTAAAAGGTGAATGCCATCCGAGCAAAAATCCTATATGACAATCAAACAAACCACCATCGGCATTAGCAAATAACGGTTTCGAACGCAACTTTTGCATTCTTATTAGAAAGTCACTTCTATCCGAACCAACTCCGTATGCAAAACTTGTATTTCTCATCGAGTTCATTTCATTAATGTAAACTGGATACTCAACTAATGATACAATATTCTCAAATCCCAAAGGATGTAGATCAGAGTCAGATATTAAATCCCATTCATAACCGGGCATCATCACAGGAAAGTTGTTGTCGATTAAATCTTGTATTGTGTCGAATTGTTTAACTTTTATGAAAACAGTTAAAAACGATGTAAAATATATGTAATACAGATTACGAAGGATGAATGCAAATATCAGTACTTGCCCATGAAACCTATAAGCATTGGTTGTTGGTCTCTCCGATGGTGAACCGAGCATTGCTAGAAGTGTTCTGCTTAAACTTTGCCAGAATTCCACACTTCTATTCAAATAAATATCCTTGAAGATATCCATCACAATTATGAACAGCAATCCTAGTCCGAAAAGTACCCATGATTCAAAACAAAATGGTTTCAGAAAGTACTGATTGGGATCCACATAACCGTTAAGGGGTATCATAACTGTCCAGCTGATTGTTTTCACTGGATAACTGAAATCCAGATTCTTCACTGGATTGAAAACATTCATTGCAATGTCTATTACATTTGCCAGTGAACTATTGACCACACAAGGAACACACAGCTTTGTAGAATTAGTAATGGAAATTTCTTCGAACGATGCATTGTGCCTTTGAAGAAAGTGTGTTAAAACTTGTCCAAAAGTTCCTCCAATTCGGGTGTTTCCTTTGTCATCTGGATACCAAAATGTTCTTGGAATATCTTTCTGTATAGTTGTTTTGAGAGCAAAGCCATTGAAGTTCTCAAATTGATTCGGAAGCTGACTTGCAATATCGAGTCTGCGAACGGAATTGATTTCGTATGGCAGAAAAGCGTATGAAACATTTTCAACTATTCCAAAAATTCGTGTGAACTTTAACTTTGCTAAATGGTGGAAACACTCACATAGACTTTTGTAGTGATTTGCCAGAACTACAACAAACTTTCGAACTCGAATTTTCGTAATAATCTTTAATAATAATATTTCAATTGATTCACTTGTTTCGCTATTAATCTTCAAGACTAGTATTGCATTGTGAATAGCTTTCGTAGATTTATCAGCGATATAAGGTGTGAATATTAACACTGTGACTCCAAGATTTGTTTTCAAGAAATCTGTTAAGAAACTGTCATCAGTTCCACAAAACAAAATTGTTGTGGTGTCGCTTTCCTTACGAATATTCTCAATAAGTTCACTAAATTTTGAATTGTGAGTTTCACAACCGACGACAATAAGCAGTACAATGAACGTTATGTGTTTGAGAAATAACATTTTCACTTGACACGTTTGATGATTAATTCTAAAATATGTACACAACATTGCAATGAAATTGTTCATTGAATAACATTGGGAGTTTGCACTCTAATTCTGACATGCAAGCAATAATATCCCACCTATTGTATAGTGTTTTAGGAGGTGGGTACAATTTTTGTAATGATATATAATTTGACAGAAATTTAATGCATCTTTAGACTGTTCATTAGTTAATTTAATGGATATTTATCAATTATTCAAGCAGACTAAGGAATCAAATTATGTAGTTCAAATTCAAATCATACACTCCATCTCACTTGATTACGGACAAGTGTTTTTAATTTTTGATTTTACTATATTTTTTTAAACCTTTCGTTAATTTTGCTTAACTTGCTAAAACTAAATGTAAAATACAAAGAGGAATATATACATATTATGTTTATATTGAAACAAATATATTTTGATTAAGTTAAAAAAAACATGTCAAAAATGACGCGTGAAGTCAGAAGTTCTTAAAAATGCAAGCTTTCTGTGCTTTAATCAAGGTTTAATTTATCGTTCCGGGGTGTAATGTTATATTACTTTGCTTGAAAATCCATCGCTGAGATAACCAAATATTACAGAATGCTTGTGAAAACTCATTCCAGTTTTGATTTTTAAGCAAAAGCGATTATTGTAAAATTAAGCTTCTCTGTCCAATTGTTCCAAATTGCTATTTCACTGTGCCTGCGGCAACGATAAACGTTTGAAAAGTTGACATGGTCATGACCCTCTACCATATAATAGAAGGTGTCAACTACAGTTATCCTGTTCTCATTATAAAAAAACAGCATTATGGTGCCAATAAATGGGGTTGTGGAAGGCAAATTTTTTGCAAATTTTAGCTTTTGGTTTTTTTGAAAAATTTTTTGTCAAAATTTACTTCGTTTGAAAATTTTTTAATTAAAAAAATGTTTAAAAAAAAATTGCACCCACGATTTTTCAAAAAAAAAAAATTCTAAAAATGTATCCTTATAGAAGAAATCATATAAAAATTTTTAATTAAAATCGTTGCAGTCGTTTTCGAGAAAACTCGAATAACTCAAAAATGTTGCACTGGAGGTACTCGTTCTAGATGAGATATTTAAAAATAAAAAAAAAACAACTTTCAAAATAACGTTAAAATGATCTGTTCCAAATTTGAGCAAGTAAAAATAATCATAATGTGATGTGTGAAAATTGAAAATTCAGCGTTTTTTTTAAATTTTGACTTCAGCATACCGGAAGTACTTTTTTAAAACTAATAATTGGAATAGAAAATGACCCCATTTTTTACTAAATTAATTTTTGCGCAACAAATTAGTATTCAAAAGTTACAATTTTTTACATAAAAAAAATAAATTTTTCTTACTTTCGTCTCCTAATATCAGTCTTATGTTAGCGGAATTTTAAGTAACTACAAAACTATTGTAGCTACAAAAACGAATTTTATGCTACTTAAGAGCATTTAAAAAGCTACAAATTTGGATGCACACCAGAATTATTTTGTTTAATTATTTAAGATTTTGTCCGACTTATTTCAATAACTTAAAAACCATGTCAGCTACAAAGTGTCCGCCAAAGTAAGGGGGATTTTATGAAGAAAACTTATACCAATACAAAAAAAATTAAACAAATGTTCTTCGAGTTTTTTAAAATACCTTTATTTCTTCGACAAAATACAGCAATTCTTAAACAACAATTCACACATAAATGCAAAGAACGCTAAAGGCAATCCAAATCCCAAAATATTCCATGCAAATACCAAATGTTTCACTGCCAAAGGCACATGCAATGGTTGAACTGTATTATCATGACTTATTTCAAATCCTGCCGCAAGACTTTGCCTAAAAACATTACGTTCCCATTTCATTATTAATCCTGTTTCAAGAACTTGTATTATAAAATCATCTAAAATCTCCTTAAACGGTGAATGTTTTTTCATAATAAAAATCGTAAATTGCTTACTTAGCCCATCACGAGTGGTATGAAATAAAGCTTTGGTAAAATGTTGCTGCAACCCAATTAAAAAGTCAGCTCTATCAACACCAATGACATATGCAAATGTTGTATTTATCATAGAATTTCTCTCTCTAGCATAGACAGAATATTCGGTGGGATAGAAAAGTTTCTCCGAACCAATTGGTAGGATATTCATTGATTGAGCTGCCTTCAATTCATAATCAGCCACCATTATACTTATATTGTTGTCAATTAAGTCCTGAATAGTTTCGAACTGCTTCATTTTTATGGAAACTGTCAGAAATGATGTGAAATTATTGTTATAAATGTTACCAAGTATGAATGCCATGACAAGGACCTGAATATAAAATCGATAGTCTTTTTTAATTTGCTGCCCAGATGATGAACTAAGCATCATGAGAAAAAATTTACTAAAACTCTTCCAAACATCATCAGCTGTGATATTGAAGTCAAAATTCTTAATCAGGTCCATTAGGATAATATAAATGAGAATAAGTCCAATTGAGATCCAAACTGTAGGTGAGAATGGTCTCAGAAAATACTGGTTGGGGTCCAAATTACCATTGAATGCTACCATAATTGTTAGGCCTTGAATTTTGATAGGGTAGCTATAATCGTATCCCTTTGTAGGAATGTAAATGTTCATACTTATGTCGACTTTATTATGGGCTATTGCATTTAATATTTCTGGGAAACAAATACCATTGCAATTGTTGATTGTTACTTCTTCAAAATATGCGTTATGTCTGCGTAGAAAATGGACGAAAATTTCTCCATAGCATCCTGCGACTTGCAATTGTCCTTGCTTGTTTGGATACTTGAAAACTCTTGGAATATCATCTAGAATCGTTGTTCGAAATTTAAATCCATTGAGGTCCCTGTATGCATCGATAAGTGTAGAATTTTCTGTTAGTTTTTGAACTTGCTTATCAGCAAATGGTAAAAACACATATGGAGAGACTTCTTCTATTCCATATATTCGCCTAAAGTTATATTTCTCAAAGAACAAAAATGATTTGTGAAGGTTTGGTTTGTTAAATGCAGAAATGATGACGAATTTTCTAGGTCGAATTCTTCCAATCAGTTGATGTAGAAAAATTTCCTGCTCTTCTTGGTGTTTCTTCTGAGTTTGCACTACAAGGACGACGTTGAAGACTAAATCTACCATAGCACCATTGGAATGGTTTTGGAAAATCATTATAGGAATGTCAAAACTTGAGGACAACATAAATTGACTAAAATAATCATCGTCCATTCCTATGAACAACACTGTTACCGAATCACTTTCCAGGTAAATTCTTCGAATCAAATCATTTAACTTGGTATTATTATTCGCGAGACAACCGGAGCACAAAAGCAAAAGTGTTATTGCTATGAGAAAGGACATTTTAAAATGAACGATTAAAAGCATTTGGCTTAGCATGTTTACCATGGCCTCTATAGGCTCCGGCCTATAAAGGTCAATCATAAATATGAAAAAGTGAACAGTTATTACTCGTATTACAAAATTGATAAATTGGTGGTTATGATTAAATTCATTTTGCAAATTTCAAACACACTGCAATGTTTATGATGGCTGATAAATATCAATAAAATAAGCAGTTTTTAATGCACAGTTATTATATATGCGTTGTTAAACTCTTAGGGAATAAAAATGTCTAGGCCTTACAGTTAACTTTTTATAACGGTAATGTATAGCCGCGGTAAGAACTATTTCTTTTATTTTACAATTTTGTTTTAGACCTTAACATTTTATGAAACAAATATTATTTCAGGTGTTTTGTTACAATGAACCAAAATCTGAAACTTTACAAATAAAAAGTTAAACGATGTTTTAATATTTAAGATGTACCTAACGCCAATACGGCCAAATACCATTGGAATGACTTTGGGCTTCGGGTGGATAGGGTGGACTATGACAAGGCTTTATTCATCGGATATATGCTTTTATCGAAACGATTTTATATATAACATTTACTGCTACTTTAAACAATTCGGCCTGTTAGCCATCCGCAGCAGCAATTTGGAAATTTCTAACCATCTCGTTATCCAGGCTAAGTGAAACAACAGCAGAATGTTGGCTATCTTCACCATTAAGTAGTCTCACTCAGAGAAATAATATATTTTTTTTTTTCGTTTGCCACTAATGAATATTGTTTGAATTAAATTAAAATATTTTCTGGAAAGTTAATACAATTGCCGCAATAGTTTTTCATTCGTAGCAACTTTGACCCTTATTGTATTTCTATTACAGCCCATTCGTTTAAAACTCATTTTCATGAGTTGATTGTGCAAACCACAATCCTTCCCACATTTAAAAACCTTTTCTTTTCGTTTTGCAATATTTTATTGTTTGCAGCAAACGAATGATTACGAGAATCCTTTCCATATAGTTGTTTGTTGCAAAGAACTTCACTTTTTGTGTAAAAATACAATTCATTTGCAACAAATGATTGCAGAAAAATTTTTTTCTTAATAATAATTGACTCGATGTTTGTGGTGTTCATATGCATCTAAAGCTAGACAAAAGTTATCTAGTTTGTGGTGCAATGGCAACACCCTTGCTTCGAAATCGAGGGGTTGCAGGATGCAGGCTTATAACCGGTACTACGCTAAAGTGTTAGCCCCAAAGAATTAGCTGCAAAAAAAGTTGTAATCGAAAATGCTTTTCCAACAAACGAAAATTTGTTTAACGCAAACGATTCGTTCTCTCATTTTGTTTTTTTTTTTTTTGCATTCTACGCTAATCATATATTATACAGTTTGTAGCAGAATGACAAGATACTCACTTCGTGAGCGAGGGGTCGTAGGTTTTTAATTTATTTGTCGTTAATAAAAAGTATTTAACCCAAATAAATTTACCAATTTGCTGCAAACGAAGTCGAAAAAGTCATTTAGGCAATTTTTGTGTTTGACTTAAACGATTCGTTCTCTCAGTGCTGGAAAAATGTTGCTTCCAGATCCTTAGCACTCATCTTGTCAAGCTTCCATTCTGGCCACGTAGCTTTTGGTAGATCTTCTTACACTTTGGTACAAATTTCGAACATCTCAATTACTATGTGATCAATTTGGTTGACGTTTTTTTGATCACAGGAACGCCAACTCCACTCATCCCTTATGTATATTGAGGTATGGGAATCGGGTGCTTGTTACGATGACATTTCACCCCTTTGCAAAGTCTGCCACCCTGAATCCGTCATTGGACGTTTTGTTGTTCAGACTGTCTTTTCCGCATATCGAATTATGAAAATCCTCCCTACCAAATCTGGCTTTGAAGCAGCCAAGAATGATCTTGACGACGCACTTCGGTAACTATTATCATACGTGCGCTCGAGGAGGTCATAGAACTCGTTCTTGATTGGATCATCCTTCTCTTCGTAAGGGACGTGAACACAGAAAAATGTCACTATTCGGAATTTTACCTTAATGCGGATTGTGACGAAGCGCTCGCTTATCGCATCAAACCCCAAGAATTTTTGCAAAATCACCAACACACCCGTTGATGCACCTTAAAGCACTTCGCGTGGTAGATATCCCGATTTTATTCTACGCAAGTCCTCTCAATCCCATCACACCTCCTGGATAGCTGTTATCGTTAGCCCTTAGCCTATGCCCGCATTCGAAGCATCTTGTTTCGGAACAAATTGTGTTTTTTCAGGGTAGGGAAGCACAACCCCCATACCAGAGGACAAGACTCTTAGTTAGCTCCAAGAGTAAAGAGCCGGATAAAACCGCTCTTTATTGGCCTAAGCTCTGAATAGTATAAGGTGTTCACTCGGTAGTTCAGCCTGACTGAAACTGTAGACGTCACTGTTGATTCCATCTGGGGAATTCTTCCACTATCACCTGGGATGAAAGGAGAAGTGCCTATAGTGGTCACACTTCTTCCCCTCTTTCGTTTGCTGCCCCCAACAAGCTTTCAAAAGAACGAGCCCTTATTTCTAGTTGAGGTACTAGGCACCCATGTTAAAAAAATGGCGCTTTTTAGTCAAAATAAATATAACGAAAAATTCATTTTTGTGTTGCGTTTATTTCTTGTTCAAAAACTACGTGTAAAGATTTAAGTTATAACATTTCAATATTTCTCTTTCAAGATCTATAATAATGGTTTAAAAAAATAAACACGCTCAAATAAAAAGACATTTTCTCTAATTCAAGAAAATAACATTACAATTTTCTGTTCTTAAGACCGGTAAGCTGCTGAGTCCAAACGAATCACAAAACGAAATCAAAATTTTGTTTTTAATCTTCTTGGTGGAGACAAACGAAAAATTTCGTTTCGCACCAGCAGCGTACTGGGCCTTATAAAAATGATTTGGAGAAGTCTCTACACATTTTGTACTCGAAATTTACTGTCCGACACATCATTTTCGACCGTAAAGAATGGATTTTAGTTTATCTGTTGGTTTTTTAACCTTTTTTCGTTTGAATTTAGAATTTTTTTCAATTTTTATTGTTTCTTGAGGCCAATTCCTTGAATACGGAAAAATTTCGTTTCGCTTCAGCTGCGTACTCTGCTTTACGATTTGATTTTGTTGTTTTTCGATGTAAAAACTAATTTCCAAGAACATATTCGTTTTTTCAAAGTTTTTCCATATATTTCACAAAAAAATACCAATATGGCCAAGGATAATCCAAGTACTAAAATATTTCTAGCAAAAACCAAATGTTCCAATGACAATGGAGTATGCAATGGGTTTTCAGTGGGCTTACGATTTGCAATTCCATCGAATTTAGCCTTTAAACTATTCCAAACGGTATCTTGATCCCATTTTTGCATTAATCCAGATTGATGAATGTTATTTATGTATTTGTTTAGAATATCTTTAAACGTTGAATGTTTTGGCAAAATAAAACTCAAAAGTAAATTGTTTAAGGGTCTTCGAATTACCCGAAACATTGGCTCAGCATAAACTGACTGCAATCGAATTAGGAATTCAGCTACGTCCGAATCTAATAGATAAGCATATTTAGTATTGTTCATTGCATTTCTTTGCGTTGTGTATTCTTGAAGGCTGACCGGTCTGAAAAGATACTCGAAATTTATCGGATATGTTCCAGTAAATGCTGTTCGATTATAAACGTAATAAGGTAACAATATTCGAACATTGTGATAGTAGAAGTCTAATTTATTATCAAATTGCTCAATTCTAATGAAGACTGTCAAAAAAGAAGTAAAGTAGTTTATGTAGATGTTATTGAGAATGAAGGCAATCAGCATAACTTGGATGTAAAATCGGTAGTTCTTGGTTATCTGAGTCCCCGCTGGCAGAGACATAAATATTAGAAATATTTGTCTGAAGCTCTCCCAGCCATTGGCATCACTTTCGAGATATTTATTTATGAGGAAATCCATTACGACAAGATACACTAAAGTTATACCAATGAAAATCCACACGGTATAGGAAAATGGTCTCAAAAAGTATTGGTTGGTATCCAAGTGGTCAATCACCGGAACAAGCAGCGTGTTAATTATAGCCTTGACTGGATAGCTTGATTCGAGTCCTGGACCCAAAATTGATGAATACACATTCGCACTTATGTCAATTTGATTTTCCAAAGTTGCATCAAATATACGAAGCATACATAAACCAGTGCAGTTGTCTAGAGTTTTGGTACTGTAAGAGGCATTGTACGTTCGTAAAAAGTATTTGAATATGTTGCCAAAACATCCTCCTAGTTTTTCTATTCCTTGTTTTTCACCGGGGTATAGGAAAACTCTTGGAATATCTTGTATCACGGCAGTGCGAAAAGCATAACCATTCAAATCGTGGTATCCATTAATTAGTGGAGGCTTTTCGGAAAGCACCTGGATGGGTTCGTTTGCAAATGGTAGATATGCATACTGGATACCTTCAACAACTCCATATATTCGAGTGAATTTGTTTTCCGAAAAATACTTAAAAGTCGTCTCGAGGTTGTCCATATTAGGTGCGGACACGAGAACAAACTGTCGAAGTTTTAATTTTAGAATAAGTTTTTGAAAACCGTTTAAATCATTGGTTTCATTTGAAGTCTGTACTACCAAAATGGTAGTAAACTCGATTTTTTTTAATTTGTCGAATGATGAGTTATTATTTAGAATTGATACTGGAATTTCGGAATTATTTTTTAAGAATTCACTCAAGAATTCATTATCAATTTTATTGAAAAGCACTAGCTCTGAATTACTTTCACTATAGACTCTTCGAATTAAAGAACCGAATTGTTCATATTCTTCTGATCCATTGGTGAGAAGGAACAGATAGGAGAACGTCAATACTTTGAGAACAAACATTTTCGATTAATGTCGTTTGTATTTCCATTGAGTTCTTATATAATGACGAGGAATAGTTTACTTAGATTGTGCGTTTATCATAATGGCAATTTTGACACGATGATTTGTCCCTTAGGAGTGTCATCAAGTCATACTCTAAGGAACAATAAGATACCTTAAGTAGCAAATAAATAATTCATTATGTTAAACAACATTTAAATGGTTTCTTAGTACAGTTAGAGAGCGATTGATTAACTTGAAATCTATAGGGACCTTGAGTCAATTTTTTGATATTCGTTTACATTCTAGACGGATATTAGAACATATATTGATTGGTTGTTTTTGTTAATTACGGCTTACTTTGTGTACCTTTCATATCGTTGATTTAAAATGCAAAAATCGTGTGCCTTGTAAGCTTGTAACCCATAGTTTATTGGGATATAATTGTTTTTCAGTGAGAAGAAGAGATGTACAATTGTACATAATCTTATTAGATAATATGGATTGGAAATGATAGGTTTTGGTTGAGTGATAAAAAATACACAATGAGAAGTGGGAAAATGTCAAAAGTACTGGAATGTGTTCAGAGAGAACCACAGACACGCAGAATCCGATGGATTGCACTTTTTTTGGATAAAATTTTAAACTTTTTTGACAGAAACTTACTTACTTAAGTCCACAGACCTCAATCAGTCCGTTTGTGATCCCCTTAAGGGGATAGCATTATTTCGCTATGTTTTGGACAGCATTCCGAAAGGAGCATTAACCTTTTTAATACGGCTGTCGACGACGTTTTGTTCGGTTCCGACTTTGGTAGAGACAAAAGTCTATTGAAAGTCTTCTACTTTCTCTACCGGTTGTCAGGAAATATTGATTTGAAATGATGAGTTACTTCATCTTCATCTTCATCTTCATCTTCATCTTCATCTTCATCTTCATCTTCATCTTCATCTTCATCTTCATCTTCATCTTCATCTTCATCTTCATCTTCATCTTCATCTTCATCTTCATCTTCATCTTCATCTTCATCTTCATCTTCATCTTCATCTTCATCTTCATCTTCATCTTCATCTTCATCTTCATCTTCATCTTCATCTTCATCTTCATCTTCATCTTCATCTTCATCTTCATCTTCATCTTCATCTTCATCTTCATCTTCATCTTCATCTTCATCTTCATCTTCATCTTCATCTTCATCTTCATCTTCATCTTCATCTTCATCTTCATCTTCATCTTCATCTTCATCTTCATCTTCATCTTCATCTTCATCTTCATCTTCATCTTCATCTTCATCTTCATCTTCATCTTCATCTTCATCTTCATCTTCATCTTCATCTTCATCTTCATCTTCATCTTCATCTTCATCTTCATCTTCATCTTCATCTTCATCTTCATCTTCATCTTCATCTTCATCTTCATCTTCATCTTCATCTTCATCTTCATCTTCATCTTCATCTTCATCTTCATCTTCATCTTCATCTTCATCTTCATCTTCATCTTCATCTTCATCTTCATCTTCATCTTCATCTTCATCTTCATCTTCATCTTCATCTTCATCTTCATCTTCATCTTCATCTTCATCTTCATCTTCATCTTCATCTTCATCTTCATCTTCATCTTCATCTTCATCTTCATCTTCATCTTCATCTTTATCTTCATCTTCTCATTCCCATCTTCATCTATTATAATTTCCAATTATACCAAATTGGATGTTTTTTTGGCACCGAACTCGGAGTCGTTTCGGAGCCACCTCGCACTTTTTTCCTTGAAGGGATAAAACATACAACTGTAAAAGACTATGTCTAGAATTAAATAAATAAGTACTCTACGAACACATCCGAAATTCATAAAAATATTTAACGAATAAATCGTCGTTCAATATTCGTTACCCAAACCAATCGTAGACAACAACCTATCTTCCGTGTTGGCAAAATAGTTAAATTTTCTCTCTAATCCATTCCTCATGTTGTCAGCACTGCAAATGTGACATTTAATTAACTGCTGACATGGAACTATTTTGTGTGTTTTGTGTAAAATTTTGTACATAATTTTTTTTGGTAAATTCACATAAAAATATTAAAATTCCAATTAAAAATTTGCATTTACACAATTATTTAAAGTATTTTCCATGTTTCCATCAAAACAATTTCTAATATTTCCAAATCCTTACTAATAAAATTATAAAATCAAAAAAAAAGAAGAGTGAACAATTAAGTTTTTTTTCGTCTGCTAAAAAAAATATATTTTCTTTTCTATTTCATTTCAGTTTTGTATAATTAAAATAAGTTTGTTTTGTTTCTTTTTTTATTCTAATGAATTTAATAAAACGTGCATTTAAAATTGAAAAACGAAAGTGAAATAACTTTGTGTTTAGAAATAGAATTGAAAATTCAGAAGGAAAAAAGAGCAGCAAAAAATAAAATACGAAATGTCTCAGCACGAATTAGAGGAGCACCCCCAACAACAACAATCGGATATTACAAGTTTGCAAGAAAATTTCAGTAAACAGCAAGTAAGTTAACTGTTTTTAAGTTTTTTTTTTTTGTTTTTTTGTAATTTCTGTGCAAATGTGTATGATTAAGACTAATTTTTTTCTGATTGTTGTTTTTTCCAATTGATTCTTTGTTTTGGTTTCACTTTTGTTGTAGAGAGTCCAACAATTACGTGAGTTTTTATCCAAAATAAGATCGTGTGCAGATCTTTGACCTCGACGCTCGACAGCGTCATCCATTGTAATTGAGCCCGATATTGCTTAATAAAGAACTGATAAACAAAAAGAAAATTAGACCTTGATTTAATTCCAACACGTCACTGACCTAAAAAAAAAATATTTGGGAAAGGCCATTCTCTTTGACAATCAGTTAACTTAAATTAATAATTTGGAAATTGTTTTACAACACATCAATATTTGTTCTTCGACAGAAACTGTGGAATCGAATTCAAAAAGGACTTTTCTCAGTTAAAGTATGGAATTTATACTTACTTAAGTTGGCGCATACAATTGTTCTCAAACTAACAAGCCTCTTCAGCCTGCATGCTCTCTAGCTAGCTACAAAAATTGGTTCAGGTCGGTCAGCACTTGATTCCGTCACCTCAGGTCCTTTTCTGCCACGTAGCCCGTTAGGGATAGATAAAAAAAACTCTTAAAGCTGATGTGTCGATGTCCATACGATCTACCTGTCCCATCCATCTTAGTCGATGTATTTTCATTCTTTTGACCATGTCAATACTGCTGTAGAGCCCGTAGAGGTAGAGCTCGACGTAGGATCTTTTCCTCCACAGATGCACTCGAAGAATAATTCTCTCATAGCTGTTTTTGTGTTTCGATCTCGACAAAGTCCTGCCCCTTAATTCTTTGAGTGAGAGCCTTAATAATTCAATTCAGGGGTTACAAAGGTTGATTCTTTGTTTGATTTCTACTGACCACTCCGAAATTAGTTAATGTCTGTTCGTCGTTACGTTTTGTCTTTGTTTTCGCTTCGTTAACAGTCAAATCCATCCATATTTGCAATGTGTACAAATATGTAGACAACTAACAATGCGCTTTGTGCTCCCTAGCAAGGAACTTTTGAGCAGCGCACAATTGGTTCAGGTATGATGCTTAGGAAATTCCATGATAGCTTATCACTTAAACTGTTTCGACATTAAAAGCGATGGTGATGTTGGGCCCGACTTTGATGGAGCATCGAGGATCTAATGTCGTTTATGATCTGTTTTACTCGAAAATTCAATCATTCTTAAATCAAATAGAAAAGATTAAATCACTTCCACTCAATTCTTAAGTTTAGTTTATCTGTACTGTTGAATATTACGAAAAAAAAATCATTTGCAATTCGTCGTGTTCACAGAACCGAAAATAACAGCTCCAACTAACTTCTTCGACTATTTTTGTAACTTTTTGTGACCAATAGAGCCAATTAGAGCCTCTGAAATAAATGTTTTTGAACGAGGCTTTTGATTGATTGGATAAACTTTAATTTCAGTGACATATAACCAATCATACCCAAGTTAGTTGAAATTGTCAAACTCGGTCCTGTGAGTGGATTCTGCCTACAAAAATACAATAGCCAATTTCTCTTGCCAATAGGACAACGTCATAAAATTCTCATACGTTTTTTTTCAAAATAAAAACTTATAATAGAAATCGTTAACTAAATTTAGAAAAAAATCTGAATATTTTTGAAAAAAAAAAATTATTCCAAAATTATTTTACCACCAGGATGCAATCTGGAAGATAATATTAGTGGCAAATTAAAAGTTTTAACATCTTCTTTTGAAGTTCAGAGGTGTTTCGGGTAAAATCTTGGCAATGATAAACGAAAGTTTTTCAATTTTTGTGTGAACCTTAAAAGAAATTGTGATTCAACTGACTTTGAAACGAATTTCAAAAGAAAATGTTATAAATTATAATAATAATTTTAATTTGAAACTTATCTATTTGATTCTTTAACTTGATGAGTACACAGAGTGACAATTGGTACACTTTCCCTATACAGAAGAGTTTTATGGGGAGAATGGAAAAAAAATGTTCATTGGCGATCAGTTACAGCCAATTTCTTCACAGAGTCCTAACGCTAGAACCGATCCTAGTCCTAAAGGAAGTACTCAAATCTGTATTAACTCATTTCTGCACCCAAGTTCAGTCAATTTGGTAACCGAGTATTAGTTAGGACTCGTTGCAGTTAGATCCTCAAAATCAGCTAGTACTCAAATCGGTACCGGTACTAGTTTCTATTGTATATAATTGGTACCGGGTATTAGTAAGGATCTGTTTTTACTTGGAACTTCAAAATGGGAAGTCTAACCCCGCTAGTATCTGAATCAGAGCAATTTATTTAATTTTTATCAAGAAATATAGTAAATTTTTAAAGTTTCTTGTCTGTTGTTTCTTTTTTAAACAAGTAAAATTTTTTAAACAAAGTAAAAATCAGTTCGTTCAAGAAGTCAAGATTTTTCGGAAAAATAAGCACTTCGTTGTAAAGTTGAAATTCATGGGGCCAAACACGTAAATTGATACAATCGAATAAATTCGAGATAATCGAGTACTGGTAGCATTGTAATTTGTTTCAATAGAGAACTCCTTGATCGAACCGGATTACTTTTTAATCCACTCCAAGGAAGGTTAAACATTTTGCTAGTTTTATTCCATTTCATTCTCCCACAAGCTTTGTTTTAACCTGGTTTTATTATCCCAGTGCATTTTTTTGTATTTTTCATTCCTTATAATTTGCGAAATTGCATTTTTATCTTGGTTTTAATGATCCTGATAAAAATTATTCAATCTAAATTTGCTGATTATGGCTCCTTATGTACGTAATTATTATTTTGCATGAGTATTTTTTTTAATTCTTATTAAATATATATCAAAATAGTATTTCAAGTGTCAAAATATTGCCAAAGTAAAAATTATACTAGTTTTAGACGTATTAAGTTCCTAGTACCGCGTAGTGAACTTAGAACTGGCGCTAAGATGTGAATAAATCGCCAGGTACTAACTTATAGCTAGGACAAAGTATCAGGCCTATAGTATCTGGTCTAGCTAGGCTAGGATTAGTATTTTTGTGAAGAAATTGGGCGTTAGATTTTCAAGCAGGGGGCCTATTTTGGTTCTGTGAATAAATGAATCGAATAAATAATACAAGATTTTGTTTTCATGTTTCTCCCTTAACATTCTCTTCCGTGAAAGAAAATTATTCATTATTTAGGTTTTAGATATTTTTTCACAGAACGAGAATCGCATTTATGTGTGAAAAAGTGAAAAACTTTTCGTTTTACTTTCTCACAGAACCAGACAAAAACATGACTCCGATTTGATTTAAATCACAAACTGGGTAGCAAACGATTTAAAACTGCATGTTAGAACAAACCTATGGTTAACTTATATCATTTGTGAGTTTTTACCCAAGCAAAACTTAAAAATGTTGATATTTTTAAAAATCTGTTGTCAAAATATCATCATCATCAGTATAAAATGTAATGTAATAAAAATAAATACATTTTTTAAGTAGCAATATCTGAAAAAATTGAATTTTTTTCCCCCAGTAAATTGACAGAATTTAGAGTCATTTCCACTCAATTTTTTCTAGATTATGCTGAACGAATTTTTGAATTATTTGGAAATAGTTTTTCCATCTTAGAACTTGATCCTTAAACAAAAACTTGAATAACGAACGGTCTTATATGTGCATTATGTATGTACATTTATAAAAATTTTAATTTTTTGTAAACATATTTACTTATTTACTTACTTAGGTCCTCAGACCTTAAAAAGTCCGTTGTGATCCCCTTAAGGGGCATAGGGAATCCACTACTCCTACGCGCCATCGTGTACGGTTTCTGGAAATATAACGTAGTTCTCTCCAACTCTTCCCCAGCTGTGCAGATTCACTTTCGACTGTCCTGCGCCATGTGCTTCTCGGCCGACCCGACCCTCTACCTGCCTGTGTTAGTGGGTTCCATTGCATCACTAACATATGTAGTATGCCAGTTTTTCTTTATTTTTAATCAACATCTTAAACAAAAATTTCAAAAAAAAAAATTACAAACCAGTTTTCGAAAAAAATTGATGAGTTTTTTTTAAGTTCAAAAATTTATTTTTTGAAAATGTTTCTTTCAAATGTAAAAACTCACTAAGTGCTACTGAATTTGTATGTACTAAGTGAGTTTTCCCTTTGTACAGACGAAATAATCTTAAGGCTTTTTCAATTATAACAAAAAAAAATCATTAAAATCGGCTAAGTCGTTTAAGAAAAATCCCCTTTCGAAAATAGGAAATCCCCTGAGTAGTTTTGAGATATTTTGTAGTGCATTTAAATATGAGATTTTATTTAATTAACTATAGCAATTTGAAGGTGTATATCATTTAAAAATAAAATACAGGGCCAATTAGGTCTTGCTTTGAAATAAAACATTACCGTTAAATTACAATTATATAGTTTTGTCATCAACACAACTACTTTTTTTTGCAGTTATTAGACCTTGTAAATTAGTACACGTTAAAAAAGACTGAGAACTTCTCGTTTTTCTTTTAACTATGAGTTCATTCCTGTTAAACATTTCACACGATAGTCATAGTTGATGTTATTTAATAAAATAGGGTGTTTTTGCTGTGATATTAAAATTCTGGTTAACTAAGACTCGGGTTGAACCAATAATTTTCTGTTTTTGTTTTTTGCCTACGAAGGTGCACTGAACTTTGATTTGATAAAAACGAATTTATAAATTATTATCTCTTTTCAACCGATAGTTTCTTATTAACGATCATTGATTGATATACTTCTCTTTGAATCTATGATTCTGCTGGTAATTCAATAGAAGTCTACCTACTTTTTGGGCTACCTAGAAACGGCAGTGTAGTTTTGAGCATTTAATTGAAAAGTTATCTAGAATCTAGATCTAAGTATGTTTCTTCTGTCGTTTTTGATTAATAATCCGGGAGAGGAAGAGCTCTCCGATTTTGCATGCGGATAAAAGCAAAAAAAAAACTATTTGATTGATTTTGAAGTTTGTTTCTCACTGTGTTTGTAATATAAACACTGGACAAAATTAACTAAGAAATATTTAATTTAAGTCCAAATACACTTTTTTTACCATTGGTTATTAATTATTTGTTGTTTTTATAGTTAATTTTACCACGCAAATGCTTTTTCTTTCACGAATTGAACAAATAGTTCAAAAAGAAATTCAACCCTATTATTTTGATAGTACTTCTGGTTTTGATTCTGAATTTAAACCCAGAAGCGAATTCCTCTTTTATCCAGAAGCATTCCGGATTACCAATCGAAAACGACATTAATTTTTATCGAAATTTTAAAAATCACTAAATATTTGACTTTAAGAACTCTTTGCAACTTAAACACTAATATGTTATTTTCTAATGCATAGGAAAAAATATCCGCCCTGAAGGAGCTCGTACGAAAATCCGAAGTAGCACATGGGAAATCAACTTCCTCGGCACAAGAGAAAGTAAAGAATATTGCCCTACGACTAACAAATTTGAAATCGAAAGCTCGATCACGTCAGAACCTAGACTCGTCTACCACATCTCTTAACGAATCACAATTCCAATCACAAGAGAACTTATATCTTTTACAATCGCAATGTAGCACAACTACAGATGCTGGAGGTGGTGGTGGTTCAGGCTATGGAGAAACACCCCAAAGACCCCTCTCGGCTCGCATCGAAACACCTGGAAGTGAGAAAATTCTTCTTTTGCGCAAACAAATGGAAGAGAACAAAGTTAAAATGGCCGAACGAGAGCACAGCAAGCGAGAAATCGAGCATATGGTCACTCAATTGAAAGCCAAGTTCGATACAACTCAACAGTGTTTAGAGCATTCTTCTGAGCTGGGTCGTTCAATGGGCGATCTAAGTAATCTGTCTTACAGCTCAGTGGGAAGTAAAGTGAGATCTGCAACTGACTTAGCGTCGGCGCCATTCAATCTGGACAAAGAGCGTATAAAGTTCTTAGACAACCGAGTTCGCTTGCTTGAGAAGCAACTGGAAAAGGAAAAAACTTCTTCAGATGCCTCTAAGCGAGTCAAAGAACTCGAAAATAAAATTCTTGAACTAGAAGAGAGTTTACAAGATAAACGCACCCGAGATTTGGTTGCTAATTTGAATGACCACGACGTTGAAGAAAGTTGGCAGATTGAAAATGATCGCTTAAAGACAGAATTAGAAGAAAAATCAAAACGAATTCTATATCTAGAGGAAGTTACTGATATCCTGGAAACAGCCAAATGTGATCTCACCGGAAAAACCCAAGGCCTAGAAGCTAAACTCCAAGAATCTGAAACAAAGACTAAAGAACTCACAGAAGAACTGGAAGTACTGAAATCTTCAGTTGATAGTCAAAAGTTTGAGATGATTCCTGATGCAGATCTTGATCGTCAAGTGGAACAAGAGTTACTAAAGCAAGTGCAACAACTCGAATCGAAGATTAAGGACCTAGAACAAGAAAACGATGCACTTCGTCAGGAAAACGAGCATCTTCAAGAAGTAGACAGGGAAGAAGGAGAAGACAACACTGACGGCCTACAAGCCACAGTCGAGTCTCAAAGAGAAGACATTATGAATCATATTGAACGTGTTAAAGAACTTGAAGAAGAACTCATGGAGAAGACTATCGAGCTAAATGTTCTCAATGCCAATTTTGCCGTTCTCGAGGAGAAACTCAAAGTTCCAAGTCGAAAACCATTATTTGCAACAGTGAGTGACGGTGAAGTTTCATCAATAAAAGACGAACTACAAGAAACAAAGAAAATGGCCAAACATCTGGAGAAACAACTGAACGAATTTAAAAGAATGTCAGACTTGCATGCAAGTGTCGCAGAATTGACCGATGAAAATGAAGAACTTCAGCAACGTATCACTGAGCTGGAAGACGAAAAGGGGCAACTGCTGTTGAAAATGGAAAATGGAGAGCACACAACAATTGTGACCGAAATAGAAATCGAGAAGAAAATTGAATACCTGGAAGCGACTTGCCAAAACCAAACATCTGCCATTCAACTCTTGGAGGAACAAAAAATCGATATAACCGAAGACCTTGAGACAACAAAATCTGAACTAGAATGCGCCAGGGTGGTCTCTGAAATGGAATCAATTCAACTCGAAGAACAAGTCAACACAAATCTCCAAAAGATTGAAGAACTTCAGAGAGAGAATATCGATTTGACAAGCATTGTGGAAGAGTTACGCGAAGAGAAAAGTTCATTATCAAAGAAAATGGAACACTATGTAGCTGAAAATATGGAACTCTTAGACAAAATTGAGAAGCTCAGTAAATCCAGTTCATCAGCTGAGTCGATAGAAATTGTTGAGCGACTGACCCAGCAAGATCGTCTTGAGATTGAAGCCTTTAACAAACGTGTGGAGCAAGAAGAAGCCCGATTAATGACTGAAGGGGCAACAATTGGTCAACAGCCAATGGATCCAGAGCTATCTGACAGTTTGTTGAAACTTAAAGAAGAAAGTTCCGAATTGATGCACAAAATCGAACTCTTTACCACTGAGCGCAAAGAAGTACTCGAGAAGATGGAATCAATAACAGCTGAAAATCAGGAGCATTTGAAGAAAATTGAACAGCTCTCCGTTGAGAAGATGGAACTAGAAAAATCAAATAAAGAAGCTAATTCCCAGAAAGCAGCTCTGCAAAAGAAGTTCGATGATGCAAATTTAGAAAAAGAATCAATTCGCAAAGAAATCCGGGAAGTTTCCGATGAAAAAACTAAAATTACTGCTGAATTGAATAATATGATTAAAGCAGCTTCCATAAGCGCTCCCAGTGATGGTAAAGATCTGTTAGATAAATGCGAAAAAAGTCTTGCCAAGCTTAATACAGAATTGGAGAGTTATCGAAAGGCAAACGACAAGAATGCCAAATTTAATGCTTCTAAGAAGCTCTCCAAAGAAGCAAAGAACACTCATCAGCAATTGACAGAACTTTTGCAGAAGGTGAAATCTACTTCAAACAACGAGGCAGTGGTGTCACCAGTGGATGACGCTAAGGTTGTCGAACTTCAATCAGAGCTTTCCGATCTTCGGGAAAAGCTTACAAATGTCACAGCTGCATCTGAAGATAAAGACAATACCATCTCACGACTCAATAATGAGATAACTTCTTTGAAATCAATGTCAGAACAATTCGATAAATTAATAAACGACAAGGAAATGGCCCATGAGAAGCAAATTGAGAATTTGACTCGCCTGCGTCGCGAACTCGAAGGTAAATTAGAAACTTCCGAGGCTGAGATGAAAATCCTTCAAGACCTGATTGCAGAACAAAAACAACAGCTAATTGAGGCCTACACTGATAGTGAAAATGAAATTGCTAAGAAAATCGAAGAACTTAATGCTCGTGATGAAGAAGTGTCGAAGCTTCAAATCGAACTAAAGGCTCTGAAAGAAAATAGCGGTCTAGTTGGTCAACAATTTTCCAACGATCTTCAGCTGGAAGTGGATAAACTGCGTGAAGCCTTGTCCATCAATAAGAGTCTTCTTGCTGAACAAATAGATGACCTCACCAACAAGCAAGAAACAATTGAAACTCTGAACGCGCAAATTATGGAACTCTACAAGACAATGGAAGAGAATGCTGAGAAAGTTATCGAAAAAGAAGATGAAATTGCTCTCGTTCAGGAGCAACTCGATGCCAACAAAGTTAAGATTGAACAGCTTACCAAAGAAAATGAGGAGCAAAACCAAGTGGTTGATAAATTGTTGATTGAGCTGCACTCGCAAAAGAGCCATTTACAAAAACTAACCCAATTGCCAATCTTGGAGGAGGACAATAGCAAACTGAGGGAAGAAAATCAAACACTCGAAGAGAATATACAAATTGCCGAGGTGAAATCAAGTCAATTGGAAAAAACCGTAAAGGATCTGGAGCAAAAGAATAAGGAACAGCTGGACAAACTTAAAAAATATGCCGCCAACTTGAAGAAAAAGGTCACACAATGCCAGGAATTTGAAGCTAAAATAAAGAATCTGGAAAAGGGAGCTCTGGATGCTAAAGCTCAGGAAAAGAATCCTTTAATCGATACTCTACAAGACCAACTACAAGAAAAGATTTCCCAATTGGAATTAAAATCCCAAGAAATTCAATCACTTCAAGAGGCATCCAACCACGAGAGAAAGTATTTTGAAGAATGTGTTCTAAAGGTACAGGAAGCCCTAGATGGTGTACAAAATGAAATGACCTCCTTGCGAGAACAATTGCATGAAAAAACTACACAAGTTGAGGAATTGCAGGCTGCACTCAATGAGAAGAGATTAAGTCAAGATCAGCTGGATAGATCTGGTTCCGAAGCTATGCAAGAACAACTACGACAGTATCACAACCTAGTAAATGAAAGGAATGCCAAGATCGATGAGCTGAATGACATCATTGAATCAGCAGAACCATACCATGATGAGTTACATAACCTTCGTGAAGAGCTAAAACGATCTATCACAACAATCGCTCAGCTGAATGAAAATAATCTCGCACTACAGGCTGAATTAAATGCTGCCCATCAACAACACATGGCAAGGAATCACGTCGCAGAGATACAAGTCTTACAAGATGAAGTAAGACATCTTGGAAATCTCTTGAATCAAAGAAATGCAGAGATTGACAAGATGAATGAGCATATCCAGAAATCACAACCACTGCAGGCCGCTGAGGAACTTCGAAATCTGCATAATCTAATAAATGAAAGGAATGCAAAGATAGACGAGCTGAATGACATTATTCTGAACGCTGAACCCTATCACGAAGAATTGCATCTTCTTCGTGAACAATTAAATGAGAAAAACACCGAAATAAAAGAATTGAACGAACAGAATCTGGTTTTGCAACTTAATCAAGCCACAGGACCACAAAATGCTTCCCTTCAAGATGAATTGAGAAATCTACAAAATCTGCTGAATGAAAAGAATTCTAAAATTGATGAGCTTCATGATCAAATACAAGAAGCACAACAACCACAACGATTCCAAGATGCAGAAGAGACCTTAAGAAATCTTCAAAACGAGCTGAATGAGAAGAATGCCAAAATAGACGAGCTGAATGATATTATTCTTGAAGCAGAACCCTACCACGAGGAATTGCATGTACTGCGTGAACAACTTGTTGAGAAAAATACGGCAATCAACGAGCTGAAAGCTCAAAATAATTCCAACATTCAACTTGTAACTGAACTAACAATGATTCGAGAAAAGCTAAATGCAAAAGAGAAGGAAATCGAGAAACAAAATAAAATACTCGATAGTACCGAAGAGCAGCTGAGTTTGTTGCAAGAAGAGCTGGATCAAAAGAACGAACAAGTTCAGCAGCTGAATGGACAGCTGAATGATATGCAAGTGCCAAGTGGGCAGTCTGTGGATGAGATCAAACTCAAAGACGCCAAAATCGAAGAACTTACCAAAGAATCCAAGGCAAAGAGTGTTAAATTTGAAAAGTCCAAAGCGGTGATTAAAGAGAAAAATAAAGAAATTCAGCGGCTGAATTTGCTTTTGAGCAAAGAAGTCGAAGAAGGAAATGTTGCACCAACAAGTGCTCCCACACTTTTGGCATCTCAACCACCATCCTTCTCAGCTGAATTGGAGGAACTAAGAAAAGAAAATACAAAAATGCGTGTTGAAGCAGCAGTGGAACGGGCAACATTCCAAGAGAATATAGTTCGTCTTGAAACTGTTCACAATGGAATTCAAGCTAAACTGCAAGAGGACATGAGTTACATCGAAACTCTCGAGCAAGAGAATAACAATTTCAAGGAGAAGATCTGTAGATTGGAAGAGTGCGTCGCTATGTTCGAAGAGCGCCGCTCTTCTATGGAGCGAAGAGCAAATCTGCTTGATGCTCAACTACAAACACGCACCGATGAACATGCAAAGGTTGAAGATGAATTAGTTTATCGACTTAATATGCTATCCGATCATGATGATATAATTGCTCAGCGTTTGTTTGAGGCTCAGGAAGAAAATGAAGTTCTTTCAAATCGCTTAGAATCTCTCAAAACAGAACATTCTGCTCTTGTGGCAAACTATGCTAAGCTAGAAAAAGAATTTGCGGGATTCAAGGAGCATACAAATAAAACCCGTGAAACCGAGGTCCAATCTCTAAAAACGCAGGTAGAAACAATTGATGCAGAAGCCATTCGCTTACGTACAGTTTTTGAGGCTCAAATGATGGCTAAAAACTCTGAGATTGATGAGTTAGAGAATGACTTAAGTGAACAGCTGCGTGTGATTAATGACGAGAAACGCCTTCTCGCAGAAGAACTGGAAAAAACCAAGGATGAAATAAGTGAACTTAAAGATGAACGTATGCGTCTGAACGAGACCCTAAATTCGCTAGAGCAAGCAAAATCCGATTTGGAGCGAGAATCCACTTGGATTAAGATGCAGAATGAAAATCTGTCGCAAGATCAATTCGAATTGCAAGAGCTACGCATGCAATCAATGCAAGATAAGACAGAGCTTGAGAACCTCAAACACCAAATAGACACTTTGGTGCAGAATCATGATATCGAGCTAAATGCGCTGCGTACTCAAATCTCAGAACTTGATTCGATGCGAATGCAAGTGGGGCAGAATCAAACAGACGATCAGGTATTCATTGAGACAGAGAACAAGCGTCTAACAGATCTTCTTGCAGAAAAGGAATCGCTAATAGAGAACTATCAACGTCAAAATCTTCAACTGCAAATGAATGCCTTGGCAGCAAGACAGCAACCAGTAGATCCATTCGCCAGTCTAACACAATCCGATGACAGTGCTCAGATGACAAATTTGAGAGAAAAATGCGATCGCTTGGAGAGAGAACTAAATGAGAAACAAAGAGAAATCGAGCAAATGAGAATGGAACATCATCATCAACAAGTTGTTGTTCCTCCGCCGTTGGCCTTCTTCGGAGCTGAGCAAACGATGCCATCTGTTTTTGACGAAATCGTAACCACTCGTCACGTTGATAGTCTACATGGAGCTGCACCCAGTCGTGGAATGGCGGCTCCCTCGTTCGTCGAAGAACCTGCTGACAACCAGCAAACTATCGAGGATCTGCAAAGAAATGTTTCTGATCTAGAAAAACACGCTCAGGACTTGGAGAACAAACTTGTCCACCGCACTGCTGCACATGAAGACAGTTTGCGTCAACTTGAGGAACTAAAACGAACATTTGAAATACGAATGCGAGAATATGAAGATCGCATTAGAGACCTCGAACTAAGGCAAGACACAAAAGCAATTGATTGTCAAATTATCGCCGCAGAGCAGCAAGCACCTTCCCTGGATATGTTCTTCCAAGGTGCTCCTGACCAATCGCCTTTCGAGAGTATAATCATCCCTCAAGTTTCAACTGAACCCGTCATCGAGGAAATGATTGTTCCCACAAAAGCTTACGCCTGTCAGCCGCATGAACAGCTTGAGCTTGATGAAGGTTGGGGATGGGGCTCAGACGAAGCCGCCCTTGAAGCAAAACACTTTGCCACCACAAGCAGTACATCACTTCTTGCTCCGCAACAGCAATTGGAATTAAAATTACAAGAACATCAAGATCGAATTCAGGAGCTTGAACTGGAGCGTGATCGTTTGGTGCAGCAAAAACAGGATATGCAAGTTAAATCTGGAAAACTTATGAAGAAGCTCAAAGAGTACAAGACCAAAATCGATGAGTTATACTCACAGGCAGCCTTCCGGAAATCCTCATCTGTGGAATCATCTGATCTTGATCAGGCTATTCAAGAAGAAATGAAGTCTCAGCTGAAGCAGTTGGAAGAGAAACTAGCCGAAGCCAAAAAGCTATCCGATTCACAGTCGTTGGAAAAGGAGAATCTTTTGAAGAGGATCGATGTGTTGTCAGCGGGAAATGAGAGAATGGCCGAGATGAAGGAACGCCAAGACAACGATGTTGCAATGTATAAATCTCGCGTTCGCGAACTAACCGAGAAGGTAAAGGGCCTCGAAGAATGGAGTGCTTCTGCGGTGAGTACCGAAGTGGCAGCACCAGTAGTTGCAGAAACCTTGACCGCAAGCCCCCCTGTTGCGGCGGCAGCACATGAACTTGAAAAGTCAAATCAATTGCTAGAGAAGAAGATCGAAGAGTTACTATCAGAAATCGAAGATATCTCTGGAGATCGAACAGAATTGCAAGCACTTTTAGATGAGGAGAAGTCCAATGTCCAACGAGCCGAGCAAGCAGTAAAAACTTTGAATGAAAAGATCACCCGTTTGGAGAATTCAGCTGGCTCCGAAAGTGCTGATCAAAAGTTCCAGTTCAATGAAATCAAATTGGAGAACCAGAATTTGAAATCTCAACTGACTGATGCTGAGGGAGTCATTGCAAAAGAGAAAAAAGAACGAACTGAAGTGACTAAACGATTTGAAAAGCAAAATGAAGAGCTTAGTAGTGAAATAGCGAAGCTTCAGTTGGAATCAGCAAGAGCCAGTGAATTGGAATCTAAGTTAGAGAGACTTTCTCAAGAGAAGCATAATTTAATTCAAGAAATTGAAGATCTGAGAGTGGAACATACATTTACACCTCAACCGAGCAGCGCTTCTGATGAACTTCAACAACAAATTGTTCGCTTGACATGTGATTTCGAGTCAGTGGTAATGCAAAATCAAGATTTGGGCAAAGAAGTTGATCGCTTGAGAGCCGAATCACTCAAGTTAAACGAAGAAAATCAACAACTTTTACAAGAAATCAATTTAATCAAGCTTCAGCAGTCATTTAATGCTCCTAGCGATGATAAATCTATCGATCTTACATCTGAGGTCAATCGTCTGCAATTAGAGCTTCAAGCTTTAAAACAAACAAACGAAGAATTATCAGCTGAAATGAACAAAATTCAATTGCAGTCGACATTCAATATGCCCAGCAGTGGTTTTGCTGAAGTAGAAAAGCTATCCAACGAAATAAATCGTTTGAATGTTGAACTTAAAATGTCAATTAACAAAAATGAGGAACTTTCCAAAGAAATTGCACAATTGCATCTTGAGCTGTCCGAAAAAGAAACCCTCCGAAATGAGATCAGTCGATTAACAAATGAAAACCAGTCTCTGAACACTCGAATTGATCCATTTAAATTAGAATCATCTTCGTCCACTCAATTGAATGAGCTTGAGGAGCAGATTCAAGAAAAAGACTCGGAAATAATGCATCTCAAACAACGAATTGAAGATCTAATGCGTGAAGATCAAACCGAAAAACTTGTCTTAGAGATTCTCACCAAGAATCAAGAAATCCACATGCTAAAGATGCAAGTGAAAAACTTGGAAGATGACAAACAAGAGCTTGATCATAATTTAACCATGCAAATCACTCAAGAAATGAACACAAAGCGAATTGATGAATCGACAGAGAAAATCCAACAGCTGCAAGAGGAACTGGAGAAAATGCGCATAGAAAAGGGCCACATGGAAGAGGAATTACAGGTACTAAACAATCATGTCATGACAACTTTAGAAAATGAAGAGAAAATGAAAGCTGTTGCCCTCGAGCTTGATACCAAAAATATAGAAATCGCCGAACTGCGAAAGTCTCTGGGTACTGTCGGGATACAGAAACCTGCATCCGATTCACCTGAAACTAGTGTTCAATGGGAAGCAGTAATTGAGCAAAGATGTGGTGAGATTGCCGATATGTGGCGGGCACATTTGGATAATCGTGAAAAAGAATTCAATGAAACTGAAAGCAAACTGAAGCAACAGATTGAAGCTCTGCAGTCAGGACGAGCATCACCACCCTCTCAGCAGAGTTCTGCTCCAGACGATAATAGTTCTGCCTCATCATCCAAAGATACAACTCCTGATCCAGATTTAATACAAAAAATGCAACAGGCTCTGGAGAATCAAGAAGTTGAAATTGTTACTCTCAAGGAGCAATTAGCTATCCGAAGTGCTGAATACGCTCGATTGGCGGCCCAATTTGATCCCTACAAGATGCAATCAACAATGTCACATAGTAGTGGCTTCAGCTCGGATGGACAGAGACCAACACCGGCAGCAACAACAACTTCTCAAGTCCCAAAATCTGAACTTGATTTGGCTCTGTACATGTTACATCAAAGAGATATGCGTTGCGAGGAACTCACTCTGGAGCTGGTTCATCTCTTGGAGGAGCGTGACACGTTGCAATTGAAGTTGTCCAATACCCTGCGACAGGTGGAAGCAATTAAAATACAAAGCGGTTCAGAACGTGAGTTGAATAAAATGTTTATATGAAATCACAAATAATGTTTTTTTTTTTTATTTTGTTGCTTTTAAGCTACTCAAGGAGACTTATCATCACCAGCCGAAAGTCCAGAAAAGCCCCAGTTACCACCTGCAGGTTCTCCATTACCAGAATCGGATGAGCTGCATCATAAGTATGTTTTTTTTTTTTTTTTTTTAATTAAACCAAAAAATATGATTAACTGTCTAATTTTTTTTTTTGAAAAATAGGTTGTCACAACTTCACTCGGTGAGTCATTCCAAGCGCTTCCAGGAAGAACGAGATATGCGTCAACGTCAAATGGAGCAAATTCAACAAGATGTAGCCAAGATGCCATCAGAAGCTCTTTCTGAATTAGTTGGCAGCGATTTATGTGAGTTTTATATATTTTTTGTTGTTGTAATTCAATTAACGAATTGATTTTTTATTTAAAGCTCAATCAAGTCAATCTCCATCTTCTGTACTTCTCAATTGGCTTTGGGGCAAACCAGGTGGCGGACAAAGTTAATATTTGCAATTAATCTCCCATGTTGATCATGTGGAGAACAAATTACTATTTCCAAGTTCCAACGAAACTACTAAAAATTATTATTGCCTATCAAACAAGTTGATGCAGCTAACACCTAACAGCACTCAGTGGTGCTATTGAAATTCTAAAAAAAGATATTCATATAAATAAGTAAATGTTCTTTTCTTTTCTAATTTTTTTTTCTTTTTTTTTTTTTAATTTTTGTCGTTTACAACTTAGTTGAAAATGCATCCTTAACCGGTACCTTAATCTTTTGTTTTATAAACTAAGGCTTTGTAAATAACATTGGATTTAAAAAAGAAAATTATACAAAAAATAAAATCTAAATCTAAAAAATAAAAAGAATATAAATATAATTGGATTTTATCAGTAACACACATTTTAAAATAGTTTAAAGCATTTCTGCCCAATTATACATAGTCGTAGACAAATAGATAAAAACATAAAAATAAAATTAAAAAAAAAAAAACATGTTTGTGAAAATATAGTTGAATAAGAAAAACTGTTAAATATGTTTTTTTTTTCTTGATAGTTGCGATGTTCGTCGCCTGTTCTCAATCTTCTATTTCTACTGTGCATGATGGAGAAATTAAAGAAATTGGTTCAGAAAATTTTAAAACTCTTTGAAAATCAATTCTACACCAAAATCCAGAATATCGGAATAAATCTAGTTAATCATTTGCAGTCAATTTCTTTACAAGGTTCTAACGCTAGTTCAAAACTTGGGTGTTAATTTGAGATTAAATATGCTGGAAACAGTCCAAAATCTATCTAAGAGTTGAACTATTTATAACATCATTCAACTCTTAGGAAGCTTATAAAATATGTAGGTACGAGTTTGATAATAAATATTTCTTCTTGAACTCGTACAATAAAGACAGGGGTGGTATCGGCTAAGGTGATGAGATAGCCGCTGCATATTTTTCCTCCATATAAATTTTGCAATGCAATCAAATGGCATACTCAGTTTTGAGCTCAAAACAATTTATGAAGTTGTTTAAGTCATTTTAGTAGGGTAAAGTCGACACCCTTTGACAGCGGGGCACCTCCGACAATCCTTATTTTTTGTGTATGCAGAAGTTTAAAATTTTTATAAAAAATTGTTAACGTGTCCTTAGTGATACTAAGCATATGCTAATAAGTACAGCAAATGCCACCAATTTGGGATCAAAAATAGATTTGAGACAGTTGTATTATAATTTTCAGGGTAAGTTCTTGAGACTTTTGTGTTCCTATTATTAATTTTGTTTTGCAAAGAATTTGTTTTTCAAGTAGTTACAATAATTAGTATTTAGTTACATGCTATAATTGTAAATTTGAAACATCTTTTTTTGTTAAATAATTAAAAATTAAAAATTGGAAAAATATCCGGGTTACTGCAGGTTGTGATTTCAGTTAAGAAGAGAAATCTTTCTCCATCAATGTATATAAGCGTCTCGCCAAGTGTTCACAACAAAATAAAAGCAAGACTTCACAAACTATTTAAAAAAAATTCTAAACTGAATTTGAGTTGTAAGTTTTTGAAAAGCCCAAATAAACATTGTTTTTTAACAACACATTTATACATGACTTTTATTTAAAAAAAAATGCATTTATAATAAATGAAGGTGCCCCACCCAATGTCGGCGGTGTCCCGTGGTTCGGGCACATTCGACACTTTTCCAGTTTTGTTTTTCAAAACCTTAAAATGTATACATAATGTATAAATAATAAACTTGTTCAATATGTTTAAATCACGTTTAAAAATAATTGAAAAAAAACATCAAAGCTATGCAACATTTACTTTTAAGGTGTTGAAGGTTGCCGACTTTTCCCTTGTCAATTGTATGTTTATTTTAAATATCTAATCAAATTATTTATTTTTAAAAACTTTATATAAAAAGCTTTTACATAAAAAGCAGCTTTGACCCTAAGAGCAAGTACGTGCGACCCAGTCGTGAATTTTATTTTTTAACATTTCGTATTTCATCACTTCGTAAGATTTTAGTATGTTTCAGAGTTAAATTTATCGATATGTGCAGTATACTTCAACAAAAAATGAATAAGGTTGAAAATTACAATAATTTTGTATGTCACTTTTTGAGGAAAAAAAACAATATTTAGGTTGTGTGAATTGCTTGCATGAGATTGAGTTTTATTTGATTATTCAAAAAAATGTTAAAATTAAGTAGATTTCAGAATGAGTGAATTCTTGAATGAAACCAGTCGAAAACCACATTTTTGCAGTTTTCGATTGGTTTTACTCAGGGATTTACTCATTCTAAAATCTATTGGAACAGGTAGAATAGCTTCAACTCAATTCTTCAGTTTTACATTTTTATCAAATAAAAATTATTTGCCATTCGTACCCCGAAACTCGTGCTTTTGAGTGGTTTCTGGTCAGAGTTGTAAAAACTGCAGTCTTTTCGGTTAATGCAATTAATGCAGTTAATTGACTAAATAGACTAAATTTCTTAAGTACCTACCTACTTTGACAGAAAAACTACAGTTAGCAGTCAGTACTGAAATGAACCGTTAATTGACTAACCGTAAATTAACTGCAGTACTTTTTGACTGGTATTATTATTTTAGTCAGTAGAAAATTTTTATACTGTTAGGTATGTTAAAAAATTTAGTCAGGCGTACTGCCACACTTCCAAGTTACTTTCTTGTATTTTAAGTTAAAAGAATACAAAAAAAAAAAACAGTACAAAAACTTTCTATTGACTAGAAGACTTCAACCAGTCAAAAAGTACTGCAGTTAATTAACAGCTTTCATTAATTGTACAGTCAGCATTTTAGTTCTTAGAGCTAACTGCTTATTTTGCAGTTAAAATAGGTACTTAGCAGCAGTACTAAAGTCAATTAACTGCGACTGAATTTACTGCATTACCAATCGGCTGCAGTATTTTAAAGCTCTGATTCTAGTTCCTATGTTCTAAAATAACTTGAATTAGAAAAGCAATTTTTTTCTTCTAGAATCGTCTGAACTCCAAACAGTCAATTTTGTGCCAATAAAACAGTTTCAGAAGGCTTCTGGATGCTTCCTGACTCTTCTGAACATCCAATCAAAAACCGGTTCATAATGCAAAAAATTATTTTTGTTTATTTTTGAGAAAAAAATAAACAGAAGTGATAAAAAAATAATTTCATATTTTTATCATCATAATACAACAAACAGTGCACAGTAACCATAAGACCGGCTTTTTATGTATGTGTGTTATATTATTTGAAATGCCCAAAAAAAAATACACACTTTTTCCTTTTTATTATTATTTTTTGCATACCTTTCTTTCTTTCTCTTCTTCATCATTCTCCTTACGTTCCACAACATAAGTACAAAAAAAAAAAAAACACAACCAAACCAAATCCACCACATACATTCCACACTTGTTTGTCAGCTTGGCAGCGCATAGAAAATCCAACCATAAACAGATTGCCTCTCATTCCGTTCGTTGCTGGTTGGTTGATCGTTCCGCTCGCTGTTTTGCTACATTCGCCGGTTACAAAAAATATTATATTTTTATCTTTCCATCGAATTCCCAACAACAAAAGCAAAAAGGACCACACTGTTTATTTTGCAAAATACGAATTAACAAATAAAATAAAGAAGCAAAAAAAAAAAAACATTTATAAATAATTAATTAACATTTTGCATGATAAAGTTTAAAAAATAAAAATACTTGTTCCATTAATAACAAAGTGCTGCGCAACAATTTAAATAGTGAAAAAAAAACAACACCCAAATTAGAATAATAAAAAAGTGTTCATACAAAAATATTTTAAAACTAGAATATTGATATTTTTTTTGAATAAAACAATAAAAAAGTGAATCCATCCATTATCCCTGATTAAAATAATAAATTCCTGTAAAAGAAGATGCTTAATAAATTATTACTTTCTCCTTGTGCTTGTGTCCTTATTTAAACAGCAACAAACCAACATTGAAGAAATTTATAAAAAAAAGTTTTTTTTTTTTGTAATTTTTGAAAATGCAGATTTCCAGCTGTTTTTGCTGAGTTGTAAGATTTTTCCTGTTCTGTTTCTGTTGGTTTTTTTTTTCTTTCTTCTTGTGAATAATCTCGTTTAGTGCGACAACATCACTATTTTTGGCAAAGTTGAAAGGAATCTTTTGATACGACTCTCGTCGGGAGTGAGTGAGTGGTGAACAGAATTAAACAAAAAAAAAAAAAAAATAATTTTTTTAACTGTTAAACGTGATTTCGTTTTCTTTCCTCTTTCATTTTTTTGTTTATTCGTAATTCGTTCGATTTCTTCGACAATCGCTCCTATCTGCTCGGACTTTTAGCAGCGCCACATTCCTGTCCCTTGTTGTCATCGTTAATATTTTTAAACTTCCAAGTTTTTTTTTTTTTTACTTTCTGCTTGCTTGCTTGCTTTCGTGTGGTGAGAAAAAAAAGAAGTGTAAAAATTTCGTTAAATATGGACCTTTTGTGCACGGAAAAAGTCCTTTTAAATGACACGGATGTCTTGATAAATAGTTTTAATGTTGTTCAAACTAACGGTTATACAGCCTCTGTTACAACAGGCGGGGGTGGCGGTGGTGGTGGCACAGGAGGAGGTGGCGGCGATGCTGGTGGGGATTTAACAACAACAACAACAACAACAACCACAGCAGCAGCAGCACTCAATTACACCAATCAATTGTTGATTAGCAAAAATTTCGAACAAGTGAATACGGCTGTTGAGGATCCGGTATTTTTGAGCGATCGTTGTCTCGAGAATGCTCTGAAGGCAGAAGATAAACATCCAACAGTTTGTTCATATTTCAAAACCGTACAAAAGGATATTACACCGCCAATGAGAAAAATTGTTGCCGAGTGGATGATGGAGGTGAGTTGTTTTATTTGTTTTTGAGGTAGAATTTCATCTTTTTTGTCAAGTAGGTTTGGTTGGTTAGGTTGCTTGTAAGAAATAAAATAATTTTGGTGTGGTGTCTAATGCTAGCCTAGCTGTTAGCAGCTGTTTGGTTGCTGAATTTGAATGACGTAGACGTAGGCATAGGTACGCAATACGCATACCTAGGTGGAAAGTGGAAAGAAATAGAGAAAGAGACAAAATACAGATAAAGGATTGGTGAATAATCACAACATTTACGCAATTTATATATGTATTTGTATTCTTTTAAATTTATATAAAAAAAAATGTAAGAACATTTAAGTTCTTACACACATTTATGTTTGTAAGTTTATTATTTTATTATTAGGTATAAATTTTGATATTAAAAAGTTACCTATTAGGTTAGAAAGGTTTGCAAATGTTTAAATGATGACGATGACAATCATTCGAGATGTTCAAAATATAAAGGGTTGTTTTTTTGTTTAAACAAAAGCTTGTTGCGAAGCAAAGTAACAGGTGAACTAATTGAAATAACAGATCATTCCGAATCCAGTTGTGATATAAAATACCTGCACAGGTGGGTACACAAACACATGCACGTCAGAGTAGGTACCTACCTACCGCTACCTGCCTATAAGAAAAACTGATCTTTTTAAATGTTGGATTCGATTTTGATAAAATCTTTTACTCCCATTTTAGACTAATTTGGTTCCTTTTTAAACAGATTAGGTAAACAGTATTTTTCATCCACCTATCTTTTTCATAAGCAGACCTATCCAAATCGCACATCGTCAGCATTTTGAAAACATTTCTAGTGAACTTTTAGGTCCAGTCTAAAATATATTGTAGTGTTTGACAAAAGTCTACGTATGACTGCTTATTTTGCAATGTGGATACTTTGAATAAATCAACAACAAAATTACTGAATTATTTATGTAGGTACATTATTGAAATATGTATGTATGGGGTTCCCCTTTATAAAAGCCGTTAATATTTGGGATTTTTTAAATTTTGTTCGAATTTGTGCGATCTCTAGCAAGCAGTAAGTTTTTTGAAAAGAAGTTTTCTAATGGGCACATTTTAATTTTACCCTACCCTGCGGCCACACATGAATGTAAGTACTGGCTTGAAAGAAGACTTCATGTACAATTTGTCAAATTTCTATTTGTGTATTGGACGTGACTTAGGCGGCACACCACTTGCAAGTCAACCTGATAGAAAGTTCAAGTTTGAGAACGATGTTGTTTTTGTATTTTAATAGTTTTATATAGAAGCTATCAAGATACCTACTTGAGTCTAAACTTGCAACTGAAATGGCTTCAACACCTGCATGCCGGTTTACTTGCAAGTAGCAAAAGTTTAAATGTGTAAATAAAAATGTTTAAATGTACCTAGGTATAACTTCTTGCTTGCAAGTAGCCAGAACTTGCACTTGTGACAGAGGGGTAACTTTTGATACTAGGCCCGTCCCACCAACTAAAAATATATCTGTAAAAGATGAACCTAAACATTTTTTGTCTCCGAAATCTCCGCAAAATACATGAATATGAAGCAGAGATTTTTTATGCCACTTAAAAATTTTCGAAGCCCCAGAGATCTATTGTGACAGGGTGTTTTTAAATTACAGCCAGGGTTACTTTTGGGACACTTTAGTGTCAATTTGACACCTTCTTAGTCATTCAGTCACCAGGGCGCCTCTATTTAAAAATAATCACTTTTGGACACCTTTTAGAAATTTGGACACATTTGGGACACTTTTAAAAATAAACAGACAATTTGTTTGAAAAATAGCTAAAAGACACTTGTTTTGAAGATGCATATTTTAAAAATACAAAGTAGGAAAACAAAACAAAAACACTTAAATGCATTTTGTTACGTTAATTTTGCACGAATTTGTATGTAAAAAGTAAAATGTTGACTTTGTCGCATCAATGCGTAAGCTGAAAGACTATTTTTAAAAGTTACTGTAATGAAAAATAAGCTGAACTTGTTTCGTTTTACGTATAATACAAAACTGAGTTAAATGTCGTCGCGTTTTAATTAACATTGTATGGGACACTTTTTTTTTCTCTCGTACACCTCTTTTGGACACTATTTGAAAATTTTCAGAGGTAACCCTGATTACAGTTGCCTTAAAAAAAGAGGTTAAGTAATTCATTGCAAAAATAACACCGAATCCTAAAGAAGACGTGTGTTTTCCAGATAAGGAATAGAATAGACTGACGAGACCAAATATATAGTCATCTAGAATATACGGAATAAAGAAACATAATTTAGTTCTAAAAGAACATTAATCAGCTGTTCAGATATTTTTATTTTTATAGGTTTTATTTGTAGATTTCGTTTTTGCATGAATTAGGTAAAATAATTTTAATAACTGCTTCAATTATGTTACAATTTTTGAGGTGGGAGCCTTGTTTTAATACTAAAAATAATGAAAAACTTATTATTTACTTAGGACCGAACACTAAACTGAATGTTTTAAAACCCGAGGATTTTCTTGTAAAAATTGACAGCTTCTCATATCAATTGCGCATGCGTGTGAGAATATTCTATGAATTTTAAGTCTGATTTGGAATAAAAAGAATGTATACCAAAAAGCTATTCCGGAATGGATAAAATAAAAACAAAAAAGTTTATCAGTATTAGGTATTCTGGGGAATAAAGAAACACAAAAGAAGTATTCCAAACGTTCGGAGTATAGGTATTCGGTTAAAGAAACTCACTCAGGAGAAATTTATTACTGGAGCAAGCTACCTACCAACTCCAAACCAAAATAGTTACTCCGGATTATGATCTCAGTTTTCGAATAAAAAAGCACATGAGCTAGATTTTTTCTAAACCATACCTTCCTATTGATAATTCCAACTTGAAATGTGATTCATAAGACTAAACAAACAATTTTAATGAACAAATCAAATATTCGCAAATATTTGTGCAACTGAAAATAAAATAAGAATAGGAATAAGAATAGTTCTTGACATTGAATATTTAATCAGGTAATGGCGCTTAGTACCCATTATACTTTTACGTAAAGAAAATAATGAGGACACATTACGCCACAATAAGTAAAAGTTTTATTGGTATAGATACCTAATAACTAGAGCCATTCTATTTAAAAAAAAAAAACACACAAATTAGCAAATAAAATATTTTCAGCCCTGTGGAACGATTCAAAAACCTAATTATAAAATAAACAACCTCGATTATCAGAGAAATATAATACAATTGAATTAATTAAGAATACCTACCTCGAAAAAACCCAGTACTTATGAATTGTTCAATAGATTATTTCTTGTACTCATATTTTTGAATGCAAAATTATGGAAAAATTTTATGTTTAGGAGCAACGCACGTCGATAAATTCTTCAAATCCGGATTCAACTAGGTACATGCATGCATATGATATCAAAAAACATTCTTGTCTTTCTAAACACCAATGCGATAGCTAAACAGCAAACAAAATAAAACAGGAAGAAGTTAAATCCACAAGCAGCCGGAAGAAGAAGAAGAAGAAGAGTCAAGTCAAGTTGAGTCGCGTTGGACTTGAAGAAACAACTTTAGAATTCCCTATACGATTGAATGTCTCAAGTCAGAACCCTTTCACTGTTGTGTGTTCACTATCAATGAATATACTACACAAATATGCAACAATCTTGAGTTTCCATCCACCCATGAGCAAATGAGCATTGTGCAATATCTGACTGACCGATCGTCAAGAAAGACGTTACTGTGGTCATCAGTCGATGTGAAAATTCCAAGAATGTTGTATTTTTATAACAAGTCAGCAAAGTACATTTATACACACATACATTATGTATAAATGCAATATTGTAGCTTGTAGGTAGGTACACTCTCAGCTTGGACTGACGGACGGACAGTCACATCGATATAAAGAGAGAAAAAAAAGATGATAATCGCTATACGAAAAGGTATCTATCTACCTACTAGTCGTGATACAGGAGCATGCAATTTTTATATTATATTTGTTTGATTCATTCAAACTTGTCGACTTGGTTGTGGTTTTAAGATTCTAATGTGCAGGTAGTTATAGGTAAATGGGTTGTTTTAGGTGATTAGAAAAACCTACAAACGTGGATTGGTTAAAATTGCAACAACAAAAATAAAAATAACAAATTGGCACATGATGAAAGCAATTACTTTCAATGGTGGTGTAATATACCGGTCGGCGCCAACACTAACCATGGGCGTCATTAAGTTAGCCTTAGCTATAATGCATAATCATCATACTGTTCTTGGTAAAATGCATATGTAGGTACCTTACCAACTATGTACAGATGCATTTATTTATTTTAATGTTTGCATATTATTATTGCATATATGTAGGTATAATTGTTTGCCACTAATTACTGTTTTAACTTATTTATCTATTCCAATTGAGCATCTAGGTATTTCTAAATAATAACTTGTATGTATTTAAAACAGAAATAAGGGCTCACACGTACCTGCATCTGCTTGCTCTGATCGTTTCATCTGCAATTAATAAAACGAACCTACCTACTTTATTGAATCCGTTAAATTGCGAATGCTAATATTTTATATAGGTATGTGGGCAATTAAAGTAATTAATTTTATTTAACAAAATTTCTCATATTCAAAGGTTATTAAACTTAAAATTGCATTCTTTTAAATAAAATTTATTTGGGGCATACAAAAGTTATCATATTGCTGCATTAGTTTCGAAATGGATTATGTTAACTTGTATTGTGATCTCAGCCGGTGTATTTTCAGCCTTTTGACGAGGTTATAGCCCGTAAAGCTCGTCCTTGTATGTCCTTCTTCGAACTCCTTCGATACATACACATAAAAGACCAAAAATAAACAGGAGAATTTTTCTTCCCAAGCAAATTTTTATCCGCATCCGATTTTTGCATTGATTTTATTATTCGTGTTTATAGTGGATTCCAAGCGGGCAAAGTCTTTGACTCTTCTTCGAAGTTATATCTATCCATCGATTGTGTTGTTCTGGCCGAGTCGATGATGTTGAAATTCTCTTCTCGTTGATAGAATATACTTCGTTTTGTCTTCATTAACAGCCAATTCCATTTTTTGTAGCCTAGAATTCAATGCTGACAAATTTTCGAATCACAGCTCGCTTTGTTCTGCCGATTATGTCTATAGCTGTGTTCAACAAGGAAATTGTTGTCAAGACGAAATTGGTCCCTCGCTCACAAAAAAACGTTAGGTTGTCACTCTTATGGGGTCATTTTATTGGTGTGGGGTAAACCCCATCGAGCAAATTGTATGACACATGGATCAGTTTAATTACAAACACATATTGCGAAATGGAATCACGTCATTTAAAGTTATTGGAATGAAATCAAAAACCTTAGTTTGCATCAAAAGTAGTCGTTCTTAGTTAGTTCGCCACAACTGTATGCATACTTTTCGTTGTCCTCGATCCTGGAAAGTGCTTTTTCAATTGTTTTGAAAAGTTTTTGAGATAATTTTCGTTAATTTTAATTATAAACTTTTTCTCGTCAATTGTTGAATTTGTACAAGGTCATTTTTAAAACTAAGCAAATATTTGTATTAAACAATAATTTGTTGAACTCTTATTTTTTATTTATTGTATTTACTTCTCAAGTCTATCGGATTGTAGGTTGAATAATTAAATTTATATAGGTAGCCAAGCCAGCCATACCTATTTATTTACTTCTCGGATTTCGTGATTAATTATAATAAATCAAGTCAATTGCATTATGATTTTTGATTGTCTGCACATTTGTAATTGAAAAAAAAAGAATTTAAATTCAAGTTGAGCTGGGGAATTACAGATGAAACAGGTGGAAAGATAAATCTTAATTAATCTTGGCTATTGCTTTAAATAGTTATTGAAAACTTTAAAGCTTATCTCTGCATAGGTACAAACCATCATAGTCCAAGCTCATTCAGTTGCTTTCTTAGACAGTCCTCAAGGACATCTTTCCTAATAAACTTATTAACTTCTTAACAGTCAAAGCCGACATTTACACTTTTATTTTTGCTGACCCAAAAAAAAAATAAAAATAAATAATCAAACAATTGTATTTATGAGAACTGAATTTATTCTACTTTCTCAAGATCTCCACTAAACAACAAGAAATAAAAAACAAAAAAAAAAAACAAAAAATAGAAATGCCAATCAAAGTCATGAAAATCAAGAAGCTGAATCCGTGAGGACTTGGTGATAAATGCCTTGTTTGTAAACATATCAAATCAAAATGTTTATAAATATACACTTGGTTCTTCTTAGTGCAAAAAAAAAAAAACAAATCAAATCATAACAAATAAAATTTTGCAGATGAGTGCTCTTGCTGCCGGTGGTGGTCGGTGCTGATGGTGGTGGCAACCGGTGCTTCAGCTTCAGCTTCAGCTTCTTTCCTTTTTATTTCATCTTATTTCTGTCAAAACTCCCACTCTATGTCTGAATCTGGAATTGGCTAATTGCATTTTTTTTTTTGTTCGTTTCCAAATTGTATTTGTGCTGCTGAGTGTAATCAGACCAACCGCGTTCCTGTCTACACTGTCTGGTAGATACCTACATAAATTCTATTTTTATCCGCCCACCCCGAAATTAAAAAAAAAAAAATAAAAATCTTCATCTTCAATTTTCGGAAAGGAGGTACATTATTTAAATAAAAAAAAATTAAAACAATAAAATATTTCTTCCATGTGTTTGAAAAAAAAAAAAAATATTACTACGTAACATCCCAGAAAAGAGTCAAGTAAGCAAAAAAAAAAAAAAAACTGAATGAACCTTTCCACAAAAAAAGGTTCCAAAATCCAAGAATTTTTATTTAGTCAAAGAAGGAAATAGAAGCCAAAACTGTTTAACGAGGTAATAAAAGTGTCACACACACTTGAACACCACATTATGATGCATAATACGAATAACTGTGTTGATGGTTTTTTGAGACTATTTTGTATGTCATCATAACACACGAAATTAAAGGGTGAATAATTTAAAATCAGTTTAGAGTCATGCATTAAATTCAAAACAATTATTATTAGTTGTTTCAAAAACTATTTTCGAAAAAAATCATTTGTAAATTGGGCTCCGGTAATTGCGTTTTATGGATGTCGATTTTTTAAACAAAAAAAAAAACCATAAACCGAAATTGAAATTGAAATCGTATCACATGGTTGAGTATCGAAATTTGGTTAATAGAGTTGGAGGCTAAGTCGAAGTTGCTATCTGCAAAGCGGTTGACACATTTAGAGCACACTAATGCATGGGTCACACCTAGCTGATTTGTAAATGCTCGCTTCCTGTCAGTTAAATGTTTAACATATTTTATTTTGACAGCTAGTATAGTAAAGTTCGCAAAAGTTGAAGTTGGCAAAAAGAGTCTTCCAAGGCGCCACAGAGACAAATTCATGTCCGTAAAAAACGATCAACAGTTTTGAGTTGTTATAAACTTTGTAAATACTGATTCGAAAGATTTAAAAGCACCTCATAATTTCCTTGATCCAAGATATGACTTTGTTGCTACTTAGAAAATGCTACTGGGGAATTCCACGTAAAAGTATGCCAAAATTGAAAAAAACAGATTATTATTTTTGGGTACAAGAGTACTTAAGTCGTAAGTATTCACAATAGCAACACAATTAAATTTGTTTTCTTTTTTCAACACAATTGTTTTAAAAATGGTTTCGTGAGCATCAAAAGAAAGTGAATTTTATGTAGGATTTCAATTTAATTTTACGGAGTTAGTATTTTGAATTATTAATATCATATCGTCCATAATGGTTGGTTAAATATCGATTTACAGGTATGCAGTCCGTAATTTACGTAAAACTTGAAGTATATCAATCAATACAAGTATTTTTCATAAAAATAGTAGATAGTTTTGAATGTTCTGTAGTTTTAGTTTTTAGGTTTTCTTTGAAATAACAGTATGATTATACAATCGAAAGTGACGGTAGTGTAGCTCACGTTTCGGCTTGTAGTGTAGATCACGAACTTTAGTATGCATAAATAAAAGTATTTCATGGACTTAGGCTGCAGATACAATTTTAAATTATAAAGCCTGTAAAGACAAAGATTTTTTAAGTTAAAAACACCTTCGCAACTGACTTTCTTTGGCATGTAGTGTAGCTTACATTAACTCTTCATTTAATGTATCACATTTTACAATATTGTAAGAGCGCATCTTTACAACATGTGGATAATTGAAAAATCTTATATTATAGAATATTACTTAAGATGAAACTGTAAACAAAGTATTCGTAACATAAGAAAAAATAGAACGCAGGTTATGTCAAATGTAGTGTAGCTCACATATGGAATTGCCCTACTATAATTGAGGAGATGGAATGGCGAGAAGAATAAACCTAGTTCTGTCTGAGGACTTGCACTTTGGCACCAAATCCACCAATTACCTAACTGAATTTCTGGTGAACCCAACTAAAATCTTGAAATACAAAACTCTTGCTTCATTGTTTTTTTTATAAATTTTTGATTCAAGTTTAAAAAAATTAACAATTTATTTATTTTCAAATATTTTTAAAATACAAATAAAAAAAAATTATTAAAAGAAATAAATTCCTTTGATGTCATTGCCAAAGTTCAAAAAAAGGTTCAACAAGTTCGAATTACTTTTGGCATTCGTCAGACAAAAATGCACATAACGTGTGCGGCATAGAGTTTCAATTCAAAAAGCATTTTTATTTTTTCTTTCAACGATTTACCTAAGTTTTTGTTTTGTTTTGTTTTTTTTCCATTTTTTTTTTATGATTTCTCTGTGACCGGCCGATTAGCCGAGACATTGAACTTGGCCTTTGCTTTGTTTTTACTTTGGGGGCCAATTTTCTTCAAGTCACAGCACAACAAAAGTGAAAATGGTCATCAAAATATCGCGAAGAAGAAGAAGAAAAAAATAAAAAAAAATAAACATAGTTCACGGGAATGACAAAAAACAAATAAAAAATATTTAAAAAAAAAAAAAAAATTGAAGAAGGTATCACAAAATGCAACACATCGTGGTTATCATTAAATGATGACACTTAAAATTTTGACTGCGCAGCAAAGGTAATTAGCCGCTAGCTTGGGAGCAAAAGGCCAAACGTTTGAATGCGCATTTTTAACCGCTTTGTAGTCGAATGACACAGAAGTTCTTTGTCCTGAGGACACCGACCGTTGACACAAATTTTGTAATTTTTTTTTTTTTTTTTTTGGTTGATGGACGACAAAAAAGGTGGAAAAAAAAAGAAAAGTTAAAAACACCAGGTGCATTTGGGGTTTCATTTTTCAACAAATGATTATTATGATGATGATGACGATGAAGACGACCAAGTAGTCAAAAAGTCACTAGAGCATGGTGATAGCATGATTGTGGTGTTTTGTTTTTCATTTTATTTTTCTCAATGTGACATTTGTTTTTGTAGGTTTGTTGTGGTTTTGTTATTTTTTGTTGTTGTTTTTGTTGTTATTATTGTACAGCGGCATATGTTTTGCAATAATTTGCGGTTATGAAATTATTATAAGTAAAAAAAAAAAACACTTAAAAAAAAAATGAAGATGGAAACGTCTGATATATTGCCAAAGTAGAATCAATGGCAATAAAGTTAACTAATTTTTTTTTCTTTCTTAATTTCATTGGCATGTGATAATGATGAATTACCACAGGCGTTTTAGTCGGCGTAGGCTTTAAATTTCTATATAATGAATGTAGGTATTATCTGACTGAGCATATTTTGTATATTGATTGTATTGTTAAGAAGGAGGGTACTAAAGAGTACCTATTTCTGTGCGAGCTCTTTTATGTAATTTGTGACAAGAAGTCCAGAAGAGTCTGGAAGCATCCCAGAAGCCTTACAAAAATGACACTTGGGACGATTCTGAGAAGAGAAATTCACTTTTCGATTTCATTTCAAGTTAGAATCCACTCATAAGCACTAATACATAAACACTCAAACTAAATTTTGTGGTGCAAACCGCATATGATTTCTATTTGATTACACAGGTCAACAAAATTTTTTTTTTATCTTCGTTCCAAAAACAAAAATTTACTTTTCTGAAGGTTTTTGGTACGCTGAACCCGAATCCGGGGTCAGAATTTTTGTATCGCATCACATTTTTGAGATATTCATATGATTTCTATTTGATTTTATTCACAAACACAGATACCAAAACTTTAGAATTGAGTAAAAGCAATTCGAACTCTTCCATTTGATATGAGCATGAGTGAATCCCCGAGTGAAATACATTGAAAACGACATACATAACTGTTACAAACCGCTTGCAATCACTCGTTTTTAAGTTCAATTTAAACAAAAAAATTGTATTTTGATTTTTGATGCATTCCGCTAAAATTTTGTGTCACGACTAGCTTACGAAGAACCCAGGCCTAGTGACTGACACTCTTAACTATTTCCTGTGTTGGTGTGCGTGAATTTAGAGGACCCATACAATTTTCTGCCGGTCCCGAACGGTTTGTGTTAAAAATTAAAAAAAAAAAAAATGGCAATACGAATATCATTGTTAGAATTGAGTGGAATCTATTTGACCTGTTCCATTCGATTTCAGAATGAGTGAATGTCCGAGTGAAACCAATAGTAAACGACATAAATGTTCAAAACTACTTGCAATCTCTCGTCTTCGAGCTCAATTTGAAATTTAAGTAATAATTTTATTTAGATTTTAAACAAATCGATAAAAAAATTTAATATAGTTGATTTTGACCGTTCATAACTAAATAGCTATTTTCGGTTTTCCATAAATCAAAATACAAAAATTATGGACTTGATTTATGTACATTATGTATAAAAGGTTACGTTTGCAAACGTGTGATAGCGCTGTTTTATCAGTTAAGCTAGCGACTTGGGCTACTAAAATTTTAAAATGTATGCCAATATTCCTTAATCCTAATTTCTTATCTGTTTGTTTGTTGGTAATTCTGTTTTTTTTTCCGTGAACATTTCAAAAACTTATTCTTTATCAATGAGAACTGAACTTGTGCTGACATTTAAAAAAAACATCTTGCCACTTTATCATTGAACACCTTGATTCAAATAAAGATTACCCAAAGATCATTCCTTTAACCTTAGCCTTCATTCTCAAATAAAAACCAAAATTAAACTAAACTATAAAAATATTTCACCCACGCATAAATAGACGTCAATCATATAAGTGTCCCACTTTATGAATACTATACAACCTGAATCACTGATCTAATTCTAGTTAAACAAAAACAGAAAATACAAATTTCAAAGGGACAGAAGAGCTGTCAACCTGCAGACAGGAAGTACTTTTCGGGATTGAAAAAAAACTCATTTCTTCTTCTTCTTTTTTTTTTGTGAAAGTAGACAACAACGAAATAGAAGGTATATTCTTTTTTATATTCAATCTTACATCACAATTGTATGTACATGTTCTTCAAATAAAATTGCAAATTTATTTCTGACGTCTATAAAGCCGTTTTTCAAGAATCTTTTAGCACACAATTTAGGACGCTTCACTCGAAATATATCAACAACAACTACAATTAAAAAAAAAAACAAATGTATAGGTACACAAAATCCAAAATAATTTATTTTATTTGTTGTGTTTTTTTTTTGTTTCTTTTTAGTGAGTTGGAACATATCCAAAATGACTGCAAAATCTTAAATCAACTCACCACACAAGATAATAAGAATTAAAAAATAAAAAATAAATACGGATAATAAGGAAAAGTTAAACGGATAAATAGTAGAGTTATTGATACAATAAAACACTACCATCACATGTTGCAATTTTTTAATTTGCTTTTTTTAATAGTCTATTTTAAAATTTAATTAAAATTTTAAGAAAAAAAAAGTGCAAATAATTAAAAATTAAACTGTTTTAATGGCATCTTTAGGAAATGCGGTAATTTTTTGAGAGTTCTTATATACCATCTCTCAAACAGGGTGGTTCACATTAATATTTTTAAATAAGTAACTCTTTATAATTAAATTGAATCAATAATAAAATGTTAATGTTAAAATGTAATTAAAAGTTCTGGGGACATTTTAGAGGGACACTACAATGAACATTTTAAAACATCTATCATTTCAATGCTTTCTCGTCTAGAAAAACTTAAATGTTTCTTATGATGAAATCAAAATGCAATATTTTGTTAAGTTCTGTTTGTCCATTTCTGTTTTTTCTGTGAAGGCTTTGCTTACATTGAAACACCCCGTTTATTTATATTTCCTTATTCAAGTTAAAGTTAAAAAAAAAGAAGAAAAGTCAATGAACTAACTAATCACATCAAATTGTAAATGTCTGGTTTTATTTTTTGTTCTTTTTATTGCTGAGTCATAAAAAAAATTAAACGAATGGTTTCGCAGAATAATTTCTTCAAAGTTAGTAGGAAATATTCACAGATGCCATAATGCCTATCAACATGATTGATGAAACTTTAAAAAAGAAAACCTGCAAAATAAGTTCACAAGAGATCAAGCTCGTTTAGAACGAAAATCTTAACTCGCAAATATGTATATAAAGTATAAAGGTTATGGCATCACGTTATGTAAAGTTTGCTAACTTAAGAACTTTTTGTTTTGTGCCAAAATGTATACATTCGAACTGAGTAGGTGCATAATGTACAGAAAGAATCAAAAGACAGTCACAAAAGTTTAAACACGTTAAAAGACTAATTTAATAATGTCTGTCAAGTTAGCACTACCACTTTCAAATTTCAAAAAAGTAATGATGCAATTAATTGTCGTGAATTTGTCGTAAATTTGTCGTGAAAAAAAAAAATTTGTCGCGCCTCGTTTTTTAAAACTAACCCCTGGTAGTGCTAACTTGACGGTCAAGTTAGCACTACCACCCCTGGAAAAGTGTTAAAACGACGATAAATACAAAAACTGGGTATGCAATTAATTGTCGTGAATTTGTCGCTGAAATGTGGCATACTCAAAAAAATTCTAAAAAAATTTTTTTTAAAAATAACCCCTGGTAGTGCTAACTTGACACACAAGTTAGCACTACCACCCCTCGAAAAATGTTAAAACAAGCTTAAATTTGAAAAAAAAGAACGTCATTAATTGTCGTGATTTTGTCGTAGATAGATAACGCCATCAAAAATTTTGTCCCGCCCATATTTTGGAAAATACGCCCCCTAAACTGAATAATCTAAAATTAACACTACCAAACGTACAATTCTGCTTTAAATTACCAATTTCCTATAAATTTTGCTATAATCGATTGGTCCTACATAATTTATAGCACGCTATGCTATAACAAAAATTTGACGCGCCTTTATTTAAGAAATAACCCCCATATAGGTGCATTTAAGAAACCTAGCACTACCATATGAAATTTTTTTGTTTGTTTGGTTTTTTGCTATAAATTTGCTATAAACAATTGTCGCTCGACGTCTAGAACAAAGTTGCATCATAATATAATTTGTCGCGCCCTTACTTTAGGAACAACGCCCCCTCAACTGAATTACCTTAAAAAAAAACACCATCAAACACTATCATATCTAAAAATTTTCTTCTAATTGCGTTTTTGCTATAAATTTTGCCATAACTAATTGTCACTAAATGACTTTTAGCAATTTAGGCCGAAAAAAAATTTGTCGCGCCTTTATTTTAGAAATAACCCCCATATAGGTGCATTTAAGAAACTTAGCACTACCATATGAAATTTTTTTGTTTGTTTCGTTTTTTGCTATAAATTTGCTATAAACAATTGTCGCTCGACGTCTAGAACAAAGTTGCATCATAAAATAATTTGTCGCGCCCTTACTTTAGAAACAACGCCCCCTCAACTGAATTACCTTAAAAAAACACCATCAAACATTATCATACCTAAAAATTTTCTTCTAATTGCGTTTTTGCTTGATGGTGTTTTTTTAAGGTAATTCAGTTCAGGGGGCGTTGTTTCTAAATTAAGGGCGCGACAAATTATTTTATGATGCAACTTTGTTCTAAACGTCGAGCGACAATTGTTTATAGCAAATTTATAGCAAAAAACGAAACAAACAAAAAAATTTCATATGGTAGTGCTAGGTTTCTTAAATGCACCTATATGAGGGTTATTTCTAAAATAAAGGCGCGACAAATTTTTGTTATAGCATAGCGTGCTATAAATTATGTAGGACCAATCGATTATAGCAAAATTTATAGGAAATTGGTAATTTAAAGCAGAATTGTACGTTTGGTAGTGTTAATTTTAGATTATTCAGTTTAGGGGGCGTATTTTCCAAAATATGGGCGGGACAAAATTTTTGATAGCGCCATCTATCTACGACAAAATCACGACAATTAATGACGTTCTTTTTTTTCAAATTTAAGCTTGTTTCAACAGTTTTCGAGGGGTGGTAGTGCTAACTTGTGTGTCAAGTTAGCACTACCAGGGGTTAGTTTTAAAAAACGAGGCGAAACAAATTTTTTTTCGGCCTAAATTGCTAAAAGTCATTTAGTGACAATTAGTTATGGCAAAATTTATAGCAAAAACGCAATTAGAAGAAAATTTTTCGATATGATAGTGTTTGATGGTGTTTTTTTTATGGTAATTCAGTTGAGGGGGCGTTGTTTCTAAAGTAAGGGCGCGACAAATTATTTTATGATGCAACTTTGTTCTAGACGTCGAGCGACAATTGTTTATAGCAAATTTATAGCAAAAAACGAAACAAACAAAAAAAATTCATATGGTAGTGCTAGGTTTCTTAAATGCACCTATATGAGGGTTATTTCTAAAATAAAGGCGCGACAAATTTTTTTTCGGCCTAAATTGCTAAAAGTCATTTAGTGACAATTAGTTATGGCAAAATTTATAGCAAAAACGCAATTAGAAGAAAATTTTTCGATATGATAATGTTTGATGGTGTTTTTTTTAAGGTAATTCAGTTGAGGGGGCGTTGTTTCTAAAGTAAGGTCGCGACAAATTATTTTATGATGCAACTTTGTTCTAGACGTCGAGCGACAATTGTTTATAGCAAATTTATAGCAAAAAACCAAACAAACAAAAAAATTTCATATGGTAGTGCTAGGTTTCTAAAATGCACCTATATGGGTGTTATTTCTAAAATAAAGGCGCGACAAATTTTTTTTCGGCCTAAATTGCTAAAAGTCATTTAGTGACAATTAGTTATGGCAAAATTTATAGCAAAAACGCAATTAGAAGAAAATTTTTAGATATGATAGTGTTTGATGGTGTTTTTTTTTAAGGTAATTCAGTTGAGGGGGCGTTGTTCCTAAAGTAAGGGCGCGACAAATTATATTATGATGCAACTTTGTTCTAGACGTCGAGCGACAATTGTTTATAGCAAATTTATAGCAAAAAACCAAACAAACAAAAAAATTTCATATGGTAGTGCTAGGTTTCTTAAATGCACCTATATGGGGGTTATTTCTTAAATAAAGGCGCGTCAAATTTTTGTTATAGCATAGCGTGCTATAAATTATGTAGGACCAATCGATTATAGCAAAATTTATAGGAAATTGGTAATTTAAAGCAGAATTGTACGTTTGGTAGTGTTAATTTTAGATTATTCAGTTTAGGGGGCGTATTTTCCAAAATATGGGCGGGACAAAATTTTTGATGGCGTTATCTATCTACGACAAAATCACGACAATTAATGACGTTCTTTTTTTCAAATTTAAGCTTGTTTTAACATTTTTCGAGGGGTGGTAGTGCTAACTTGTGTGTCAAGTTAGCACTACCAGGGGTTATTTTTAAAAAAAATTTTTTTAGAATTTTTTTGAGTATGCCACATTTCAGCGACAAATTCACGACAATTAATTGCATACCCAGTTTTTGTATTTATCGTCGTTTTAACACTTTTCCAGGGGTGGTAGTGCTAACTTGACCGTCAAGTTAGCACTACCAGGGGTTAGTTTTAAAAAACGAGGCGCGACAAATTTTTTTTTTTCACGACAAATTTACGACAAATTCACGACAATTAATTGCATCATTACTTTTTTGAAATTTGAAAGTGGTAGTGCTAACTTGACAGACATAATTTAATACAACAAAAATTAAATTGAAAAATATACGATTCCAAAATTATGGTCAAAACGTAACGTATCAAAAATAGTAAGACGCCAAAAAATAGCCAACTGTGCACTTTGTGAAGAAAGCATGAAATTTTAAACTTTCCGTACTTGTCTTTTGATTTACATGATTTTGGGGTATTTTTTGAAGACTGATTAGTCCAAAACTATTTGATTCGGCCATAATGTAAGGAGTTATTGGCCTTTATATGAGCACTCTTTTACTTTAAGTACAAAAGTTAGAACATTACCGATAATAACTCCTAATAACTAATGGCAAACCATTGAAATTTGGTATGAGCGTTAGGCAAATAAGTTTGAAGTGACTCGAGAGCATGCCACATACAGTTGTTGATGTGAGAATCATGGAACAATACAGAAGTCGTGCAAAAAGCCCGGTGTTTCAAAGTTCTTTATTCACCAGTATTGCACGCTTTTATCTTCGGTATTCCTTGCATTTACCGCCATAGTCCGCAAAAGTTCGAATGTTTTCCGCAACTTTCCAACTTTTTTCTGTGTTTTTTTTTCTATTTTCTCCTCGGTATTTTACGCATTTGCCTTATAATGACTTATAATACTATTTTCCACGGTATTCCTCGGTCTTTCCCCAGTATTACGCACATTTTACCGCAATAGTCTGTTTTCACTTTTTACGCGTATTTTTACGCTTTTTTCCTCGGTATGATATGCTATTTCCGAGTGAAGGAATGTGTTTTATTTTAATTCAAATTAATATTTTGGAGTAGTGAAGTGAGGTGGCATAAACATGTAAACCAATTGTTGAAATTGTTCGCGACTTTAGACGCGTTTTTCCGCGACTTTCCACACTTTTTCTTGTTACTTTCTTCGCTTTTCTCCGAGCCATTTTACGCTTTTTCTCGTAATGGAAACACTTTTTTCATGACCTCCCTTTCTATTCTCCTATGTATTTCGTGATCTTCCACAAGTATTCCGCGCTTTTTACTACGAATTTCGCGGGATTTCGCATATTTTTCCGCGACATTTCACATTTTTTTCCATAACATTCCACACGACTTCCTGTGTTTTGGTCAGTATTTTACGAATTTCCCGCGGTAGTAAGCTGTGTTTTCATGACCTTCCATGCGGTATTTCGTGATCTTTCATCGGTATTCAAATGAAATAACTATCGGAAACTGGAAAAAATGCTGGAAAATCGTCATACACGCCTCAAAGGCTAGATAAAAGCTATGCAGTTGAAAGGACTTCGCTACTAAATCAGTTCTCAAAGGATAATACACAATTCCATCTACTGGCATTCCCAAGCCAGCATTCCGTGTTCTGTTTCTGTCATCTATCAGTATCAGAGATGGCCTTGTATGGGGATTGTTTGTGATTTTTCTCTTTTTTTTTTCAATGCATGAGAAAACTTCTCGAGGCCATGATTTTTAACAGTTATTCTGCTGAACGGAAGAGAGACGAATCCAATGAATCAAAGATCATTAAAATCGACCCAGCAGTTCTTGAGTTATAAATGGTGTAATTAACCCGGATTTGTTTTATATATTTAGAAGATTAGAAAAGTTATTCAAATTGTATCTTCAAAACTACTGATATTACTATAGTGACCTTTTTCGTAAAATTTTTGCTATAATAACTTGCAAAAGTAAAAACGGTTTCTGTCTTTGTGAGATTAGATAAATTAGAAAAAAAGCAACATTTCCAAAAATATTTGTATGTACAGTAAATGACAATTATAAAAACTATATATGTTTACAAATAATACCACACATTTAACAATCCAAGCAAACGAAAATCAACTTTATATTGTAAAACTAATCTATCAATTAAATAAAGATCTATCAAAACCCTTCGGAAAAAAAAGAAAAAGAAATTAGCTCAGTTCTATTACACCTATATTCTACAGTTTATTAGGCAACATTGTTATACCTATCCATACCTTGTAAGAAAATATACCTTCTATTTACTTTTTCAAAGCAAATAACTCAACTTATGATGTACATATACTTGAAAGTGTAAGCCTCTAATAACTATCAAAGTATCAACCATCACACACATTTCTTTATCAGGCGGTGACTGAGTTCTTAACAAAAAATTGGTGTCACTGATAACAGCCAGTGAGATACTAGATTTTGATCTATCAGCTGTTAGGCGCTTTATTATTATGAATGTATGTATTTTATGTGTGTTTGTATAAATGTATATTATTTGTTGCCATTTCTAACACAAATATTGAAAAAATGCTTTTGAATATTATAAATAGATAAGCGAGATAACCCAAAATTAACTGATAGACCAACTTTATACAGCTCTACAAGTAGATAAAAAAATGTTGCCAAATTTAACATTTTTTTTTGTCAAGAATACAAAAAAAGTCTTTGGAGTTTTAGATATCTCAGAGATTCCCGTAGAAGCATCACGATTTCTTTGGAGTAAATAAGTCTCAAGTTTTGTTCGACAAAAAAAGAGAGAATGTCGATTGGATTATTTAAATACCTTCCTAGGTATAGTGTAGATGTATTTGAAACATCTTGAAAACTTGAACTTGTTTTAAAATTCTTGGCAATATAATTTTATGAATGACTTGAATTAATATATTCTATGTTTTTTCTTTAATTTGTTTATAATAATGTTTGACTGTACAATCCAATACAAATTAATACAGAAAAAAATACCTAAAACCAGTTTTTTTGAATTCTGATTCGAAAGTTCAATTATTTATTTTTTTTCGTATGCAAAGCGAGACAAACAATTCTTAGCAATTCAAGAGGACGTCATTAATCAACAACGTGAATGGGAAGTTGAGAGATTTATTTTTTGTTTTATTATTTTTTATTCTTAAATCAACTTTGTCTCAGGTTATCGATATCGAAATGTTATCAGTTAAGATCTTGTCAAGATCAAAAATAAAAGTAAGTTTTTGTTCTTCAATCAGAAATGACACTTATTTAAATAAAATATTTCCAAATTTAATAGCAATTTGTTTTATTTTTTTTTCAATTTTTTTTTTTAAGGCCAAAATATATTAGAAACGTTTTATGAGTGTTATAAAATATTTATAGGGTGTTTCTTATATAATTTATTAGCTTGACTTTTTTTTTTGGGAGTTGCCGTTTTTTATTTCGAATGCAATTTAATTTGGCAGTTTGAATAACTCACGCGTCATAAAAGTAAATCGATAATAAATTTATCACGTAGAAGTTATTAAATTTATTTAAATTGCTACATTAAACAATGTTAAACTGCAATTTCAATGCGATTGATATGGTAAAGCAATTTCATCGATTGAATGAGCAACAAAATTGAATTTAAATTATTTTGTGATATTTTTAAACCATAAAAGCAGTTTTCGAAAATGAAATGTTTTCATTCTCGAACGTTCGTGTAATTTATAAGCATAATTTTAATTGCAAGGTAACTGGTGCAAATAACCATCAATGTTTCGAAAAAAATGGACAAAGTATCTTCACAAATTTGTGTGAGTATTCAGTTGACGAGGAGTGTACTTCGTAAACTCAAACAAAGATTCTGTTTTTAAATTTTTTTACCTTCAAAAATGGAGTGTTGGTAGGTAGGTACTATAAAACAACTGTTTCAAAGTCTTTTAAGTGAGTTTAGAAACAGTGTGCTTTTATTTTTACTAATTATCAGTGGCATTTCTTTTTTTCTGTGAAAAGATCAAAATAAAATCGCAGAACTCAAAACCGCAAAATAGCGATAAGATTAATAATAGTTTTTACATTTTGCAACATTTCAGGGTGTGAATAAGAGTTATCTTTCTGATAAGAAAAATTTAAATAAAAAAAAATTTTGCACTGTTTGCATGTATCTACAAATAAAACAAATATTTGTGGAATGAAATTGAGAACATGTAGTTGGACGATCTTTTTAGCAGCATCTTTTGCTTAATTGGCATAACTGAGCCACTTCTTGACGGGAGAGTGAAAGTATTAAAAAATCGTTAGTACCAATTTGACTCCATCAATATTTTAAATTGCTTGCTTTTCACGTAAATTTTTTTCAATCTTTTATCGATCGTTTCTATGTTTTCTCTTTATCATATCAATAGAAAAATGTTGAGAGCAACTGTCGGAACGATCGACTGAACGAGTGATTGTAAAAAAAACTTACGTGATTTGGGTCCTGTTGAAAAAGTTGTACCTTTGTCCCGCAAGATTTTTCGACACATCGAATGTCGCCTGATAGGAAATTTGGAGTAGAGTACGCAATTTAAAAGACACAGTCGAACATCCCTGAAAACAGTTCCAACACGATCATGACTCAGAACACACTAGACGGCTGATAGGAAAGTTCTTAGAAGAAGATGATTTTTATATTTTGGGTTAATTTTTAAAGTTTTTCATTTCTTGCATTTTTGTTTTGCTCTATTTCAAACATATGTACCTTTGGCACCAATTTAATTATAAAAAAATTATTGGAGGAAGAAATACACAAATGTAAGCAAAATTTCAAGCCATTACCATGTAAAATAGCTAAGTTCTTGCATTTCAAGAACATACAAACAATAACATACTATTTCGTTTGAATTTTTTCTGCTCGCTACTGTTGGTAATAGGAGCTTTTCCTTAAGTGTTAACTATCAAGTATTTTTTTTAATGAAAAACCATTTAAACCACTTAAACAACTTTAAAACTAAAATTCAATCCATATGCCTTTTAAAAAAATCATTGTTCCAACTTTACTTTCTAAGCATGCAGCCTAAATCATTACAAGGCCACAGAACTGTGTTTTAGTGTTGAACACAAGTGGTTTGATTTTTCTCTTACATTTTTTTTTACTGAAAAATGTTCTCCATTTCGATCTACTTTGCGCAGTGAAACCTGTGTCTCCAGCAAATTTGAGTATTTGGTATGAGAGTTTGTAGTAGTAATAGATGGTACTTACAGTTTTGGTTCTAGATAGGGATTCCTATCAAACAACAAGGTCCATATTCCCACCTTTCCGTCTACCATAAGTTTCGAAGAAAATATTTTTTGTTTAAAATCAATTTTTGAAATTAATTTCAATAATAAAAAATATATTTTCAATCATCTATTTAAATTAAGTGTGCTCCAAAATAAAATCACCTTTATGATGGCAACTGGCCAAACGCGGAAGCAAATGTCTATGTCAAATAAAAAAAAAAAAAAATTAAAATTAAAAAAAGAAAGAAAAGATAAATTAAGAAGGTTTCATAAAATGTTTTTTGTCTATTGCAAACAGGCAAGCCCGTGCGAATAATTTTAATCACATACTCACTTTTTTTTTATTATTAGGTCATTTTTCAAAATTATTCGTAGGTGGTCTTGTAGAACTTAAATTTTCTGAAAAAATAAATTATAACAAAAGAAACACAAATTTGTCTTCATCTTTATGCTCTGTTAAGAGAACCATAAGTAATTGTTGATAAGTGATCAAAACAAATTGGTTTCAAGAAAAGATTTTTTTTCCAATTTTTGGTTCACGAAAAATAATATTTTATAAATTTCATTGTCTTATCACATTTGACCTTGATGTGAGATAATCAAAGAATGAAAACATTACATAATATTTTTGTGATAAAAAAAGAACATACATGCATAATTGGTGAATGAAAGTTGTGGTCGCATGGTGAGATATCGCAAAAATAAAATTATTAATACAATGTTGCGTTACTCGGATGCCGGAAGGAAATTTTTTTAAGGGTACATTCTATGGGAGCTTTTAGCTCAAATTCCAAGAAATTCATTGATGAACATTCAAATAAGTATGAAATAAAGTACATATGTAGGTGCAATAAAAATTCCTGGCATTAGTGGACTTAAAATGAAAGCTCAGAGATTTGTATTTTTCAGTTATTATACAAGGATGACCTATAAGCCCAAAAATGATAGGTTTTTAAAATCAGTAAAATTAAGTCATGAAATTTTATTATTGGTATCAACGCAAGATTTTACTCTTTTGAAAAAATCCCCTAAAAAACCTTTAAAGAGGTGAGGTAGGCAGGTGACGGACGGTCTATCAAACTAAAATAAATGTTTATATTGATTCCTTATATATAGCATATGGCACATGATTTCAGGTTATTTTAAATATGATACTTACCGGAGAAATTTGTGATACTTACCGGAGGAATCCGTGATACTTTCTAGAAAAAATTCATAATACTTGTTGCAAAATCTGTGATACTTTTCAAAGAAATCCGAGATACCTGCCGAAGAAATTCGTAATACTTTGAGAAAAAATGTTGATACTTACCGGAGAAATACGTGTTACTTATCAGTAAAATCTATTATACACACCGCAGAAATCCATGATACTAAACGTAATATTCCAGATAAATCTTTGATACACACAGAAGAATCTCGTAACAATTACTGAAATAATCTTAGAAACTAACGGAAAGAATCCGTTATACTTGCTGGAAAAATACGTGATAATCCCTCATACTTTCCGGTGAATTTCAAGATTTTTACTGGATAGATTCATGATACTGACTGAAAAAATCCAAGATACTAGCTCGAAAAATCCGTTATAGTTACCAGAAACATCTATGATACGTATGGGAGAAATTCGTGGTACTCACTTATTAAAAATTGGTGATGCATATCGGAAAATCCGTGATACCTAACGGGGAAATCCGTGATACCTACGGCAGAAATTTGTGATACAAAAAATTTCAAATTTAAGTACCTTATTTTGAGTTTTCGGGATTCTGGATTCTCTGAGAATGCACTGGCAGACTGGTCGAATTTTGGTACAGTTTTTCTGGACTACTTACATAGAGTTGACATAACTTCGAAAATTGTGTGAACCAAAAATTCTCTTCTGAGGGTTCCATTTTAATGATCAAATTGTTCTAATGTACACAAAACCTATTTATTTATAAGTTATTGTGTTTAAAAGAAATTTAAAAAGAAAACAATAATGTCATTATTTTTGGGGGTTTTTTTATGGCTCAATTTGTACAAATATTCAAAGGAAAGTAACAGGTATAAAACAACTCTTTTTCCAACAATTACCTACTATTTATGTTTTAACAGTTGATAACAAGGAATTTGTCTTTTTACATTATTATCCTTGAATTCCGACTGCACAATTTAATGACCCATTTTTATGTCCCTTCCTGACCGTTTGCCAGGGTAATTAAAGAAAACAAAATATATATATTTCAAGTATTGATAAAATTTGGTCCACAAAAAGCATTCTGGGTCAAACCCATTAAAAGTCTTTTGATGGTATTTTACTCTTACTAACCAAAAAACAAAAAAAAAAAACTTAAAAGTTTCCGACTCCTGAAAATGAAACCCCTTTTACAAAAAAAAAAAAAAAACAAAAACTATAGTGTCGCCATCTGCAAGACTTACAATATGTAAACCATAAAAAAAAATACAAAAAAAAAAACAAACAATAACAAAGAAAAAAATAATAATCATCATAACAATGATGCAGCTATAAGAAGAATAAAAAAAGCTGCTTGAGACACGACCAAGCCAAAGTGTCCCGACAGACGACAAGCGATCTTACTTGTTTCTTCCACAATACTTGGTATGGGTAGCCAAACTTTGAAAACAAAAAAACCATCACAATCCTTAACCAAAACGGCAGATGTAAAACGAACTGAGAAATATACAAAGTCAGTCTCGGTCTTTGCAAAGGAACCAAGCCATGCAATCGCAATGCTTACATTTATATCCAAAAGTACAATGTATACTCGTACAAAAAAAAATATATATATATAAGTATTTCAAGTCGACCACATGTCGTCTCTTATTCGTCAGACTAAATAATTGAGTATATTTAAAACGAATATTGAAGTTGTATTGAAGAAATCCTTTAAAGACACTCATGTAAAGTTACATGAGCGGAATAAAGTTCCTAGAGGCCTTGTGTCAGGTGTAAGAAGTTCTAAAAGTTGTTTTTAATGAAATTAGTTTGAATAAACTATAGAGTCTTGGGTTGAGAAACATAACCGATTCTTTGTTAAAAACTCGAATTTTCACCAACAATTGAAAAAAAAAAAATGGTGCAAAAAGTGAATATTAAGATTCAACATTCGTGCAGTGCAGTTAACAAAGAAATCTCTATTTATCAAAAGCTCGAAGTAAAGTCTTAAAGGAAAATTGGCAAGTACTACTTATTAATTTGTGATTAAAATTGCGAACATTTTCAGGAGTAACTTAATTATAGTTGTACGGGTACATTCGTGAAGTGCGTTTGGTAAAATACACTTTTTTCTTAAAATTACGTACAATGGAAACTGCAATGCTAATTGAAAAGTATGCCTGTACCATAGAGTTGGGTAGTTGCTGTTATGCTTTGTGACATTCGTGTAGTGTTGCTCTAATAAAATGTGCTATCCATAATAGTACCTACTGACCTCACAAAAATGCATGTCAACTGAAGAGAATTCCCTGAGACAATGAGTTCTAACACGGCATTGTTATTGGATTGTCCAGCAATCTAAATTTGACCACAAAATTACGGATATCAGCAACACACATCTTACATTCGTGTAGTTTAGCTTTGAATACGGATCTTTCTGAATTTCTTTATTCAACAAATTGTCCAGTAAAATTATTAATTAAAATTGGTTAGAAGAATTTTATTGTTTTATTTTTAAGAATATCTCTTGGAGATTCTAAAACCACAAAACTCGAACAAAAAAACCCTCTGCGTCGTCCACCATTTTCAAAATGCGTTATATTGAGTTTCTTAACCGTCATTGGTCGTAGAGGGATTATTTTTGCATACTTTTGTTAGCTGATGATGACAAGCTTAAGCGACATAAAAAAATTATGTTAGAAAAAATTCTTGGTTTTACTAGTTAAGTTCTATAGTTAACTTAGAAAAAGATCAAAAACTTAATTTATACACAAAAACAGCCGAAAAAAATAATTTAAAAATTGGATTATTGGAAGATTTGGCGTGCTCTTTCTTGGTATTTTTCCGACAAACATGAAATCTAAATTTAATAATGTAGAAAATTTAAATTCGGATGCCAATAGAGAAAAACTTCAAAATCAATTTTTACCTCCGAAAATTTGGTAGTTTATCGAAAATAACTTTAAATTAGAAAGAGCTATCAAAAAAGTTGTAAAGAAAAAAAGTAAGAGAATTTTTTTTTCTATAAAAGTAAATAAAAATAGCTCGTCTAGGACCAATAATGGCCGAGAAAACTAATAAAACGTCTTTTAAAGCCTTTTTCAAAATGGCGGACGACGCAGAGGGTTTTTTTTTGTTCGAGTTTTAGGGTTTTAAGTCTCCAAAGCATATTCTTTTAAATAGAATTCTCCTTAGCAATTTGTGTAGATATGTTTTACTAATTGTATTAGACTAAGAGAAAATTTCCACTCCCTGAGCAGAAAATGTTTTTGAGCCTGGGTTTAAAAACCAAAATTTTATAAATTTATCATTCCTCACGTTCATAGGACATTTAGTACTAACTTTTTAGAGGCTTGATCAGATGTCACTGAAATTTCAAATCATCTGATAATTCAGTGACATCTGGCCAAATAGGGTCCCCAAAAAGTTAGTACTGACTCTCAAATTCGGTCCTGTGAACGCGCTAGGATTTTATTTGACATCTGCCAGATTTTTTTTTTAGCACTATTTCTTCATTCCTCCGTATCGAGACTTTTCTTAAGATCTTACGAAACGAAAGCCATTAAAAGCTTTCAAAACTTTTATGGAATTTTTCTCAAAATTTTAGGCCCGAACTCCCTATTTTCCTTGTTATAAGTAAAATCCGACAATGTGCATGTCTACTACTTGTAAAACTATTCGCCTCAAGTTGGCTGAAATTTTTGCCGAAACAAAAGAGATTACGTGTTGCAGCAGCAGCAGCACCAACACCACCGACGACGTTGTGTCGTTGCTGCCTTCTTTAATGTCTAAGACCCTTTAAAGGTTGCAGCTGCCATTCAATTTTGTTTTGTCGAATTGTTGTTGTTTTTTTTTTTTTTATCAAAAAGAAAACACAAACACCAAAAATAAGGAAATCGACATGAAACTCCATGAAAACATTGGGAGTAAGTGAGAGTGTGAGACGAAAAGGAAGAAGCTCTTATTCACCTTTAATCACGCAGGTAAAGGTGCAATCAGGGGTAGTTTTTCACAAACTATCTGAGCAATAATGCATACAAGACTCGGGAATACTACAACACCTTGTTTTTTTTTTTCATTTTCTTAAGGAATTATTTTGTTTCTATTTTGCTCTATTCTCCAAACGGAAAGAAATAGAATTTGTTAGAGAAGTGTAAGAGAATCAATGAAGAAGGAAAGAAAAACAAAAATCCTGTTGCTCAAAATGAACAAGCAACAAGAAATTATTATTATTATTGGTATCTTAGGGGTAGCTACCCTAAATTTTAATTTTCTTGTTTATTGTCTGCAAAATAAATACAACAACGAACAAAAAAATAGAGTTTCAAAACAACGCGATGGAGGGCTTGGCTGACTTAAATGAAAAACATTTTTCTTCTCATTCATTCTTCTGGGAAGTGAATTTTTTAACATTATATAGAAAAAAAGGGTTTGAGTTGACTTGATTTTTGGCATATGTTGCATGTCACGTCATGTTTGTGCAATTACAGTGAGAGGTTTGAGGGTAGTTTTTTTTTTTCTTTAAGAAAGGACGCAGGCCTTTGAATATTTAAATTTGACAAAAAAGTAGGTACCTACCGAAATGTAAAGATGCTAATTGCGTCATTGATTCGTAATCCGGAAGAACTTTTCAGACTGGCATGTCAACCGAGTGTTAATAACTATACAAGAACAAACATGTTGCGCAAGTAAACATTTGTTGCTGATCATTTTCCTGTTAGTGAGGAGCCATTATCATAGAAAAAATGAGTGTTTTCAAGCTGACAAAATGTCTGTCAGACGTAGTCAAAAAATATTTTTGAATCAAATTTTCGTTTTTAGCAAAAATGTGGTTATAGCTTAGTGTAATTAGACAAAAACAATAAAACAGACCTGACACACACAAAATATTTTACAACACTTTTTTTGTTTAAAATTGTAGTTAGCAAAAGTCTCAATGAATCCTATTTGGGGTTTTGGCCACTATCTTGAAAAAACTGCATCAATGTTGCATTTGTGTATGTAATATCTTCTATTAAACTATTTGTCCTTAAGTGGTAATTTAAATGTCAAAACAAGTTCACTTCATCTATTGAGATTAAAATCAAGTCATATTACGACTCCTATAAGTAGGTAAAATAGCCATTTTAATGTATTTTCCTAATTTCATTGAAATCTTAGGGGTTATTTTTCAAAACCAATAAGGGTTTGAATAATGGTACGGCGATAAAGTTTGGCATGAACGTTAAAATTGCTTTGAAAACTAAGAAACGAAAGAATGCTTCGAAATATGAAGATTAAGAATGTTGTGTAGCAACCAAACACCTTCTAAAAAAATGGTAGATAAAAACAAAATCGTAGCAATATTCCAATGTTCCTCAGAATTAATTATACCAAAAATTAATTAATTAATTAAAAATACCAAATGCGTATCATTGGTCAAAGGGTGTTTTTTTCGATTCAGATCTTAGACAAACATAAGAAATATTATGAAATTGCTATAGACTTTTTTTTTAGTGTCAAATTTCCTCATTTCAACTTGAATTGTATTACCTTGATATGTTAGTCAAAATTCAATTTGACACTTAATAAAATGTCGCAAGTACTTGCTTTTATGGTCAAAGTTGCTGTGGACGTTAACTTTTTTTTAGACAAAAAATTACTTAAACGACAAATAACTTCTTAAAATGTCCAAAACTCCAACATAAGTATTTGATTTGGTTTTGTTAAAAACAAACGCATTTTTAGGAGAACAAAATTTAAAATCTATATCGTCCCGTTTCTGCGTGAATCTCGTAACTACATTTGTTTCTCCTTTCATATACTATTTATCCTACATTTTCCCACCACTCTTACCCTGCTTATAATTATAATAATTTAATAATAATGTTATAATTTTTTCAACTTTTGCCTTGAAAATTGGATTGACACTGGTCTATTATTCCTTGTATCGTTTATTTTGGTTAAAAAAAAATCAATTTCCTCACTCAAACCTCTTTAACTATTAAGTTTGAAGAAAATCGCTTCATCGGTTTAGACTCTTATCTTGAGATTTGCACAGACTAGACAGAACTGCCGGCCCAACATTGTTTGCATTCTCTATCGTCGTAATGTCATGTTTTAATGTTACCTCCAGTTAATTTTTTTGTATACAAATCCTTAACTTGCCTATAGTACCTATATGACAAGTAACCATAGAATTTAGCCCTTAATTTGAATATTTTGTTACGGCTTAGTAAAAGCTGTGATCAACACTTAAATTGGTCCAACAAAAGGATCTCAAAATAAAATACATACTACATATTCTTTGTTTCTAAGGGGAAAAAATAAACTTTTACTCTAAAATATTATCAAAAAAAAACTTGAATCTTCTACTTTCAGTAGGAACAGTAGCAAAACCTGAATAGAAAAAAAAAAAAAACAAAAATTCATGTGACACATTTTTTTTTCATTGTAATTTGACAGACCCTAACCATCGATCAAGGAAATATGTTCCCAGAGCTATTAAGTAGACGACATCAATGACCAATGTATCTATTCGATTTCTCTTTTATCATTCTACAACAAATAGGTCCTAACCTAGAAAGAAAGACCAATTTAACAAACAATTTATTAGCATTATTCAAAGTCTATATAGGCTTTAGATATGCTCGACTTTTTCTTCTAATATATTTTGTTTGTCGTGTCGCAATTCAATACGATTTCATTCACAAAAATAAAAAAAATACAAATTTAGTCAAGCTTTTGCTCTTGTGAAAAAAAAAAAAAACATAGAAAACAAAACACAAGACAACAAAGATGAATTGTTGCTTTGATTTGATGTGTCTCATCAAATAATAACAAATATAAGAAATACAAAAAAAAAAAAAATAATATCTATCCTTAATGAAGCAATTCAGCATATTAAAACCGCCTTTTTGCTTAGTGCCGACGCAATAATTATTTATCTACCTAAATTTCTTAGAATTTTGTCTTTGCAAATTTATCTGAAGGCATAGTATCGTTTCTCGTATTTGAAGCATCTACAATTTTTGTATCATTTAAGATTTTTGTACTTTTTCCCACGACGCTTAGTAGTCCAAGGAGAAAGTGTTACTAAAAAAAATTATCATTTCTATATACCTTAGTTTTGTATAAGTTTGGTGCAAAATAAGTAATTTTGTAAAGAAATCTTCTTTAAAATTGTTTGGGTATAATTTTGCAGCTCCGAAACTTTTATAACAGCTAAGCTATCAAAAAAATCATTAACATAACAAATTCTAGAAATTAAATTTCTTATATTTCTTAGATAGAACATTTTTCCTAAATTCGAACTTTTCAGATATTCGAACAAACATAATTATTAAATAAACAAATTTTTTTTTAAATCAAAAAGTTAAAATTAAATTTCTAAAATGCAACTCCATCTCGCATACTATAACATTTGAAACTATACAACAATCTAACCCCATTATCAAGAAATCAAATCCAATAAAATAAGCAATTAGATTCATTTTTCCTGTTTTTTTGAACTTGAAAACATGCATTTTCGTGTATCTATTTGTATCTCCCGTGACTAAATGACATTCTCCTACAACATGATTTCAATTTTTTTTTTATTTCGCATTTTGTGTAGGTATTTGATTCAATTAAGGAATTTCATTCATAATTTCAACAACACCTGATATCAATCTCATTTCTATAAAACCGCACTGCAATATAATATAGACTACATACTCTAATTTTGTATTTAGATACTTTTAAGCTGACCGCAGTTTGGGTGCGGTTATGACTTTATACTAATTTTTTTTTTTTTTTTGGGATGGACAAATTCTTTGAGTATCTCATTTCTTTTTTTTCTTCTTCTTATTTTTAAATACAAAAAGGAATTCCTTTAAGTCTAGAACTTAAAAAATTCATTCAGAGATTTTTATTTGTTGGAATGCAATTTTATGAAAACTATATAGGGGTGCCGAAAATTAGATATTATGATGGAATTTGTTCTGCTAATGAAGGACATTTTTTTTTGTTGTTTTTAACCGAGTTCACATGGATAAAAATGGTAAAACAAAAATCAAAAAAAAAAATTCCAAAAGAAAATCAAAAATAAAAACAAAAACAAAATTTTAAGAATATTTTCGAGGAGAATGTGTGCAAAATGACAAAACGAGAAGGAAAAAAAAAACGCTTTGTGAGAAATGTGAACAAACCGGAATATTGCTCCGTTGCCAAATTTCTTATTCTAAGAAAAAAAATATTTTACGCACACCGGCACGGCACATATACTGAAAAGTTTGTATACCTACCCAGAGGTGGATTTATAAACCTCTTTTTCTCCCAGGCACTTACAAACATGATAATTTGAACACCAATGTTTGGTTTGTTTTTTGAACAGTAAGTAGTATGACAAGTCGAATGCATTTTTTGTATAGTGCATAGTTAAAGTAATGACTTTAATCAAATATGAAGTTTTGCATTTCTTTAAACGAAGCTTATTACAGTTAAGTCGATTTTCTTCAAACTTGTCATTTAGAGTTGCATTTTTGAGTAAAATTAGTTTTTTTTAACGATTTTTATAGAAAACACATGTCTCATTGTGACATTAAAAGCTGTGTTTTATTGGTAGATGGGTATAAAGCACAGCAATCGAATGCCAATAAAACGATTTTACTCGTTCAAACATTCAATGTTTGAATGTTGGTACCATGTTGATGTTTTTTGTTGTAATTTATGGCAAAACAAAATTCAGCTTAGGGGTGTGTTTGCAAACTTTATACATAAAATGTCATTTTCGATTTGCAACATGCAGTGATCTCTATTTGCCCTTTTCTTTCTTTCTTAAATGAAATACGAATTAGAAAATATTTTTTTTCCTTATTCTGCGTGATGGTAAAGATATAAAATAACTTTTTAATTAAATCAAATTTTGAGCAATTTTCGTTATTATATTTTTTTTTTAGTAAAAACGTGTTTTATAAAAAAAATTAAAAAAAAATTAATGAACGCATCCTGCTAACCTTCAAAAAAAAATATTTTTTCAATAAGACTACGCGCTCTTTATTTCAATATTTCGAAGCTCTATAGCCAGCCCTTTACCATCTTAATTTTTACTGCCTTTTTTTCGGTAGCATTCATTTTGTTTTTGTTTCCATAGAAATTTTTACTAATATTTCTTTAATACGACTCTGCGCCCTCTTTATTTCAATATTTCACAGCTTTAAAGCCAGCACCATCTTGATTTTTAATACCTTATTTTTTCGACAGCATTTATTTTATTTTTGTTTCCATAGAATGTTTTACTGTGCTGCTTACCCAACAACCAATAAAACACGGCTATAGTTTGATTATATTAAAAGATCGATTAAAATAAGACACAATTTTTTTGCAAACTAGTTTCAAATCGGTGACAAACTAGTCTCAAATCGGTGACAAACTAGTTTCAAATAATTTTAAATCAGTTGCAAATTGGTTAAAAATTAATTTGCAAATAAGTTTTAAGACAAATTGGTTTAAAGTCGGTTACAAACTAGTTTCAAACACCTTTTGCGGACAGTTTCTTTAAACTGGCACTAACGATTGGGTTTTTTTTTAACACAATTTTGTTTTCCCTTGGGTGGACACGGACAAGAATAATAGTTGAAAACCCTTTTATTTGATTGATTAAGTTGCAAATAAGTTTCAAATTGGTTGGAAACTAGTTTTAAGTGGTTGTACACTTGTACAGCTTTCTTAAGTGAGCGGATCCATCTTCTTCTTTCATTTTTAAAGACTGCAATTCTGGATTTCATAATCAGAGTTGCTCTGTTTTTGATCGTCTTGGATATTAAGCTTGCAATACCCTAACAGATTGTTTAAAATAACAATGCGCCCCCTTATAACCCAAAGTGGTACGTGTGTTGCTTTCAAAGCAAATTCACTCTTGTATATGCCCAAAATTTTTGGGGCAAAATGTAGAAACAATCTCTTACAAAAAAAAAAAAAAAAAAGAATGAGAATCACTATCTCATAAAAAAAAACACACACACATTTTGCGATGTTCTTCCTATCCACCACATTCTTGAAGGTAAAATGTGCAAAAAACTAAGGAGGAACGGGGAGGATACATGATTGTCGAAAATTCATTATAAAATTCAATACGCAATAGTTATCTTGTATTAAAACTTTTTATGATCTCAATATTGGTTTACCATAGGTAATGTTTTACTGCTAGTTCATTGGCATATGAAGGATACAAAATTCCAGAAGAGCTATAATAGTTTTGGATAAATTTATGGAATAGCCTAAATGTATCTCAATGTCAATCAAAGTTCTTTTTTTTTCTATTGTTTTTTTCTTTCCTTTTTTGTTTTTTGTTTATAAGCTTCTTGATATTTATTTTATCAGATTTTTTGTGTGCTTCTATATCTATAAATTGAGATAAGATTATGTTTGAGTGTGTTTTGTTTTACAATGCTCTGCTGGTTCCTCACATCTAGTGAGAGTGAGATTGTCAAAAAAAAAAAAAGAAAACTAGAACTCAGTAACAACCTGAATCAGCTGATTAAACTTAACATATGACAGAAAAGCTAGAAACATATGCGCACACATACATACATGGATCATTTTGTAAAGTTCTTTTTTATATTTTTGTTTATTTAATAGGCTGATACTAGGTAAATGTATAACTTTTAAGATAGAAAAAAAGTGGGTGTCTTTTTTATAGCATCACTACCGAATAATAAAATAAATTGTTTCACTTTGAATTAGTCATTGTGATGAAATAATGAAGTTAAGTTATATGAAAATTAAGAAAAAAAAAAGACTGATTTGAAATATTTGACTAGGTGAGAATTAAGACGTCACAACTTTAAAATAATATTTTATTTGGGGGAGAGTAAAATCGAACAACTATTTTCTATTTGCAATTCATCATAAAATAAACTTATAACTAATAATAAAGTTTCCCAAACTTAGATAAACGTTTCGATGTTTGATACTTTGATAAACTTTTCTTAAGGATTTTTAAATTGGCTCTAATTTTTCCAGAATTATGAAAAACAGAATTTTGAATTTACAGATTTTTGAAATACAGAATAATAAAAAAGCAGAATAAATAAAATACAGAATTATGTTCATACAAATTTTTTTATTCAGATACAGAATTTTGGTCATACAGAATTTTGGAATACAGAAACACGTTCGCCTTAAAACTGTTTAAAGCAAATATCAGTATCTACCTAATTTAAATAAAAAAAAAATATTTTTGCGGTCTATTTCGATGCGAAAAACCTTATTAAAGTAATTAGCAGTGAAAGTATAAAGGGTTTTGTATTATTTTGATAGATATTTTTGTTTTGAAACGAATTTTGGAAAACACTTCTGATAATAGAGCACTTAATTTAAATAAGTTGAACCTGGAACGCCCACTTTGATGTATGCGAAGTTTTTTTGTGGAGATATATACGGAATTACTATCTACTAATTACTCGTTTCCGGTACTTGCTTACTAGACTTAAATCAAGCTGTCAGAACTTTTTTTTCTGGCTAAAAGTACTAAATGAAGTACCTTCTTAAAAATCGTTCGGAAATGTATCATCTTTCGGCTTGAAACCATAGCAAATACATATGAATATCTATCACTTCAATAAAATAGTCTTTGACTATTTTTCATAATTTTTCATTATCTTCATCTATTTGCAATAGTTTTCTTGAGCTTTCAATTTCTAAAAAAGAATGTGAAAACAAAAAACAAATATTGGTGTTTAAATAAATAAGAACACATGTAGGTACAAATAATACCTATGTACTTTTCTAATAGATTTCAAGCTTTATTTTTTTCTACATATTTTTTTTTTAATTTAAAAGGGGCCAATAGCCGAACAAAACTATTAGCAACAATTACCAATTGCTGTGAACCGTCTAAATAGTCAGCCAACCAAAAATAAAACATGCGTGGTGGTGTGGTGATTGTCTGCGGCTTGCCCTCTCTCTGTCGCGATAATTTGTCAGTTTTTGGCTTGTCTTTAAATTTAAACAAAAAAAAAAAAACGCACTTATGAGCACAAAAGAAAAAAAAGATACATTAATGATTAACTATCTATCTATAGAAGACTTTATGCCTTAATGCTATTTTTTTTTTTCTTAAGAGAACCCGTGTGCTGCGGTCAATAACCCTGAGGTGGGAAGTACACTCCATGTTACTTGGTTGGGGTCGTATTTTTTTTTTATTTCTTTTTTGAATATAAAGTCTTTCCTATTAATTACTCTTTGATTTTGCCTAAAGATGATAGCAAAACTACAAGCCATGTACAAATTTTATTAATTTTGTGCATTTAAAATAGTTGTGATTCAAACGTCATCTTGGTTAGGTACTGCTGATTTTTCGGGACAAACAATAGTTAGAGGATATTCAAAAATCTCCTAAGGCTATTTTGCTTTGTAGTATAAAATCATTAGAAAATCATTTTCTAGAACAGCTTAAATACTTCGATCAAAACGAATACCATGAAGAAGTATTTTAAAACTATGCTATCTTAACCAAGTGATGTCGAGTGTAAATTCACAGTAAAGCTCTTAGGTACTTATTATTTAAAAAAAAAGTTACACCCCACACATTACGAGCACTAAAAAAAAAAAGTTTCATTACACAACCTACTGAACAAAACAAAAAAAAAACGTATCTGAACAATTTATGTGCCCTCACCTATTTGATAAAAAAAATATTCATTCATGATTTCCGATTTCTGTACCTTCGTTGAATTTTTTGGTAAAGTATCACTCATAACCAGAGGTCGCGTCGTGCGTCGGTTAGCAGTCGTACCTTTATTGTTAAGCTGAAATCGAATAATAGCGACGACAATCTTGTTTGATTTATCATATAATTAGAGTATTAAACTTAAATGATGATGTTAAAGTCAACAAAAAACCAAAAAAAAAAAAAAGAAACTAAAGAATGTTGTATGTTGAATTAGCCGACATGTTTTGAATGATATTTCTGAACCTTTTACACTTGAAAGAACAATATGAAAAAAGGGTTTTTTTTGGGGTTACAACTGCTTTGGATATATTTCATTTATTTGTTTAATGTATGTTTAATGGTTTTGTTAAGAAATCAAGTTAACAAAAAAAAAAATTGTTATAATTGTAGTGAATTTCTTTTTTTCTTTTCTGTGTTTAGAAATTAATAAAAGCTTTTTTTTTAAACAAGGTGTAAGAACATTCTGATTTTTTTCTTTAACATCTGTTTTTTTTTTTCTTTCTTTTTGTTGCTAATGATAAGATAGCAATGAAGAATGTGGGCGTTCTTCATGTAGACCTTTTACTATCTAATAAAATGACCTAAATTTTAAGAAACCGAGTTGACAACAGTTGCTATTGAAATAAGTTTATAAAAATAAATTGATGATACTATTTCTTTTGATTTTTGTGACAAGATTTTGTTTATCAGATTTAGATAAAATAAAAACTTATTTTTTATTTTTAAACTGTCCCAAAAAGTGTAATCTTGTCAGAATTGTAAAAAACTGCAGTTAATTGACTGAATAGACTAATAGCCATATTCTCGAACATTTAAAAGCCTTTCAAATTTTTGAGTGACGTTTGACGTTGAAGCAAACGTCATGATAAATTTTTATATGGGCTTCGGGACAGTCAGCAGTCAGTACTAAAATACTGGATTTACATGTTCAGTTAATAAAAGTTGTTATTTGACTAAAAGTTTATTAACTGCAGTACTTTTTGACTGGTTTTCGTCACAAAACAGTACAAGAAACTTTCTAATAAAACAATAAAACCAGTCAATAAGTACTGCAGTTAATTAACCTTTAGCCTTGAGTGCTTTCATTAACTTCAAAGTCAGTATTTTAGTACTGACTGCTTACTGCTTAGCAGTACTAAATTTGAAGGTAAAATTAAACTCAATTAACTGCGACTGAATTGACTGGTTGCAGTCTTTCACAGCTCTTAATCTTGTATTTCTTGAGAACCTATTGTCAAACTTAAAGCAGAAATATAATTTATCGAGGGAACATAAAACAGTAGAAAAACTTTTTAATAAAACACTAAAACCAGTTAAAAAGTATACTGCAGTTAGTTAACCTTAAGTCAATTGACTGCTTTCATTGCCTTTTAAGCCATTATTTTAGTACTGACTGCTATCTGCTTAGTTTGCATTTAACGTGCTTAGTAGTAGTACTTCTTGGCAGTTAAAATTAAAGTCAATTAACTGCGACTGAATTGACTGGTTGCAGTCTTTCACAGCTCTTAATCTTGTATTTCTAGAGAACTTCTTGTTAGACTTTAAGCAGAAATATAATTTATGAAGGGAACACTGAAGTGGTGAAAGAATTACAGCGAACGCTTTTCGTAAAATTTTCGAACCGAGACTAAATTTTGATTAAAAATGTAGGGATAGCCAATAAATTAGTATGCAGCTTTATAGGTTTAAACGTCCTAAATACAAATTCGAAAGTCTTGCAGGTTTTATTTAATATGTCATTCTATAGTTTTCGGGGGCTAAAAAAAGTGATGATTTATTCACGAAATTGACCATAATTATAGCTATTTTTTTTTTCTTATTAAAATCTGAATGAGTTTGAATGAGTCTGGAATAAAGAAGATTCTCATTAACCTGGTTTAAAATATGCAACCAAATTCTTCAAGAATAAGGAACGAAAAAAAGTCAAGCACGAATCTACCCAATTTTTAATATTCTCAAACACATTTCAAGCATAATTTGGACAAGAATTATTATTATTCAATGAATAAAACTCTAATCATTAAATTAAATGAGATACATCGATTGATTCTTGTTCGTCAATCAGTGGCTATTAAGTTTTGACACGAATCGTGATTTCAGTTTATCGATGTTTTTTTTTTATGTTTTTCTATTGTTTTGGATTAAAACGTTTTGTGGTTCTGGTTTCTAACAAATACAAAAAAAAAAAACACGAACCGAAACTAATCTCATTGTTTTTTGCAAATTAATAATTCATTTTTAATTTTATTACATTTAACTCTTTTGGTGGACTTTTTTTTAAGCATCATCTAATCAAAAAAAAAAAAATAATCTGCTGTGGTTTTTATTTTAACATAGATACATATTTTCGCAGAAATATGTGAGTGCTGAGGATTAATTAAGATTTTACTTTGAAGTTAGTTTTGTTCGGTGGATTCCAGTTGGTTTTTTCCAGAATAACACGAGAATGTGTTCCACATCCAGGAAGCAAGAAAGGGTCCCAAAAAAAAAATGTAAAAAAAAAAAATAAAAGAACAAAAGTAAATTGGACAAAATATGGCTCATTTGCTTGAAGACTTTCATAACTTAAAAAAAACTCGATTTTGCAAAAAAAAAAACGATGATAAAATGGGCATATTCTTACTTCCAACGGGAAAGCTAAACAAGAATATTGTTAGGAATCTTTTTCACAATATGAAAGATTGTAAAACGATTAATTCTGCATTAATAACTCAAAAACCCCATTTTTCGAGTGATAGTCTTTAATTAAATAAGCGATACGTCAAATAATACAAAAAATTACTCTTTTTTTCTGCTGACGGCAAAAGCCATGTTCTATTTTGAAACCTGTACAAATTTGAACCAATAGAATACCTAAAATCACATAAATATTGCGAAAAATAAAAATTCAGCAAAATAAAATATAATAATGCAAATAGTACTTATTTTAATTTAAATAAATTAAAATTGAAAAATAAGAAAGCACTTTCCAGGCTTCGTATATAGATGCTGACTCTCCTCTACATACATCGTAGTTAATTTCATTTCATAACGTTAAAAAAAACTGTAACTATGTACCTATTCGTGTTGATTCGATTTGACAATCAGTACAAAATAGGTTAAGTTCAATGATTTCAATCATTTTTTTTTCTGTTCATATCTGGGAGAATTTATCAACGAAACTCCTTAAGGTATTATTTCATCTCAAAAGCTTAGCTCTTGTTAACAAGCCATTGAAGAAAAAGTGTAAATAGGTATTATTTTAACTATTTTACCTGCAAAAAGTAAATAAAAAAAAAAAAAAACTATAAAATGATTGATCGATAAACTTAATGAACCGAAATTTGCAAATCTATAAAACTTTTTTATTTTTGTATATTGTGGCTCTATCAATGTCAATTAATCAAAACTTATACAACTAGCTTCGATGTCTTTAAAAATTTAGTAAAGTGGTAGACAATCTTAATAGTTGAAACTTTAAAGAAATGATTTTCACACACATAACAATTTCTTAAATGAATCTTCAATCAAGAATTAATCTGGCCATTCAAATTTTGACATAAATATTTTTGGCGAAGAGTTTGTAGACGTGACTTTAGTTAAATTAAAAAATAGATAAAAATCTCAATCAACTTCCAAACTTGTAACAAATGATTGTAGAAAATTATTTTATATTCAACATTTACCACATTCGTTTACCAAGATTTCAAAAGATAAACTTAAGCCTGCACTGAATAAGGGTTACCAGGATTACCAACTAAAAAGTAACTCTTAATGATCATTTTTTTGTTTTTCGATTATTAAAGTCTAAGATCCAGCCATAGGGTTACCTTACCGCATCGCCAAATCAGAAAAGAGGTACAAAATTATTTAGGTAGTGTTAAACAAACAATTTGCTCTAAGTTGCCTATAGCGGTATCCCGTCAAGGCATAGGGTTGCCACTTTTAATGTTAAATTTTTGATTTTTGTATTCCTGAACCACCTATATGGTGAACCTGAAAGTTTCATTTTAATCGTTAAAGAGGTTTCCGAGAAAATTATTATATATAAGAAATGGGCGTGGCAGTAACCTTTTTTTTAATTTCAGCCTTGCTACAAGTTTTTTTCCATTTACACTTGTTATTTTCCGGTATTAAATTTTGAAAATTCAAAAAAAAACTTTTTATCTCTTCTCCAAAATGGTCCAAAACTCGAAAAAAAAATAAAAAAATTATAAATACTATATGAAAGTCAATTTTATTTTAGTAATGCTGTTCATTATAAAATATTTTTAATCAATTTTTTTCTTTTTTTTCAGGTATGTAAAGACGGCAAGAACTATTGGCATTTTTAAAGGCCAATGATATGGTGTTAAGTACTCAATTTTATATTAAAAAAAAAAAATTATAGCAAATTAAATTAATTTTTAGAATTATCGATACGAAGGATTTTTTTAAAATTAATTTCTATTTCATTACATATTTTTAATTTGACTGAAAATTGCAAGCAGGGGTGTTATATGAATCGATGACCCAATCAACTGTCTCGGAGTGTATATTCCTCAAATCTCATCTAAAAAAACTATTTTTTTGTTTTTAAACTTAAACCTAAACCCACTTACCTATTCATTAAATTTCTTCCAAAAGGCGCTTAAAAGTGCCCATTGTTGAAGTCTTCAGAACGCTGAGTTTGGGACATCTTCTAATGTCTTTAAATCCAAAACAAAATAATTATGCATATTTTAAAAACTAAGCGGAACCAGTTAAACAAAAGTGGCAAGTGTAACAATAAGTGGGCGAGTTGAAGAGACCCATTCATCTTGATTTAAGAACAACTTTTTGAAGTTTGACCGTTCTTCATTTTCACACCCTCAAAAATTGAGATATAGAGAGAGAGGTCACACAATTTTAATGGATGAATCAAATATCAAAGTGATAAAGGGTCAAGGCGAGATAATCCATCAGTTGACACTCAAATAAAAATGTCCATCAAACAAGACGAAATAAAAAAAGCCCACAACATCTTCTAGGAGGGGTAAATAAATTCCAACTAATTAAAATCTGACTACACTCAATTAAATAGATCGTCGTCTACTCTGCTGCTGGTGTCGTGGTGTCGATGCTATATGCTGAGAGACAGAAACCAAGACCGAGACCGGGAGCCATATGCTATTGGCCAAATGCTATTAAAACAATGAAACTCTATACACTGACCGCAGGCAGGCATCAGTCAATTACTTCCAGACATAATAAACCTTTCCTGCCTGCCTGCTTGCCTGCTTGCCTGCCTACTGCCTGCTTGATGCCTCGTAAGTTTAGTTGGGTTAATTTTGGTCTGTTCTCCGATGGTCTGTGCTGTTGTGGTCTGTGCTATGTGTACGCTGTGCTGCGCGCCTCTTCCAAGTGTGTGACTTCTATGTCCATTTTCTTCCGGCAACAATAGAAAATGCGAGAGAGACTTAAAAGACTTCTTAACATTCTATAACGCTTTGACACGCAAACACGAAGTACCCCAAGAGTAAGTACCTACCTATAGAGTTTATAAGAATTTTATTAGCAAGAAGCCATAGCTGCAGGGAACGGAACACAATGTGTCATCATCAATTTGGCCATCAGCACAAGTGTTTCCTCCTTTCTTTTTTTTTTCTTGTTTTGAAACGTGAAAGAACGTGGTTTCTTCTAAAACATTAAGTTATTATGCTTTTTGACAATAAACAAACTTAAAAAAAAAATCTATTAAAGAGGAGAAGAGCCAGGAGGCTTGAGCAGTTGTATAGTTTGTAGAGTTGATCTCCCCCTTTTTTGAGAGTGTTCTTCTGCTATTGACCACAACACCATCTCCATCGCATGGATGTTGGTTTGGTTGGTTTCATTTCACATTTCATTAAAATCACTAGACTATGTTGAATGGCTTTTTAGATTTGTTCTATGATTAATTAAAAAAAAAGGAACAAAATTAAAACAAAACAAAACAACAACAACAAAAAAATACTACTAGGTAATAGTATAAATGGAGGGTTGGAGTATTTAAGTATATAAAGTTGTTTTGGAGCTTCGGTTATGAGCACAAGAACAGCAAAATATTTATAAACTTGTGTTCACGGTTCTTGGTCATTCCATATTTATCAATTAAGTGTAACGTCAATGACCTACAGCAATAACATATAAGCGCGCTCAACATTTAAGTGTTTCCTAACAAAAAAAAACACACAAAAAAGGGGTGGTATAGTACAACAACAACAAAAGGAGAGTTAAAACCAAAGCTGATCAACTGACAGTTTATCGGGTGAAGAATTTTTATATGCTTAGTTCACGGTCAGATAAGTTTTATATAAATTACCATTTAGTTTTTAAATGTTTTTATTTTTATTTTCATTTCTATACAAAATAAAATACATAATTACTAAAGATTCAAAAGTTAATGTTGAAAAAGTGAAGCTTAGAAGAAAAAGTTCTTTCTTTCGTTTGTGGCGATTCCAACTCTGAATAAATACTTTTTGGTATTTTTTTCCTTTCCAAATCAACATATTTTTTTGGAAAAGAGCTTCCAAACAAAATATTTGCGCAATTTTGTTCCCTTTTCACTTAAATTTCGTGCCTCTTTTGTTAAAAATAAAATGTAGGAAAGGCAAAAAGGATACGAATTGCCAGCAATTTTTCGATTGGGAGCCATTTTCGTAAAACATTTTTTCGCAAACAGTTTCCATTCATAATAGGACTGTTTGTGTTGTTAATAAAAATCTTAAAAAAATGTGATTTTTTAAGCTATAATATTTAAATAGCAAATAATCACTTATAAAACATGTGTGGGAAAAAATTAAACGATAAACAACACATAATGTTTTTAGTGATTTTTGAAAGACTATATTTTTGTGAAAAATGGTCGTATTAAGAAAAAGAAATTGGAATTTGAAACCTAAACCTCTTTTACTTAATTACACTGGTCTGCATACATACAGTTTTTTTTCGTCCTTGATATATTTTTTTGAAATTATGTAAGATTGAACTTTTCTGAATCTAAATCTGGTTTCAGAAAAATTCTATCACGTAATTTTTTTTTTTAAATGTGATTGTTTTGTAGAAAAGAGCTCTCTTTGATTAAGTTGACTTGATATATATTTAGAACTATTAAGCCGATTTGGCTGAAATTTGGAAAACTTATTCCAAAAAGCATAGTCTAAAACCTGACACCAGATTTGTTACTATTCATCAATGGTTACATTTTAAACCGTTATTTAAAAAAAAAATCACAATAAATTTCAAAATTCCGTTGTTTTTGGAATGTACACTACAAAAAAACCTCTAATTTAGAGGATAATATGGAATTTCTATACTCTTGATACTGGCCCAATTAACTGGTGAACTGATTTTTATGGATTTTTCAAAAAATTTTTTGTGAAGAATCCTTGACAGAAAATCGGTCAAGGGATAAATTTAGTAATTTTTTCTACGTTTGTTCTACAAAAAAGGTTCTAGCGAAAAATGTTCATATTTTGGATTATTCACCAAAAACAATAAAAACATTTTTTTGTAAGTTGTTTTTCAATAATTTCTTATGTTTCCTGTGATGAATTTTGTCGTTTTTTGTTAAGATGAAAAAAAAAAACTAAAAACTATCGCCCCTAGAGTTTTTCGCCAGCGGACAAATTGTCTGCAAAGTTCAGGATCATAAAAGAAAACGTGGACTCCATACAAATATTTGTTTTAATGAAATGTTATGGCATCTAGATCTACATTTTGTTTCTCAATAAAGTGATAACCAACATGAAAAACATAATTTACATAGTTATAGATTTCACACACCTTTTACCTTACCTTTTTTTGATGCCATAATTACTTTGCCATTCTTGCTAATAGATTTTAAAATTTAATACTCAAATCACATTCTTGAAATTTACAAACCAAATATGTAATCCAAAAAGGAGTAAACACCTCCGTTTCACATTAAAAATATCTCAAACAAATTTTATCATTGCTCAAAAATGTCTTTAAATTGAAATTACATTATAGCCTTTATAAAAAAAAAATGTAGTAACTTGTTTTAATTTGAAAAAAAAGTCATTAAACTTATCCAAACCCTTCGACTTTTATGACATACAACTTTAACTTAACCTTAACAAAGTCGCGAAATAATTCAACAACAAAAAAAAAGTAATAAAATCCACCTTCTTACACTAAATTTTCACCATTATATGCTTTTAGCTTTTTTGTAAAAAAAATAAAATTAAAAAAAAAAAAAACTACCATACGTACCTATAAGATACACTCATTCATGTGCGTAAGTAGAAGACCTTGAAAATTTGTTTCGGGTAATGAACAAATTAAACCCAATCATTCAACTCTTGCATGAGATAGCGCAAAAAAGTTTAGTTACAAGGTGAAGCAAAGAGAAGACAGACTGTTTTTTTTTTTTGTTTTTTTGTTTTGTATTCTTGTGACGTACATATCTATGTTTGTACTTAACATTAACGACTTTTTTCAAATGCATCGCAAAACCAACTATTGTGCAAAATTTCAAAATGATTTTAGACTTATTTAATGAATATGGGCGGATACCACGCCCCCTGAATGGAAACTCTCAAATTGTCTATTTTTTGCCCTTATTGTGCAAAATAGATTCTAATATGATTAGATGTGCTAGCTACATTTAATACCATTTCAGTGACTATGGGCGGATTCTTCGCCCCCTTAATGCAAATTTTTTCGATTGTTTCTGTTATATGCACAGCAATGTCTGTAATTTTGCAAAATTTCAAGGTTCTAGGGTGACAATGAGTCAGCCAGTCAGTTACGGTTTTTGCAATTTTTGAAGCCCTGTATCTAATAAACCACTCATGCTTAGTGGATGAAATTTGCTGAGCTGAGTGTTCTTTACTACCTCAACAAATATTGAAAATTTGAAATTGCTGGCCTAATTTGTTTGGAAGTTAGAGGGGGGTCGAAAATGGCCTGAGTGTGTTCCTGTAAATAAGGGCGTAGTGCCAATGTTGCTCGAACTTGGCTGGACACTACCGTGCCGTTTGATTTTTTTGCTAACTTTACATGACTTATAAAAAGAACATGCCAATTTTGTTTCATCAAAATCTTTTTATGCGTTTTTCAGTTATTATTAGATTTTACCGCACCGGACATATGGCTTCATGTTATCGTCATCGATTGATCATTAATTTTTTTTTTTTACCAAAATTGAGTCGCTATGGATTTGATTTCGTAGTAACCTTTTTAGCTTAGCTTAAGATAACATCCATCGAATTCCAGACTTAACCATAATTTTTAAGCTTATTAGCTTTTAAATTCGATAAATTCAAGCTAATTGTAAGATATCCAAGCTGATCTTTTTATTGATCAAACCAAATTTTCTTATTTTTTTTTTCTTTCTAATCGAAAGCCTCCGAATCGGAACGTCCAAACATAAAGTTTTATTTCTTTTTTATTTCCTTTCCCTATTCGTCATCTTTTTTTTTTTTATTTTCTTTCTTATCTACTTATTCTTTATTATATTTTTGACAATCTCTTTTGACTTTTGTTGAGTTGAATACCATTACCTACCACCAGCTGACAAATTATTATTATTACTTCTCATCAGCTGAATGTGGATTGTATTTGGGTTTCTCTCTTCCTGTTTGATTTGTTGTTGCATTAAAAAAAGCTTCTTTTTTTTGAGTCTCTGTATATGTAGTGAATAGCAAGCAACACGTTTTTGCCAAATTTTATTATAATCAAATAAAATACGCACTACCACTACTCACTTACAATATACATAGACAACACTTGTGAGAAAAAAAGTTCAACCACCTTAAATTATATTATGTATTCCTACTATCTGCCCTTACCCCCAGCACATATTTAATTATGTTCATCGATATTTTTGTAATTTATGATTCAAAATCATCTTTTAAAGTTCAAACATTATAAGGAACAATATTAGATACAAAATTTGGAAAATCAACCAACAAATTTTATGGTCTAAAAACTAATTGGTTTGAGTGTAGATGATTTTGTGAAATATGCAAAAATTAAAACACACAAAAAAAAAAACCTAATCAGCCGGAAAAAAGAACTTCAAGGCCAAAATGCGAACGGCCGAACTCGGCCGGTGCACAGTGGGGCAGTTTATCTGTAATGTGGCACAATTTAAAAAAAAAAAAAGTGATGTTAAAGAATTACGAGCTAATGGCTCTTTATTTATGTTCCACATTTTTCAATGCCCTGGTATTTTTACTTGACAACTGTCAAAACACAAATTTTTATTTCCAATTAAGACCTCAGACTTGAAAACATAAATAAAATTTACATAAAAAAAAATCTTGTGGACAGACGTCAGGTACCCTGCGGCACCTGATTGATCAAAAATTCTAACTTATTCCTTAAAATTTGAATTCCAACATCTTGTTTATCCTGTTCCACTGTCTGTCAGCGCGGCAGATGAAAGAGAGACCATTTTAAACGTGTGATGGTAAATGGCTGAGGAGTTTTGGACTTTGTTAATGTCTTCCCTGGTCTCATATGCTTTTGGGGGGCTTTCAAAAAAAAAAGGAAACAAAAAAAAAAAAAAAACTTTTTATTGCGTAGTGGTTAAAATTCAGTTCAAATCGAGTACGAATAGACGAGCAGGAACAAAATCAGCTCAGCAATATGACACCGAAAAACAATGAAGTACAAGAGATATACACAAACACACACACACAGAAATACAAATTTATATAGCTGGTTGGTACACATTAATAATTCGGTGGGTTGTGAAACTATTTCGTCTGTCCGCAGCCGAATCTCAAGGTTATGTTTTAATAGAGCGTCTGTATGGTAAAAGCTTTGGGGGGGGGGGGGGGGGGAGGGGGGGACGTTCTCTAGTTTTGTATGTGCATACATACGAACTTATATGACCATAGATTTATGTTTAGATTTTTATCTGAAAGTTTTTTTTTTTTTTTTGTCCGCATCCAGATTGAGATTTATTTATTTATTTTGTTGTTGTTGTTACATATTATTATAGTGCGTGTTTGTATGGGTTATTTTATAGTTAGGAGGTGTGGCTCTTGAGGTAGTCAAATTTTAGTCAGTTTGTCTACTAGTAAAGTTTTCTATTCCTTTTTTTTTTTAATTTTTTTTGCATTAATTTATGAAATATTAATCTTGTTATAAAGATGTGAAAACAAAACATATTTAAGATATTAATTATAAATTCACAAGAGATTTTTTTTTTTTATTTTTTTTTTTTTTTTTTTCAAAAATGGGAGTTTTTAATTTTGAAAATTTAAATAATTTAATTTTAATACACCGTGACATATCCGTCAAACAAGTAATTAGGTATTTACAATATCTGATGGTATCTCACATGAATGTAAATATACAAAGATCGTGTTGAGAAAATATTTGTGGAATGTTAAATCTTAAGAATAAGAAATTTAATTTCAAACTTTATAATCGAACAGGTTTTTTTTTTTAAATAGATATTTTGGTGTAGCCATCACATGACTCCTAGTATGTGTAGCTACATTTATGTTTTATTAATTAGTTTTAGTTTAATGTCAATGAACTCATATCTACGTATTTTTATAGAGGTGATTTGCAATTAATAAATACAAAAATCTTCGATATCGAAAATTGATGTTAATACCGTACATTTTAGTTATCGAAAAGGTTTCTAGAAGGAAAGTTTTGGGGTAGTTTTGAATTCGTTCTTCTGGGGTGCTAAAAACCGAACTTGAAGTTTGCCATCAAAATTTTGTGACGCAACATGGCGAAAAATGCAAAAAATGCAAATTTTACCCTAAAGGACTAGTTTTAAGTTACAACTATTAACCTACGTGATAAAGAAAACTTAATTTGTCGAAATTTGAGCCCCATATTAGTTTCCGAAATGTGCCTCTTCAAATTTTATGTTTTTCTTAGTTTTCTAAAATATTTAGTAGGTACTTTGTATTAATATAGTTCAGTGCAATTTGATTTTGACCCAGGAACATTTTCCTAATTCTGAAATATGCTGAAAATTTGTACCATAATAATGGCCTTACTTATATCTGAAAAGCACCAATAAATGTTTTCCATGTGTGGTCCACCATCTTGAAAAAAAACCACAGCCATATTGAATTTTCCGCGTTTACATTTTCAGCAAATTTCAGAATTTAAAAAATGCTTCAGGGTCAAAGTCAAATTGCACTGAACTATATAAATACATGGTATCTAATAAATAATTTAGAAAACTCCAGATTGTCTAATTTTGAGCTCAACACCATTTTTTCTTTAAAATATATACATTTTCGAAAGTATTTAAAAAAAAAAAAATTAATGTACCTACTGAACTGTGAAAGGCTTTTCAAGTATATTGTAAATCTTTGCCACCGGGTAGGGTTTACAATAGCTTATCGTATTTTCTTAGACGAAAACTCTACCGCGTTTCAGATCTTGAAATAAGGTAGGGTCAACACTAGTATATTTAGATATTTTGCATGAAAACTCTTCCACGACTCAGACCTGCCGTTTTTTCTTACCTAAATACGATAGGCTTTCAAGCAGGTTATTCAGTAAAGAATTTCCACACTTCGATTATTTAAATCTAACAATGATTTGAGCTCTGGAAGCGAAGTATATGGCAAAATTTTATTTGGAAATAAAACAAAATATTTTTGCAAAAATTTAATAAAATAATCGTAAAAAATTGTGTTATGGTTAAAATCACTGAACTTTATTTTTTAAATGTATACTGTTTATTGTGGATTCTTTTCAACCCACTTGCAAATTTTTATGATGACTTATTGATTTTATTTGATGTTACGTACACAGTTAACTTTTTCACGTTTATAAAAATATTCTGTACTGAGACAGACCTCTCACCTTTAAGACATCCTAAAATTATTTGCAAATTCGACGTTCAAAATTTGTGTCTATCATTATTTTATAACGTTGTTGCCTGTCTTATCGGTGTAGTGCAGAGTTTACAGATTGTTAATAGTTCAAGTTGAATTCTTGACGTCACACATGTTGTTGTATATCTACAAAATTGGAGGAATTGATTCATTCAAACTAGGTTTCTAGATCAAGACAACTTAAGTTTAGCTCCTTAAGTTTTTTTTTTGTTTTATAACAACTTGAAAATATTTGAATCTCTGCATATAAAATATACCAACCTCTTGAAATGTGGGTCATTGATTGATAAGTTATGGCGCTTTTTTTTTATTTTTCTTTGTTTTGTAATGAGTGAACAATAAATATTGAAGGTACTTATTTAACTGTAATAACTCAATTGGTCATTAAGTGCATGACAATAATACCAGTTAGAAGTAGATTATTGTACAAATTAATTTATTTATTAATTAAAAGTCTGTAGGTCTAATTATTGATGTCAATAGCCACATAAATGTATCTATAAAAACTATTTGTACGGAGCTCGAAAAAAGAAACCCATCAAACCTTAAAGATTTTTTCTTTTGAAAGTCAGAATTTATTTTAGAAAGTTTCTTTTAAATATAGTACATTATTGTACATTTTGTGCACATTATGTACATATTTTAGTGATAATGTCTAAGAACCTACATAAATTTTCAGTAAAAAATAATGGCAACCCTAGTATCTGCCCATTTTTGGTAAGGTACCTTCTTTTGTATTTATAATTTATACTTTTTATCTTAACATATTGGCAACTCTGATATCCTTCTGTAAAAGACGGCAACCCTAGTACGTTTTGTTTATTTCCACAAAATATTGCGGACAACAAAACTTTAATGTGGAAACATCTATCAAGCATAAAGGCCAAAATCATGGATGTGTGAAATTTCACTGTTCAAATCATTAAACAATCTTTTTTTTTTTAAATAATTAAGTTAGTACGCCCATGTGTTGAGATTAGTTATAATTTCTTAGTTCATAAATGGGAAGAGCGCAAAGTTCTTTAGTTTTCAATTTATCGCAAAGTATTGAAATTTGAGTGTAGTTTCATTTAAAAAAGAGATAAATTCCAATAACCAAGCCAAAATCAGTAACAATTGTTAGAATTCATTTATTTTTGAAATGGCGTTTCCGCAAATGACGTTTTGATCATTATAACCGTTTATTTTCTTTCTAACAAAAGCAAACGAAATATTTTTGAGGTTTTATTGCAGTGGTCGTGATTTTGCATCATAACATCGTTAAAAAATTATAATTTTAATCTTTATTCATTCAAAAACAGGCGTTCCCGAAATGACGCTTATTTGATGTACGCTTTATTCATGTGAAAAGCATTTAAGCAACGATAAAATAATTCCATGACATGCCGACCATTTGTAACTCCATCTGAACGTTAGATGAATATAAAATTGATATTTTGTCACTGTTACTACATTAAGACACATTCCTTCGGACAACTTTTATTGAAACAGAACTAATCAATCTTCTCATTTTTTTTGGAAGGCAAGTGAGAATTCTTGAAGAAAATTTTACCTAAGTAATGTTAAAAATACAGGTAGTTCAAATTAAATTGATCTTAGTTAATTTTTTTATCACTTGAGTTTCAGTTTTTGAGTTATGGAAGCGTTCCCGGAATGATTTTTCGACTATATTAAATGGAATACAATTATACACTCGAAAATTGATCTCAATTATTTTAACCGATACGTCGGATGTAAATTTTAATTTAAAACGAGGCCAGGACAATTTTTTTTAATCGATGGCACAATCGATAAATCTGTATTTTGGTGCATATACATATATGTCCAGTTGATAAAAAATCAATAGAGAGAATTTAATAAAGTTTCTTAAACAAATTTCAAGAAAACTTTCCTAAGTCAATCTGTTTGGAACGCTTTTCTTACCACATGTTACATACTTTTAAATTGTTCCAAAGCTAACTCATTTTTACTGGAAGTAAATCGATTAAAGTAATTTATCAGTAAGTTTTGTTGTGGGGTTGTTCGTTAGATTTTTAATGACTGGACAAAAAGTCATAAGAATAAATATAATGTTATTCTTTTAATGGGTCACTATGCTTTGATTTCTAAGAACAAAATTTACTTTATTTCGAAAAAAAACTTGTATCTTTTTACATTCACATTCATTTTCATTATTTCTTAAAAAGAAAAAAAATCTGTCAGATCTCCCTGGGATATGAAAACCAACTTCAGCTCCATCTTAATCGATATCCATCAGTAACCCAGACAAAAACAAAAAAAGCAGCAACCACAAAAAGTTGCAAAAAAATAAATAAAAAAAAAACAAACAAAAAAATAAATGTTCCTGCAAATAGCCTTCAAAAATATTTAAACAGATTAAACAAAAAAAAAAAAAAAAAAACAAAAACGATGAAATTGTATCCAATCATTTATCACAACTGGGGATGTCTTGTCTTATAAAGCCCCCATTAAGTTCAAAGAACTACTTAAGGCTACAATAATTCTGTTTTTTCTTTGAACAAAACAAAGCGGCTCCCAACATCGTTTTCTCCAGCTGTTAAGGTTTTTTTTTGTTGCTTTTGTAAAACGCGAAAACGTGTGAATGAGACAAGATAAATAGTTTATTGACTTCCCGATTTGCAAAAATTTTATTTAAAGATTTTGCCTCAAGGCTTCCTTCATTTTTGGGAGAATTTTTCAATATTAACTATCGCACATTGTAAGTTTAGTTTTTCGTTTGTTTTTCATGATGTTGTTGGCAAGTTGTGGAATTGTAAAAAAAAAACGCGAAACATGACCCAAAGGAGGATGTACGGATACCAAAAGATCTAGGATTTAAAATTTTATGATTTAATCGAAGACTTTTTTATTTTTAGTTGAAGAGTTTTTATACGATTGTTTCGTTTGTACATAGATTCCATGATTTCCTCCTTCTCCTCCGTTTCCTCCTCCTTGTAAAAATTCAAAAAAGATCCCAACTTCCAGAGTCCATACCATATTTACAACTACGCGGTGCAATCCAATCACACTATTCCCATATATTCATCATAATTCCTTAGAATACCACCACGATCTTCTGTATGTTTTTTTTTTTGTCTCTTTTGTATGTTTTTGCAATTTATTTTCAGCAAGGAATTTATTCCTAGAATTTTGTATATTTGCTTAGGCGGACAAAGACATCACAGACAACAATGGTACAAGTACATATATGCGAGAAGTAAAAGCAATCGCTACAAGAGTCTTGCTTCAATAGGTTCTAAGCCCTTCTGGACTCTTCTTATGGCATAAAGCTGATAGTGTTGATGTTGCGGTCTTTAATGAACCCCTGTCTAATGTTGGCCTCTAAAAATATCAAAATTCTTATAAAGAACTTCGTACACAATATGACGACCAAGATCGCTTACAATGTATCTGTAATAAAAATAGCTTTCGGCTTTCTTAAGATTCTTTTTTTTCCCCTATATTATACTCGTAGAAAAAAAATATGCGTAAATTGTACGCATACAATTTAAGCAAATAGATTAGCACCATAAAATCAAACAGCTACATGGCAGCCCACAGCACGACCAACCAACAGCACCCAGTAGAATCCATCCAGAGGCTCAAGTTTTAAGACTCTATGAATGGCAAACCAAGAAAACAAAAAAACGAGCAAAAAAAAAATAACCGAAACTTATTAGAATGTTGTTAATATTCCCATGGCGAAGAAGACGTTTATTTATTTTATTTGGATTTTTCGTTTTGTATTACATGTGCAAATTGCTTTAAAGGGAAACATTGGTTAAACAGGGTGTGATTGCAAAATTAGTGATATTTTTTTTCTTAAAAATATTAAAGACTTCAAAATTTTCTTAGTGAATGTAGGAAATTCACCAAATTTAGGACCTTCGATCTATGGCCAAAGTTTCTTTCACAAACAAGCTATTTTTTAAATAAAATTTCTAACAGTTTCCGGACAATACAGTCCAAACAACATTTTAAAAACTACAATTGGCTTTCGTGAAGACAATTTCGTAAATTTGGGACCTCTAGTCTATGGTTAAGCTCTGAATTATTAGCTTCTCTCACAAATCCTGTAAAAGAAACTATTTGAAAATTTTATCCATTTGTTCGATAGTCTATATAAAAAAAAAACTTTTCTTTCGTGAATGCAATTCATTAAATTTAGGACCTTCGTTCAATGGTCAAGGCTGTTAACTTCTCTTACAAACAAGGTATTTCGAACAGAAAATTTCTATCAGTTTCCCGAAAGTACAGTCCACATTTCATTTTAAAAACTAAATTTTGCTTTCGTGAAGAGAATTTCTTAAATTTGGGACCTCTAGTCTATGGTTTAGGTCTAGATTATGAACTTCACTTACAAACCCTGTAAAAGAAACTATTTGGAAATTGTATCAATTTTTTCTTTCATAAAACAAAATTTCCTCTCGTGAATACAATTTATTATATTTATGACCTTCTGCCTAGGTTGTTTGTAAGCATCTTGCACAAAACCTGCGAAAGAAGGAAATTCGAAAAGTACATTTCTATTAGTTTCCCTGACAGTACACAACAAAAAAAAACTAAAAACTAAAATTAAATTTTATTAAATTTAGGACCTCTTCGAGGTCTTTTCGAACAAACCCTGCCAAAGAAGCTATTTGAAAAGGAACATTTTATCAGATGCTTTTATGAATACAATTTATTAAATTTAGGACCTCTTTTCTATGGTCTAGACTCTAGATCAAGATTATTAGCTGTACTCACAAACACTGCCCAAGAACCTTTCGAAAAAAGAATTTGGACCAAACACCAAACTTATTGTTTGTAAATTATGAACCTGCAGTCTAGGGTCTAAACTATTCCTAACTTCCCTCAAAAACCAAGTTTCGGAAATAATTTCTAAAACAAAATTTGTATCAGTTTCTTGGAGGGTTCAACTTTCAAAAACCAAACAAAACGTTCCTAAAAGAAAACAAACAAATTTAGGACCTCACAATTTTTTTTTTCATAGTTTTTTCAAGTCTTAAAACTGAAAACACCCTGTATTATTTATTCACCAATAACAACAACAAAATATTATCTACATACATCTTCATGGCAAAGGATGAAGCATTTTTGTTGGCATGGTATCTACGTCAACTCATATTGTTTAGTCAGTTATGCATATACGAACGGACAATTTATAATTATCACTGACTGCACTTCTTGTGGCAAGTTCTTTTCTTGAACACGTACTTGAATATATGCAAGTCGCAGATCTTTTAACTTATACAACAAGAAAAAAAAAACCATAGAGGGATGTATAAAAGAAAAATTACATACATATGCCTGCTGGAGGTCAAGGCAAGGTGGAGATTGCTGTTGTGGTGATTTTTCATTTAAATCCTTTCTTATTGAGGATATTCATTCATTAAATAGCTATAAAAATGTGATTTCAGTTTGTAAGGTTTTTTTTTCTTCATATTGTGTGAATTTCACTTCTTGGAATTTTACAGTTTACGCGTTCCACAATATGTTAAAGGCTTTTTTAACGTTATATGATAATGTGACTGCAAGGAATTGCCTAGAGTAGCATATCAAAACTTGACATTTATACCGATTATGCAATTTTAATTTGAAATAGAAGCTGTGGAATGTAAAGCAAAAGATTTCACGCAGACGATTTTGTATGAAAATTTCATTTCCACCCGAACTGAGACTTAAAATGAAATATTCAAACAAGATCGTGAAGTGTTCAACTTTACATTCCACAGCCTGAATTTGTGTGAATTTGTGTTCTTTGATTGAATTTTTTTTATATAACCGTAGACTTTTTCATTTCGGGTTAAAACCTCAGATATTCGTTTTACTGGCCCGTGTTTTTTTTTCACTACAGCTGGGTAAAAGATTTTTACTGACGTTTATTTCATTTAATTAAAGGTGTGGAATTTAAAGCTTAAAATTCAAGGTTGACTGTGTATTATACAAATGAACAACCTTTGCAACTCGAAATTGCCTCAAGTCACCCTGAAATCAAATACACACCTGTCTTGAAATGAAAACTGAACGTAATCCGAATCATGTTTTGGGACTACGTTCCACCATTTTATGGATTCCGGTTCAGTGAATTCCTAGAATCCAAAGTAGATAGTGAGTGGAAAAGAATGTGGATCGTATTCAAATCTTATTTCAGAAAAAGTGAATACTTGCTTCAAATCTATTTCGCTAATATACTGTGGAAATTATTCAATCTTTCAGATATCATAATTTAAACTCATAAAACTAATACTCGCCGTTCGGAAAATGAAAAAAATTAAATGCGATCCAAAGTATTTTGTATCTCCTAGAACGAGTTTCTAAGGATTTGACTCTAAACACCACCTCTAATAGTTGGATAACATCTTAGCTTTCTTCCCCATTGCTTCTTCTTTTCACGACTTCTTCACGAATTACATTTTTTAGACTGTTTCCTGTTTTGGTGTTATCCAAACCCAAAGTAGCAAGTGCATATGGGTGAACATCAAGTGGTTTTGTGTCATTAATACCTTGTGTCTACTGCCTTTTCACCCACCATACCCAAGTTAGGTATAAGCTTTTGTAGGCTTCGTGTCTCAAGACATCTTTATTAGGTTTTATAAATCCTAACTGCATATCGGGTCTAAGGCTTTGCTGACTTAAACCTGACTTTCCTTGATTGGATTCTTATAAATTTGTTGGCATGGCTGCTTCCATGTATCATTTCCACCGCTAAACAGTTTCCGTGGTGGTTTGAATCTTTATTTCGTCGGTATACCATCTTTGTCATGATGGTTCTGGGTAAGAGATAAAATTCTCCGGTAATGTTGTTACCTTTTCTATGAAAGTTGCCTTACCTTTTCTAAGAAAGCATTAATCATGGTTTAAGGTAGTAAATGAAAAATGAATAAACAAAAAACAACAACAACATCACACACATCTCAACCACCCTCTTAATCGCAGCTTCTTTCAATTTTTTTTTTTCATTTTTTTTTAACAACCAACTTAACCATATCATGAAGATGCAAACTATCGTGTTTGTTAAATTTTTTAACCACGATCAGCATTCCGCAACATTTAAACAACTCTCGAACTACCACTTCATCATCATGCAAAAAATACGTGCGTATGTTTCAGAACTGAACTGAGCCAAACCGAACTGAACCAACCAAACCATCATCAACAAGACTCTGGCTCTTTCTCTCTGACAAAAAAAAATTAAAAAAAAAGACCTCACTCAAAAGGAAACGGCAACCACGACAACCAAGACGACCAAACAAACAAACAAACATACACGAACACGACCAACATGCAAAAGACAAACTTGTGAATAAAATTTACAAAAAATTAAGAAAACCAAAAAAAAAAAATCTAAATCAACATGTTTCCCTTCTTCGTCTTCAATTTCGCCGGCCGGCATTTTATGATTTACAAAAGACCACGACGACGAAGAGGAAGACGAAGATGAAGCAGGCAGAAGAAGTAGCAGTTACAATAAGAAGAAACTAAAAAAAGAAAAAAAAAAATGAAGAAGCAAAGTCTACAACCAGACCACGAATTTGTGCTGCTAACGAACTACCAAACTAAAATCAAAAAAATAAAAAAAAAAAAAAAAAAACAATCTGAATGCGAAACCAAAGTCTTGAAGAACCACTGCGCCATTCACATTCTCTGAGTCTCTCAGACCCAGCCAGGATACACATCATCATCATCATCATGATCATCATTGCCATCAACATCATGATGATGAAGATCATCATCATCATTGGCGGCCATAGTGTTCTTCAGCTGTTTGGTAAACATACAGTGGGGCAAAGTAGTATAGAATTTGAAATGATTTAACAAAAAAGTAGATCAGAAGTAACAACAAAAAAAATATAACTACTACTGGTTTTATTTAGTAAAAAATGCTTAAAAAAAATTAATACAAAGTTTGTAAAAACATCAAAAATGGAGTTGTGTTTTGCCTAGTTTAAGGATAATTCCGTTATTAGAGTTATTTGAGTTCCATTAATGCCGAATATAAAAATTGTCTTGCAGTAACTTCTTGTGTAAAATTATATTTTTTATTAGAATAAATTATTAAAAATAAATTTAGAACATAGGCAAGCTGTCTGCACAAAATATTAACAAAAAAGCCCTTGAAAAACAAGCAGAATCAAAAAAAAAAAATACTAAATCGGTCGTTAATTATTCAAAAATAATTTTCCGTACACATTAGACCGCTCGTTATTCGAGTTTTAATTTAGAATCAAGCTCTAAGATGGAAAAACTATCTCCAAATAATTAAAAAAAAAAAAAACTCAAAATTTGTAGATGCTCAAAATTTTTATGAACATTTCCGTTTATTTTCAGAGTTTTATTTATCTCTATGCTCAATATACTCTAAAACAATTGAAAATGGTTGAATAATAACCTTAAATATTTTACTTTTCGAGGAAAAAAAACTATGATTTCATCAAAAAAGTAAGTTTTTCAGATAATAATTTAAAAAAAAATATTAAAAATTGTTTTTTTCTTAAAATTTGGGTTTTTCAAAAAAAAAAAAACGGTGAGTTTTTTAACAATTTATATCTGAAAAACCTATATTTTCCATAAAATCGATGTTATAATCTCTTAAGTACAAAAAAAAAATGAAACAAGTTTTCCCTTTAAAAATTACTATTTTAGGATCATTTCTAAACATCTCAAATTTTTTTTGAGGATCCTAATAAAAAATATAAAATATATATTTTTAAGTATTTTGCGCCTCGGAATTTAGGGAGGATTTCATTATTTTCATTACAACAAATTGTGACAAATAAATTTCCCTCAACTTGTTTTTTACGATAACCGCCAATATTTAGTTTTTCTGTTTTTAAAGTTTGGCGAAAAGAACGTTGTTAACTCTAAAAAAAATGTGTTCATTTTTACTGTGAAATACATATTTTCAACTCCAATGTAAACTATTATGTTTTCTAGAAAATAATTCAAGATATTTGTAGCTACTTTAGCGTACTATATACTTGCTATAGCTTAAAAGTTTCAAAATAAGGTCTATATGGAAAATATCTATTTTTGCACATCATATAATAAAACGGCGGATACCTTTGTTGTGGTACACTTTACGTGGCCCATACAAACCGAAGGGGCAAACATCCTGGTAAACTCTTGTTAAACGTGTTAAAGTACAATATCTGGTAAACTAACTTTCATTTCCATAAAAAACATCGACATGTTTACCACATTTACCAGGTTTACCACGGTTGCATGAATACCTCTAATATTTTGAAACATTAAGCGTTAACTACAATCTGCACTGTTTGTAAAAAGTGAAAAAGAATACACACATACACTAGTGACATCTGGTGCTGAAAAAAATATATTATTTACACTTATACTTATTTACAATTGAGACATCTGTCGGTGATTTTCTGAAAAAATAAATAATTTCGAGTGCAGGGTCGTCTAGTTGTTCTTTAACGGTAAAAAATGTAGAAAAGGAGTCTTCCAAGAACGTATGAATTTGTAAGGTTTGTGTCCAACTGTTCAAAAGTTAAAAAAAAAATAGATTGGTGGGTACACTAAAAAAAAACAAGATAAAATCAATAATATCGGTGTCAAATCAAGCCGATTCCTTGACAAAAGTATGTTAAGCTCGAAAATTCATAATTCAAACCTACAAATCTTGTTTGAAGCTTGTTTTTTTTTTTAAGCCAAACATTCTTATTTCAAAATAATAAAACATCTTAAAAAATTTAATATATTCAAATTTTTAGTATGCATTATTTTGCAAAAATACTTAGGTAAATAAACTTAATTTAAAATTAAGTTTTTCCATTTATAATATGTATAAAAAATATAATGGTAAACTCGTAAAATCTGTTATACTTATCTAAATATTATCTTACGGAGTTTTCCTACACTTGAAAATGTTGACGAACTGCTACTTTGGGAGCGTTTTGGAGCCAGTTATCTACTCTTGTCGGCACATCTATTTCAAAATAAAAATGTATTATAGAAATTAAATGCAGTTTTAATAAACTTTAAACATTCATTACCTTATATTTTTTCACGAAAACAATTATTTGTTTTTTTTCCTGAATTCGGTCCGGACTCCGAGTTAAAATATTGCTTCTTTGGAATCTTCTTTTTTAAATATATTGCAGCCTTAATTAAATAAGAATTTAAATTATTGCGTAAAAGAATAGCACAGTAAAGACCGAACATCAGAATGAAGCAACGATCTAAACTTTCTTGTATCAAACGAATTTAAGATCATTTCGGCTTGATTTCAGAACTGAGAATACAAAAACTTAATTTAAGAACGCGGCGCGGCTCCAATCAAGCTTTCTGTTCTTAATTTTGAAATAAAAATCTGTGTCATGAATAAAATTCTTGAATCAAGAATGAAAGTTGTCACTTTTAGGATAACAAAAATAAGAATACACATTTCTTCAAAGAAGTCTGCTCGTTCTTGAAATTATCCTGCCTTTTTTCCCTCAGTGTACTTAACTCATAAAAATCATGTTTTTAAGTATTAATTTTTTTTCATTTTCCTTCATAGTCTGATGTTTTTTTTTTTTTTTTTTTTTTTTACAAAAGAATACATATTGACCTTCATAAAAATTATTTAATTCAAAAATAATTTTTTTAATGTTTCTATTTATGTCATATTTGCAAACAACTGCCCCACTGTAGACTTTATGATTCTGTCTGTCTGTTTTTTCATAGTCGCTATATGGTATTCTACGCTCAAAATTTACAAAAAAAATAAACCCGAACTAAAGAATCATCCGCTAAAACCGGATGTGGGGGGTCGTGAACACCACATTTGCAAAAATATTTTTCTCTTCTTATTGTTTTTTTTTTTTGTTTTTGTATTATTTATAATTTCTGACAATTCGCACAGAATTACGACGACCGTAAAAAGAAAAAGAAGAAGATGAAGAAAAATAATAAGAGAATCAAAGCCCAAGAATATACCAACACAAGAAACATAAAAAAGAGTAAAGAATGAAAAATTGAGAATCGAGAATATAGTGCCTGTGGTGTGTATGGTACTTGGAATTCCTTTTTTTAAATTTTTTTTTGGTTTTTTGTTTCCATATTGATGATGGCGTTTTCTTTTTCTGCGTTTGCTTTAAAATCCAACCTCAATGGCTTTTATGAATGTAGATTTGGATTTTTAGTTAGTTTTTTTTTGTTAATTTTTTCATCGGCTTTATGAATCCATAATGGTCTGCCCCATACCCAGGGATATGTTGAAGGTCTCTATTCTTTTTGTCTTTTTTTTTTTGTAGTTGCTTGTATTTTTGCAAATCTTGGAACATCGTCGCGTCGTCTCTCTGCTTGAGTTTTGAGCTAATTCTATCCTTTCATTGATGATTCTGGGATATATGCATCAGGATCGATGGTTGTTAAGTTACTCGTCTCGTCTATATGTTTATGTAAGTTTGAAATCCAATGAGTGGAGTTTCGGTTTTTTTTTTGTTGCTCTTCATAAAATTGCACTGAAGTTGTTGTTGGATTTTTGTTCTTCACCATTGAGCAATTAAACTGTTTAAATAGATTTTATACCACCAGCAGCGGAGTGACGAGGAATGTGTCTTTTTTTTTTTTTTTTTTGAACAACTAATTTGACTAATTAAAACGCGTGTATGTGCTAAATTTGTAGCATAATTATCATAGAGGAATGTTGAATGTCGGAGAGAATATATTTATGATACTTGTTCTAGGAAAAAAAAACAAAAACATATCGATCTATCCAGTTCGAACTGGATTTAACGAAAATTTTAAGAGTTTAGTATTAGACCTGAAAAGATTTAAAACAATTTACGGAAATGATTAATAAAATGGAAAAATTTAAAGAAAAAAAAGCAACAAATAAAAGAACTATTTCAAAAAGTTTTAAGCTTCTTTAGGACCTTTCAGTTATTTTGTAAATTTTCTAACATAGAGGCTAACAATATAAACTGTTTTCTAGTAAAACATGAAGTAGGAACTACTTCTTTTAAGTTATGTGTGTTTTCAGTTGTGTTTCGATACTTGCGTATGATTTAAATTTGTTTCACCTCTCACTTCTTTATTCTTTTATTTGAGTTCTGACACTTATTTTTTCGTATTCCACTTAAGTTCTACTCTCATTCCTTTCGTCTGGTACTGGTTCCTTCTGGTTTTCGATTCTATAGAACTTATTTCTACTGATTACTCCTCCTAATCGATCTTAGTTATGTACTTATTACTTCTAATACTCGTTTCTTACGTATTGTTTCCTTCTGATATTAGGCTTCTTCCTGATAACACTGCTGGTCTGCAACGAAAATCGATTTCAAACCAAACTATACTTTTCTAAGAGATTTAATCACGCTGAGCCCGAATTTGAACTCAAAACTATCCTAGCACGTTCCGTATGAACAAGGCAAAAACCCGTTTTTTTTTTAGTACATTTAACGTTGAATTTCTTTACTGATAAATACTTTGAACCCCGTTCTTAGAGATAAAAAGTTCTGAAGTATTATTTTCAATAACGAACTTAATGTTTTTTGAGATGCTGAAAGTTATACAGCAAAATTTACAAAATGCATCACATTAAACATGAGAAATCATTGAAAAACATACAAAAAATAGTTTTTTTTTAAATTGTTTTCCTCTAATAACTGCTTTACTGGTTTTCCTCTGATTACCTGCTTTACATCATTATTAACTTGGCCAGTACCAAGAGTATAGAAATTGCATATCCACCTTTAAACTAGGGAATTTAGAAATTTATGGTGTTTTTTTCTAAAATAACGTTTTAAAATGTCAACCGAATCTAAGAGAGCTCATTTCTGCAAATTGATCATTTTTAAAAAAATCAATGAAAAAATGTGTACCTGATAGAATTTTTCTGAAACCAGAGATCCAAAAAAGTCGAAGCTTACATAATTTCAAAAAATTATATGAATCGATACTTTTCTAGATTTTGTACCCTCTGATAAATATTTTCTGACTACTTTACGATCAAGAATATTGGAACTCAAGAAGTTTCAAGCCGGTGGTGTTCCACAAGCAACTGTCCTGGGACCTACACTGTTTTTGTTTTTTAAAAACGCAATTTCGGTATCCTATGAACACGTTGGAAGCAGTAATATTTCAGAAAGCTACCAATAAATCCTAAGAAATGTTTTAATATAATCCAACACTTATATTTAATCGATTAGTACATCTACTAGCCAACCCAGCACTCCAAATTCGATTGCCAATTTATTTTCTAATTTAATTTTTTCATAAAATCACCGATAGATGTCTGAACAACATGTCAACCTGCCTTCAACAACATGTTCATCAACTTCTGTCGTGTTGGCGGATTTGTGTAATGTAAACAAACCTTAATGTGAACCCACCTTAATGTTTTGAGTTCTGGTCTTGGATTTATGGATTTGACACTTCATATGTCAGTGGATCTGACATTTTCAATTGTTTTAGTCTTCCTCGCCATTTTTTGCAATTTAAATTCATGGTTAAACAATTTCAGTGTAAAATATTTAAATATATTATAGCCAATGCACATCTGGTCAAAAAATGCTTTCGTTTGATATGTCATTTATGCCCCTTCGGTTTGTGTGGGCCGCATAAAGTGTACCACAGAAATAGTGTTTGCCGTTTTATTATATGATTTCCGCAAACCGGAGTTAACATTTGTTCTTGTTATGTGTTAGCAGCGCATTAAACAATCAAGAACGAAAAAAAACTTAAAAAAGAAGAACTCCTAATGCGTCACCCTATATGTACTAAGTCAATAATAACCAGCTTGTCACTTAGTTAGTCCTCAGACCTTTATTAGCTATTGACATGTGAACAAAATATTGCATCGTTTCAACATCAATGTAAAAGCAAGCACCCACTTGTCTTCTTTTTGACTTAGCTGACTGACACATTCCGAGACACTAATTCTTCTTTTTTTTTCTGTTTGGTCTCATTCGCAAACATTAGTCATTCTACTAAAATTATGTACAAAAATGTGGCGCCTAAATGCAAACTAACACTCTTCATTCCATGTCACACAATTCATTGTGCCAACTGCACATCTTCTTCTTCTTCAAATGCAAAAATGCTTCTAACAAGAGGATGAGATGTTAGGTGGAATGTTTCCATCATCTCGAAACAGTAATTTGCATGGGGAGCTAAAGAAGACCAACAAAAAAGCCCCCATCATCTCGAAGAAGACGTGACAGCGTAAAAATCACATTTGTTACGTGTATGAGCAGAAATTGCCGACGAACGACCAAGTCGACAGCAACGAACGATGAGACGCGACGCTACGCGGAGATGTCGCTGTTCCATGCCGCCTTTCTTGACATAACGAACTCGACATTTCCCACTGTCACGAAAAGGAAAGATGGTCGGACTGAATGTGTTGTGAACTCTTTTCCGTTCACTTCTCTCTGTCTGAGGGAAATTACTTCCGGCCGGCAATGCAGTGCAGTGTTGATGGTGGCGGTGGTTGTTGCTGTTATTGTGGTGAACTTTATGTGACGTCTCTGTCTTGGTTCTTTTTGCTAATTTCACTCTCGTTTTGTTTTATTTATGCACTCGACCTCCGGCCCCCTTAACCGCGCACTGCCGTCATTGCGCCGGCCGTCTTGATGTCTGGTTCCTTGGCCAATAAAATTAAGTGCAATGTGTGAATCCGTAATTTCGTAATTGAACGATTGCGACGCACTAAAATGGTTGCAGTGGTTCTTCCGCCGCCGTCATCCCAATATACAGTTTGACGGTTTCCTTTCTGTTTATGACGTCGCGTCGTCGTCGTCGGTCGTCTAGTCGTCTTCATTTTCTTCGTTTTCACAAACTTAATCTGTAATGCACAGGTTTTTTTTTTGTTGCTGGTCTTGTTTTTTTTGAGAAAGAAGATGGTCTCATAAAGGATTGGTCCCTTGGAGTGTGCGAATTTCTCATAACATTCATCATATTCTTCTGTGCGTGCAACAGATTGTTGCTGAAGCGGAAGTAGGCTAACAAGGGTTATTCTATATGAGTTTCGTTTTTTTTTCAGGGACGTCACAAAAACATGTGTGAGCATCGTAGTCATTTAATCAATTTAGAATAATTGATAAAAAACAAGGTCAATTGAAATATTCTTGATACCATAAAAAAGTATTATTTTCTCGTCAACTTTAAGCTTTTATAAGCCTTAAGTTTGGTAATTACTACAAATTGCAAGATCTCTAAACATGATTTTTGCTCCAAATTGAATTCGTAAACTGATTTTAAATTCATTATGTTGTGATATTTGATCAAATTTCAAAATTCGTCAACCTAAATTGAAACGAAAGTTATTTAAAAATAATTTTTCAAAAGATTTTTAAACATCATAATTCGAATATTAGAACACTTCCATTTTAAAAATGAAAGTATTTTTACGTAAACGAAAATTAGAACAAAGGTTGCCACCTGAATTTTTTTTAAATTTTGACAAAATCTAATCAGCAAAAGAGAAATTTAGTAATTTTTTAACGGCCGTAGGTATATATTATTGACTAATTTCAAAACTAGTTTTATTATCTACAAATTGTCATTATTTTCGAGATTTTTATCATTAAAAAATCCAAATCTGAAATAAGTTTTCGTCAAAATTACCAAATCGTCGAAATATATAAAACTAGTTTTGAAAATTTGTCAATAATATGAGTTTAAGATCTTTTAATTAGATTTTTAAATATTTTCGAAAACAGATTTATTAATTTAAAATCCGGAAAAAATTTCCAATTTCCCACAGATTATTGATTTTGTGATTTTGTACAATTATCAAATCCAATTGTTAAAAAACCGATATTCCAAATTCTTTTATGAAAATTAATAATACCATTAGGAGTGTTAATCGAAATTTCTTTTACTTCGGTTTCAGAAATAAAATGCAGTCAAGCTACAAATGCAATAAGTACCGCTTACTAAATTTTAAAAATTTGCACTTGTCTGACTCATAAGTCACATCGATTGATGAATTTCGTTAAATTCAACAATTTGTTCCCCATCAAGAAAAAAAAAAATAAAATCACAAGTTCAAATATTTTCTCCACTTTCTTAGATCTTTGACCTTCAATTCTTGTGATGCAATATCTATTCTGAGCACCAAACTTACCAAGTAAAGTTCCAATGTGGTTGACACTTCAACTTTATTTTTATTACTGTAGCCAAGGCATCTTGAAACCATATAACAACCGGTTAGAAATCAAAGGTATATCGAATTTCACTAAGGTCAACATTTTTACGATTACCAATAAAATACTGAACAGAAAAAAAACCTAAAAAAAAAAACTTAAGACTCCAAAAGCTATATCAATTGATTTTATTATCATCCAAACACCGTTAAATAGGCTACTTCGTCTTCAGTTTTAATGATTGAAGTCTTGAAGTGATTTTTCCTTGGGTAGGTACCCACCAATAGATACAGTTGGTTATAATGGGTATCCCCAAATACAATTATTGCATACAAATAAGTCGTATCCTATAAAAAAAAAAACGAAGAAGAAAAAAAAGTTCAAGTTAAAAGAACAATTTAAAGCACGTAACTCTTAAAACACTTTAACTCAATTTCCTGTGGCTATGTCACGTAAGATAAAGAGTACCTATATATCTTTCTCTCTCTCTCTCTGTCAATTAATTCTTTTTCAACCCAAACTACCTACTACACCAACTTGCTGCTGCTGCTGCTGCTGCTGCTTAAACCCGACTTGATGGCTTTGCTGGACTTTGCAATTTAAATTTCCCATCGAAAAGTCATTTCCCACAGTGCGGCTTTTAGAAATTCACACTACTATCATGGACTTCGAGTCGTCTTCGAGAGGTTGTGTATCACTAAAACCACTTTTATGGATAAAATATTTTATAACTTTTCTTGGATTTTTCAGAGAGTGAATTTTCTGTGTGTAATTCTCGATAATGTGGCGCGAGAACCACAAAACAGAACTTAACTCATTTCCTATATTAAAACATTGCTGTTGTTGGTTTTTGTTTTTTTTTTTGCTTTTTTTCAAGATAATTGACACTCGGTTGGTTGGTTAGTGTTGGTTGGGTGAAACAGAAAAAAAAAAAAAAAAAAACTATCAGCTGATTGGAATCACAGTTTGCCAAAACCCATTCGATTTATAATTGAGAAATTTCTTGAAATCGTTCCGCATCATCTTTTAAAATAAATGTGACATTGCTGACTGACCAGTGACCATGCCGGAAGGTGAGCTTATCTTACTTTGTAACAACATTCAGGAGCGGTTCTAAAAGTTTAGTTAAGGGGGATGGTTAAAGTTTAAAATAAATTTGTCGTTGAAATACCGATTTTGTTCAAAAATGATTAACAGATGTGAGTAAAACAGTAAAATGTTTAAGGGAAAAGGAAGGGGGGGGGGTAAAGGGGGCTGGCTGATAAGAGGTTCCCTTTTACACCACCCCATGATCGGAAAGTAAACTTAAAATGTTATGGAAAAGGAGTTCACAAAAAGGAAAGTATAAGAAAAATGTTGAAACAGAGAAACAAGTTTCTGATCCCCCCCACTCATTTTTTAAACAACCGTGACAATATTTTCATGTTTTTTGTCGATTTTTTGGTCAATATTGTCGTTAAGTGTTACTTTTGAAATTGGAATATAATTTATTAAGAGTTAAAGAGAGAGCAGGGGGTTTACATACCTCTCATATTCATAAAGGAAACCCCCATAATAATATTTTTATATGGCAAAATTTATAAAATTGTAAAAAGGATGATAAAACTAAACTCTTTGATGCCTCCCCCCCCCTCCCCCTATTCTTCATTATTCATATAACTCAATATACAGAACAAAACTTCCAAATTTCAGTGTAGTTTTTATATAAGTTTGAAAAAATGTATACAATCTGTTCCGAGATCAATTAAAATCACACAAAATGTGACGTGGAAAGAGGAGGGGAGGGGGGGGGCTTATAGCGCCACTTAGTTGTCATCATCCAATCGTGTCGCAATGCGGCTTTCTTATGTCGTTTTTATATCAATTTGCCAAACTGACCAAAATCTCAACATCACCTAATTCTCCACACACACCACACCACCATCGACCTTAAGTAGGTCAATAAATATTATGTTCTGATATGCTGTGTGAACTTCAGAGAACACTATCGGCCCGTCATTTATTGTTCGTTTTCACTCTTGTCAATGATGGTAATCAAATTAAATAAATTTACCCTGAATCTGAGAATTAAAAATATCATGCTGTGATGTCGCTGTGCGATGAGATGTTTTTTTTTTTTTTTTTTTTTGTGATCATTATCAAAAGCACCGCCTGCGCTATAATGACAATACACAAAAAACAAGGAATAACAATAACAGCAACAACAAAAATAAATGAAAATATTTATATAAACTTGAAACGGGAGAGGATATAAGTATAGTATCTTTGTTTAATCTCTTTGCTTTGTGTCGAAAAAATATAAATGTCGTTCCTTGTTGAGAGTTTTAGTGGTCAGTTATAAGTTGAAATTTGTTGCTGTATGCTGCAAAGATAATGGTTTATTTGGTTTATGAGATGATTTCTCACAAAAGGAAACTCTTAATTATTGTTTCTCTCTCTCTACCTGATTTCAGGCGCACATCTTTTCTACATAATGCGAGGGTTGAAAAAGTTCGTTAATTTTTCGTTAAAAATAAATTTTGCAAAAAAAAACAGTAGAATCTCCTGTTTCCACTCTTTTAGGACAATTCCGTTGAATTCTAAACTAAAAGTAAAACAATCCTAAAGTTTGTTAGTGTCCTACTCGTTTTCAACGATTTTCATCAAGAAAAATTAAAGAACCCGTAACCAATTTCTGGAAATGTATTAACCCCTGCGAAGAACTGCAGACCTTTGAAGATTCCCTCCGTTGCCGCCTCCATCCATCTACAGTTGACATCTACAGTTTGCCTTGACTTAGGTATTAGTTTCGAACTTATGTATGTTGACAAACAGTTAATTGATATTTTTGGAAAGTGTTGATATTTTGTTAGTTTCTGGTGAAATTAAAAGTTTTACAGTTAGAGGTTTTCGACTGTAATAGGTATTGAAAAAATAAGCAAAATCTTAAATAAATGACACAACGTAAACACTATAGCATCAGATAATCTCGAAGGGTATTTTGTACCAAGAAACTTCAGTTTTGTTGCTTAATATTAATGATTTTTTCTACGTGGAAGTATTTCTGTTTCGCTTGTACAAAATATTTTTGTATATTTTCGTAAGAAAGTGATATTTTTATTGTTCCTGTTTGATGTTGCTTCATATGCCGGAAAAAATAAAACACCATTTTGGTTTTCTATTCTTATTGGTATTGTTCCTTCACTAAGTCATAGTGCTGTCCAAGATGGTTCTTCTTTTTTTTTCCTATTCAATCTGATAGCGAAAAAGGGCAGAAATATCACTCTTACCTGTGTGTTTTTTTTAGCATGAAGAAGCCCATAAATTAGTTATGTTTTTTTTTTATACCTCTACTCTCTTTTACAGGTAAAACCACTTTCATTTGCTGAAATGTTTTTTCGTGTAAATACGATCATCATTTTTGTTCAAACAAGATCATAAATTTTATGTTTGAGTTCTAGAATTTACGGCCTTGATGAAATAAATGGCAGTGAGAAAAAAAAAGAACCATGGAGGAAAGTGAAAAATACGATTTTTTTTAAGTAGAAGTTAATAAAAAAAAAACTTAACTATTTCACGTTTATTATTCAGTTAAGTTTAAAACTAATAATGGTCCTAGTTGGGATTCCTTCCTATGGAGCACCAGAATTTAATATACTATTAGCCGCGTTTTATTCAACACTTGTAAAACAAATGCTGAGTAGTTTAATTTCTTTTTGTTTTGCGAATAAAATGAAGCAGTGAATAGCTACTCAGTGCTGAATAAAACACGGATCTTCCTAACTGTGCAGTGTATAATTTATTCCTGTTTCGTTTAAAGTGGAAAATCGTTTTTATGAGTTTCAGAATTTGTAATTTTTGCAAAGAATGATTTTTAAAATTTGCTTAAAAACACATCATTTTGTATACAAATTAGAAAACCTATTTAATTCTGCATTTAACGAGTAACTTAAATAAATTTGTTCAAAAAAATATCCAAGTTATAAGAATTCTTCTTAATTTTCTTGGTGGACGAAGCTGAAACAAAATTTACAGAAGAGTTCAAAATTAAAGTGCTATACATTTATTTTTATATTAAATTAAAATTAATTATAAATTTTTTTCGAAACTGAATATACATATTTTTGGCAAGTTGTATTCTTCATAATTTTCAAATATTTTTTTTTTTGTATTCATTTCAGGTTTGTGCCGAACAAAAATGCCAAGAAGAAGTCGTTCTGCTTGCACTCATTTATATGGACAGATTTTTATCAACAAAATCAGTTTTAAAAAATCACCTACAAATCTTAGCTGCTGCCTGCCTATTATTAGCATCAAAATTACGCGAACCAAGTTGTCGAGCGTTATCTGCTGATTTATTAGTATACTATACGGATAATAGTATAATTAAACATGATTTAATTGTAAGTACTAAATAATTATTACAAATTAGTTAAAATAATTAAACTAAAGAAAAAAAAAAAAAAAAACATAGGTGGTAAAAAACAACATAAATCTTCAATTTTATTTGTTGCAAAGATATAACAGTGGGACAACCTGTTCGGTATTAGAGGAAAAAAAAATAAAAACAAACTTAATTGCTTCATGAAAAAAAATCTATGAAACATACAAAAATTCTAACTCGTTTTCTATTTGAATTCTACTCCTCTGTGTTGTGGATGCTTAATGTCTGATTTCTTTAACCTGAAGTAGATATATATTTATTAAATTTATATATAAAAAAATGATACCTGAAGAAAAATAAATTCCTTTTTTAGTGAACTAATTACAACGTCCTTGCATCCCACTTTTTGTATAATATTTTATCCCCAGGTAAACGAGAAACACTGGGTGACGCCTTTTTCTTAAGAAATTTGCAAGAAAACAAAAAAAAAAAATAAAAAAACAGACCAGAGTGAAGAATGTATAGTAATACAAGTTTCTCCTTAATTAGGCCTCGACTCTAATGCTTTTTGTATACCCCCCAGTATATCGCGTAATATTTTTCTTCTCATTTTGGTTTTTTTCTCAAAATCTTATGGTTTGTGATAGCTCTCTGATGGCGATGAGTATTGATTTAATTTACAAAACACGCCGATTAACGATTTATTGAATCGTTTATTTATTGCCATCAAATAGTTGTGAATTAATTTCAAACAACCCATATAAAATTTAATTCGTATATTTTGCACACCAGTACGTCGCCGTCGCGTCGGTCGTCACCGTAAAACGATATGGTGTTGAAGATTGGTGTGCCAAAGATGATAATTAAGTGCATAGCTTATAGTTGGTATCTTACAAAAAAATGAAACAAACAAACAAAAATAGTTAAACCTTTAATAAAATATCTCAATCAATTACTTCGCCGCCTTGTCTAGCATCATATCGTCCTGCGTCTGTGCCTCCATCGTGTTGTCGTAAGTCATACAATATATGGCATCAGGCAAAGTATATTATCTATGCCTGTGCAACAGCAGCAGCAACTATTTCAAATCAAGTATGTTGATGATCTCGCATAGCAAGTTACAGGCAGTAATACACTCCCATATCTGCCCTTTTAAGGATATTCCAAACCAGGGATGTTATAGAGTTTTTTTTTCTTAAATTATTTTCTAATTGAACTTTTAATTTTACATAAGGGTCGTGCATGGTGCTTAGACAAAAATGAGGATACTTTCTAAAAAAGCTCGAAATAATAAAATGTTTTTTTTATTAGATTTTTGAACAATTTGAACGAGAAATTCTTTTGGTTTTTAGATTATGTTTGTGTACCTACTAAAAGGCTGGACAATTTTTTTTTTAAATTTTATCAATTGATACTTTTAAGAAGTTAAGAAAAAATGTTTTTCTTAAACACGGAAAAATATAAAATGGAATTTATTTCTTTATAACCTACCAAGCAAGACATTTTTAACAATTTTGTTTTTTTTGTAAGTTTTTGTTATTGAAAAAAAGCATTTTCTAGTAGAGATATACTGGATGCGAAGAAAATTAATTTCTCATCAGAATAGGGTGGTAAGGGTCAAAGGTAAACATCTGCAACATCTTATTTGAATAAGGTGAGTAAGGGTCAGTAGCGTAGCAATGTCAAATAGAGAATTCGATTAAACTTTTCAAAAACATTAGCGCAGCGCTAGTAAGGAGATTTATTGCGGGTATAACCAAGGTCCAGAAAAACAAATTCTCATCGAAATAGGGTGAGTAAAGGCAAAGGTAAAAATCAGAAAAATAGAGAATAAGGTAAAACTGGAAAAAAATCGGTCGAGTCACTATGACAGAAATATTTAATTTTACCTACTAGGAAAATGACCCTTACCAAGAAAGAGAATTGTCTATCGGAATAGGGTGAATATGGGTCAGAGATAACAATCTAATAAGGAGAATTCCTGGAAACATTTCGAAAATATCGGCCCAGACACTTAGGAGATACATATATTGCGGGTATAACTGAGGACAAAACAAAAGAATTCTCATTGAAATTTCTCTCAGTGGAATGAGTTAAGGTCGGGGTGAGAAAAAAAATTGCAAAAATTAAAATCGGTCCATTAGTGTAGGAGATATGCGAAAATAGCTTCGAAAATCATTTATAAAATGTTTTAGCTACTACTAACCCGATGTTCAGTTCAGTTTACTGGTATTCCGTGTCTTTTTTTACGATTTTCGACGCTTTTAACGGCGGAATTTCACATATTTTTCCGTGACTTTTCAAACTTTTGTCCGCGGCTTTATTTGCTTCCTCCCGTTTTTCCATACGTTTTTTCCGGCGGTATGCTATTTTTCGGTATTCCCCGATCTTTCACCAGTTGTCATTTGAATCGAATTCAAATGAAATAATTTTCGAAGACTTTATGAATATTTTTCGAAAACTCGAAAAAGAAACAGTGATAAATCGTGGCGAACGCCTGTACAGCTAGCTGAATGGACCTTACAACTTAATCAACTGCCAAGCGCTAATTCACACAACGCCATCTAGTGACATTACCAGAACGACCATTCTCGAGATAGTGATTTTTAGGTGGCTAAGTGGAGTTATTCTGCTATTCGGAATGGAGAGAAATCCAGCAAATTAAAGATCATAAAAATCGGTCCAGCCGTTCTTTTTTTTCCGAATAAAATCAATCGTGCAGAAGTAAGTATAACATCCCTGGTAATTTTCATTGATTATTTTTTTTTTGTATTCATTTCTTGGTCACCTTTTTGAAATGGTTGCGCGCAGCAAAATAATAATCACAACCAGACAAAAAGACGTTCTTTGGTTCGGTTCCCATGATCGTATAATGCGCGCACGATCACCTCCGCTCTACTCGCGCTCTGTTGGTCGTGGTGAATTCCTTAAAGGAGTCCAGTCCAGTTTTTTTTGTCGATCATTTTTGTGTTTGTTGGTGGTACTTTCTGGCTGGATTGCCTGTGGCTGGATCATGCCTCACACTATACCAAACTCTCTGCAGTGCGGGTCTATCTATTTGCCCATTCATGTGCATTATAGAATTTTTTTAAGAAGGAAGCCGACGACGATGGCGACGACCAGCACGACTGACGTCCGTCGTCGCGATGGCAACGGCCCAAGTCTTGAGATAAATGATGGAGCTTATGTTATGAAGTCTTGGGGGTTTTTATACAAAATACTCGTATATATACACAATATGCCACACGACCCCTTTCCCCTTCAGACTTTGCACCCTTTAGGCTGCTGCAACAACAGGAACCACAGGAGCAGACGAATGCATAGTTTTGCAAGGTCGTTTGTTCATTTTCCAGGTAATCTAGACAAACGATCGTATACATGATCGTAGTGTGGTCGTCCGCGTCGTTGTTGTCGCGGAGTTTGGTCTGTTTTTGTTTTTTATTGGACTAGCTCTAGGGGAGCTGAACTGTGCGCTGATGGGAGAGATTTTTGCTTTTCCAGACGAGACTCTAGGGTTCTTTGTGAATCAGTCATCACCATAATAAACTTTTGTTACTGGAAATAGTTCAGACAATCGGCGGCGGTGGGGACAAAAGTAAATCAAGTTTCTTGCTCTTTCTGTTACTCGATCTCTTTCTGTCCCTCTCTTTCTCTCTCTTTTAAGTTGATTTTATGATCTCGTATAGGGATTTTTTCTGTTTTTTTTTTTATTTGTTGTTTTGTTGAGCAAGGACGAGTTGATTGTTTTTTGATGACGGAATTTCGTGATGACAAAAGATTTGCAACTGAAAAAGGAAATACAATAACCAAGATAAAAAATAAAAAAAAAAAAAAATAAACAATCAATTTCAATGAATCGAGATCAGAAATGGAATTTAAATTGGCACGTTTTGACAAGGACACATTCTAGCTATAAATAATAGTCTAGGTAGTTGCTTAGTGTTATCGGCTAACATGAAGATGCATTTTTGTTTGAAAAATTAACCTCGAAGATTTGACTATGTTGAAATGCAACAGCCCTGATGAGCTTCAAAATAAACCTGATCTTAAAAATTATATGCAATTAAAATTGGAAGGACCTTCAGTGTTTTTTAAGGTCATCAATACTGCGAATTCCATTAATAAAGATAGCACAAAGTGCCTAAAGGCAAAAGTGGATATAGTTTCTGATCCCTTTCTGATACACAACCAAGAACCGCCTGCAATAAACTTGATGGTTAACTAACGGTAATTTGTTGTTGATGTCCTAATCCACTTAAAAGACTTTCTTTTTTTGAATTAAACTATAAAAACGTCTTTAGAACTTACTTACTGTCTAAGCGAGGTCTTTCTCTATTTTGTGTTCATTCCGGATAAAACTTGACTCGTTCTGCTTGATGGTAGATTGGTCCAAGTTGGTTAAGGCTCCCTTTCAATTGTGTGCACCACTTACGTTTATCTTCCTGATAAGATTCGAAGACTCTTCGACCCTAAGAACCTATTGATGTTGACTGGTTGATTGGTCTAAGTTGGTTAAGGTTCTCTTCCACTTGCACCACCTTAAATGAGGTCTTCCCCCATTCTGTTGTCCTTCCGGATAAGACTCGAAGACTCTTGTAGCCGGAGTATTGCTGTCGACTTTCTCTACTTGATGGTAGGTTTGTCCAAGTTGGACTTTCTTCCTTATGTGAGGTCTTCCTTTATTACGTGTTCGTATCGAATATGACTCAAAGGCACTTCAGGGCGGACATACTCCTTTCCATTTACTTGTTGGCACTCTTACCTCGGGGTAGTAAGCGACTACCACCTCGAGGTAAGAGTGGCCCTTTATAGCGTGCCTTCCAATACGTCGATGTTATTATAGGTGTCCCTATATGCTAGTGAAGGGATATCTTCATCCGCATTAGTGAAGGTCCTTCTATAAATATCGAGGTCTTTATATCTTCTTTATCTTTGTTTAGGAAAGGAACTAACTTCTCAATAACAGCAAGAGTTTTTCGTACCCTTTGTTTATTGCGAAGTCCGTTGAATCTTTTGCTAAGCCCCCTTCTCCCCTTCGGATAATCTCTTCTTTTTAAAAATAATATACAAACTTGGTAAGCAAATAATCTTCCAAAATTCTGTTGATAGCCGAAATAATTCTATTCTTTTTCGACCAATACTTTATTGTACTTCTATTTTTTTTTTATTTGCCGTAATATGCGGTCTTATGTAAAAGGGTAACTAGGGAACCAAGATTATTTAATGTTAGGAAGAATAACCCATCAAAGAAAAAAAAAATCATTCATAAAAAAAAAAAAAATTTAATATTTTCTTCCCCCTGAAGCAATCTGATTCAATATTTGCTTATTTGTCAGACACATACCCATAACAAAAAAAAAAAAAATGAGAAAAGAAACCTACTTTTATGACTTTAAAACCAAAGGATATCTACTCGTAAGTGCCAAAAGGAACAAACAAATTGAGCAATTCAAACATTTAGATGGTGGCGCAAGGATGAAAGTGTTTTGGTTTTTTTTTTTTTGAAATTTAAAGATACTCGTCGTATTTAGAGTAAAAACAAACTGCTGGTCCTTCTAGGAATTTTGTTGTGTGATCCTGTCGGATGTTATTTATTTTTTCCTCTAGATACTTTTTTTTTGTCATTTCTAGAGGAATACAACAACAACAAAAAATTATCAATTGGTTCTGTTTTTTTTTTCTCTTGATTTTTGAAGACTCCTTCCCACAACAGGTATATAATAGTGTTTTTTTTTTTTTTTAACTAAATAACCTTCATGAAATTTATTAGATAAAGGACAGATTTACCGTTAGTTATGGGTTTGTTTATCATCATATGATGAAAAAATAAAAGAAAGATTCCGAGGAATATATTTTTTTTTTTTTCTAATTTCTAATTTTATTTTATGACATTCCTATCGTCCGTTCGTCGGTCGTCGTCGGATTTAAATGAGTTGAAGAAATTGCTGTCAAAGATTGTCCTTTTTGGATCTTTTTTTTTTCTTTTCATTGATGAAAAAGAAATAGTGTGGGAGCAGTGTGATACAATCGGTTTTTTTTTTTCTTAGTTAGTTCCAGTGAGGACATTTAATGACCCGTAATTGCACTTTTCACTTCAAAATGGACATCTTATCTCATATTTATGTGTTTATGCATTCATTTGAGTATCTATACATTGACGAACTGAATGTATGTATATTTGATTCCTTTTATTTTGTTCCCACACAAAGGATAATACATATAATGAGGTTTCCCTTTTTTTTCATTTATTTATTTTTTTCCATCCTTTCAAAATCTTGTGTGGTATATTTGTATCTTTAAGTAAATATAATTCCGTGTGTCGGCAAAGATGGAAATTCTTGGAAAATATCCTTCCCTTCGGCATTTTTTTTTTTGTTTAACTTGTTGATAAATAAATAAATTTTCTCATGGAATTTCATTCAAATGCAATATGATTTGGAAAATTACAAAAAAAAGTTTAATTTTAAAATTCTGTTTTCAAAATTTCAATTTCTTGAAAAAAAAAACAAATTCAAAAATCTGCAACAATTTATTTTATTTTTATTTATTCAATTTTGCATAACAGTGGCTTTTGAGTTCTCTTTGAGTTAAAAAAAAAAAATCATAATTTGTCTTAGTGAAAATTATTTGAAATCATCTAAAACTATTTTAAGCAGGAAATAATTTCTGAAACACTTCGTTTAAGATATAAAATAATCTTTATTTTCATTCTATGTGTAAAGAATTAGAAATAATAACCCTGGTCTGTTGAAAAAACGGTTGGATTTTGGTGTTCAGAATCCGAATGTGAAAACAAAAATGGTTTAACACATCACATTTTCGAGATATTTCAATATCTCAATTTCAAAAACATTTTTTCAGGTGGTTTAATGGTTTTTTTTTGGCATTAAGACATTTGAGACAAGTTAGTCCAGTTAAACGGTTCTTTGTTCTGCTTAATCCGAATTTTAATCTTGCAATATACCACGGAAATAACTTTTGAAAGAAAATCTGAAAAAACTTCAAAATTTTTGACATTTGCTGACTTTTGTACCAAAAAGTCATATATATGGGCTTTCAAAAAAAAATCTTAACTTTGTGGAAAAAAAACAGTTTTTTCGCGTACCTACCTTCGTCCTTAAAAAAAGATTATATTTTTTTTTGCAATATGAGTGGGACTGAAAACTTGTTTCAATCTACAATGGCTATGCCAAATCTTCAAATTCAAATTTTTGGAAAATTTTTCATTATTTTCAGACATTTGGCCGAAATAATTTCGGACAGTTATCAAAATGTTTTTTTAAAAATCCTATAGTGGGCCCAAGCAGGGGGCTTGAAGGCGAGCTCGCTGTTCGCTGTATTCAAGGCATCGACAAATTAAACGTAGTAGAAACCTTCGTTCTTGTTGATTCTCATGAAATCGAGTGACTAAACAGAAAAATAAAAAGGTATTGAAGCGGCAGGATTTCGTGCAGTGGGATTTTGTGCTGCAGGATTTTGTTCTGCGGGTTTCGTACGTGGTGAAGCCAGTGTTGTTTGTTTTTTTTTTTTCCGAGAATTCATCGTTCTATTTGAAAAAACGGTCGTTTGTTTGAATGTTTCTCAACAAGAAAAATCAAAAACCATTTATTTATATGTCAATGTAATACTTATCTGCTTATTTTTATACGACCCATAAGTTTTCTCTGCTCTTAGTCCATTTTTTTTTTGTTTCACTAAACTACAACTAATTATAATAAAATTAAGAATTAACCCCGAAATAAAAATTAATGAATCCACAAGACACCGGTCTGCATTTTTTTCAGAAGAAATTAACTCTATAATATTTTTTTAAAGTTCTTTCATTCTTTGAAAAAAAAAAAAAATTAAATATCAAAAATTATCTAACAGAAATGTAAAAACTGCATTATTTTTGATACTGCAGTTAATTGGCTTAAAAGATTAAGTTTCTTGACTTACAAAAGTACTTTGACTGTATAAATACAAACTGCAGTCAGTACTAAAATACTGAATGTATAGTTAATGAAAGCAGCAAATTGACTTAAAGTTTATTAACTGCACTACTTTTTAACTGGGTTCAGTCTTCTAGTTGGTAGAAAGTTTTTTGTACTGTTGTGTTTAATCATTCAAAAAGTACTGCACTAAATTAGGTTTTAGTCAATTAACTGCTTTAGAATTGTAAACTGTACAGTTAGAATTTGTGTACTTACTGCTGACTGTTTATTTTTCAGTTAATGTAAGTACTTAGTAGCAGTATTAACTTGCAGTTAAAATTAAAGTCAATTAACTGCATATGATTGACTATAAAGTCTTTTACAGCTCTGCTATCCAATCTTTAAAATAACAAATACGCCCAACTTTAAAAAAAAACTAAAATACTAAAAAAAAAAAACAAATTCATTCAAAATTTGATGCATGCACTTGCTTCATAATTCATTTAAATAATTTGTTTTAATCAGTAAAATTATTTGAAAATAAAAAGATTGCAAAAATAAAGCAATAAAACTGATATCGGCCCAATAAATAAATCAAAACAATAACAAGACGCCATCTGACACGTTCAAAGTGCATTTTGATTGCCATTTAATGTTGTGAAATTGCTTTGCAAGAAAAAATTAAAAAAAAAAAAAACAACTCAAAACTTTATTCGGAAATGAATGATTAAATTAAATTTTGTTCTCTTTATATGCATTCCTTTACTACCACCCGCTGCTGTGGCCTCTAGAAATGTACAACTGACCAGATAATTGAAATGATTTAATTTTTATGATTTAATGTTTTTTTTTTTGTTACTCTGTGTCATAAATTAACACATAAAAAATGTGGTAATATTTTGTTGTATTTTGAATGTAGTACGTCTTTTGAAAATAAAAAAAAAACCGATTATGCAATATTGTCATATAGGCGATTTAATTTAATTTTTGTACATCGCTTTTATTTGCTCTTTTTTCTTTAAGAGTAAATAAATAATAAAATATATTTTTATGAACAATTTTAAACAATTTGTATCAGAAACAAGAATAAAGTTTAAATTTGAAGTAGGTACGTACTTGTTATGGAGAGAATAACAATTTATAATTCTTGCTAATTTATAGATTTGCATCAATCAATATTATTTTTTTTTTATTTTAGGGGAATTTTATTTGTGTTAACTTTTCTCTTTTAAAAAAATACATTTCACATTTGCATGAGAAATATTTTATTTGAGAGATAATAAAAATTCCACATGAGGTGGTATGGTAGGTATACCTAATAAATCGAATCGTTTAAATTTAAAAATTTCATTTGAAGATTTCAAGGTTAAATGTGAGTGGGTGGAACTGGTAATAGCCGAAATGAATCATGTTTTCTAAGACAATTCGATTAGTCCCGGCAGGTAGATCATTTTGTAGAATTTTGAATTTGTTAAAAATGTTGCAAGAGACATTGAACAAAATCTAATTGAAATGTAGAACTCTTTATATTTATCAGGATAAACATCCAAAGGGCTACGTTAAGGTGAAGCCCTGTCATATAAATAGTTTTTTTCATTTAATAATTTTCTTGAGGAGACCCCGAATTCAACCAATAAAGAAATTTGACGTTAAATGTACCAAAAAAACGGGTTTTTGACATATTCATATCGGCATATCCTAAAAACGTGACGTGCTAGGGTAGTTTTGACTTCCGATTCGTGTTCAGCGTGTCAAAATTCTTTCGTAAAGTATAGTTTGGTTTGATGGCGATTTTCGTTGCAGACCAGTATTATAGAGTATTCTTTTTCAGGAAGCAACTAGTTAATTATCTGGAGTTGCTACGCTGCTTGGTAAGTATTAGTCCTCAGCGCCTTACCAGAAAGTACAAGAAACAGAGTAGAATCTTATTACCGATGGCGTTTATCAGGTAAAAAGTAATCTCCAACGACTTGAAGTACGAAAATGGAAAGAATTACCTGGCCATCGATCTGACTGGAAGATAATATTAAGGCGTAGTACCAAACAATGAAGTGTCATAATAAAATCACAGTGACTTATATTTAATGCTTTTCAAAGCTTAGATTTATAGGAAATTCAAAGAAAAATATAAAAGAAAGAATACCAATTAAGTATTATTTTTTCTTGCCAAGTTTACTCCACCAAAAAGTATCATGATTTTAGCAAGAATCTTTTCAATCCGAAATTATTTTAGGGTCAAAATTTGAATTCTAAATATAGGTACCTGCTACTGAGTTTATACATTTGAACTCCATAAAAAAAAATACAAATGAATTCTATGTTTGAAGTATCTACCAATCTACATTTTGGCAATATTTCGAAAATTCGCAGAGTTTTGAAATTTGGAACACAACATTTTCATTTTGTGTGTGAATAAATTTAGATCAATTAAAAGTGTAATTCATTTTAATTTAAGTGTAATTCATTTCTTAATCATTTTGCCCGAAAAATGGAATCAAATTTTAGAAAAGCAAAGTATTTGGCAAACACTGAAAAATATCTTAATGTACTCATCCTCCCCTTAATAGGAGTCAACAATAATTATTATTAAAATGTTCTATCTCTTTGAGTCCATATGCCAATCAGATGGTTAAACGAAGAAAGAATAAAAAAAAACAATAATGACATCTTTGCCAACACCAATCCATCACAAAGTGTCATGATGAAGAACCCAAACAAAAAATACCGTCATCTCCAAATCAAGACATCGTCAGTCGGCCGTAGTCTTCGTCTGACTCTAAAGTATTGGAAGAAATCAAAAGTAGGTATATCTAAGTATTTTTTTCAACTCTTGGTTGTGTACATTATAATGACAGCATTTTATCCAAGAAAATAATGGGTTGGTGTTGGAACTCGACGATGCACACAAATCCTTCTTTCGTCTCTTCGTCCTCTCGTTTTTTTGCTTCCCTCTCGTCATCATAATCATCATAGGTTGCCTTGAATTTATTTATTTAGTGTGCCATTCATAAAATGTTTGGTTTAGGATTACAAATTCTGCATAAGAGACCTACATGATGCATCATGGATGGGATGTGTGATGGAATCAAGGAGAACATGATGACAGAACGGTTCTTACACTTGTGGAATAGTGTACAAACATTATTGTTTGACACATAACACTCGAAAATGGCCACCATGGAGAGATGGCAATCAATATAGAAGAACTGCTCTCTAGGGCTCGCCTGAAGTAGTCATCATCATTGTACCGACCAAGACCGCCACGTTCAGTGACCTTCATATGGGATGCGATCACAAATCAGCACACACACAAACTCTGTGATTGTAGAATGTAGAAACCGAGGGGTGGTGTTCATTAACAGAGAAATTAAAACATTTTACATGCGATCACTGAATAAATATAAAGTAATAAAACGATGATCGTGATGATGATCATTGGGTTAACATTGCATGACCAGACCATTGCCAAGCAATCCCCACCATAAAGTAACGCCATCCCATCAGTGCCTGCCTTGCCTACCATCATGAGAGAGCAATCAATGCGATCCAGATCCACTCCACACAGAAAAAGCAACAAAAAAATGAATAACTAATGTTGGAGTAACTTGAATTCGCCCCTTCTGGTGGTGGGCTGTGTGGCGAGGAAGAAGCTCTTCTATAGAGGCAACAACTTGAAGTTATAATTTATAAATCCATTTTATGTTTATATGCTTTTTTTTATCCTGCTTCTTTGTTGTGATGATAATGTTAAACATTTTAAAGACGTTAAAAACGATCGGAATGAGGATCGTGTTCGGAAGGTGGCGGCACTTGGGCTGGGTTAGATTGGACTGCACATCAAGGCGGCAGCAGCGCAGCGGCAGGCAATCCAGCGGTAACCACCACATCACATAAAAAATTAAAAAAAAAAACCCAACCACTTTACTTTTGCAAAACGATAACCAGACCAAGAGAGAAGGATGAGGCGTAAAGAAAAAGGCTTTTCAGAAGATAGACGACAACGACGACAATGAAGACGAAGACGAAAACGAAAACGACCATGGAAAATGGAAGAACTAACCAAGAGGAATAAGTGAATATTAATCTTGAACATTGAATTTCAAAAAAAAAAAAATAAAAAAAAACAAGATCAAAAGCAAGTAACAGAACATAATACACATAAAGCAAAACCTTATCCAAAAACACAACTTTTAAATAAACCACAAACAGGACTCTGGCTAAGGAATTTTATTTTATTTCAAGAAGTCCCCATGTCTTTGATGTTGTCTTCAATTTTTTTACTCTGTTTTGGTCAGAAAAAAAATTGACTTTGGTCAAGCGACCGACGCGACGCGACTGACGGTGGTGTGCTTGCTGCTGGTGGGAAAGTATTTAAAGAATTCGTTTTATAAAAATAACTTTATTTTAATTTGCAATATATGAACATCCAAGAGATGTTCTAAGGACAGGTTTATGTATAAAATATATCTTTACTAACAAAAAAAATAAAAAAAAAAACAACACAAGGAAAGATTTTGATCAAACATGATATATTGAGGGAACTGGAAAAAAATGAGCAAAAATGCATTTACTACCAACTATATGTCAGAGTGTAGGGAATTACTACTTGGAATAAAATAAAAATCTTTGGTGGCGTTTAAAAAGCGGCGCCATCAGCTTGTCATTTTAAAAACAATAAAAAACTTATATTAAATTCTGCAATTTTCAAAAATAAGTTTTTATAATTCGCGTTTAGCAGAAATTCGTTATTTTTATTAATTATATATAATAATTTCAGAAAATTTGTAAAAACTTGACATTTGTCAATCAAATTAATTGAAAAAATTTGACCAAAACAATAAAAAAAATTTGAGATTGTGAAAACTTTCCAGATTTTATAAATCTCAAAAAAAAAAAAGGTTTTTAAAAATAAAATAAACCAAAAATTTTACATATTTAAAAAGAATAGCTTTAAGAAAAATTAAGAAAATTTTGCACGCGATAAACAAACCGTTACTAAAAAACTCACATCACAAATAAATCAAAATATTTTAACTCATTTGGAAGCACTAACACTTCAGATTATGACAATTTCAAAGTTGTCATTTAAAAAATCAAAAATTAATTTTTCAATTCAGAAAAAAAGTATGAATCAAATTATTATAGAAGACTGGCCATAGTTAAATAAAATATAAAAAATGTTTTTAAAAAAAGTCAAAAATTTAACAACAAATTTTGAACAATAATTTGTTTTTTTTTTTTTTTTGTAAACCGGTTACCGTTATCTTTTGTATTTTAGCTTTAGGTGTTAAAACTATGAAAATGTATGAGAAATTGTATAACTTTTATAAACAGTTTTTGACTGGTCTATCCCATTGCCAATACAATTTTTAAAAACAAAAAAAATATCTTCTCTTAAACTTGGAATGTTATTTGGTTTCTATGGAAGAATCTGGCTGACTAATCTAACTGTCATTTGCAGAAAAATTAATCTATAAAACGTTTTTTTTTTATACCTATAGGTTTTATTTGACAACATTTTCCACAAAAATTGTTGTTTTTTTTTTACACAACCACACAAAGTTTTCAAAAATCAAAAATTTTTGTTTTTTTTTTTTCAACTGTGACTTTGTTTATTTTTTTCCCAGTATTTTTAATTTTCCCGCGGTAGTGCTTTTTTCACAACTTCCCTGGTGGTATTGCGCGACAATTTACGTAGTTTTCAAAAGTTATTTCACCACTTCAGCAGCATTCCGCGCTTTTATCTACGATGTCCTTTGCCGTGCATATTTTTCCACGACTTTTCAGACTTCCTTCCGCAACGCTTCTTTGTGACTTCTTTCGCTTTCTTCGTGGTATTAAACTCCATTTTCGAGACCTATCTTGCTATTCTCCTAGGTTTTCAATGATCTTCCACCAGTATTCCGCAATTTTTTCCATGGGATTCCGCGCTTTTTAACAGTGTAGGCCGTGGTATTTCACATATTTTTCAGCGACTTTTCACACTTTTTTCCACGACAAAAAAAAAGGGATTTAATTGTTTTGTTGTTGTCTTCTTTTTTTTCAATGCGTGGGAAAACTTCTCGAGACCATGATTTTACGAAGTTTTATAAATTGTTCTCTTATTCCTATGGAAGACGAATCCAACTAATCAGAGATCATTAAAATCGGTCCAGCAGTTCTTGAGTTATAAATGATGAAACTAACCCGACTTTGTTTAATATATTCAGATTTTAACATTGAAAATAGTTTAACGTTTTTAAAAATTGCTCAAATCAAGCACTTTTTACTTACTTAAAAAATTAAAAATGAAAACAAAATTAATATGCTTTTTTTACTATCGATTCTTTTGGAAGATTTGTGTGTTTCCAAGCAACTTGCTTGCCAATTGCGAAAGCCTAAGTTTTTCGCATTTAACTATTAATGGGGGATAAAATATACCAAGTCTTTTATTTTTAGCAGAGTTTTAAAATAAAACAAAAAAACAAAACAAAATAAGACTATTAATTACTATGGCCATGTTAACATACATCACTTAAACTTTCGAATCCTGATCATCATCTTTTTTATACAATCTAAATAGAACAGCCTTCGCCAGTGTGTTAAAATTTGACAATCTGCAAATGGTCACGTTTATTTCAAACATTTACCAATTTGCCGGCAAACCTATATAGGTACACGCACTTTCCCTTTAAACAAATATAGCGTCTCAGCATACCCACAACAACAAAAATAAATTGCTCAAAGTCAAAGACAACATAAAACTAACACCTCCAAACCCCCAAATCATTTGAATTCCACGCAAAACGAATTCAAAACTTACCTGTGAGACCCCAAATAAAAAGTGCGTTAATTTTTTTTTGATTTTTTTTTTTTTTTGTTTCTTATTGAACTAGACAAAGTGTGAAGTCAGCTATAAAATAGATATAAAAGTAAAAAAAATGTAGACTTTATGACAGTCAGACTATGTGGAAAATTTCAAAGGAATAGTTAGACATTTCGTCGATGGTGGTTGGTCAGTTATTGTAGAGAAGTAAAGAAACCTTGAAATTTCACACACATTGTTGATGTGGTCTTACGCACTTTGTTTTAACTTTTTATTTTTTGTTTGGTGGCTTGGCAACACAAAAAAAATGAACACATAATTTATATGCGATATTTCTTTTTATTCAATTAATTACTTATCGATGAATGAATAATTCATAAAACAAACAAAAAATTAAAAAAAAAAAACCAGCACCACTCGCTGAATCTATGTAAAATTTTGGTTAACAAGACTGTTCCGGCCGAAACAAAGGAAATGAATTATGTGACATGGTTTTTGTAGACCGTGCATCTACAACACCTTTGGTTACGTTACCTTTAACTTACCAACACGCACAATCATCAGCCACAATCTTGAAAGTTGGCCGTTGGTTGTTGAGTGTTGTTGCAATTTCAGACAAAATTATTGGTATGAAAATATGTTTGATTATTACTTACAGAGTGTTTCAGAAAAATAGATTTGGTCTTCATATTTTTTTGTTCGATTTATTTCAATTTCTAAAAATTTCGTAAAAAAATTTTTCTTTACAAAATATAATTTTTTCTTCTTAAATTCAATTGCTTATTTTTTAACAACCAAATGTAGAAAGTTTAAATTTCCTTTGTATTATAGTTTCTTAAAAAAAATTACAAAGTTACTTAATTTTTAAGGAAAAATTTAAATAAAAATTTTATTCAGTTTTGTATTTTTACAAATCTTCATATAATATAAAGTTATAACATTAACTCGATTAAACTCGAACCTAGATTAATTACACCTAAAGTGTTCCAAAATTTAGATAGCAGTTAGTTTTAAATTTTATTTTTTTTGTTCATACTTTCCAGAAGATGAAATACATTTTAGATTGCTCAATTTGACTTAATCCTAAATCAAATACAATTTTCAGTGTACCAAATTTAAATGTTTAAGAATTAATTAATAAAAAAAATGAATTTGTGGCTTTTTCAATGAGAATTTAAATTTTCCATCAAGAAATTTCTGAATTTTTATTTATTTCACCACAAACAACCGAATATTTTACAGTTTTGAAAAATAAAAAATACCCTCTAGAATAACAGAATTTTATATTTATAAATCTTAAACATATTTAGATTTTGTCAACAAAAATTAGTGATTTGCTTAATTTGATGTAGATACCAAAAAGAAAAATTCTGGAATACACAGAACTTTGGACTTTTCGACTTTGCACACTTTACAATAAAGAATTTAGACTTTAACACACACAAAACTTTAAGCTTAGATCAATTTGATCTATGCCAAAATCTTACAATTTTTGTTGATGTACCAAATTTGAAGACTAAAATAGTTTTAGATGTAAGTATTTAACACACTTCGTAATAAAGAATTTAAATTTAAACAATTAAAAAAATATTAGCTTATCTCGTTTGATCAAACAAAAAAAATTCCTTACCAAATGTAGAATACTACCCTCAAAATTTTAAAACTAAAATTTTGGAATAATGGAATTCGGTACAAACAATAATATTATGCACTTCACTTATTTTGCCCTAAGCTAAAGCAAAAAACAGTTCTTCATGTTTAAAGTTTACGTAGGTATTTAAAACACTAAACTTGCATATGAGAATTTATATTTTCGCATTTAAAATTTTATTAGTTTAGCTCCATTTTATTGTAACACAAGTTTTTGATGTACTAAATTTCTGATACATGACTTTCAAGACAGAATAATGATTGTTTGAATTTCTTAAATGCAGAGTTATAAAATACATTCTATTAAATTTATATAGTTTTTATAGTCCAACAAAATTTGAATCAAAATCAATCGCAAAGCTGAGTATAAACTTGCAATGGGTTCGAAAAATTGATACTCCGTACAAAAGTAAATACCTACTTTAAAACAACATCCTGTTGGTCCTTCTTCTAGAAAATAACAGTCTTTAAGAAATTTTGTATTTCAAATTTGAGAAACATTCCAAACAACTTATATCCACATTTCTTCACCCCACCTTATCTTAACTTTCCACTAAGATTGAAAATAATCCTTTTTTTACTCACACTCTATACAAAAACGAACCCATAATCAAATGGTTAAACTTTATTCACTTATTTTTCTTAATTTTTTCTTATTCGTTTACCTTTTCTCAAAGGAAAGGCAAACAAATAAAAAAAAAAATCTATACAAGAAAGCCAGAAATTCAGATATCCAAGACAGAGCAAAAAAAATCAAATGAAACATTAAAACGAATGCCGCACATCTTTCATATCTCTTGGAGGCAAGTAAGTTTCCAGGAATTCGATCATCATCTCTTAAAAAATGCCTCATCCTCATCCTTCTCCTGTTTTTTTTTTTTTTTGTATTTTTGTCTTACTCCTTACGGTGAGATTTTAGTTAAAACATTCCCACCGCCAAATATAACGACGAAGACGACAAAAACAGGGATAACGACTGCAGCATGATTATGGTACTCGTATAAAGAATCTTCTGCCCAGACAACCACACCGATTTAAGCAAAAAGAAAACCAAGACAACTTGGATTTCTTCTGGAGCTTAACGAAATAAAATATGTGCGACGAGTATATTACACCCAAAATAAAAATTAAAAAAAAAAAAAAAAACAGCAACAAACTTCCACTTTCAAGTCGCAAGTCAGTGTTTAAGTCAGTCTTTCTCTGGCTCTGGTATAAAACCAAAGTCCGAGCAGCAATCTGAAGATACAATTGTATCTTCCTGTGTGCAACAAGAAATTCCAATTGGCTTTTCAAGGTAGGTGAGGGATCTCTATACAGGGTGCGAAATAATTTTTGAAATTTGGTTATTTATATTTATCCCATTAAAATATAAAATCTTGTCAAAATCCTTGTACATATTAAACATTTTTCAACAAGTTTACATTTTCTACAAACTTTCCATTAAATCAGATTTCATGTAAGACTTAAAAGCTTCGATCCAGAAAACCTAAAATTTCGAAAACCCTAAAATTTCGTAAAACCCAAAAAAAAAAACCAACACAGAAAACCGGGAGACTCGAATAGGGAAAACAACACAGAATCCCATAAACCTTACATTCCAAACCCATATCTAAAAACCAAGAACTTCTAAAACTTATAATCCCAAAAACAACAAATTTAAAAAAAAACTTAAATCCCAAAAACCTAAAATTCTTAATATTTCCAGGATCCAAAACCAAATGAACAAACATCTTAAATCCCAAAAACTTCAAATTTTGAGGCCCCTAGATCTCGAAAACTCAAAATCCCTAAAAATTAGAATTCCTCTGAAGCGCCCAAATCCCGAAAACAAAACAAAAATCGGAATCCATAAAGCATGAAATTACAAATACATATATAAATCAGAAAACCCAAATAAAGAGTCCCAAAAATCTTGAAAACCCAAACCTCCAAAAATACATAAACCTCAAAATTTGTAAATCCCAATATTCGCAGAAATCAGTACCTTAAAAACCCACAATTCCTTAAATCCAAACCAGTAATCCTTAAAATTCATCTCACACTCTTAAATCCAAAAACTCCGAAACAAAAAAAAAATCGAAATCCATTAAACCCAAAATTACAATACCTTACTTAATCCCAAAACCACAAATGTATAATCCCGAAACTTCCAATCCTGAAAACCCAAAACCTCCACAATACAGGAATCTAAAATTTATTAAATCCCAATATTCTTACTACTTACAACCCTAAGAACCCAATTTTGATGTGTTAGAAAACCACTAAATCCAGGAAACCCGCTTGAAAACCTAATATTCCGAAACCAACCAAATCTTGAATACCCACAATCCCGAAAACTCAAAATCTGAAAACTTAAAATTCTGGAAACCCAAACATTTGAGAAAATCCTAAAATTACAAAATTCTAATATTTCTAAACTCAACCCTAAAAAAAAGAATTTCTTTAATCTTAAATCTGAAAACGAAAAAAACTCTAAATGCCGACATCTCGAGTCCAGAAACCCCAACTCAACAAAAAATTTAGTTTCATGAATCCGGAATTTTTAAAAAAATTGAATATCCCAAAATGTCAGGATGTTGCCTAAATCCCTAAATACTCGCTCAAATTTAAGTGTTTCAATATCCACTGCACCCTGTAAAAATTCCTTTGCCTTACCGTGAAATACCACGCGTATATTCTACAAATGCTGACATTTGCAGCAACAAATCTCAAGGATTTTCTTTAAGCTTGCGCTATCTCTTCTCTATACAATACTCGTATATGCACTGTTTGGCTGTGATGTTTCCTTTTAACTGTTGTTTTGGAATTATTGTTTTTCGGCACCCTTCTGCTCAGGAACGACGACGTTGTTGTATACCAACTCTTGAACCTATACATCACTGGATATCAGCCGGTTCGGCGTGGGGCGCAGCATAGTGACGTACTTTTGAAGAAATAAAACCAACGAAGACTATCACGACCATTGGATGGAATTCTGCTGCTTTGAAAAAGAACAAGAAGAAGAAGAAGACTCCAATCGAATGCAAAACCAATCGATCTTTTTTTGTTTTGGTTTTTTTTTTTTTGTTGGTCTTTGGTCTCTTTGGTGGAACAAGATTTGCGCAGCACGTCAGGGGGCAGCCAAGCAGCCAGCAAACCATCCCAGCCAGCAAAAGCCAAAAGGCAATTGGCCTACGTAGGAATGTGCCAATTAGAAATAATTTATACATGCCAACTCAGAATGGTAACATTTCTATATATGTTTGTGTGTGTTTGGCTCTTGAATCGGTCTCGAGAATCTTTCCTCCTGATAGTTTGGTATATCAAAGAAAAGGATCTTCGTTTCGTCTTCTTGTTGTTGTGGTCGACCAAAAGGATTAGCGGCAAGTGGCGAAAATGGTAAAAGACAATAAATTTTGAGAAATTGTCTATCGATTGCGAAGAATTGTTTTTTGCTGGTACTGGTGGTGTTGGCGGTAACTTCGATAACATTGCTGCAGTCTTCGTTGCCGCAGTTGTTAAAAAAATCGGCCAATTCTCGTGCGCGTGAGAAAATGTCTGCTTAATTTTACTTTTAACAATTTAACTCTTTTTTATTGTCAATTTGATAAACGGTTCCCCATTGAATAGACGATTTTTTTCTGCATGCGTGACATTTTGGTCAAGTACTGATACTTCAAGTTTCTTTAAATCGATTTAGGCTTCTTCGAAAATCACATTTTAATTTGGTGACAAGTTTTTTCTGTGGTCTGGCAAGGTTTATTGGGTTTTCTATCAAACATGACCACTAGTCTTCTGATATATTCGATGCCTTAGAAACTCTTCTTTCAGTTCTTAAAATTTTTCATAAAATTAAAAAAAAAAAAATTTATCATAAATGAACTGAGTCCCCCATTTTTTGTATTCAAAAATTACATTCCTCGAACCCTTAAGGCTCTCAAACCTATTTGATTTTCTAGAAATTTCTTTCTTTATTGACATTTTAATTTGTCCCACTTTCAACGGATCTGTTTATCTTTTGTGGCTTCCTCTATAAATCGGGGTGAAAAAAAAAACACAATTTCAAAATCGGACCAGTAATCGATTTTTTTTTTTTTTTTTTATTGACCCCAAGCAAATAAAACTGCAGGCAGCTTGTGCTGTTCTTACTCATTTTCATTCAAAATGCGAAGAGACATTCTTGTTCCCAATTTCATTCATTATTTTATTTGCATTTTAAAAGGAAACATTTTTCTCAATGGACTGTCACTGATGTGTGGTCACAGAGGTCGGGTACTATAAAATGATATCACCCATGCATCGTCGCGTTATCACAATCACCGGCAGCAATTTTTTTTTTCTTCTTCTGATTTCAAAAAGAAATTATTAAAAAAATGGAAAATAAACTGATACACTGGTGTCTGATGAACTTGCATTAAGAGCTGAATGTACCGGAAATTGAGGGGAAGACACAGGAACAGTTATTGTATTAAAAGAATTCCGTACTGCTAAGGAAATATGCATGTCTAGGCCACAAAGTGCAACTAAATTCAGTTCTTTTAACAGAATGTTCACCCTGGTCATGTTTGAATCTTCATTACTCAAAAACTAAACATGATTTGAGAGTTTTACTTTAACTGCAGTCAGGAGTTAGCACTAAAACGCTGTCTAAAGTTTTCCATTGCTTTTGCATGGACGCATAATTTTTTTTTTTATACATTTTCGATAAAAAGTTTAATTAAAAAATTAATTCTGTCTAGTTTTTAAGACCGATTTTGTTTGCGAGTTTTGAATATTCAAATTTATCAAAATTATCAGCCATTTTGATCCATTCTTGATTTTCGGCTTATTATATAGCTGGACTGGAATTCCCATCTGTTCCATATTATTTTACGAGTCCATAACTAGCCCTTATGACCAGAAGGTATGTGTAATCCAAGCAAAAACAAAAATCGACAAAAATAAATCTTTTCCTGAAGTGATAAGACATTCAAACAACAAAATCTAATGCAAATAAATTTTATATTTTTTGTTGTCATATCCTCCTCAAAGGAGGAAGCAAGGGAAAAAATTGTAAAAATGTGATGACAATATTTATTGGAAATTTTCTAGCTAATTTTTGATTAACTTTTTTTTTAATGAATTTTAATAAAAATTAAATTTTGAAATAAAAACTTAAAGATAAAAGAGCTCAATAAAAAAAAACTGGCATTTGATAAGAATCATGAATAAATCAGCTGCTGGATTATTTTGTTCAATTTTAACAAAAAAAATATAAAAATGACATTGAACTTACGTTAGACGATTGCAATATGTATCATTTTTTTTTTGGGAATTTTATCAACCTACGCGACGTCAAATTTAATCAAAAATTATTAATTTTTTTTTTATTTATTTTTTTCTTCAAACATGAGTACCTACTAATGATAAGGTAGGAAATCAGCATGAAGTCATAAGGAAACATATTTATTATTAATAAAAAATAAAAGAAACACACTTTCTTTGCACAAAAAAAAACGTGTTAAGAAATTTAAATTTGGGTTCCGTTATCGTATTTTCGTCGAAACCGGATTTCTACAAATAATTTTTTTTTTTAATTTTAACAAAATTTTATCAAGCTTATTAAAAAAAATTAATTTTGGAATTAAAATCAAATGTCGCTTAGCAAATTTAAAAAGTGGACCAGTCAAGAAACGATTAATACAATGGTTTAACTACAACGGTCACTATTTGTAAAATTACGAAAGTGAAATCATTGTTTTTTCTTAACAGGACCATTTTAATAGTCAAAAAACTGAGTTTCAAATTTTCACTGTTGCACTTTTTTTTTTTGTTGCAAAAAATGGCCCTTGTAGTTAGGCCTTAATAAAGAGTTTTTCAATAAGAGCGCTACAATTTACATAAAACAAAAACGGGTTTGGATATCAATGAAATTCTTTATTCCTGTGAAAGTACGTTCGATGCCATTATGTATGGAACTCGATTACTTTTGCATGGCCACCACACCACGGGCACGCTTGCAGAAGTCCAGACGCTGAACCCAATTTTCGACGGTTCGATCGGCCGATACTGCTGCAATTTTACGTTCGATATTCGTACAAAGTTCATCAATCGTCGCTGGCTTGTTGGCATAGACCATAGACTTGACGTAGCCCCACAGGAAATAGTCTAACGGCGTCAAATCGCACGACCGACGCGGCCAAGCGACTGGACCATTTCTTGAGATAACACGCTGTGTGGCTTGTGGCACCGTCCTGTTGGAACCACATGTCCTTCAAGTCCATATCATCCAATTGGGGCCAAAAATATTCGGTAATCATTGAACGGTAGCGATCCCTATTCACAGTAACGTGCCGGTTTTGATCATCACGGAAGAATTATGGCCCAATGACGCCGCCAGCCGGCACATACACAACACCAAACCGTAATTTTTTCGGGATGCAATGATAACTCATGGAGTACGTGTGGATTGCTGACTGACCAATACCCCATATTTTGTTTATTGACGAAGCTATTCAGCCAGAAATGAGCCTCATTGCTGAAGATGATTTTCCGATGAAAATCCGAATCATTTTCAAGTTGTTGCTTAGCCCAATTCACGAATATACGATACTGTGCCTGTGGATTCAAATTTTTCCACTAGACGCTCAATTGTTGATCTGCTAGGACGATTATGACGACCACAAATTGGACGTAGCGCTCTTAACGTTCAGGCCACTGACTCTGAATTTCGGTAATAAATTTTAATAATTCCGACTCGTTGTTGGCTCGTATATCTTCCCATCATTAAATGGCAAACCTTACTGAGGTCAGAACTATTGAAGTGTAATTTATCGTCTGCGGAAAGCAAAATTGTTCTAACTTCATAGGATTTACTAGGGACTTCGACCAATTTTGCTTTCTACATTTACCTGATCACCGTCTTGTCATTGCAAAAGATTAAATTCGGTGATAGATGATTATTTCCGCCCGACACCCACTTGCAGAGTGTTATACTAGATTTTAAATGGGGTAAGTTACCTACTTGGAATTTTTTTTATATACAAAAAATTAACGCATTCAAATGCTAAAAACTTTTTTTTTTAATTATTAAATCGGCCTGACATCTCAATAAAACGTTCGCAGTTTATATTTTAACCTTCTATCGCCTTGATCTTTTAAACCACGACATCGACTCTAATTTTGCGTCTGGGCGAAGCAACTGAATTAAAAAAAAAAATTCAAAATTTTACATTTTGTTGTCAGACGAACACACTCTCATGTATGTATGATGGACCACATGATGTGCCAAATTTAAGAAAAGTCTGTGGGGTCTCCCGGCTGGACCTGGTTTTCTTTTTATCTCGCAATCAAGTGTTTTTTTTTCTGTTCCATTCTTCTTTCGGATGATTCTTTTTTATTTGTATATTTTTGTATGCTTCTTTTTTTGAAGTCGTCGTATACACTGATTGGCGCCTTCTTAAGCCTTTAGTCATATAATAAAGCCGAATATTCAAAGGCAGACTCTTTTTATATTAAAAAAAGGAAACAAAAAAAAAAAAAACGTACTTCGACGGCGGCACACCCTTCTCGCCTTACCCACAATGTCTTGAATTAACATGTGTCTGCACTTCAATTCACATTCCTTTGGCAACATGTTTTTTTTTTTTTTGCTGTGCATGCTTTGTTTAATGACCGCAGGGTGCAAGAATGACGCCCATCCTGTTCTGCTTATGCACTTTTTTGTCTCTGTCTCTCTCTCTATCTTTTGACAATCCCAGATAAGTCCGTGAGATTAACTTTCATTCATAAAAGGCAAAACCAAAGAAGGCTTAGTATTTCTATAAATGTTGCTGCAACATTCTATGTGTTGAGTTTTATCTTTGAAATTTTGGAGGTGTCTGAGCTGGGTTTTGATTATATTTATTAACCTTTGTCTTTGTTTATAACGAAATGCTCCTTACTCAAATAGACATCAGATATGGTTAAAAAAGAAATTTGTAGAAAAGAGATGGAAGTTCTATTAGTTCTGTTGTATCTCGACAACAGTTCTTTGTTAATTTCTGCAACAATGCGAACCGCAATGTTGATACAGAAAAAAAATCTAAAATATGGTTGTCTCCATCATAAAATTTTACTGATCCCAAAGTGATTATCAATATTGACGTAAAGCTATGCAGTCAACACATCATCATCATCATCATCGTTGGTTGTCTATGGTCCATTTCATATTGCGGAAATAGAGGGTGAGCGTTCATACGTATACATTTTTCTTTCTGTTTCGTATATTGGCGATATTCGCAGCTTCACTGGACAACCACAGACACTGATTGGCGAAAGAAAAGAGGTCTTAATGACGAATGAAAAAAAAAAAATACTATGTTTAGACTTTTATTTTTTGTTTGTTGTGTTGTTGGTGTTGCTATTTTCGTCATTTTTGCCATTAGTGTGACTTGTTTACAAGAGAAATGTTTGAGTATGTATCATACTCGTAGGATGTGGCGCTGAATGATGGCTGATATGTATGGGAAAGGAAATGTATGTTGCCAATTATGATGCGAAGACTGTCTCAGGGTTCAGTCAAAGGGTCTTATAGGGGTATGGGATTTGTTTTCTTCTTGATTAACAAAATACAAAAAAAGAAGATTGTTGAAGAATTTCTAAGTTTATTTATATAATCTTGTGTAGAGTTGATAGAATTTTGAATTTGCAATCTACATGTAAACAAACTCAGCAAGATTATGTCTGCAGACAAAAGAACCATAATGTTTTGTTCATTAATGTCCTACAAGAAATACAAACTCTCGAGAAATCAAGGATTTGATTAAAACAAAATTAGGTCGTTGCTTATGACCTATTTTTTAAATATTTGTTTGTATTTAATGCATTTATTAATTTTATTCGAAAATAAACTTGTCGAAGTTTTGAACAAAAAATTTGAAATTTCGGAAAAAATGTTGAAACTTCAAAACTTTGAAAAAAAAAAAAAAATTCATAACATTGAGTTTGAAAAATATTTACTAAAATATTCACTAAACCTACTAGATGGATAAATTTTGGCAAATATTGAAATGAAGGGGGCGCAGAGTCGTATCGAAGAAATAATTTTTTTGTTCGAAGGTTGGCCGTTTCACGTGCGAAGGATGCTTTCGTTGTCATTCCGCTACAGACTGTATTATTTATGAATGGCGAAAAATGCATATAAACAAAATGACAAAACCAATCGTTTGTGTCAAACGAAATTTCGTTTGTGGTAAAGAATTTAAAAACTTCAACTTCGTTTGCAGCAAACTCTTAAATTCGCTTCGGTCAAACAACTTATGGGAATGACTTAAAAAAAAAACACAAAGTTCAGCGTAACACCGGTGGTTGAACCTGTGACCTTCCGATTTCAAACAAATGCTGTTGCCATTGCGTCACGAACTAAATGCATTTGTTGTAAATGAATTGTATATTCACACCAAAAGTTAAGTTCATTGCAACAAACTACTTTCTGGAGAGGTTCTCCGCAAACTATACATTAGTTTTCTGCAAACAATAGAATTATCTTATAAACAAAAAAAAAAGTCGGTATCTTCGTTAAAAAAAAAGAGAAACTGTGTAAGCCAAATGACCAAACCAACTTAAAATATCAATGAAATCATAATCCATATTTTTTTTTTTAATTTTTTGACCCATTTAAGATTCAGATAGCTATTTTAATAAAGGTTACTTATTATCTTTCGTCTATTTTGGTTTTTCTCTTTCTTTTGGTATATCGATGAACAAATGTTTATCCAACAAGCTGTGTGTTCCTTTGTTTTATTTTATAAAACACATACACCCAAAAGAAAACAACAATGTCGGTACACCCTATGCAATTAATCGTATAAACAAACCAAATCCAATCAAATTAAAAATGAAAATAAAATTAAAAAGAAAAAAAAAAACAAAACAAATCAAGTTCTCTTGAACTTCACCCATCGCACTACGCGATTATTTAGAAGGTCAAATGCAAAGCACCACATGAGGCAATATTCTAAAGCTTGTGTTTGAAAAAAATTAAAAAAGTAAAAAAAAAAAACAAACAAAAAAAAAATTCAAAACAAAAGTGCTCATCTTATAAATAAACCCCAAATAAAAAGTAAAAACACACTCTAGACAGTAAATCCCATAAGTACTGGAATTAACACTTTCCAGACAAATTTTGCATTAAGCAATAAATTTTAAAAAAACTCTTTTGCACTCAATGCTAAGTTTATTAATTCAAAACAAAAAACAATGAAAAAAAAAATAAAAAAATATTGTTTGTTTTTAAAAAGTATGGGTAGGATAAGTTTACAAAGTTCACACACGTTGCATTGTTTTTGTATTACAAGTCGGGTAATCGTGCAACATTGTATCTTGAAACAAGTTGCATAATTGTGAGGAGTATCGATGCATGTTTCTTTTTTTTTATTATTTTTTTTTTTTGTTAAATCTAAGAGTCACATTGTGTACTTTATGCATTCCTAGGACTGACAAATGTTTCCAAGGAAATCCCTCGTTTCAATATTATTTTTATCAGAATTCACATCAGCGACTAGTCAGCATTTTTATTTGTTCTGTAATGGAATGATAAGGTATTCCATTTGTTTGTATAGTTAAACAACTTTGGGGTTGGAGGGTAATTTTTTTTTTTTTTTTTGAAATTCATTCAGAGGCGCCAGTGTTGTTTTTTTTTGTATTTCTGCTTGGCAATTATCATAGTTTGAAATTCTGTAAGTTAAGTTATTTTTGATTTCATAATAGTTGAGTGCATGAATGAATGATTCCATAGGGTGTTTCTTATTGTAATGAAAGTTTGTAAAATCTAGTTTATTAGAGCGTCATTGAAGTAGCAAAAATCAAGTTTTTGCCACCCAAGATTGTGTTTTAATTTTTTAATTGATTCCACATCATATCCTTTTGAAATACCTTCCGACATGTTTTCTCTTTATTTTCCGAGAAATACCTACTTTTTTATAAATTAATAATATTATTTGTTGTAGTTGGAAAAAAAAAATCTAGAATTTCTGTGCAATTTTATCAGATTTACATTTGTCATGGCATATTATGATATTATTTGCCTCTGATGGTTCGTTTTGGTGCTGGATGCTGATAAGACTGCCGGTTTTTCTGTTTATTTCTTTTCTTTTTGTTTTTTTTTTGCAATCATGACAGACTTAAAAGGTGGACAATAAAATGTAAAAATTATTTGCCAATATAAAACACTAAATGAATGAAACCTTGAACAAAAGAAATTAATTTATATATTTTTGAGATATATTCATTAAGATATAGATAAGATACTCGTTATAAATATAAGAAAAAAAATATAAAGTAGGAAATAAATACTTGATGTTTAAAAGTTTATAGCAATTAATATTTAAAATAATGATACAAGTGGAACAAGTTCCTTACCCAGGAGATCAAAAGGAACTTGTTGTCTTACATTTTTAATTTTGTTGGCATCTTAAGAGGGAATTTGAGAATTTATTAAAATGTGAATGAATTTCTTAATAAACAAAATGATTAACCTGATTTTTTCGTTTTATTTAAAAAAAAAATTAAGAATTCAAAAAATAATTAGTTTTTAGTTATATAATAACAACCATATAATATAAACATTAAAACTTATGTGATTTTAATTTTTATCAGGGCGTGTCGGTGGATTTTTGATGAGTTTTTTTTTTCTAAAGCTGTAAATGAACAGATTTTTATTTATTAAGAAAATCAGGCTCGTAGGACCAAAGGATTCCTTTCAAATTAAAACAATACAAAAATGTATGGCCAGCAATCCGGAAAAAGAACTTTTAGAAATTCACTTTAGAACGGCCTGCGTATTTTTATTTCGATATATGGAGTTGTGGGAAATAATTAAGATGTGCATTTTGACTTCCACATTCGAAAGAGTGTTACTATATGAGTTAAAAAATTATGATAATCATGATCAATCATAGTTCTTGGCAACACTGAGCATACTTGTTCTAGCCTTTTGTCATACCTTATGCCAATCATTGTGTATTTTTTTGTAAAAAGTGATTGTGAACTATAAAGAGCGAAGTGTAAAATCATAAAAAAATTATGAAATGTGTTTTTTTTTGCCAAATATTGTTACCATACTTAAGTGGTGTGTTATAGTAAATTAGTTCCACTAAATATTTTAATATATCAACGTTGATTTAGCAGCTAAAATTTGGCATCAATAATCCTTTATGTTTTTCTGCAGGATATAAAGAGACTTCTTTTTCTACCAAAATTATCAAACCCCCAAAAATGTATGTCACTCATTCAATGTAAGGAAAAATCTTAATTTTTTTTTTACGAAACACATTGCCACATTGCATACTTTAAGGAATATGACAAATAACAAAATTTTATTTCTTTCCCATTTTTATCGAAATGGATTACAAAGTTGACACCTACAGAATAAAGAAAAAAAGCTAAATATTGTTTAAAAATTTAATAATATTTGATTTCCTTTCTTTGATAAAATCAATTGGACAAAATTTAAGTTAATAAATAAAATGATTGTGCAAAACTTCATTTTCTAATCATATAAACTCTTATTTACAACAAGTGCCAAATATTGATTTTATGTTCTAAGAAAACCTATTATCTTGTTGTATTATGATAAAGATATTTATTTTTTTTCCGTTTTTTTTTTATAAAATTGCTTAAGCCCTCCTCATTGAACGATATGCGACATTAATTTTGTATGTTACGTGGTCACATAAAACTCCAATGAATAATGGTTCCATTGATTGAATTTAAAACTGATAACTAATTATCGGAAGTTAAAATAACTAATGATATATAGACTAACAAAGAAAAAGCAACACACAACAACAGCAAAAAAATAGAGCAATTACTATTTACCAAGTATACTAACCTGATATGATTACACTTTCAACTGAAAATCAACTGAAAATTAATGAAAAACAAAAAAAAAAAAAACATAATTGTCCTTGGACATAAAAAGTGGGTGAGTAAAAAAAGAAAACACAAAAAACCAAACCCCATCGACATAAAAAAAACCGCCTTTTCAGGTGTAACTTTCAATCTCTCTTGAAATTATTTGCACCAGGCAAATATTTATCTAATCTTTTTTTTATTTTTTTTTTCTCCTCGCACTAAACTTTTGCATTTTACAGACGAAAACAAAAACAAAAAAAGAAATAAACGCTAATTACAGTGTACAGTGCACTCTATGTGCAAGGTGCTCCTTTTTGACCCAAACGCTCCGGCTGGCTGGCTGGCGCTTATAATTTTTAGTGGCGCTAAAAGAGTCATCTCTTTTTTAGTGCCGCAGTTGAAAATTACCCCTTTTTTACAATGTGATACAACGTTGTAAAGATTCCATCTTGGTCGCAATTGTTGGCTTGAGATTGATGGTTTTGTATCAAGCTGCAATTTATCTTCCATTCAATGCTATAACGGCATCCATAACCTTTCTTCAAGAGTCTAAAGTTCTTATTTCTTCATTATCATTTGTATACTTTTAAACATAATTATCCGGAGCAATTGAATTTTTTTATCCGGATGAATTTCTAAAATTCGGATAACGAGAAATGTTTCTTGTTAATGAAATTCTTTTCAGTATCTTGCAATGAATATGATGGGAGCACTTTTGGAAGCGGGTATCCGGATATCCGAGATTATCCGAATACATGAAATCATCCAGATATGCCGATAATTCGAATTTGTCTTCAATTTTAATTCGTTTTCTCTGTCAAAATATTTAGTTTGGATATCCAAAATTATCCGGATGTATAAAATTACCACGATATGCCTACAGTTTGAATCTGTGTTGGATTTCAATTCTCCTTTCGCATCAAAATTTTAAGTTCGGATATCCGAAATAATGCGAATTTTTGTTTTGATAACAATACAATCCCTTAAATGCAGTAAAGTAAAAATGCATCAAACCTCTCTTATCGCACACTGCAATGAGTTATAATGTACGTTGCAGGTTACAGCATAGATGTGAGGTTAGACACTGCATGTGAAAATCGCAATTAGTTTGGTTGAGTGTTTTTTCTTCTTTTTGTTTTTGATGTTGTTGTGGTTATCCCTTGTTGTTGTTTTAGATGCGTGCAGTAATTACACACTTGCGGATTCCATAAGGGGCACCATGTTACACATTAACTTGCAGTTAATTTCTCATGTCATACTCCAATATGCTTTGCTTATATATCTATTTAAAGTTAAAAAAAAACAATAACTCAGCTAAAATGTGTGTTCAATTGTAGTTTTAGGTCATAATGATAAGACACACAATGTAGTATTGTTGATGAAGTCAGTATATGAAACTAAATAATATTTCTGGGCTTTACCAGCAACGGACGCCTCGCCCAATGGCAGTTAATAAGTGTTAACAAAAAAATGCATTTCGAAGGCGCACTTACTTGCTCTTATACACTGGCTGTATGTTTTTAAATGGTATAAACTAGATAATCTAGAGTATTTGTTCAGTTTATACGAATCAGTGGAAAATTGATAAAACAAGAACCTACTTTCTCATTAACAATTCCAGAAATCATTTTTGTTGAAGTGTTCTCTAATTGGTATAAACTTCCCTAAAGTAATTTCTCATTAAAACTTAAAACGAAAAACGAATATCTAAACAAAAAAATTAGGGTATGATAATTTTTAAAGGGGCAGATGCGTTGATAACGCATCTAAATATTAGACTAATTGATAAGTTCTAACTGGTCTAAAAGGTGTATCGAATATGTATTTTAATTTTTCATTTAAAATCTTTGCATACAAGGTCTTTATTTAATTGGTATAAACTAGTCTAACTCATAAAATAGATAATTGTAAAAATAAAAACTAAAAGAACTTCACACAAAATGGGTAGCGAATTGGTATAAAAAAGTTTATTGCTCCATAGAGATGAATATAAGACCAAATAGTGGACCTTTGATAATTTTCTTACTGCAAACACAATTACCTCTCAAGTGAATAAAATTGGTCTAAAAAAGGAGTACATAAATAAATAATAATTCTACTGTTTTTTAACTGGTTAAAATTTGCCTAATGAAGGGTATAGACTTATAATATAAGCAAAAAAACGTTTAAAACAAAACTTAAATAAGGGTATGATTATTTCTTAAGGAGCAGATTCGTTTTAAGTAAATATTAGAATTGTTGATGAGTTTTAACTGGTCTAAAAGACATATCGAATAGTATTCCCCTACATATAAATTTGTCACTGAAAACTTTTGCACAAAAAGCAGTGCAGATATGCATATTTTAAGTTTTTGTCTAATTGGTATAAACTGGTCTTACTCACATAATAGATACTTATAAACATAAAAACTGAAATATTTTAATACCTGACAAGCAAGATAGGTAATAAATAATAGACACTATACTTGATACACTTTGTGACTATTTATTTGTAAACTGGTATAAACTAATCTATTAATTTTGGGTAATTACCAAAATTAATAGATTCCAGAACATAATTCTGCTCAAAAGTGGCAATTTTATCATTTTTCTGACTGGTATAAATATTATATGTAATTTTTTTTGCACCTGGAAAGCAAGTTATAATATTAAAAGTTTTTATTTACTGATTGGTATAAAATGCTTTTTTTACTCATAGAAGATGAATACATGTAAGTTCAAATATTAGACATTTGCTTATTTTCAATATTGAAAGTTGCATCATGTCGTAATGACTCATACAAGTAATCAAGGTACTAACTGGTCTAAAAAGTCTATTCATTTCTATTTATATTAAAAAACCGATTGAATAGAAAACGGTAATAGGTTACTGGTATAAAGGACATACTTTACTACTCAAAATTGGACACAATTCGAATCCAATATGTTAATTTTAGGGAATTAGTATAAACTGGTCTAATGCAGTAAATGCACTTAACATGCAAATTATCTAGTAATTAGTAAGCATTAGACATCATTTCTTTTGTTTTTTAACTGATTGGTATAAAATTATTTATAACATGAAGTAAATGAAAATTTGACAAATTCATTTAGACGAAATTATTTTCAATCTGTAGGGCCATTATCTCTTAACATTTCTGATTAGACTGGTTTAAAGGAAATAATTTATTGGTCGAAAATCGGCACATTTATTTTGTTGTTTTAATTTTAAAAATGTATATCTGACCCTAAGAGTATGTAACTTCTATTTCTTAAGTTAGAATTACATGCTTTTTCTAGCCAGCGCCGTATAGCTGCAATAGAAGGTAATTATTTTTAAATTGTTTATTATAATTTTATTTTATGCGTTTTCAAGCATGTTGTGAAAATCGTGCATAAAATATCTGGTTTTTCCACGCGCTTCTAAAAAAAAGTAACAAAAAAATTAAAAGGGGGAATGTTAAAATATTTACTTAGATGCAAACAAGCAAAAAAGGTGGCTCCCTATCCTTTTTTTTTATTTGTTTTTGTTCTTTTGCTTACAGCTTTTATCTTTCTCGGAAGTCAGAGCTGCAAAGTTAATGCAATATTTTTATGTTTATGGTTTGTTTGTTTTTTTTTTCATATTTTTTTTGTTAAATGTGAAATTTTATTGAAAACACATTCCATATTTGCTACTTAAAGTTTAAGGTCAAAACTGAGTTAGTAGATAAAATATTTTTATTTGCTTACAACTTTGAAAATTATCTACTGATGTAATTTTTTCTATAATATATTTAAAGAAATTGTTGAATCGGTTTTTGGCCGATCGGTAAAATATTCTTGTCGACATTTTAAGACGATCATGAAATTTTATGTAAATAAATAAATAATTTTCTAGATTAACAAAAACAATTCATTAAAATCGTACAAAAATCGTAATTTTTTTTAGTAGGTAGTATTTACTGCAAAATGTATTTTCTAAAGTTTTTTAAACTATGGTTAGGTTAGTTACTTGAACAAAATGTTGAAATTCAGATTAGTTTTCGAGTAAGAGAAATTCCAAAAGTATACATCTTCTTTAATCATTTTTTAGAAATATCTACGGGTTTTTCTTAGATGATTTGATTACCAATTTTGACAGTTTTTGGATTAAGAGCAGCTAGTGGCCATGATGCTGTCAAATAAATATGAATATTAGTACCTTATACAAAAATAAAGATAATTTTTTTTTGCAATTGAAAAAAAAAATGAAAATACTTTGAAAATGATGCAAATAAAAGTGATGACAGTTTTGTTTTATGGTATAATGATTTCATAACATCTAATAATTCTATCAACACACAAAGTTGCAAAAGTATTTGCAACCGATCATTAGACACACAATCACTGTTGACTAAAAAAAAAAATTAATAAATATTAGTAAGATGCACGCAAGTGATAAAAAGATTTAAGATATGCAGCAAAAAAAATGGCAAAATATATTTTTAACATTTCATCACCGATTTATGCGCAAAAGAATAGTGTGAAATTCACAAGCGGAAAAATAAGTATTTAGATATAATTAAATTGCACCACCCTGTTGAACATCAATGCTGTGTTGTGTGTGTGGCATCAGGGGCAGCCAAATAAAAAGTTAGGTAAACCGAATTATGTCAACAATGAAAATAAAAACGAAAAATGCAGAAGTAAAATACAACAAAATGAAACGACGAGACATATTCCACTACTACTCATTGAAAAATAGACCAGTGCCAATGCTTTTTGAAAAAAAAAAAATAACTCAGGATAAATGGTAAAATAAATAATAAAATTTAGCTGAAACTTAATGTAAACGTAGGTACATTGCTGTTTTTTTTTTTTGACTCATAAGATATTTTTTAGCTGCAAAATATTAAATTTTGTATTTTTGGGGATTTTTTTTTTGATTTTTAAAATTTTGAGATGGCTTCTTTTTTGTTAAACCCTCTTTATAACATTGTGTAAGAAAACAACACAGTTATTATGGAAAATCTTTTCAAAAATTAAAAAAAAAGCTTTTTTAAGTTCGATTTTTCCGCAAATGACAGTAAATAATATTAGCCAGTAAGGATTGGCCATAGAAACCAAATTAAATTTTTGCTAAAGACCGTTTGAACTCAAATCAAGTATCAGAATTGCCCTAATATGTATTTTTTTAGAAATATCGAATTTTGATGATGTTTTGGGACAAGAAACGATTTCATTTTCGGAAACAATTTGAACAAAATTCATCAAAAATTGATACTTTTCTGTTATCTCATCTATGTTTTCGTTAACTTGCCGTTGTTTTTTATTTCCCAAGATGTAAGAGATTTCTTAAACGTTGCAACCAGGTTTAGGGATATTCTGTGGACTTCTGAAATAGAAGTTCACCTGAAAACATACTCTAATTTAGGAATTATTATTACATTTTTTATTTATCTTTCATGTGTCAATAGAAAAAACCTTTCGTATTAAAACTCCAAAACATATGTTCGGAATTTTGATCTTATCTGGAAGATTTTGACGCCAACAATAAGATCAACACCCAATTTTTTTTTATTTATAAATATTCAAAATGCCCACTTTATTCGATTTCAAAAATAAAATATACAAAATTAGATTAAAAGTACATAATTATTAAATTTAAATATTAACTTTAGCTTTAAAACTTTGATTTTTAGTTCTTGTTTAATGTTTTGTATTTTTTTTTTTTTTATTTTTAGCAATGGGAACTGTACGTATTGAGTCGATTAAAATGGGATCTTTCATCAGTGACACCATTAGATTTTCTAGAATTGTTATTAATCCGCCTGCCAATTAGAAGTAACAAGTGTCCCGATTTAAATGTTGAAAAAGTAAGACAGCATGCTCAAGCATTTATATCATTAGCAGCCAAAGGTAAGTTTTTTTTTTATTATTATTATTATTGTTTTTAAATATTTATTTATTCATTAAAAAATCTTCATTCAAAACCAAAAATTGTAATCACCATTAATAAATTTTGGAATCTCCCCAAAAAAAACCAGTCAATTTATTTAACATATTTATGGTAATTTTTGGTATTTTTTTTTGTTTTGAGTAGACAAGTAGGAGCCTTCATCGGGAGTATTTATTATACAGGTTTTGTTGGTTAAAAACAAATAGCGAATATAATTACGGGTTACCAGTTTTTAAATAGTGTAGTATAGGCTTAGACCAAAATCATTACATATTTTACATTTTTAGCAATTAAAATGCACATACTTGTTGCAGTTAAAGTTGCTAAAATAATGTGTTGATAATTTTGGGTACTGAGGGCACTTTAGGAAGTTATCGTCTTAGAAGTCTCATCAAAAACCAATAACAGCCAGTAAAGTTATTGAGTAAATAGACGTAAATGGCGAAGACGGAGTACGCGTCTTCTCCGTTACCGTCTTTCTATCTCATTCAGCCCTATTCTAAACAAAAATTCCCGGGGAAATGTTTTCGGGAGAAGGGCTCCAAATCGAAATATTCCCGGAATTTCATTATGTTTTCGCTTGTTATTTGTTCCCCTTGTGTTCAGAATAACGTAAAAGTGAAAAAATAAAGAAATTGGTTGCAACTTTTCGATTGTGAGCTCTTCTCCCAAAAACATTTCCCCGGGAGTTTTCATTCAGAATAGGGCTGATTATCTCTACTGGCAGGCATTACTTTTTGATGAAACTTCAAGATAAGATTTCAAAAACTGAAAATCTAACACTTCAAAAAGCTGGAATCACTACTGTTCTACCATTCCTTTAAGAAGTATCGTCCAGAAGAATGGAGCAATAGAAAACTTTTTCATATGTCATTGCCATTGACCTAATTTAGGTCAATACAAGGTCTTCCATCTCATAGTTTATACAAAGTGGTAGTAGATGGAATGAAAACTTTCACGCCCCATAAACTGTAGACATCTTCAATCAATGCTCTTCCAAAGAAAGAACAATCTTCGACAAAACAATAAATCATTAGTCTTGAAAAGTAGTTGTTTTTAACATCATAATATCCACAAAAGGTAAAAGATTTAAAAGTCTGATTCAATCTTAAGATATCAAATATCTTTATAAAATTACGAGGAGGTATTTCTATAAAGAATAATAGCTCAAGAAATGGAAGAAATTAATTATATATCTTCACCTTCAGGCTTCTGTCTATCGTTACAGCTAGAAAGAACAATTTAATCTCTTTATCGCTGAAAGAAAGATGTCTAAAGTGAGACTACTTTTACATCACCATCAAGTCAATTATGTCATGAAAGTGAGATTTAATTTGTCGCACTAATTGTTAGACAGCTTCGTCGCATTAACGCTAAATTAACTAATTAGTAAATCCCATCATGTAAGCTGCTGGTAACACTTTCTGTTGACGGAGAACGGATTTCCTTCTCCTTTGTATTTTTGCTTGATTTACTTTTAATAGGATTTGAAATCCTTCCATGCTGCATTTCTGAACAATTTTGCAATCAGTGTTTCTTCGTTTCAATAAAATCACAACAAACGACTTGCCCTTCCCTTAGCTTTTTTGTTTGTACAAGTTCTAAAAATAGTTCAAAAGAGTTTTTTTTTCTGCACTGTGGTGGAGCGAGCTCATTTCCGAGTACTTTATCATTAAACTACCGAACCGACACGAACAAAGTAACAAAAAAAAAAAAAAAGAAATAAACAGCACCAACTATAATTCGCAATAAATAAACAAAAACGAACAAAAAAAAAACTTTGAAACTCGACTACCTTCCTATGATGGGAGACTGAGTTAGTAAGTTAGTGAGCAATGCGAGCGTCTACAATTTGCAGGTCATCAGTGCAAGCGCACAGCACCAGCAAAAAAGAACCCACCCTCAATTCCATGTCCATGAAAAGTATCTGAGGGGCACCTACTAACAGAAATAAAAAACAAAAAAAAAAACTCATCTCATCATCATCATCTGTGGGCATCAGCTGCTGATTCAGTTGCTCCATCTTTGTGTGGCTATATAGTGGATGCCCACCACACGAGATGATGATGATGATGATGCCGCTGTTGTTGCCATCAGCCTCTGGTACATATACATACTGGAGCTTCAGGCAATATGAATTGTATAAATTGCTTTGGTATGTCAGGGTCTTTTCTTGGGGTTTTTTGTTGTTGTTGTTGTTTTGTTCTCCTAAATCGCTGCCGCCATCATCGCCACCACCATCATCGCCACAGCATATAGACGACCGGCGACGACGAAGACGACTGACAAAAACGAAAATGTCTGGAATAATAGCAACAACAATGTGTGGAAGCGGCGGCGGCGGCGACTGGATCATTGTTTGTCTGGACACGACGCCACCGCAATCGCTGCCGCCACCACTTAAGCTGCTGATGGTGCGTGCGGTCATGGCAATGTCGTATTTGGATCTCGGTAGACGGTTGCTTTATGGACTGGGGTTCTTTTTTTTTTGCACAGTTGATCACCTTTTTTTTTTGTTTTAATAAAAACATCACATGGGGTCGTTAACTGGCTAAGCTTTGCACAAAAGTCATGCGACACATGGAGGACTTTCGGTGGGAAACAATTTTCTGAAGATTTGATACTTCCTGGCAAGTCAATAAAAGCATAAGGGACCTGTCCTGAAATTCCTTTATCAGGCAGACATTTTTCTGGAAAAAAAAGCTCGCACCGGAAATTGGTGTCACTCAAAACCGGCTATCTGTTAAGGGGCAATTTGTTTTTCTTCTGGCTTTAATTTCTTATTTGAGAACCAATTTCTCATTTAAGAAATAGTTCAGCCTTGTGCAAGCTACCAGCGCCGTTTCGGTCATCAAATATCTGGTTTCAGTATTAATCGATCCACTTTCAGCTGTACAATTAACGTTCGTTTAATGAAATTTACCGACGACTAAATGGTTCCAGTGTCGATCCATAAGATTTATAATAACATCTTACGACCGCTAGCGGTAAACCGAACAGCCTTTTGGAAGCTCCTGCCGCCATTTCGTTAACCCACTAACAGATTCCAATATTGGTCAGTATGTGTGGAAGCTCCCATTTGATTTACAACTGATTCGTTTGGGTTCCATATGATTTACATCTCCACCGACTTAATAAACGGTAGGAACTGATAATAATTCTTCTTCTTCTTTTACAAAAATTGTTACAATCTTCAACCAGAAAGCGAAGGACTGTTATAAAAATCAATAGCGACTCAATAAGCTTCCCTGGGGCACACCAAATTTTTATTGGAAACCTTTTGGTGAGTTCTGCGTGCATCTGAGGTTCACGTAGTTATTAGTATTATCTTCCTCAAACGACAATCCACTATCCGCTCAATGATCTTCACGGGGTGTGACATCAGTTTGATTGAAGAAAATTTGCAGAAACATTTCCAAGACCTCTATTACACTATTACCTCATTTTGAAGCAAGTTTGAAGTTTTTTTTGGACTTGTGACAGAATATGACGACAATGACAAGAGCAAGAAATAAAATTAATTTCAGTAAGTGTGGGAGATTCTGACGAAACCAAAAAGTCGAGAATATTGCTAAAACTTACTTGCTTACTGAAAAAAAAAATCTTAATAGCGCCATAGAAAGGTTCAATAAAATATTGTTTGTTCAAGCTTCTAAAAAAATGTATCTGAAAGTTCTTCATTCAGAATGAATAAATATTGCCTGGCCTTACGAAAAAGTTGATCAACTTTGCGGATAGAATTCCGAAATTCCAATTAAAAATAAATTACGACCCACCCAATCCAATCGCCGAATGTAGCAGCCAGTAGTCTCAAAATTCTTTCAGCAAATGAACATAAAACAAACGAAAATCAGGTTTCATCGCAACCGTGCGTCGCATCCTCGCGTCGCGTCGGCGTCGTCGATTGTCATGATTGTAAAGGAGGAGGTCTTCCACAATCTTCACGAGCAACCCAGTTATACAATGTATCTACAATGTTGCAAACAAAAAAGAAAAACTGTCAATTATCAAATTTCACCGAAAAAAATCTCTACGTCCAACAACATCGAATGGAAGAGGAGAATAAATGGAAGAAGAACCCTGGTCCGCGATCGATGGTGGTCTTGGGAAAATAGTTCCTTTTGCTCCAATCTCTTGGTCATGTCCTTTTTTCACTTTTTGTTTCGAACCAGTATAATCGTAAATAACACAAAAAAAAAACCTTTTTTTCGCCGCATCTTCAAAGTTCCACCTCACACTCATGCAACGAATGAAGAACGACCGACCGCCATATTCTGCCTCAATATTGCTGATATGATGGCCGATATTTGAATTTTTGTAGGTTCAGGAACACTGATCCTTTCGGTCATATACGAAAGTAGACCGTAAACTTTTATAAAAAATGTCTTTTTCCATCAATCGATTCGAGTTAATTAAGAAATTAAGTCGACAAATTCATGCATTTTATTTCATCGGGTAACGAGTTAGGTTGTTCATTCTTGTTTGTTTTTATTCTTCTTTCTTTTGCTATATCAGAAAGGTAAGCAAATAAGGGTGCAATGAGTTTAAATCATGTTTAAACTAAAAGGTAAAGGCTATAATGAGAATGACGACGACGATGAGGAAGAAGATACTTACAAAAATTCCTTAGCCAGAGTAGTTTGTTCCCACACATAAAGGCAAATTGATGCAACAGTGGGCCAAAACTCAAAATTAAATTAAAAAATTCCATAAAATCAATTATTTTAAATTTTGTATGTTGTCTTCATTAAGATGATGGCAAGTGTGGATATTTCCTTAATTTTCCCTGGAAATAGCTTACTTAAATGTCAATTTCTTTAACTATAGAAATATTTTTAGTGCGGTTTTTATATAAGGTTTCTATAAGACTTCTGATAAAGGTTTTTCTCGAGAGAATTGGTATCAGTAATGTTTTACAAGTTGGTACTGCCAATGGGGCTTAAAAAATTAAGCTTACTGTGTAAATTCCACGGGCTGTTCGTCAAAATCACGAGATGTATGGTAAAATCAGTTTCAATTAAATCACGTGTTTCTTTAGCAGATTTATGGATGACTTAGACACAATCACGAGTCGGCCCTGTAAAATCACACTGTTCTCCACGGATAAATCACCAGTTTTCTTCATAAAATCACAGATTTTTATGAATAAAACGCTTGTCGCCGTTAATTCACGTGTTACCGCAGTAAAATTACGTATTTTCTTTGTAATTTCACGAGTTGCCCCGATAACGGAATGCTCCGGTGATGTTTTGGTTTGCGTCGGAGAAATCACGTGTTTCCTATATCATCAGTCACGAATTTCTGAATAGAATCACTGTTTTTTTCTTCAATAAGATCAGGACTTTCTACGGTATAATCACGTATTGTATCGACAGAATTGACCCTGTAAAATTACGGTTCTCCTAAATCACTACTTTTTTCGATAAAATCACTGATTGTTTCAGGTAAATATTCACGTTCCCCGTTAATTCACATGTTCATTCAGTATCACGGGTTGTCTTGGTAAAATCACGACTTGTATAACTTTTGAACTTTTGAACGGTAGAATCACTTATTGTATGGGCGCAGGTGATCCTGTAAAATTATATTTCTCCTAAATAAATCCTTTCTGGATGAAATCACTGATTATCTTCGGGAAATATATGGGTCCCCCGTTAATTAATGTGTTACTCCATTAAAATCAGGGGTTAAATTATTAAAATTACGAGTTGCCTCGGTAAAATCACGAGTTGTATAACTTTTGTAAAATCACCTATTGCTTATAAGCCTTCCATATTTGGTTACACAAGCGATGTAGAAACAAAATGACAAATACTCCAATAAGCTTTCTATAATGCTTCTATAAGATTTTAAAGTATGATAATACAATATTCAAATCATTGTGTCCCTTAAAATTATTTCGAATTTTATCAGCTATCAGTGGTATCACTCCTTAAAAAAGCCTCTCGCCGGAAAGGCTGAAGAAGCGTTATAGGTACAAATTACACTTCAATTTTCGAAATTTGAAGAAATTTCCATTAATGTGTTATTGTTGGTAGGTACGGGAAGTAAACGAAATTTACAATTAAAGTTAACGAAAAAACCTAAGAAATAAGCCAAATTTATTCAAGTTTAAGGATCGTTCTGACGAAAATTAAAATTCTTCACTTCAGTTTGAAAAACTTTAAAGAAAAAATATTGGAAAAATTCTTCATACCATGACGATTTTTTTCCAATTTCTTGCATAGTAAAACTCCACTGTAGATCGGTGAATAGTTTTCAGTTTTTTCTTCGGCTAAAAGGTTATCTTCTTCTTTTACTTAACACACACAATTTATTTACAAAAAAAAAAATTGTATCTTTTCAAAATGTTTCAACCGCATCCAGACCTTTTTTGCACACTTTAAATTTTGTTGTTCTCATAATTTGTTGGAATTTTCGAACATCACACACATCTCAGGTGTCAATATGATTTAATTATGCGCCCCTAGAAATGTTTTTTTTTTTTTTTTGTTTTGCATTTGCCTTGTTATAATTTTAAAAAGCACAAGCGCCTTTTTTTGAGGTTTCTAAGAAATCTGAGATTTAGCGAAGATCCTACTTAGGAAAATGAATGGTTTTAATCTTTAATGATTTTTATTTTATTTTTTTTGTATATTTTATTGGAAATAGCGGTAAGCATAAAAGAAAAAAGTTTTTTTTTGTTTTGTTCGAAATTGATTTATGTTGGATGTGAATTCAAGCTTGAAAAAGGCCACTTCCTTTCTTAAAAGTTTAAGATATACGCTTTTGGTATTTGGATATCTTTTGAGAGATAAGAATTGATCTTAATAAAATTTGAAAGTTGATTTATTTTAAGCATTTTTAATGCAATATCAGTTTTCAAAAATTTTGTTTGTTAAAATAGTGAAAAGTAAAACTCTCAAGGCATTGCATGACCTCCTTATGAGTTCTCTCATGAACAATTGAAAGACGAAATAATGTTTTCTAAAGAATATAATTCTCGCAAGCAAAAATGAAATGATATGAACTTGAAGTCTATTTTTACTGAAGTTTTTATGGCTCAATGCGATCTTCGTTTTCCAAAATCTAAAAAAGCTTAGTCTTTTCTCTGTCGGTCTTTTTTCTTTAAGAATTTTTGGATTTATGTTTCTATAGAATTTCCAAAAACCAAATGAACCATCTGCAAACTGAAACATTCTCCATCAACCCCTACAAATTGCACTCATAAATAACCCGATTCAATTTTGAAATGTGTGAAAATGGGATCGCATCGTGATCTTTATCTCAACACAAAAAAAAAATATGTACGTTTTAATGAAGATCCGCAATGTGATACTCGACAGGGAGAGAGTAGATAAATAATAATAATGTTTTCATAAAGCCGACTCTCTCATCGTATCGTTATTCCTGGTTGGCACTAATTAAGATACTCCTTCCATCCCTTATGATTAACACTTTTTCACTCACTCACTAACAGCAGCAGACAGATAGACACACCAGACAGACGGACACAAAAAAAAAATACACAGACACAGAAATTGCACGCCTCCTTCCGTTTCAATTTTTGTATAAAAGGAAAAACTGCCATACAATTATATTATTGTTGAAGATCACTGATCCAGACACAGATGGCAATGAACTAGAAAATGTGTTTTATCAAACAAAAAAAAAAAAGAAGACCATCACAATAGATATTGTATCTTATTTTAAGTGGAAATGAAAAAGGATACACCGCTTGCCATGGTGTGTTCAGTATCGATTGCAATGGCTGATGGATGTTCTATTTTAAACCATTTTTGCGTGAAAGTAGTTAAGAAAATTTTTCACCCACATAAATGTGATTTTAAAATGAACAACATCGCGGTAGAATTATTATTATTTATGCCAATTTGATTTATAACAACAAAAGGCTTTCTTTTCTTCTTTATTGTTGTTGCTGTTTTGAAAGGATATGCGGGTTATTGGATGGTCTTTTCCATCTGTTTCCTGTTTGATCTGTTTCAAATAGACAATTTATTGCTGTTTTCTTTTTTTTTTTTGTTTATTTTCGAAATTAAAAGAAATTTTGTGTTAAGTATGATCCTTGGAAGATCCATTAGAAGGATTATTACTTTTTCAACTCAATTTTGTTTTTTTTTATTGTTTGTTTTAGAAATAAATTTTATTTAAATTTTTTTATAATTATTTTTTTTTTGTTGGTTTTAGTTAAATTTTATTTTGTTTTTATTTTATTTTTATTTTTAGAGCATTATTTTTCAATTTATTCTGCAAGCACCATTGCTGCATCGAGTATTGCAGCTGCATTAAGTGGCCTCAATTGGCATCTGAGAACTGGAAAGAATCTGCGTTATTTATTAAATCAATTGACTGATTTAACAAGTGTCGAACAGGTAAGATATTTTTTTTTTATTTTTACTTGTTTTTTGTTTTACATTTGTTCCCCTTTTTTTTATGATTTTATAGCCGATTTAATAAAGACTTTTGATGTGCTTAAAAAGCGTTTAAATCATAAAATCACGTTCTATACAAAAAAAAAACCTAATTTATATTTATAAAAACAGCTGAGGTGCTTTTTATGAGTTTCAGCGACAAAATTTATTTCCGTGGACATTCCGAAAACGAAAATTGATGAAATTTTGTACACATAGTAGCTTAAATATGGAAAATACAAAAAGTCAGCGAATTTTTTTATTTACAAAATGGCGGTCAGAACAAGCCATGAAAATAATAAACTGAAAATAAATCTCAGATAGAATTTTGGCAAAATTTTTGTAATAACAAGGACAAAACAAAATAATGAATTCACAAAAAAACAAAACCGTTTTAGCTCACAATGTTCACACATTTTGCGTTCACCCTTAGGCTATTTTGTGGACCATTACATTGATTTTTTGTTTGTCATTAGCATTTTCGAGACTTTTACTAATTAATTCTCATTAAGAAAATTAAAAAAAAAATAATAAAGCGCAATAATATGAAACAATAATGTTCAATAAAACTGAGTATAACTTTTTCTGTGACCCCAAAATCAACACAAATACTCGTAATATGTACGTGTATAGCCCATTTTTCAAACCCTTTTGAACCGAGGTAATCTCGAAATCTGGAATTATAAAATGTTGGTGTTCGACAACATGTCAGGTACCGTAGACTTGATCATTAAAAAAAAAACATATATTTAAACTAAAATCGCAAAGAACTAAAAATTTGAAAAGGTTACCAGGTTAAAAATTTAAAAACTTGTTAACCCTTTCAAAATAATTCACATCACATTGTTTTTTTTTTCAAATCAAAAGATTCTCAGACCTTTATCAGGAAATGCATTGCATATAAAGAAGTAAAAATAAACTCATCCAAAAAAACTAGTAGATTCGTACATACATACAAAATCTAAGTTGAACATTTGGGGTTCATATTCATTTTTTTCCTCACAAGAAACTAAAAAACTGCCTTAGTTATCCAAACAGATATCAAAGTTCACTTAGCAATGAGGCTTAAAATGTACATATTCTTCAATTAAAAGCCGAACCTCTTATACATATACGACAACTTTTAAAACTCCTGTGCTTCAATTTATCCCCATAAAAAAAATTCTGTAAGGTCAAAGAGTTCCTTTCTTCAATATAAGCGTATGCCCGCCATAAATTTAAATTCTCTCTCATCCCATTTGACACACAGTTTCCTGTAAAAATGGCCCCATTCAACAGAGATGAACCAAAAAATAAAAAAAAAAAATGACTTCGTTCTTTTTTTTATATTATTGACCCATTGAGAAAAATAAAAAGTTCTTTCTCCGTTACTTTCATCTTCAATGAACTCTCGCGGGGAAGCAGTAAAGCAAATCTTTGGACTTGGAACAAAATTTCTCCATAAGCGACATAAGCGCTGCCTGTGAAGAACAAGAAAAAAACTTAAGGCACCAAATGAATGGCCAACCAACCAACAATGAATTTAGATGACGAAGAACACAACATGTGCGTAAAATACCTACACAAATACCCACAGTCGTTGATCTTTGTTAACTGAAATTAAAAAAAAAAAAAACAATAATAATAAAAAAGATGATCAGCGTCTTGTAGAGTTGTTTTTTTTTAATGTCATTTTTGCAATAACGACGCCGACCTTTTTTTTTTATTCGACTTCAGTCTTCATATATTCAAGACTGGGAATGATATCATCTCACGAAAGGGCTTTAACTATTATGTCAAAAAAAAAGTTATGATAAAACACACAATTGGGTCGCACAAAGTTGCTCTTAAAGAAATTCTTTGTAGGAAAAAATGTATAAAACAAAAAAAAAAACTATCTAGGAAGAAGACCAACCGTAGTTGAATTGACTCAGTTTTGATTCAGAAAAAATTAACAGTCCAGCCATTACGTGGAAGAATGGGTTAGTAGGTACTATATTTTTGGAAAGTTTAGCATTCGCAAAAAAAAATTACGCAAAATAACAATTAAACGATGATTGAAAATGCAAAAAAAATGGGTCCTGCAATTCCTTCTGTCTGCCTGTCCATATCTCCTAAGCCGCTAAAGCGATTTTCTTCAAATTTTGCAGATAAGGGTTTTGAGAGGGTCGCTGGGTGAAAAATAGATTTTTTTTACACCCAAAATTAACACCTACCATATGACGAGAATGGAAAAACTTAATTTTTTTCAAAAACGACTACCGATTTTTATTCAAATAAAAAACAAGTTTCTTTTGGCCACAGCCTAAACGGCTGAACTGATTTTTTTGAAACTTGGTGGTTGAGGGTCTTTGGTGTCTTCACTAGAGGGGAAATTGATTTTTTTTACGACCAAAACTAACTGTAATACATATAACCACTAAGGAAAAGTTATCTTTTTTCAAAAACGGCTCTAACGATTTTGTATAAAACCAACAAAATTGCTTTTTTGTTAAATATTGTCGATTCGCTTCAATGCGATTTTTGTACCGAAATTTTTCTACGGCTACTCCACATTGACACTTTAATTTATAAAAAAAACTGAAAAGCATAAGATTTTTTTCTAAATTTGTATACTTGGTGTCGGAAGTGGGGTTAACAAAATGTTTTATCTGGTATCTGGGTTTTTGCTTATGATTCCATTTTGTTTCAATGCATTTTATAAGAAAACCTATAATCTCAAGCCAAGTTTATTAATTGCAATCACTAATTTTCATATCGATTTTTTTTTTTACGAAACCATAACTGCCCTTTATAGAACCTTTAATTATAATACCATTCTAAATAAAAAAATTAGTGTTCCCAAGAATTATTTTAATATTTTGACAGATATTTTATTTATCAAACATTTTCATTAACTCAGTAGCCATCATCGAAATCCACCACACCACCACCGAATATGAGTTCTTTTTTTGTTCTACTTTTTTTATTTTTATTTAAAAGAAATGAACTTAATTGAAGGATTACAGTCAAGTGACAGGAACAAACGAAGTCAAAGACTTTTGTAACAAAAAACAACAAAAAAATGACGGAAATTGAATGACTCAACATCAGCGGGCCCTCCTAAAGTGGGGGTGATGTATTTTTTTTTTTTTGTAATTTCAAATAATAAAATTGATTCTTGCGGGTCGGGTCGCTTTGTTTACCCTTTTTGTAATTAATGTAAATTGTCGAGGCTAATGTTTTGACATGACCTTGAAAGACGCATTAAACGCTCTGAGAGAAGGAAACAAAAAGACTGAATTGCTGTCGTGGAACTTCATACTAGTATGTGAGGGAATTTCTCTATTTTTGATGACTTCATTTTTTATTATAAAAAAAAAAAACAAATTGAATTAAAAATGTGTTTAATTGACAATTTTTGTTTCTATTTTTTACCAAAATGTGCAATTCGATATAAAAATATCAAATTTGTTGTGTTAAATTTCGACTACGAAAATGTGTCTCAATTGTTTGTCTGGCACTCGAAACAGCTGTTTATTCAAAAAAACAAACATTTAATTTTTTTTTTGTTAACCTCGAGTCTGAAGACCCAAAATCAATTCAAATTGTATGCCCCACAGCGAGTTCTTCATACATTACGTCTCATCGTCGTCCGTCGGTCGTGTCGATCTTTACGGCGAGTTTTAGTGCCGTTTACAGAGTAATTAAGATAAAAAAATTCTTAAATGTCTGCGCATTGTTGTGCATACAATCAAAAAATGTCTTGAACAGAAAAAAACGCAAAAAAAATATTCAAATTTCAAAAAAAAAAATGAGTTCCATGGGATTAATTAACTGATTGCAGAAATATTAAGCAGAGCTTTCTGCGAATACAATATTATTTTTTTTTTATTATTGATCTTGTGTGGTACTTAATATGGTCGTTTTGTCTTTATTTTAGTTCAACCAGTCCACACTTAAGTATAGAAATGGGGCGTGTTGTTTGCATATTTTTTTTTTTTTTAAGCTCTTTGATAAATAATATTGTACCGCTTGGTCAAGAGTTGAATTCTAGACACTCGTTAAATTGGAAAACAATTTTGATTCTCAAGACAGACGTTAATTTTGTAGTTATAGTCCATAAGTCCTTAATTAAAAGCCCAAATGAATTGCTTTTTTATTTAAGCGATAATGGATAATAACTGATGCAATGGGTCTAATGTTACAATTAGTTTTCATAGCATACTTGGGCTATGACATTTCTGATTTTCTTTAAAACCAAAAAAAAAAAATAAAGATACTATTTATATGTATTTTCTAAATTATTGTTACACGGGAAGTAGAATGTTTTAAAAACTCAATTTGCATGAAAATAGTAATCTGTTATGGCTATCGAATAACTTCAATAATTTACCTACTTTAAATTGGGAAATGTTTTTTTTTTGAAAAATGTGTTCATATGTTTGCTATAATTATGCATTAAGTTTTTTTTTCAAGACGTCTCAATGCTTTATATGAACCCTTCCCACTCCCTAATTCGAGCAGACAAAAAAATTTATCATTAATCAGTGTTGATTCTTTTGTTTAAATTGGTTATTTATAACTCAAAAAAAAACATCATATCTCCGAAACCTATCCGTTAACATATTTTTAATGTGATTTTTTAGTTATGCTGGTTTAAATCTATAAAACGTTAAATATAACAGCGAAAACTATAACTAGTGTTATTTTAAAAACTTGTTTACATTTCTATGGTAATATAAATCAAAATTTTTGATGAAACAAAAACTAAAACCTAGAAACGGATCAGTAAATTTTTTGTCGAAATTTGGTTCTTAGAAATAATAAACATCAAACTAAACTATAATATAAGTTAACAAAAATTATTTAAAAAAAAAACGTTATAAAGATTTCAAATTTTGTTGTTATAGAAAATAAATTTGTAAACAAGAAATCAATAAGGATGTACTTTTTTTTTAGCTTAAAACCATTTAAAATGTGGTGTTAATCATTTTAAAATATAATTTTATAGTTTTTTTTGTTTTTTTTTTTTTTTTCATATTTAATGAACGTACACAATTTTAAATAGAAAGTTAAAACAATATAAGCAACTTTAAAGATAAAAATTAAGTTGTGCATTTTTGTATAAGTACATGAAAAATATTGGTAATATATGTATTTACTCATTTTCAGAGATATTTTCAACATATTAATTTTCTTCATTAAAAATAAATATAAAACTTTTTTTTTCCAAAAATCATAACTAAATATTTTTTGTTTTTAATTTTTACTTGCAGGACTATCTCCATGATTGCATGCTTCGAATGGAAACCATATTCGAGGAGCATAGTCGCAACCTGACACCCTACATTGTTACCATGGATGCACAGCAACAGCATCATCATTCAATTAATGGTAATAATAATAATTCTTCCATATTACCTGATTTAACACAAACTTGCAAAATGCAAGCTAATAATCAAAAAGATATTCATGATATAAAATTTTAAATTTTTCTCCATTTCTTAAAAAAAAAACAAAAAAAAATCAATCAATCAACATAAAAATACATTTCACAAACAATTAATAAATTTTCCTACGAATTATATATGTATATGTAATATGAACACACACCACATACAAAAATTATAGCGCATGATTATTTCCAACATGATTTAAAACAAAAAATTTCGCATATAAAATTACAAAATTAAAAATGTCGAAAAAAAAAATTAAAAATTATAAAAAAATGAGTTATATTGTTAATTTGAAATCATTTAATTTAGTCTTAAAAACAAAAGTGAAGAAGCATTTAGGTTTTTTTTTTTTTTATTTTTTTACACACACAAATTGTTTTGTTTATAAAGATTAAATAAAAATAACTTTTTTTTTTTAAAATAATGTTAAATTTAAAGTTTATAACGTTTTGTTGGTGCTCAAACTTATATATGTATATTATATAGATTTTATTTTATACGCGTTTAATTTTTTTTATATATATATTATATTGAAACAAAATATAAGAAAAAAAGTTGCAACTTTATTAAAATGAAATCATATAAAAAAAAAACAAGAAACGAGAAAATTTTCCATGTTATTTTTGGGAAAACACAACATTGAATATTTTTTTTTTTAAGTTTTCTACTTTTAAAAAAATGTTAAAAAAATAAAGAATTATTTTTTTAGTTATATTTTTTTATAAATGTATATATAAATAATATATATTGTATTTTTATAATTATATAAATTCAAAAAAAAAATTACTAAAAAGAATTAGTAACACACAATAAATTGAATTATAAACAAAAATGTTTAAACAAAAAAAAAATGTATAATTTAATAGAATATGCGAGAGGTAAAAGTCACACATACTTATATATTAAAAAAAAAAACAACACCAACAACAACAAAAATGTAATTAATTTCCTAAATTCAGAATAAGTTTCTTTATAATATATTTTTTTGAATAAAAAATTAAATATACATAAAATAAAACAAAACAAATAAAAATAATAGAATTATAAGAATTTTTTTGCAATGAATCGATGTTTTTTTTGTTTGTTTGTGAAATACAAAAAAAAAAAAAATAAAAAAAAAAAAATAAAAAAAAAACACACATACAAAACTAAATGCAAAAAATAAAATATTTAAATTTTTAAAATTGTTATTTGCAATTTTTTTTTTGATTTACAGAAAACTTGTTTCGAAATCTTGAAAATAAAAAACAATAATATAAGTTTGAAAAAAAAAAAAATAAGAAGCAAAAACAATTTACAATAATTAATAGACTGAAAATTTCACACGCTTACCTACTACTACTAAATAATATAAAATATGTATAAATATATTTAAAACAAAAAAAAAAAATTACATAAAAATTATATTTTTCTTTCTTTTTTTTTTATTATCAACAAAAATATAAATAATATGTGCGGATACATTTTAAACAAAACAATTTGTATGCAAATAAAATAATTTCTACTGATTTAATAAATAAAAAAATAAGAATTAAAAATTATTAAAGAAAAAACAAAAATTATAAATTAAAACAAATGAAATAGAATAAATCACAAACAACAAAACAATAGACTGTCAAAATATATTTATATATATAAAAAATAATAACTTATTTACTTAAGGAACTACATGCATTTATTTGAATAGAAAATAGTTTTTTTTGTTCTTGTTACAATTCAACTGCTATACAAACTTAAATGAGTTTCGATAAATAAAAATAATATAAAATAATTTTTGTTTGCTTAAAACAGATACAAAATAAAATTAGAAAAAAAAGAAGAATTAAATGTTAAATCAATGAATTTATGATTTCTAAACTCATTTTTGATAAACAAAATAAAGCTCAGTAAATTTATTTATAATTTTAAACAGACATTAAATTTATAAATCATCTTTTTTTTATGATTTATTATTTTTATTTCCTTAAAATATTTTTTTTTTTTTGTTTTCTAAAAATACAAAAGTTTTGCTGAACATGTACCTTAACAAATATATTTCTACAAATTGTATCAAATATTTGCATGAATAAAAATTTCAAACAGAAAAAAATCATCCATGTATCTGAACACTTTGTATATATTATTTGTTTATCCTTTTATTTAAATCTAATTGCATGTAAATTTAAGTTTTAAGTTTATAATAATTTCTATTATATATTTTTTTTCCTGTTGCTTATAATTTTTTTTTTATTATATTTCTATTTAAGTTTAGTTGCATGCAATTAGTAAACAAACAAAACAAAAAAAAAATTAAAAAAATGCAGATTAATCTCAATTAAAAGAAAGAAAAAAATTAATAATTATTATAAACATCAAAAAAATTAAAAAAAAAAATCTATATATAATTAAAACTAAAAAAAAAAATGGAACTTGAATTCCTCGCTAATTAAAAATTAAATAAAACTTAATACACAATGACTGCATGAAATGATTTAAACAAAAAAATTAATAACAAATTATAAACTTTAAATATTTAAACAAATTAAAAGTTTACAAAAAGAAAAGTAAAACTTTAAACGAATGGTTAAATAAAATTACTTAAAAAAAAAACAAAAACATAAAAATAAAAAATAAATGCAATCCTGTACATCAAGGGGACGGCATTTCCTTACGCTTTACAAAAAAAAAAACTACAGCAAAACGAGAAGGGATAAATGAAAATAAAACAAAACACACATTGTTAAACCCTTCTCAAGCATTTAAGTCACAAAACAATGTTGCACCTGAGTGTTATAAACAAAAAAGAAAAATATTTAATAAAATAAATAAAAAAAAAAAAAAAATTGAGACTAAAGGATCTGTAAAAAACCTCGCTTTAATTTTTAAAACAATAAATACAAATATTTATGTAAACAAATTTATTGCCTTTAAAAAAAAAAAAAACTATATAAAAATAAATATAAAAGTTTCACTGATATTTAATTGCAAAGAACACGCTACATAGTCATTCCTTAAACAACAACAACAAAAAATATATAAATATAAATCCCAGCAGGAGTTTCGTTACAAAAAGAAACAAAACCTCTTGCCATTTTATAAGAAAAAAAAAAACGACGAAAACCAAAGAAAATCCTTTCTTCTCACACTCAAGTGCAACATTGAAGAACCCTTTTTTTTAATTTATTAAAAAATCAATAAACTTGTCTTAAAAAAAAATAATAAAATATATTAAACGACGCCAGATTGTTAGAAGAACGAAACGATAAAATTATCGAAACCAAAAATGAAACAAAAAGAAGGAAAATGGCTACAACAAAATTAAAAAAAAAAAACGAACTTAAAACTAGAAAACGATAAATATTTATGTATAACATGTCATGTAAATCAATAAATAAAAATGTGAAACATAAAATTTTTGTATAGTTGAAAAATTGCATAATTAAAATTCATAATAAAAATGCAACATATCAAAATATTTACATAAACTATTATTTACTAAACAAAAAAAAAAGCAAATTAATTCAATGAAAAATTGTTTTCTTTTTTTAAGATTTTTGTTTATAAGGAATTATAAGTTTTTAAATTCTTAAAATTTAATTTGTAAAAATAGTTATAACAAAAAAAAAAAAAAAAAAACAGTAATTTTACTATTTTTGTTGTCATATATACGCTTATTCTTTACCATCTTCTTAATAACAACCACACACTTGTACATTAAATAACACAAAAAATAATAAACAAAAAATTAAATTCATTAAAAATAAACAAAACTAATTAATACAAAAATTCATACATAAATTCAAATACATTGTATGTATGTATTTTATGTGAGAAAATACAAAATTGAATTATTATTACAAAAAAATAAAATTCTTTATTTTTCTACTACTATTACATTAAATAAATTTATAACTATTATCATAAAAAAAATTTGTAACATGGATTGTAAAATTATAAATATAAAATATTCTTTTTTTTTCTACTTATTATCTAGTTCATAGAAATAATTAATTATTATTAATATTATTATTCATAAAAATTATTATTATTATTATTATTATTATTGTTTTATGCAAATGCAAAATAAAAAAAAGAAAAAAAGAATTCAAATGAAAGAGAAGGACGAGAGAATGGAATTAAATGTGTAGAAATCAGTTAGCATTGCATAACTATTATTATTATTTTTTTTTATTTTATAACTTCAGTTATTATATTAGTAAACAATAGTTAACTAAAAAACGTAAATACAACAAAAAAGATGAAAAAAAATATAAACACAAAAAAAAATAGAAACCAAAATTTGTATGTTTTATTGGAAAATTTCTTATTTCAGGAAAACAGATAGAGTCTAGAAAGGCAATTATTTTTGTCGTGTGGATATTATAACGATAGGAACGATAGTAAAAACAACACCCAGTTCTTGGAACGAAATACATGAAGGCTGATTATAACTTGCAATAATATTAGGTCTAAAGCGCAATTTTAGGATTCCTTTAGAAAAATGAACTCGATATAACAATCAAACATCACATTTCGATAATAGAGAATTCGAAAAAGTGGGAGCGGCAGTTCTGTCTCTGCTTCTGTCTGTTTCTATCTCGAGTTACAGCCTAAAACGCTAAAGTGATTTTCCTTAAACGTGATAGTTATGGTTTTTGAGTGAATTTCTATTGGGGTAAAATTTTTTTAAGGGCAAATATTAAAGTTACCCCGCATAGGACGAAAATGGAAAAGCTTATTTATTCAAGAACGACGAACGATTTTGTTTGAAATTTGTATGTTTGCTATAACCGGCAAGGTCGTGAAAAAAATCGGCCCTAGCCAGGTATCCGTTGAGTCAGAGAATTCTCACAAATGATTGATATATCTAAACAAATATTTTAATTAATAAAAGAAATAAAATGTACTTGGTTCAGAAAAAAAAATGTTTGTTTTAACAATCTCTAGTTTTGAAAATGAGTTTAATTTTTTAAGAAATCTTGGGTTGTTTTCCATTTCTTAAATTAGAGTGCAAACTCCTTTAATATTTTAGTACTTTATCGCTTCTGAATTTTATTTGATTTACTGGTAAGCAATATAAGTACCGATTTTCATGTTGACTTGCAAGCTCACTTATGCATTTGACATTTACTTAAACTTTTGGACTCATAGTGCTTGGTGAACGCTCATAAGTTATGGGCGCTCATTTCGGTCTCGCCCTCTCCTAAAGTTGACATAGCTGACTCTGAAAACTTCGATATAAGATAAGTCGAGATACGACGAGACGAACTTGTCGTAGAAAATGGCCTCAAATTGATTTTGTGCCTTTTTATGTCAAAAATACACAAAATTTTTACACAAATTTTGGTGTTTACACAAATCGTGTGATACAAGCTTAACTATAATCGTTTTTTCTGCTGACTGCCTCTTAGCTATCGCTTTCGTTTTCGTTTATGAATTTCTTAAGTAGCCAAGCCGTGGGCTATTACGAAAATATTATTTTGCAAAATATTGAAAATGCCTTTCTCATCGTTTTACACAATTGCTCTTTTTCGTTGTCGTGACTATCGTTTACTTTAGTTCCGTTGACTTTCCACTCGTTTCGTAACACGTGTCTATTACGTGCCTATTAAAGTCATTAATTTTGAAATCTAGTCCGTATTAAATATAAGAAACAATTTTCGGAGACTATGAAGAACCAAGCTACATGCGTTAATGGTGTGAAACTAAATAGAGTAGTGCCACTCAATAACAGGATGGAGGGAAAAATTCGAAAAAATAGTAATGAAAAGGGAAACAAAATTTGGCCACCAACAGAGTTGTGAAAAGGGGGTGGGTTCTCGAAGAAGTGGGTGAGTGTCGAAAATCGTGTTTATTTTACGATTTCTATTAAAAGTAGCCCTATCGAAAAAAATTTAATACAAGAAGAGTAGATGGTAAAATATCTACAACATTTGTTCAGATAATTTTTAAATATAACCCCAAAAATATTGGGAAAAATGCCAAAAACCAAGTTTTATGATTTTTATTTTTATCTTTTACAAAAATAGTTAGATTTTAATGAAACTTGATTTAAACGTCTGTAGGTACATTGCATTGTACTCAAAAAATGTATTTTAAAAAATGTATATCGAAAAAGTTGAAGACAAGATTTTTGATTTTTGAATGTTTTGAGATGGTTTCTTTATTTTTTAATCATATTTCTTTAGAATTGAGTAAAAACACAACAAAGTTAGTGTAGAAAATATTGTCAAAAATTGAAGAAAAAAAAAAAAAAAAATGTTTAAGATCGATTTTCCGTAAATGACAGTAATGTCAGGCAGCGAAGAGTGGTCATAGAAAAAGATTCAATTGTCTGAGCTTAAATTTAGTATCAGAATGGCTCTATCGTGCAAATTTTTTGAATTATCGAATTTTTCCAAAAACACTGTTTTCGTGAAGTTTTAATTAAAAAGAGATTTCTTTTTCAGAAACAAGATCATGTTTTTTAGAATGTTATTATATATTTTGCTAATAAAATATTTGTTTGTTTTACAAAAATCAAACTATTTTTTTTAAAGGATGAAAATAAAAAACTTCGTCTTTGGGGTTATATTGAAAAATTATCTGAATAAAAAAAATATAAATTCTCTATTTCTCTTTGTTTGTTTCACGAAGGGCAAAAATATCTTTCACATATCACTTTTATGACCAAACGAAAAAAATTCTCACGCTTATAGTAATTTTATTTGAAGAACTAAAATTGTTTTTGATAATTAACATTCTAATACCGTCTTATATTGTCCTTTGATTATAAATAATGTGCATAATGTCATATAAAATTATTTTCACTTTGCAATATTTCACCCTCAATAAGGTAGTAAAAAAAAAAAAATATTGAAACAAATGTTCCAATTAAACCGCCCTTCTTTCTGAAACTCTTCAAAAATAAATTATTATGAAATTGTTGAAATAACTCCCGTGAGTCAAAGACATTAGTTATCATCATCATCTTGAAAAATTACGAAAAACCGAAAATCACCCACATAAATTGAAATATCTTTATTATTATGAATTTTGAGATAAAAATTAAATGCAATCAAAAATGAACCCCGAAACAACCGACAAAAAAAAACAATATTTGTTTTTCTTGACTTGAGGGTACAAATAATTACTAAAATAGTCAAAAAACAATAACTACTTATGAATAAAAAAAAAAATATTACATCAAATGTTAGTGGTGTGGGGTGGGATTGAGTTGAATTATTGGGCCACGTGTTAATTGAGCTACTTTTCAGCTGGGATGCTGTTAATGATTTTAATGGCAAATTCATTTTCCCTTACATACGGGTGGTTGGTATGTTTTTCAGATTAAGGGAAACCAATGTAAAATTAAATTCAGTCAAGAAGTTAAAGAAGAAATCAGAACACGCGTCCTTTTTCTTACATTTCTGGCAAGCCAGATGCATATTTTCCAATAAACTGATCACAGGTGCGTTGGATTTACTCAAGGAGATTCAACGCGTGCTATTGGATGCCATTAACACATTAAAACATAGCATTATATTTTCACTTTTTAGCGTCATTTTTTGTTGTTGTTCTTGTGTTGTTGCAAGATTTGAAGTGAGTGAGTCCAAAGATGTTGACCTCTCACTACTTATAATAATCATAATTAACTGAAGACGTTAGCTTCTGGCATAAGGAAGGAGTGATAGTGAGTGACTGTACCTAGCTAGTTTTTTTTTCTTTTGTTTCATTTTACAGGTGCATCTGTCATTTCCTTTGTTTATGTTGTGTTTGTTGCATTGGCCTCAATATGGTTTAATGCACAAAGGAAAGGATATGGCTTGTACCTACAAGAAAGGACTAAGGAAATGAGTGTAGGGGCTGGTTGCCACAGTAAAAATGTGCATGAGTGAAGGTATGCTGGCGTGGTAGGTAACGCCAAGCGACAGGTGTTTTAATGTTTCGGAGTTCAAAAACAACTTGTATAAGCATGTTGCGATGCACTTAAAATGTAGATAATGGCAACTGCAACTGTTTATATTGGGTTCTCTATAGCAGCGAAAAAGTACAGCTTCGCAATTTTGTTTTTTTGTTTTTTTTTTGGAAATAAAATTGGCAACATGCATATGAAAATAGCAAAATAGGCCTGGGTGCAAAAATTGATGTTAATGTAGCATAATGGTAATTGTATGTAGCATAATCATATTGTGAAGCCTGCAACTATCGCAAGAATCAAGGATTAGAGAATTCAAACAATTTATTATATTTTGTCCGTTTGGGAAGTTTTTGAGCTGAAATATGAAATACGTCAAATTTTCTAGGGTTGGGTTGGGTTGGGTTAAACCAAAAGTCGTTTTGACGCAAAAGATTAGTTTTCTCATTTTGTTAGGGTAGGTATATTCATTTTATGCCACTTATAAATTATACAGCCCGTATTGGAATGACAAGATACTCGCTTCGTAAGCGAGAGGTGTTACGCTTAATCGTTCGAAGAAAGTAACTATAGCGGATGCGGTCAAAATTAAAAAAAAATTGATATGCTGGCATTCAAGAGCTTGACGGCTGACGTGGCTCGGCAAGTTTCGCTTTTCATGTTTTCCTATACCGACCGGGATAAGTTTTTAGAAACTCTTGCGATCTCTTCCAAAATTCAACAGCTTGTGTGACTCACCGTTCTAGGCATTTGGAGTTCTATTTTATTTTCCTCTGCAATAGATCCTAAATCTGCAAAAAATTCTTCTATTCCTTAATGAAAATTTTGGACCAAGCGATGCTAGCGAAATATGTACGAACAATATAGTTTTGAACTACAGAAAATTAACATTTTTCCATTTATAGAGTCTAATAATCTATTTCTTCTCTAAGCTTCATAGAAAATTATTCAATAATAATTCAACTAAATCTATCCACAAACAACCACATTCATAATTAGTATGTTCGATGACGTTGTTCTGGACTGTTAGGAAGAGAAAAGTACAATATTTTGATGTTCAATGAGGTTTTTCTGTTTCAATCTGAACAAAAGAATTTTCTGTACTTGCTTTTGAGGTGAACAAAGTCGTAACTGTCAAATGTGTTTCTTGCTGCTTTCTGTTCTGACGTTTCTCACGAAACTGTTCTAGTATGTCCTGTTCTGATTTAACTATTTCCTCGTTGAACAAAGCTAATTATAAGCACAACTTCTTCAAAAAAAAAAAAAAAAACATTTACTTACTTTTACGTTGATTTCAAATAACATACCCGCTTTGTGTTTATTTTATAATGCAATTCAGTTACTTGGTACCTACAACTTAATGATTTAAGATCTTCAAAGCTTGCAATTTAAAATTTTGATTTAACCCCTAGAATATATTAATTTATCAAAATTCATAACTATACGATAAAGAAACAACATCAACAAACACAAAAAACAGTGGCATTAAAACAATATTATTTTCAGTTGACAATTTGTATTCCACACTTCATTCGAGTTTTATTCATCCAAGAACAACCAATTTATTGATGTTGCTTGTTCCTCCAGTTCATCAACAAAACCACCCAATCACCAATTCTAATTGCAAAGCATTTAAAATCAAATTCCACCAATCACGTTTATCATTCTTTTTTATGGTCGCATAAATTTTTGGCGGTTTCGGTTGTGCCATTCACAATCATTTCTGGCCACAAAACGAAAACACAAAAAAAATATCCTGTTCTTCTAGAATCTGGAATATGGACTTTAGCTTGGACTTGCTTTGCCTTATACATATATCTTAACCTCGAAAATTCTCATCACAAAGCATCGTAAATTACAATTCTGTCAGTCAAATTCAAAACGTGCTTAGCTTGGTCAAAAAATATTTTTACAAAACCAAAGAAAAATAAAATTACAAAAAATCTGCACGAATAATAAAAAAAAAATACAACAAAAATTCCAACGAAATTTTTTTTGACGGACATTAAATTCAGCAATTGCAAGCAGCGAGGCTTCTTTGGTCGATTCCAATTTCAATTCTAACTCAATCCGATATCAACGATCAACGTGCGGTCATTGATCAGTTTTGCCGGCCACCAGCATAATCAGCATCTGATCGTTATGACAGACATGGCTGGCAGTGCTTGGAACTCGTTGTGTGTTGCTGCTTTGATGCCATTCATTCATAAATGCAGGTTCTCCAATTCCAGGAATTACCAAATTCTCCATCACTAAACAGAAGAAACAACGAAAAGAAAAAAGAAACCTGGAAGAAGAACAAAAAGATAAATGATTGAAAGGATCGCCTGAATGCAAATTGCAAAGATCGGTACCCGTTTGAAGTGGCCAAGGAGAGCAATTGAAGTTTTTGCAACACTTTGCGTTGCACTGCCCTCTGCCCGACCATAATCCCATAATCGATGCATCAATTCGGGAAGGCGTTGCGTTGCGTCGCGTCTGTCGGTTCTCGAATCTCGCCCAGGCCCAGTGGTCAGCGGTAGTGGCAGCACGCAATTCAATAACCAAATCTCTGCAATGAACATAAAAATGGTTAAGCGTACGAGCACATGTGTTTTGCGGGCGGGCGGTGCGTGGTGTCGGCTGTGTTACGGCGGATGCACCGCCAAGTGGCATCTCATCATCTCTGGCCACTAACTACACTACCGTCCCGTCATTATCGTCGTGATCGTTGCAGTTGTTTTTGTTGTTGCCGTTGCAGTGGCATCATCACTAGCAGTTTGGTTTTTACTTGGGCGGATGCTGCACCAAACTGGCAATGTCATTAAATGTAAAGCTTACGTTCGTCGCGTTCTTGTGTCGGCCACTTTGGGTCACGTTGTTGTCGGTTTGTTTCACGCATCTTGGCCAGTCCGACTGACTGACCGACGCGACGTGACACAACAAAGAGAACAGATAATGGAAGCACTATATAATTCGCGGAACACCAAAGGGTGATGGGCCAACCGAATTTTCGGTTAGTCGCACGGAAATTGAGAGCAAGCGGCACTTTAATCAATGACAAGGGAGGCGCCAAACATAAATTTAACTGCGGCAAGAGTTTCCTTGCGGTAAGGTGTTACATACATTTTTTGGAACTAATTTGATGTGCAGAATTGTGGTTATCGAAATGGTTCATAAAATGATGATTGGCGAAAGTGAAATATGCTAAATTATTACCCGAATGGCTCGAATGACTCAAAAGACGAAATTAAATATCTGCAAGATATCTGTTGGAGTGAGAGGGGGAGGGGGGAGGGGAGCTTTATATATTCAACTTCCCAAATGAATTTGTGGATTTTTAACCTAGAAAATTTGGCTACCAATTTTCTACCAAGAAATGTTGTATTTGAGGTTTGAGTTGGTATTATTGCTATTTGGAATGAAAAAATAAGACCAACTTAGTTTGTTTAAGTAAAATAAGGTCAACTTTGAAACATTTACACGGCACCTTATTTTACTCCCAGAACTTATTTGTTTTTAGTTGATTACAAAAAACTAGATGTTTAAGTGTTATGGTTTAATAGAAATTTATAAAATACAAGCGACTACAGGGGGCATCAGGGGTCAAAATCCAAAACTGAAAAAAATTTTTCTGAACTTTTTTGAAAATAGGTTTTCCACTTTAGAGCTTGATCTAAAAAATAACTTACATTAAAATTATTATCACAATAACTCAAATATATAAACGAGTGGGACGTAGTGGTCCATTAATGTTATGGTTTATAACAAAAGAGGTAATGACCAATTTAAAATTTGTAAGCAGAATAGGTTGCGAGAGGTTGCGGGTTTTTGGCGGGCTTTTCAAATTTTTGCAAAACAAAAATATCTGTTTTCAATTCATCTGAAAAAAAAAAAAAATGGCTAACAGCTCGTGGTGAACATAAAATTTTCTTTTTCGATTTGGGTGTGATAAATGTGCTCGGATAAATGTGGTGTAATGAAAAATATTTTTTTGGCGCAAAAATCGCTCCCATAAGAATTGCATAGGATTTTTTTTTTGCGAAGAACTGTATACTTGGTTTAACAAAAAAAAAAAAAAATCCGAGAAAAGCGGAAATTTTTAACCCATAAAGGATAAAATATTTTTGAATACCAGCATTTGAAAAAAAATTTATTGAAATAATGGATAGTGGAATGAAATCGTCTGACTTCATATGAAATAAAATTTTATAAGTGCACCATTAATGAAAAGAGATTAATATTATTTTACTTGTCGCACCGAAAATATATTTATCATTGCATGAACATGATTACATATATTAAAAGTATATTTTATCCAGCATTAAAAAATACATTGAAATTATGTCTCATATGGCTGGATTGTATTTTCAAAATTATTTTTCAGCTTGAAAAACCTTCACACGCCTCTCTTCTCCCCTTTTTTAAATGCAGTTAAAAAAAAAACAATAAGTAAGGAGATTTTGGGAGACTTTGGACGTTGGACCTTTTATTAGAGGTTGACAATGACATTCTGCGTCAATACCAATCAAAAAATTCATGAATTTTGAAATTCTCCATACTTGTGTAGTGAATTTCACCGACATTTTTAAAAGAGTTTAAAGCTGTTGGAAAACAAACCAAATCAAAAAATATACCCCACCACCATCGGATCAAGCCTATGATTGCTTTTAACATAAAAGAAATTCTATATTTTTTTAAATTTCAAAAACAAAAAATTGAAAATTTAAAAAAACAACAAGAAAATATTTTTATAAAAATAAAATCCCTCAAGGCAAATCTATTATTTTAAAAAGGGCTTATAGTCAGAATGCCCAAAATAAAATATTAAGATCTTCGTCGATGCGAAGACCTTAAAGTGGGTTGAATAAGTTCCACAGACATACTGATACAAAATATGTTCTTTTATAGCACATATTTATTTTTTTCTATTAATACGAGTATGTGTATTTAAAAAAAATCCAGATAATATAATCTAATTGTTTATATGTATAATTTTGAGAATATAATAACGTTATCCAAAGGTAAAATTTCCTGCATAATTATAGGTACGAGTATGTACCTATTATTGTGTAAAAAATTATATCAGACCCCAACTGAATGACGCAAAGTGTATTTTCTTGATTTTAAGTCATGCGAATTTTTTTTAATGGCTCAGATGATAAATGGCCGATTTATTCAATGATCAAACAATATATTGCTTCGAATTTACTTTATTCCAGTCAAAAATTTATTCATTTATTATTATTAAGTCCATTGGGGGTTTTGAGGTTTTTGATGGAATATTAAACAAAAAAAAAACTATATGTTATGTACGTTTAGACAATGAAACGAAATGAAACAAAACAAAAACAATAATTTATAATTTTAATTGTAAATACATTCAATTCATTGTTGGTAAACAAAACCTCTTTTTTTTTTTTGTAAGTAGGTATTGCAAAAAAACTAGCTCAAGCCCAAGAATAGCGGTATATAATAAAAATGTCCCAATTGCAAATAAAGTTTGAATTGACATAATGCCAAAGAAGTTCGATGTTCTTGTTGTTTTTATGTTGAACCAACATAGTCACAGAGGTTATGTTTATTATGGACTTATTTTTAATTTAACGTATATATTTCGGGTGTGACACACTTGTTTTTCGCCCCTATCTTTTGTATTATTTATTCAATAAAGTATTTAAACACTTTAACACCTAATATAGTTTTTTTTAATTGATTTCAATATTTAATGTATTACAACTTTAGTGATGCCTTAGAATATCTTTACACAAAATGCAACGGGTGTGACTTTCTAATGTCACACCCGTTACATATGATTTGGGCATATTCTCAGTTAGAATAAGAGTTGTAATACATTCCACATTGAAAACAATAAAAGTGTTAAAATACTTAAATGAATGAAAAGTACAAAAGATAGGAACGAAAAACGTGTCACACCCGTTTGAACGGAAATACCCATAACTCAAAGTTGAAATTAAAACTAAGCATTCTAATATTGAATAGTAAATAGACTCTTTCGTTCTGAATGGAACAGTATCTACTTAGCAGCCTCACTAGACAGCTCTAAGCAATTTAATTAAGCTTTTATTTAATTTTGAAACCTGACATGCCAGACTTTAAAAAGTGTTCAAATGCTTTACATAAGTGTACGACGCACGTAATAAACATACGTTCGTCGTCCATATATGATTAAAATTAGAGTATGACCCATCGAATGAAATGGATTCGCGCTTATTTGAATTTGTGATGCAAATATGAAATCAGAACGGACAAAGCCCTTCAAAGCTGGCCTGGATAATTAATATCTAGGTTGATTTCAATGTTGGGCTTTGTTAAAGGTGTCTTTGTTTTATGGACAACATTTAAAAATTGAGAAGAAGTGATTCATTTGGGAATCAAAGCATGATTAAGGACAATAAAGGCGAAAAAAATACTACCAAGCAGAGAAATGTCTTATTGTTAGAGTTACCAGATGACAAATGTACTGTTGCGTGTCTAGGGGGCGGACAAATTGTTGACATTTAATTAGTGTTAGGCGCACATCAATGTGTTCCTTCTGCTCTCAAAAGCGGTTGAAGAGGGCCTTTATACCTTTCAGCAGTAGAAACTCTCAGAGTATTTTGTGCAATGAAAGTAGACTTTGCAGTTTGGGATTTTCCATAATAAAAGGTGTTGTTTTTCCAATTTTTAAATACGCGGCTTCCGCGATGAAACTACGCAGTTCATGCGAGGTAACAGCGCAGCCCCTCGAGGTGTCCAAAGTCCACACAGTTCCCGCGAGTTAACTGCGTGGCTCCTGCAAGGGTTTCGCGAGGTAACCGTGTAGTTCCTACGCGGCTCCCATGAAGTAACCGCTTGGCTCCCACGTGGATTTCGTTAAAAAAAATATTTTTTTTTTCAAAAACAGCTCTAAAGATTTTGATTAAAATTTGTATGTGTTCTAAAACAGGCAAAGTCCATTGTGATACCACATTGAATCTAAAGAAACTTTCCTCCTAATCGTTGAACTTCTTCGAGCTTCTTATTCGTTATAGTAGAAGTCTCCCAGATAGAGTCTTCATTTTTGCGAAAGCGCAGGGCATGTACAGAAAAAGTAAGGAATCGATTCCTCTTCTTCTTCGTCCATGTAGCTTCTGCAGAAATCTAAGCCGTGGCGCGTGCCTGCCTATTAGACGGTGTCCAGTTATAACACCTATTACGGAGCTGATTTGCGATCTGTTCAAGGTTATTAAACTTTTGGAGTGCTTCAGATCGAGTACTGGTCAGATTTGCTTTGTCGCTAAGCATGAGCAACAGTTTACACGCAAAAGAACACAGTTTATTTCATTCCGCTCTTCATAGAAACCGTAGAAAGACTTTTCTGGAATGAAAGTAGTTTAGTCATTTGGCGATTTTTTTCCACAAAAGGTGACGTAGTTCCATGTTTTAACCGCGTTGCCTTCGTGATGTAACCGCGATCTCCCGGAAGGCAACCACACAGTTTTCCCGAGGTAACCAAGTGGCAGCCACGCAGATCTCACGAAGTAGCCGGGTAGCTCCCACGTGGATCTCCTGAGGTAGCAGCGTGGAAATCCCTCGAGGTAACCGTGTGGCTTCCACGAGGTAACAGCGCGGCTACACGGTGCGGCTTCCACGCGGCACCAGCGAGGTAACCGTGTGGATCCCACGCGGCACAGAGTATAAATAAAATAATATAAGCAGTAATGCTAAAGTCTGTGTTCTCAAACTTTGCGGTAAGAAATTGCCCTACAGAAATTGCATCTCAGCGTGATACGCTCAAATACGAAAAGGGCTTTTTAGCAGTCTAGTCTCTCTGCTAGTTTTTCTACTCCAATTGGTCTATTAAGGGATCTAGCATTCCTTGTGCCGATCGGAAAATCATTGTCCTTATTTCGATTGCAATGTTTGTCATTAGAAAATCCGCCCGTATACAACGGATCCTAAATTTCGATGTAAGCTACCTAATGTTAAAAAATTGATGTAATTCCTAAGTTGTGATTCCTCTGCTACGCCACGATAGTATTGAAGTGGCACGCAGAAGAACTAGTTAGGAAATCAGAATTTAAAACATCTCCTAACCCACTGGCTTGACTTGAAGTTTAAAACGTAACAAACAGAATTTCTCGTATAACTAATGCTGTTTTCATCACGTTCTGAAGCGAAAGACTTATGAAGTTTCACAGGACGGTTGTAATCTGTAGCACAAAGCCAGTAAAATCGTACAACTCACACGATGTCATCTTCTTCTGAACAATAAACTCCGACTTTTCTGTATTCATGTTCGTGGAGGCAAATATAACAAAAAAATATTTCAATTTCAGCTTTCGCAATCTTATAAGTATATCTCAATTAATAAATCATACCAAGTCATCAATCATTTAAATCGTTTATAAGGAATTCTCTGCATAATGTCATAATTTCCCGTATTGTCCATTAGTCTTCGACACAAAGATTCCACTTCAACACGATTCTATTAAACATTCCTATTTAAAAACGGTCTTCTCGTCTCCATCAGACCATCATCATCATCATCATATGATCGTTCTCATCCTTCATCACAAAACTTCATATACATACATAATGCTCTGGCTCTCTCTTCAATTGAATTATCGTTGTCTGAAGAACATTGTCCATCGCACTTGGCAATCTTCAGATGAAACAAAAAAAAACAAAAACAAAAAAAAAATTAGACTGTATGGAATTCTAAGCGCAAAAAGGAACCTTTACATCCTTTTCTCATTCCTGTCCTTTCGATCTTCGATTTTCATTTTTTTTTGTTTTTGTCTTTTTGTTTGTTGCCGATGGACAGACAATATCACAGACAATGGTTCGATCTCCATCATCATGCGATTACAGCCCGAAAATTCATTACTCAAGTGCACCATCCAGAGCCAGAGCTGAATATCCTTCCTTTCTCATGCAACCCATTGAGTCTTTTTCTTGTGAAGCTTAACTTTAGCTCTTCCATATGGATATATCTTTCGAGGCATGTAAAAGACCGAAGACCTGTAGAGAATTGGCGTCCAATGCCCAAGGAAAACCACATTCACTGGAAGAGCAACGGAGCGACGCCGACGATGGCAGTGGTGGTAGCGGTGGCGGCAGCGTTGGTGGTGCTGGTATCCAGTGGTATGGTGGTCATATTGGACCTCTTCCTCGTCTTCTATACTTGTACTCTTTTTGTGCGGTCTTTCATTGACCACGACAACAACGACGACGACGATGCTATAAGGACAAAGCTCTCAGATTTAAACAACAACAAAAAGGAAGACAACAACAACAACATCAACAACAACAGCAAAAATGATGAAATAAATAATTTTCGTTATGCCCATCCGCGAAATGCGGCGGATGAATCTTTTTGTTCTCCTCCACATGAATTCCTGGAAGTGACTGACTGCCCAAATAAAACAGGCACCACCGGAATCTTTAGGCAAAAAACAAAATCAGAAGCAACATCGCATCAGGTCCAAGTTGCTTCGTCAGTGGAGGTGGAGGACGATCATCCTTTGCAGCAACTCAATAGATGTGCGGACACTAACAATAAGAGACCTTCAGTGGCCTTATATGCCAGCGTGTTATTCTGATACTCCCTTGATGTTGCTCCCAAATGCTCCAACTATCTGTCTGTGAATTGAGGCTCCTCCTCATGCGCCACCGCACCGGCCGGCCGGCCGAACGGTCATAGCAGTAACCTGATGATGATCATGTGAAATTTTATTCGCCTGGGTACTCCTGGTTTGTTGGCATCATTTTTATAGGTGAATATTGCCAGAGTGGTTGCGAGGATTTTCTGAATACCTCCATTCTCATCTTGCATTTCCATCCTGCATTCCCATCCTAGTTGGATATGCATTCTCATAATGCATACTCATCCTGCATTTTCATCCTGCATTCTCATCCTGCATTCTCATCCTACATTCTCATCCTGAATTCTCTTCCTGCATCTTCATCCTGCATTCTGATCCTACATTCTCATCCTGCATTCTCATCCTGCATTCTCATTCTGCATTCTCATCCTTCAATCTAATCCTGCGTTCTTATCCTGCATTCTCATCTTACATTCTCATCCTGCATTCTTATCCTGCAATAATGCATAAAATGCAGGATGAGAAGCAAAAATTTTCTACCAATTTTCATCAAACTAAACTTGGCGAAATTTGTCTCCCCACAAAAACCACCATTCTCGTGGCCGATTGAAAATAAAACTATTAACTAACTTGCTGCGCCAGACGAAGAAAATATTCATATACGTTCCCTCTTACGTCCTTTATTCTTCATGCCTTGTTTCACATTCCAAGATCAAGATTCCAGAATCATTCAGGACCAGTTGTGATATAGTCTTGTAGTAGTAGGTAGTTGTTGTATTTGCATTACTTTTGTTTTTCTCGCTTACATTTTCTTCGTCTTATTCTTTCTTGTTTCTATACTGGTCCACCCTCACCATCTTCATCATCATCTTCTTCTTACTTAAGACCCATACAACTACTGATGATACAAACAACGTGCTGTAGGGTCTTAAGCAATCGTGTGAATTATTTTGCAAAGCACTCGCTTCAATGATGGAATACAAAATTCCAAGGACTCGTTTTTTATTCGTCCCTATGTCCTATTCATACAATAATTATTCTGTAAGAGTAATGGAAGTTTATAAAAAAAAGCTAAACGGGGGTTTTGATGTACAAAGCAGGGCACTTGTAGGTTTATTTTTGTTTTGATTCTTTTTTTTTGTTTGGAAACATTTTTTCAAGGCGCATGCGGGTTGACTGTTCTTTTCTATTTCTAGGTCCAATACGTTTAATGAACCTAGAATAATAGAGTCATGGGATTTGTGTTGTTGTTGTTTGTTTTACAAATGCGTCATCATTGTATGGGTTTGTCTAGACCGGGATAGTTGTTAGGATGTAGCAGGTATATGGTCGAAAGTGGACCTATGGATAGAATAAAAGAATTTCAAAAATGTGGTAGAGAAAAGAAGTGTTTATGAGTTTTGAGCAGATTTGTGAAAATATCTCGTGCAACTGTGTTTTAATATAAGAAAATGTTACATACGGCATTTTGTCATGTAGTTGCTATTTCAAACATCCAGATTCATGTTAGGATCTCAATTTTTAAGATATTTGAGGTGTAAAAATGTATATGTGTTAAAAAAATAATATTCGATGTTGTTTTTTTCCTTTCTCTTTCTTTACTACACGAATCGCAATTATAAAAATGAATAAAATTTATCAAATAACTTATATTTATGGATTTACTTATATAATAGAAATAAGTCCTAAAAAAAACAACATTCATTAATAAGTTTGGTGTACTAGCAATAAATATTTGAATTTAGTCATTAAAACAAAAGAACTGACGTGCGAACCTTAATTTGAGTTCAATTGAATCTATACAGCATCTATGCGAGTTTTGGTTTTGTCTTTTATTTTTGAATGCATTTATAAATAAAGAAGATAAAATTTGAATTTGTTAAGAATTGTAGTGAAAGTTAAAATTTTCTTGATTACGTTTTTTTTTCATTTTTGTCGAAAACCAAAAAAACTTTTCACATTTTTTTTTTGGATTACGCCCGCCGCCTAATCTCTACATGACTTTGCTTCGCCCACTTACCAATTTTAAGAATTATCTTTTATCATTTGCATTGAAAGTTCCATTTTTTGAAGTTCCTCAAAGTATGCTATAGTTTACGTCTCTTTCATAATTTTGTCCAAACTTCCTTTTTGAACCACTATTCGTTGCATTTATGAAAGAGGGAAATTTTATTTGAAAGATCTTTTAATATGTTTTTTTTTTTTTTTAATATAGATTCGTGAAATAAGTAAGCTTGTTTTGACACTTAAATGACTCCTAGTTTTATTTAGTTTTAAATTGAACATATTGGAAAATAAGAACTGTGGACCCGGTAAAACCAAATCATTAAGATGAATTTAGTTTTAATAAAACGAGCGAATGTGAGCACAAGAGCACAAGTTGGGTACAATCCAGGCAAAAAATTGAAAGGCTCATTGGTAGCCGCCACTACAAAGTGTTCCAAATAATTCCACGTGTCATCGTGATCATTATAAAATATATATATTTTTTTTGTGAATCAATTCGATCCAAACCGTTTCACTGAAATTGAATAGAGGACCCTTATTATGCGATGCACCGAATCAATGATTGTTAAAAATGTGGTTACCACCTGCCTTGTTGTTTTTTCGTTTGCTAAAATATAACAATTAATATAAGAGGCTTAAAAAAGATATAAAAATTGGCATTTTTTATATTTTGTAAACTTTTATAATAAATGTAGCCTTGAATTTAAATGAACTTAAATTAAGAGAATATTTAAAACGAAATGAGAAAAAATGTTGAAACCAAAAAATTTATTTGAGGAAGGGGAGGGCAAAGACTAAAAAAAAAAGAAACAAACAAACAAGCAAAAAAAAAGTCCAAAAACAAATTTTGCGATTTTCTGATATATGTAAGTATTTTGAGTTTTTTGTTTTTAATTTTTTGCTTTTTTGATCTCAGAACACTTCAGAATATTGCCCAATTAAGGAAAAGTTTCTGTTTATCAACAAAATGTTGTTATTTTCTTTAACAAGAAGAAAAAAAATAATGTATTTGGTCACCATATTTATAATCGATGTAGTGGCGGTGGTGGTGGCGACGATAATGGCAACAACTAAAAAAACAAAAACCTCATCAAATCTCTACGTGCAAGTACGTTCACACACTCCATGCATGCCACTCTTTTATCTTTGTAAAAATGCAAAAAAAAAACAGATCTCCACAATTCTCCATACCAAGGCACATGATAAAGACGCAGATCTTGTAAAAAAAAGACCGGCCTCAAATTACACAAAATAAAAATTCGAAAATGCCCACCACAGTATTCAGAGAAAAACGCAAGTTAAAAAAAAAATTGCATAAATGAAACTAAAAATATAAACTTAAAGAGAAGGAAACAAAAAAAAGTTCTTATAACCAACCGCCTCCGATGAAAAGGTTTTTTTTTTGTTTTTAAACTTACTTCGGGGTCTGGAATTCTGAGGAATGCAGCTCCATCAAAAATGGAGCGCATTGGCGTAACCAGACTTGCTTCACACGACCGACCGACTGGCTGTATTGGTCTTACAAGAAAGAGTGATGGCTCGATGGGAGGGGGTGGCAGGACGCCCATCTTAACTTCGACTCGTGTGGTGTCCTGATAGCACAACAATTAAAATAGCTGGAAAATGTCCTGCGAATAACTATGCCACTATTTATGGTATAAACGTTAACATCATCTTCATTGCCACCATCATCACCATTTTTGTTTCATCGTTAAAATAACAACCTTGTCCCCCCCCCCCCGCGTATCGTTGACTTATTAAATGCAATTAAATTGTGATAAACAACCAATGCAATTGTGAGAAATCTTATTGGTGGTCCATTTTAATTTTTTGAAAGCTTATGAAATGAAATGAGTAGGTTGGTTGGAAGAGATCAAAAAGTTTTTAAAATATTTACTTTAGGCCCAACTTTGATAAATAATTCATTCATTTAATTCATTATGAACTTGTTGGCTGCAATTTTACTAATCGGTTCAAAATGTTATGGGTGATGTCTATAATAACTCGTACCAAATAGTACGACGTGCAATTAAAACCTTTTATACAAAATTCTGCTCATAAAAAAAACAGCTTAAAGAAAAATAAGGATTCAACTGCGTAATGGATGATTTTGTTTTTTTTTTTGTAAATCTTAAAAAATCAGGGTTGTGACATTCTGTATGGCTAAAAAGAAGAAACTTATATTTTATATTTGTTTTAAAGACGAAGACAGGATAAGCAAATGATGCATGCCCTAAGAAACACAAAATATGCGCCTGAAATAAGATCTTAAAATGCCTAAAAATTTTCAAAATATGCTTCAAAAAAATTTAAAAGTGAATGAAAAAATATTTAAAGAAAATTCAAACAAATCATAGAATTTTTTTAATAAATACATTTTTTTAATAATAACAGAAGTCAAAATTTATACAATGAATAGTTTCATACATTCAATGAATAAAATAGCATTATTCTTATGAATATGATCGCCATTCATAAAAAGTACCTATACCAATAATTTTTTTCAGTGTAAAAAAATATGCGATAGTGATTGAATGTGTTTTAAAAGAAAATTTGTGAATTCGAAAAAAATATTTAATTCATTCGCTTCTAAGGCTGTCCAAAAAATATTTGCATTTGCCGAAAAATCTGGGCCCTATTTATAAGCATACGTTTCAGAACACTGAACAAAATATTACCGACAATCCTTTAAGAATAATGTTGCAGTCAGTGGCATGAATGTTTCAATTGACAACAGAATACAAAAAAAAAATGAAAAGAGTTCATAAGAATCTCTACGAAGTAAAAATAAGCAAAAAAAAAAATGTGCAAAAATGTGTTCTTGATGAAATTTTGTATTATTTTTTATTTTTTAAGGCTGACGTTGGTACAACTACGAATCAATAGAGTCTATAAAAAGAGGCTGCACTTGAACTCGTAGTTAATGTTTTGTGCTACTGAAAAAAAAGACCCGATATTATTGTGTTTCAAGAAACTCACCAGCTTAAGATTTTCAAAAACCTCTTCCAAATGATTAATATTTTTACAAATGAAGTCTAAAGTTATGCTCGAGTGATTCGAAACAAAAATTATCAGTTGATGTTTTTTAAAGATACAAAAATTCTCCATTAATTTTTTTGGGAATTTTCATCAGTTACGTCATAAAATGTAAAATAAAATAGTCCCGGATTCAATACCGTTTTTTTCTCAAGGTTTTTTGAGAGTACATTTTACAACTTTTTTTTCCAAATTGGAGACGTAAAAAATGTTGAGGCTGTTACAAAATAATAAAAGAATTTTACAATAAAACACAATAGAATTATTTTAACATTTAAAATACATTTATTTCTTCGTTCGTTTTTTTCCGCTTTTCACGTATCAATTCAATTTTTATGTGGGTTCCTTTTTTTCAGTTTATTAGTTTGGTTTTTTTTTAATTAGTTCTTAACATGAGATTTATTTGTTTTTTTCTTCCTTTTATTATCTAATTCAAATTTGTATTTAATAATCTTAAATGCTAATCAATTTATGTTTTCTCTTTTTGTAAAATTTTATAATATATTATTGAATCTCATGCAAATTATACATAACTATAAAAAACATAAAAAATGTTACCACATATTATTATATATATATCTGTTTTTGTTTTTGTTTTTTCTATAAATTTTAATTTTTTTTTTTAATTATTATTAATTTAATTAAATATTACAATTCTTATTTAAATTCTAGTTAACATTATATGTAATCATTTGCTCTTTTAGTCATAAGTGTATTTGTTTTTTTTTTCTTTTAGTTATTTTTCTTCTTTCTTTTTTTTTGTTGTTTTTAAATTAAATGTATATTTTTGTGAAAAGATCTTTAAAAATGGGAGACATTGTATAAAAGATCCTTTCATGCAATTATATCATTTTTTTAAATTTTTAATAAAATTATATTTTATAAACTATAATTTTGTATTATTATTTATATGGAAAACATATAATTGTAGAGGTCCATTTGTCCCGTTTTTTTCACTTGCTCTTACATATTAATTAAGTTTAATAATTATTTTTCACTTTTTTTTTTCTTTTAACAATAAAAAATGGATGTATATTTTTAGTATGCAACATGTTTTTTGTTTAGTTTATTTTTGTTTTTTTTTTTTTCATTAAAATATATAAAAAATCATTTGATATACAAATCTTCTGTTTATACTTAAGATAAATATTATTTTTTTGTTTTTTATCATTTAGGAATGTTGGCTATGTTTTTGTTTTTTTTTTTTCTATTTTTAATTGTATGTAAAAAAATATTGGTTTTGCAAGGAAAATAAAATAAGATAAAATAAAATAAAGTATATATGCTTAATGTTTTAGTAATTCTGTTTATGTTTTTTATTCGATTTTTATTTTATTTTCATAAAATTTTGTTTAATTTTTCAAAGTTTTATATTTAAATAAATTTTATGTAGCTATATGATTTATTTATTTAAATAAAAAAAAATAATAAATATTTAACTTTTCTTGCATCTCAATTTTATTGCACTACAACGTGCAATAATTATTTTTAATGCTAAATTATTAATGATTATTCATTATTTTTGTTATTTATGTTTTTAGCGGAAATGATAAGCAAAAATATAAAAAAAAAAGTAAATATATCAATTTCATTGTTTTAGCGAAAGGGAATTAAAAATTATAAGAAATTATTAAATCTTATTTTTTTTCGTTGAAATACTCGTAAAAGGCATTCGTATAATTTCTGTTGTTTACTTTCTGTTGCTACTATTTATTGTATAAACAAATCAATAAGAATAAGAGTGGGTCTTTATTTTATTATTGTTTTCCTTACTCTCCCTGTTAAAATTAGAAATAATAATAATAAATACAAATAAATATAAAGACTACTGGCATATAAATAAGCTTTGAATCTGATATTTTTTAAGGAGAACATAGCTTTTAATTCTTAAAATTCACTACTGTACTTTGTAGTTGGTGGTCTTCTGATGGTTGAAATTGCAACAAACTCGATTGAGTTCTATCGACAGACCACACTCTGAATGATCGTACTTTCACATCAAGCAACTCAGACCACTATCAAGTTGCTACTAAGCTTTGCATCAAGGCAAAGAGGTCCTTAGGAGAACAGTATCCAAAGAAACCGCCACATCTAATACGCTGACAAACTATGTCCTCAACTAACAATTAATCTTAAACCTGAAACCGACTGAAAGAGAGGTACTAAAATTTTCAGAACATGCATCAAGAAATTCTTGGTTTACCTCCGAATTTTTTAAAGCATACCAATCCAAAAGGAAGGCCAATTGGTTGTAGGCTCGATATAAAGTCTACAATAAACAGTTAATCTACATTAACTTTAGATATGGTAAACTGGGGTACATTCATCATCGGGGTGCATTCGTCAAAGCCATTTTATGTTGAACGCGCTCTGAATTTCGAAATGAAAACAACACAAAACACATACTGCGTTGAAGTCATGACATTTGTAGTTTCGCGCTAAAAAAAGTTGTGTGTTGTTTTGTGTTTTTCAGATCTGCGTTTTAATTTTGACTTTTACTAATTTTTTAGTTCAAGAACCTAAATTAGGCAAAGCCTATTTTGAACTGTTTATAGAATTTGTGCAAAAAACTGTTATTTTAAGAAGTCGGGGTATATTCGTCATTTTGGTTGGGGCACATTCAGCAGGTGCCGAACGTACCTCGGATCTTTAAAAGCTTCCATTATTTTCAATTTTACAGGTAGATATTGTTCGAAATTATAAAGGTAAGTCAACAGTACATATTCACATAAACGAAAAATAAATGGAAAAGGCATTTAAGGACCATACAACAAAAGTGAGACAGGTCTGATGTTAAAAAGAGGTTTTTAAAAGGAGAAATGCTATTTAAAAATACATTGGTTGTATGTGGATTGTGGTAGATGTAAATTTGCTATAACTCCGATTTTTTTTTGAAGGAACTGACTTACTTTTACATCAAACCAGTGTATTTTAAAATCAATTTTTTCGATTTGGCCACAGCTCTTCAACGACGCACTATCCACTGGTCAGCAAACTACGTACTTAACGTTTGGCCTCGCTGGGACATGTAGACCGAAAGAAACATTGGACCTTCCAGTTCCTAATGTCTTCAACCCCAGAGAAGAAATAGACTAAAATCTAGTCTTCAATGAAGTGCAAAGGTTGATGGTAATAGCCAAATTAGAGGCAATTGGCTTAAGATCTAGCTGCCTAGAAAGGAATACAATTGGATGAGTGTTTATGCATCTAGTAACGTATTGCCAATAAATAAGTAGTATGTTTCTGACTGAATATACCAATACAATCACTAAGAAATTCAAATTCAACGTAGAATTCAATCATTTTTTTAAGAGTTGACCCAGACTTTATAATCAAATGCATCAAATTAAATTTTTTTAGAGAATTACTCTGAATATGAATGTTTTATCTTCATATAGGAAAACAAAAACTATTGAGGAAATGTCTGAGAGGAATGAATGAAATGTGAAGAAAAAAAGTTAACAAGTTATGAATTTAAACGATTTTGCAATCATAAATTTTTAATTTTTTTCTTATTTTTTAATTATGTAAGAACTTAAAAAAAAAATTAAAAAATATTATGCAAACTATGGAAGGCTTTTTTTGTGTGTATTTTAATTTGTTTCTTTTATGTTTTATGTTTTAATTTATTTATTTTTATTATTATTTTTTTTTCAATACAAACCATTAATTAATTTGTTTTTTTTTTTCTTTTATTTTTGTTGTTTTACAAAATATTCATCAATTTTTTTTTCTTCTTTTATTATACTATATTGTCAAATTGTACAATTAAATAATTGTAGTTTAATTTCGAACTTATAACACTAACACTTTAATTAGAATCATCAATTTCTTATTAATTAATTAAAAAAAAAAATATGCATAAACATTTTAATTTATATTGAATTTGTTATACAATTTTTAAATCAAATGTCACATTATGAGTAGTGTTTTTTTTTTTCATTATAAAACTTATTTGATATTCTTAGATGTTTTTTTTTTAATTCTTCATGATTGAATCAAAAATTTTATATAATCATATGTACACATAAAAATTTAAATTATAAGAAAAATAGTTTTTTTATTAAAAAGTATTTACAAAACCTTACTACTCAAAATGTAAGGTTTGATTTTTTGTTTGTTTTTTTTTTTCTTTAAATTTTATTAAAAGGCATACTAATTGGTTGGGTTGAAATAAAAATCAAATATGTAATATACAAAAATTGTCAATATTATGATGGTTGATTTTTATTTATAGAATAAATTTAAAAACTAAAAAGAAAAATTATTGATTGCTGTTTCAGAATAAAAGGAATAAAACATAATTTTAAACTTTTTGGATCTTTTAAACAAAAAATATAAATTGTAGTTTTAAATTTTTAAAAATACCATCTAAATAAAATTTAATGTTACACAGTTTATTCACAAGTATGCTTTTCAAAATCACAACATTGAAAATTATAAAATTTCGAAAAAAACATCAAACAAATTATTAAATCAAAATAAAAACAAAATTTAATTTAATTTTCTTAAGCCCTGTTATAAAAAAATTTTCAAATTTCTTAAATAAGTAAAAACAAAAATAATTAAAAAGTTGGTTTGTTGTACTCATTTATAATCAGTCTTATTGCCAAACTTTTTTCAAATATATAAAAAGAATGTAACAAATTTAAAATTAAAATTAAATATTAAATTTAAAAAAAATATGTAATATAAAAATTTAAATGCATTTGTTGTTTATAAATAATAAAATCTTTCGTATCTTTTGCAAAGATTTATTTTAAAATTAATTTTTTTTATTTTATATTACATAAGTATACACAATAAATTTGTTACATATAATATTGTTGTTTTTTTCTTTATACAAATGTATGATAAATGCTTTCTTTATTTTGTTTTTTTTATCGTACATTTAATTTAATTTAGTTTTTTTTTTCATATATATATGTTTTTTTTAATATTTCTTTCGTCATTTGGATGGAGATATGTCTAAGCTACTTATTTTGTCTTGATTTTGCTATTTGGATCGATCAATTTATCAAACTCTCTTCGTCTGTTCTTTGCAGTTTTCTTCTTGTTTTTATAATAATTATTTTATTTTATTTTATAATAGAACTTTTTATATATATTTTTTTAATTTATTTTAAGAAATTACAACCCTTTGCTATTTTTGATTTTAGGATTTTACATTATTTATTTTTGTGTTTCATTTTGTTATTGTAGAGAAAAAAAATTCACATTGATTTATTTATTTTTTTTTTAATTTTTAGTACTTAACAACTAGTTTTTATTTTTTATGTAATGTATAATGACAAATTTAACACCTTTTGTTTTGTTTTTATTTCTCAAATATTCGATAATTGCTATGTTACAGTGTTATTGTATTTTTGTTTTGATTTTATGGGAAATTTTAATTTTTATTTCCTATATTTCGTAAGGAGGCCAATACGTTTTTTTTTTTTACTTTTAGAACGAATTAGAAGATTTTTAAGGGAAGTTATTGAAGGTTGGTGAAAATATAGCTGTCGTAGAAGACCAAAAGTTTGAATGTTAAAGTATATGAAAAAAAAGATATTAAGTTATACATTTCTGAATTGTTTTTTTAACTTTTAAAAATGTAGTAGGAAAATGTAATAAAATGAAAAACACAATATTTGATATTAAATTATTGAACTACTAACTCACGTAGGTATGCTTCCGATACAATTAGGCCCAAGTGTTTCAGTGAAAGATTGGTTTTAGTTATTTCCCCATCAAATATATTGTTCTGCCAAATTTGATCCCGGAGCTAACCCAAACTTGGTGAAAATAGCCAAGGGACAAAGGGAATATTTTTTTTAATACAAACGCACTTTTCTTGTGGAAAGTTTTATTCCAGGAAAGGAAGAAAAAAAAAATAATTAATAAAAAGAAAGTATGAAAAAGAAAGTATGAAAATACAAATTTATTTATTTATTTGTATCATTACACTTTTTTTCTTACTTAACAAAAAATTTAAAAAAACAAAACCGTTTTCATTAAAAATGTACTTGTCGCACAGAAAGGTAAAGGATGATAACTTTACATAGGGACATCATATCTTCTTGGTTTTGGTTTTATTTTGTTCAGGAAATTAATTACATACTTCAATTGACACTGGTATGACTTCTCTCAGTCAATTTATTTTCAAAAATATAACCAAAAGACAAATATTCAAAATGGTTGCTGATTTTTTCCAAGATGGCGCATTAACACAAACGGAGAGTGTTGTAAGCGTTTCCACCAATTTAACAGAAAAATGTCTGTTGATTTGTCGCGTTTGGTGTATGTATCTCATATGACGTTGTGCAAATAAAACGCATAAAATTCGATTTTCAAATGACTAAAACAGCTTCCTTAATGAGTTTAACCTCGAAAACAAAGTATGCTATTTGATTTCTTCTAATATCTACATTTTAGAAAAAAAAAATTGAAAATCGTTAGAGCCGCTTAAAAAAAAAATTACTTTTTCTATATAAAATTTAGCAAGAACTTTTATAAAAAAAATTGGTACGGCAAAAAAAAATTCAATTTTTTTTTTTAAATCCCAAAAAATAATTTTCGAAATTTTTTTTAATAATAAGCGTTTATTACGGAAATTGATGGAGTCATGAGGGAGCAAATCAGAATTAAAAAAACCGTTCTATGGCAGGTAACGTTAATAACGGTTTTTTGAAAAAAAATGGTTTTCATTTAAAGATAGACCTAATCCAAAAAAAATGACCACGATTTTTTTAATCAAAATCGTAGGAACCGTTTTTGAGAAAAATTTGTGTGTCTACTTTTGATAGTAGAGTCATACTCCTGAAATAAAAGAAATATGTTTGTAAACATTCCACTAACTGTACCTCCCATAGAACCGTTTTCATTTTTGACTTTCTCTTAAACGACTTAACCAATTTTGATAAATTTTTTTTATAGGGAAGCTCCTTAACAATTTCAAAATTATTTGATATCAAAATTTTCAAAAACGTAATTTTTTGGATTTTTAAAAATTCTTTCATTCTTTTTATTTAGATGAGCAATAATATTATCTTAAAAATGGCATACCAACTTTATTTTTAAACAAGGTTTGAGAATTTTTATTTATAAAAATTGATTTTTTAAAAAAACGGCTCTAAAACTTTTTTTCTAAAAATTAATCTTTCTTAATCAAATACAATGGCATGCTTTGTTTTGAGCTCTAAACAATTTAAGAAGTTTTTTATGTCAGTTTATTAGTGAATTTATTTTTTTTTTAAATTATTTATTTATAAAAACTCTATATAAGAAGCTTTAACGTCCACAGCAACTGTGACCCTAAGTTAAATTCATGGCAAAACGAACAAAAGACCAACTGATGCCAATGTGAAAATTTATGTTTTAAATAACGAATGTTAAACAAACGATTTTTCATTTTTAAATTTTTCCTTTCTTGTTTTTCCCTCCACCATTTCCAAAAATTTTCGCTGTTCGTTGCAAAAATTGTCCCATTTTATTAAGAGATACTTTTAAGTCAATAATTCACACAATAATTTAATTTTCAGCCTTTAAATATCTTCCACCTTAAAAGTTCCTAAGACGCTTAAATTTATTTAAAATTAAAATTCCCCATTCTTTTGTTTTTTGTTTTAAATAAAAATGTAATAAATTATTTTTAAAACCTATAACACTATCAATCATGCATCCCTTGCATTTAATTAATTTTTCTTTGTTTTAAAAATATATGTTTTTTTTTGTCTATATACTTATTGTGTATAATATTTTCTTAAATCTTAATTTTAAGTAAAAATATTAATTCCTTTGAACTTATTTGACTTAAAAATATATTTTTCTTACAAAAAAAAAAAACTTTTAACCTTGCATTTGAAGGTTTTTTTTTCTTTATTTATATTTTATGGTTTTCATAATGAAGCCCTTTTTGGCACTGAAATTCACAGTTGTATTCAATTTAAGTTTTTTTTTGTGTGCTCCTCTTATTTTTTGTTTTTTTTTTTTTAAGGATTTTTCTTAGTTTGTTTATTCTCAAATAGAATACTTTTAAAAAATGTTTTAAACTTAAAATAAAGATTTACATTAAGAAAATAAATAAATACATTTTTATTATTTACAAATATTTACATGATGGAAAATTAAAACAAAAAAAAATTATTAATTTATAACAATTCACAAGGTACCTGTTTTGTTTTTTTTTTTTAATTTGTCTATTTCTGTTATATTTTTGTTTATAGAGTTTCTGTATTTTTCTGTTGATAAATATATTTTTTGGTATTTTTTATCTGTTGTTAGGAATCATTGGTTGTTCTTTCGGTTAGTGTTGACACTTACACATTTTATTGTAGTTGTTTATTATTTTCTTTTTTTTTATTATTTTAACAATTTATTGATGCGTGTTTCTAGTTTGTAATTTTGATTTAACAAAAAAATTGAAAATAAAAATTAAAATAATTTCTTTGAATTGCCTAAATGTTTTTTTTTTTATTTATTAAATATATTAATTTTCATATTGTTGTACAAAAATACGTATGTTAATTTTGCAATATTTTCCGAAAACGTATGTTTTTTTTTTTTAAATACAATTTTGGTTTGACATAATTACTTTATTTTTTATTAGTAAACAACCGTGCCGCTCATTTAATTTTTCATTTTATTATACAGGGGTTTGTTTTTGTGTTTTTTTTTTTCAATATATAGAAAATTAGAATTTTTATTTTAGATCTTAAAGACACAAAAATATGTTATTTTTTTATTTTTTTATACAAATTAATTATTGGATAACTTAAAAGATAAATATTTAGTTTAAAATTAAAAAAAAAATATAATAAATTAATTAATTTATGTTATAGTTGAAAGTTGTATATTATTTTTATTTGATGGTGATGCCATTGGTGATGGAGTGGCAACAAAGAGACTTGTCGATGCAGTCTCAGTTGTTAAACTTCGTTCTTCATAGACTCGTTCCTAGATATTTTATAATAAAATTATAGAAATTTTTTATCAAAAATTTTCACAATATGTAAAATTATGAACTATTTAAAAAAAATTAAATTGAAACTTACACTTGATTTTTCGTATCTAAATCTTTTCCAAATAGTTGTCTTTGGTTCCATGGGTGTGCCATCGACATTATAATTTGGATTTGAATATGTCAATACTGATCGACTAGATCCTCGTGAGTTTCTTTTTGGTTTGTTCTTTTTTGAGTTCAGAACTAAAACTAAAAATATAAAAATGGACCCAATTAGTATTTTGTTAAAAAAAATCTTGATGATTGTAACCAATATAAATCTACGAGTAGTTTGCAACCGATTGAAAATGCATTCACAAACAATTGAAAACTATTATATTCACAGCTAAGTGTTGTTTTCTGTTTTTGGAAACGAAAACGTCAAAATTTAATCTTATTCTGTAGTAGGTCACCAAAACCATCATCTAACGGTTGTCACTCAGTGTCAGATGATACTTAAACGATGCCATTGTAGCAAAGTTTGTTTTGTTAATGAGAATTTGTAGAACTTGACGATATAAACCAAAAAAAGTATACTTACGTTTTTTGCAATTTTTGAAGCCCTGTATCTCATAAACCGCTTATAAAATTAGCTAAGCTGGGTTTTCTGGACTACCTCAACAAATATTGAAAATATCGAAAATGGTCTGAGTGTGTTACTGTAAATAAGGGCGTAGTGACAAAGTTGCTAGAACTTGGCTATGCACTACTGTGCCCTTTGATGCCGAACAAAAACAAAATTATGGGTTTGCGCGATGAAATCACAGTTGCTCTAGTAAAATCACAAATGGCTACTTCTCCCCAAATTCATAAGTTTCTTCATTAAATTCATAGTTTGTCACCGTCAACTTTAATATAAAAAAGAAACTATCTGTGCAACAAATACGAAACTTGTTTGTAACTGGTTTGCAACTTATTTGCAATAGAATTCAACATAGCTTGCAATCGAATTGAAACAAATTCAATCGATATTAAACCTAATTTTCAATATATACAAAATTTAAAATTAACTATCTAATAATTTATGAGGAACCAATTTGGAACTTGTTTGTCAGTATTCAAAATAGATTTTAATTAAATTTGCAATGGATTCTAAGCTCATTCGCAACCTATGTTTAATTTATTCCAATCGTTTTGAAACTAATTTGCAATCGATTTTTAAATAATTGCAATTGCTTTTAAACCTAAACCCGCTGCATGAGCTACAGACTTTAGAAATAGTAGCTATGCCTAGTTAACCTTTGTTTTTGTTATTAACTTTACCTAAAATCGCAAGTACGACCATTATAATCATAACTGTCACAACTCCACTTGCAACTATCACAAATCGTTCTTGTGCTGTCCGTTGATCGGTCGATGATTCATCTTCGGCTGAACTCGTACCAGCTGTCACCTCATCCGGATATTCAGGAGTCTCATCAGATCGTCGTGGTACAATAAAAGCTGGTGCTAGCTTACATGTTCGTTTGTCCTTAATATCAGGACATGCACATATATAATCATGGCCACGGAACAAACACAAATGTGAACAACCGCCATTATCAGATGAACATTGATTCCAGTCGTCTGGCTGACGTTTGGCCGAAACTGAACGAACATCGAGTGCACCACTCAACGAATGTCGAATTTCACCAATATTTGTGTAGCCATTGCGTGGTGTCTTTTTTGCTCGATAAATGGATTTGTTGTACCAGTCGGTCCAATATATCGCAGAGTCAAACTGAGAAAATTGATTCAACTGTAAGAATGTTTATTGAAAGAGAAGCATAATAGGAGACTTACCACAGTGCATCCGTATGGGTGAGTTGCAAACGGTATGATTTGTGCTCGTTTTTTGCCATAAAAGTCGACTTGTTCGATTCGATCTTGCAAGGCATCTGCCCAAAATAGACGGCGAGTTCTAAAAACATGAAATTCAATTAGAATGAAGAAAATCAAAGTTATATATTTATAGAAACTTACTCGAAATCAATAGCCAATCCAGTTGGAAATCCAAGATCCGTGGTAACAATTGCTGTTCGATTTGATCCGTCAAGAAGACATCGTCCTATGCTAGGGGGAGTGCCCCAATCAGCCCAGAAAAGGAACCTACAAAAAAAGTCATTCTTCATCAATACTATCTTTTTGAAATACACCATAAATCTTACCCTTTCTTTGGATACACAATCAAAGACCTCGGATCATTAAGTTCTTCAGATATTAAGGTCTTCCTTGAAGAACCATCTAATCGAGAAACTTCAATGATTTTTCTATCCGTATCTGACCAATAGAGATTATCCGCAACCCAATCGACAGCAAGTCCATTGGGTGTAATTAGTCCTGAATTTATAATGACACTGTTATCGGTAAAGTTTAGTAGATTAACTCTTCGAATAATATCCAAATTAACGTCAGCAAAGAATAGTAATGATTTTTTATGATGATAGTCCAGCACAACACCGCCATGAACTCCTTTGATTGGCAGAACAACATCCATGAAGTCGGGTGTGTTAAGAGAAATCATTCCAATACCTGATCGTTGAGCAATCAAGAGGTAATCCTTTGGGGAAATTCTCAAATGTTAAAAACACTACTCGATAATTTTATGTAAAGAAAACATACATCTGGTAAAGTTTGACATTCAGTTATGCTGTCGTCTTTCAGTCTTAATCCAATTGGGCACTTGCACGAATATCCTGTGGGATTTCGTAAACAAAGATGCGAGCAACCTCCATTGTCCTTTCCACAAACGTTGTCTAGCAGTGTTACATTGGTCTGCAAAAATAAAATTGTATGTTTGGTAAGGTCTCAAATGGGTAACATTTTGTTTTAAGTTTTTTGATTTCTTCGAAAAAAAGTCCATACATTTTTTTGGATACTTTCATTAATTTGAAATTCAGTATAATTGTTTATTAGAACTTCTAAAGAAAAAAAAAAATAATGGTACTCGGTACTCCTCATACAAAAGTGAACTTTTGAAAGGTTTTGTATGAAAAGTGCAAGTTTTATTAAAAATGACTGAATTTCGAGCTTAACCTTAGTTTAGGTAATTTCGAAAATTGGCGTTTACAGATTCCAATTATCTTGATTCTAACAAAAGTTATCGTGTTTATAAATTTCCAACGACGGCACACGCACATAAAAATGTTTCGAAAATGTGTATTCTTTAGGTAACATGATCTTTCATTATGAAATAGACTTATTCTGAAAAAAAAAATGGTGCCAATCGCTATATTATTCTCAAAAATCACAAAAAAATTGTTCTTCAGTATTAAAATCGGTGATTTTACATTGGGGGTCGTTTTCCCAGCTTGGGATAGCTCAGTATTTATTTTCATCAGCTTACGCTTAGCTCAAAAGCAAGGCGAAGACAAACTTTTTCACTACACAAAACAAGATTATAGTTTTTTTTTCAGTTTCAGTTTCAGTTTCATTAAAGGCAGTAGGTAATCCTGAAAAAAATAAAGGTGGTAACAGCTGAGAATCAACCTTCGCCACCGTCGTTATAGTCCATCGCATTAACCATGACACCAAGAGGTATACTTTATGGCGCTACTAAAATTCGGTGTGGGTACTTAGACTCACCACATCACGTTACACCCTTATGTTAGATTTCCATGTAAATAAACATCACATAACTGGTTATTACCAAAACTTTTCTAATAATTACAAAAAAGAATAATGACGGTTAACCGTCTGCCACCTGAAATGCTATAACATAAGATTTTGTATTCGAGTACTATCTACTAATTAATTAAATAATTAATGTAATAATAATTATACATAATTATGAGAAGATAGCAACACGAGTTCGGTATTCTAGTTAATCAAAGGTTACCAAACACAGACAAGGTATTTCTGAGCTAATTCAAAAATGACTGTTCGAACAGTAACAACCTGTCTTACATTTTATCTACTCTTCTTGAGTATTAATGGATATAATTTTGTGCCAAAAACTGCACTCATTGAAAGAATTTATCAAGAAAGTGACTTATCAACAGTGTTCTTTATTGAAAGTGAAGATACATTTCTAAGTGACTTCATGAGAAACCACAACAATATTCCAGTTTCAATTTTTAACAACATTAGTCTTATCGCCCAAACTTATGAAGGCTTCCGCGATAGAGCTTTGTTGGTGTTTCATTTTTCAAGCCAGGAGAAGCAGTATCCAAGAAGTTTGCTTAATTTTATTAAAAAATGGCGTATTCGAAAATATGTTATTGCTTTCACAAGTAATTTGGAGCATTTAACAGAGTGTTTTGCATACTTTTGGAAGAACAAATTTACAAGAATTTTTGGAATGGTAGGAAGCAAATCATATGCGTATCTTCCATTTGCTGATTTACCAATTCAAAAACTATCTTCGAACAACACTAAAATTATGGATGTTTTAAAAGATCTCAAGGGATTCACTGTGCGCACGATTTTCCGCAAGGATTTTCCAAGAATATTTCAATATACTGACAAGCAGGGATCGATTCAAATTGGAGGAACTGATGGGATAGTATTTAATAATTTCCTACAAAAGCATAATGCATATTATAAGGTTCTGGAAAATTATACAAACAAAACTGTTGGCATAAATGATTTGATTAATGCAACCTTCAGGAGTGAAGTTGACTTGGTTATGAGCCTCTATCATCCAACAGAAGGTCTTGACTATAGTTATCCTGTTTTTATTGGAAAAAATAGCATTATGGTTCCGATAAATGGTGTTGTGGGAGCCAATGAATACTTTTTGAGACCATTTTCATTTTTGACATGGTTGTGCATTGGAGCAACTTTTATCTATATCCTTCTGATGGACATACTGAAGGATATTTGTATTCTCTCAAAAGTCAAATTTTGGGAAAGTTTTAGTCGAATATTTCTCATGATGTTACGTTTACCTACCGAAGGTACAATTACCACAGCATATCGACTGCATCTTCAAACAATATTATTCGCATTTGTATTGGGAAATATATACACAATCTTTTTTACATCCTTTCTAACGGTTTTCATCAAAACAAAACAGTATGAGTCCATTCAAGATTTGATTGATAATAACTTAAAAGTCCTAATGTACAACTTTGAATTGGAATTATTGAAGAGAATGAACCTAATACCTGCGGGATTTGAAAAAATTATAGTTCCTGTTGAGTTTCAGATTTTGGCCAATGAAAGGGATTCCATGAGAAATACCAGTTTTGCATATTCGGTGGGAAGTGATAAAGGACAATTTCTTATAGATTTACAAGCTTTTGTGACGAAGCCATTGTTTCGTTTATTACCTGAAAGTATACTGACGACACATGCAACTTATATGATTCCTAAACATTCCCCCTTAAAAGACATACTTGACCGATTTATTATGCAAATAATTGAGACGGGTTTGTATCAGAAATGGGCTAGTGATGTTGTTTTGCAGGTAATGCGGATTGGTGATGAAATTGAGGGAAATATTTATTCTAGTTACAGACATGATGACGTTGGAGACACTGAAAATGGTGTTCCTTTGACATTGTGTCATTTACAATTTGGGTGGAATGTTTTGCTTGTTGGACTGACAGTTGCTGCTGCAGTTTTTATAGTAGAACTTATTTTAAACAAAATTTAAGAACAAAAATAATAATTTGCTTTATTAAAATAATTTTTTTTTTTTTTTTTTGTAAAATTGTATTTATATTTTCTTATGGGAATTCGTACAATCCTGGCGTTTCAGATAAATTTAAAGCTCAGGTCGGGGGCAATATTCCAACTTTCTAGGACATGGATGTTAATCCTTTTACAAAGAAGAATACATTGCTTTGGTTATATTGTTATGAAGTTAACTGAAAACAGACAGTTTTTAAAAATAAATAATTTTATACGAAAAATCTCTTTAAAAATGTGTAAAAAAAAATAAAATCCATTACTAAAATGACTTAAACTTTATTTTAAATTGTTTTGAGCTCCAAGCTAAGAACGCTATTTGATTTGATTAAGAAAGATTTTTAGAAAAAAAAAAACTGAAAATCGTTGGAGCCGTTTCTTAAAAAAATATTTTTTTACACAAAAAAATTTTCAAACCTTGTTTAAAAAAAAAGTTGGTATTCCGTCTTCAAGAAAATATTAATGCATTAATCATCAAAATCGGTTGAGTCGTTTAAGAGAAACTTTAAAGTAAAAAAAAAAAAACGGTTCTACTGTAGGTAGATATGGTATGGTGCTAAGTCACTATACACTACAGGCCATTGAAATAGGGTCGGGTAAAAAATTTGAGAACTTAGTTGTTAGCAGGGTTATTCAAGGTTTCGAAATAATAAAAAAAATGAGAAATATTAAGATTTGTAGTTACGGCACTTGAAAGACCATCACAGGGTAAAGGGTGATTTTGTTTCGAATGCCCATAACGCACAAAATACATGGCTACGATTTTTGTAATTATTTGTCTGATAAGTGTCACTACCAGTCAATGTTGAAACCTTGTTAGTAGGTCCTACTAACAAGGTTTCAACATTGACTTTTAGGACACTGTGAATATAGGAGAGAACTTTTGTCTACTGTGCAGCATTAGTCCATCGAGTTTAAGATCTTCCTAAGGATCATGTTTGTCCAAAGGTCCCACCCTCTTACTACTGAAAGTTTTGCTATACATTCATGAAAAGCTGTGCTTGGTTTTGTTTTGTCAACACTTTTTCACACCTAAGGCCTTTAGTACTTCAATTATTCACCTCTCCTGAAATATCTTACCTTTATAATCTTTATATCCATTAGCCCATCAACATTAACTATCACATCTGATCTTATCGATATATTCTTCCTGTCAGCCATATGTAAAGCTTTCGATTTCCAATCGGTCCAATAGATATGTTTAGGTGTAACAGCCAAGGCATAAGGATGATGCAATGCCGCCATAATCAACTGTCGTTGATTGCCAGTATAGTCACATGAGTCAATCGTCTTTAATTGAGCATCAACCCAAAATATTCTTTTCATTTCCAAATCCACTGATAGACCATTTGGCCAGCCAAGTTTACTTGTGACAATTTTACTTCTCTCTCCACCATCCATATTGGCTTTTTCGATTTTTCTGAAATGACCCCAATCCGTCCAGAAGAGTAGGCCAGCTTCATAGTCATGAGCTAGGCCACGTGGTGATTCTAGATCTTGCCAAGCTATTAAATGGCGATTCTTGCCATTAAGATTACTAACTTCAACAGTATGGCGACCAGCGTCAGTCCAGTACATCTAAATTTTGAAATTGAAATTGCGGTCGAAAAAACTTTTCACCTCAAAATAAAAAGACTTACAGTTCTTCCAACAGAATCAATGATCAGTCCATCAGCATTATCCAAACTCTCTCCAATAACCTGATTCACATGTAAGCCATCTGCCGTTGAGCACATGATAACTTTCTCCACTGTATCGGACCAATATATCAGCCCTGTCTGCTTGTCAACATCCAGAGCAACTACATTGGAAATTGGTGGCAATGGCAGAACAACATCTATCATATGAGCAAAGTCCAGGGAAATCTGTCGAATATCCATTCGATGAGCGAATAGGATGTAAGTCGATGGACCATCATAGCAAGTCCTCATGTCCTCCTTTAGAAAAAGAAGAAGAAGCCGAAGAAATCATTCAGTACTTCAGTTATCAATTGAAATGACATTTAGATCTTACCGAAAGTTTAACCCCAACCGGACAAGCACAACTGTATCCAGTTTGACTCAACAAGCACAAATGAGAACAGCCTCCGTTGAAAATTCCACAAGTATTTTGCATTCTCCTGCGGGAACGATGGAAGACTCGCACATCCATCAGATCACTGGTATTGGCAATAACGGTTTTTATATTTAGTCCTGTCAGCTTGTCAGCAACTTTAACTGATCTTGTGTCCCAATCAGTCCAAAAGATCTTGTTTTCATTGATATCCAATCCAAATGGATGACCCAAGCCAGTTCCTTCAAAAATGGAAGAAGAAGAAGAAGAAGCAGTTATAGTAGGTAAATGTGTGAATTGAACAACTTTCTTACCTATGATCACCTTCCGGGCAGTCCCATCAAAGTTCATACTCTCAATGGTCTTGATTCCTCCATCAACAAAGTAAATCTTCTGGTTATCATAGTCCACAGCCAGGCCATTGGGAAACTTAAGGTTACGCATTGTTACCACAGTTCTATTTTTTCCATCCATTCCGGAACGTTCAATCATTGGCACCTCACCCCAATCCGACCAGAACATCAAACCATCTAATAAGAGCGTTTGAGTTTCTCATTACAACTTCCAACTTCTCAACAATCATCTATAAACTTACCTATTGGATTGACAACAATATCTCGCGGCTTGTAGAGTTTCTCCCAAATTAAAATCGATCTCATTTTGCCATCTGTCATAGCGACTTCAATACGATTCGTAGCTGGATCAGTCCAATATATTTTATTAGTGATCCAATCGAGAGCCAAACCAGCTGGTGAAACCAAATTCGAATGAACAAGTCGTTGTTGATAGCTTCCATTGAGATGGGCCTTATTGATTGAAGAACGTTCTACATCAGTCCAATAGATGAAATCGGTTTCACTGCACCAATCTAAGGCAACAGTATGCTTCAAATTGTCAACTGGCACAATCATATCAATATCATTCGCTGATGAAGGTTTACTATTGAGTTGGCGAAGACGAATGTCTTTTCGGCGTGCTACTAAGAGCAGCTTGTCCGGAGAACTGTTGCAGGTTTTTCTAAAAAAAATTAAAAATAAATGGTGAAGAAACTTCATGTTGAATTTGAGTTTCTTCAAATAATAGACTTACTGATCTTCTTTTAGAGTGAGTCCAATTGGGCAACCACAACGTCTTGAGTTCTTGTTGGGAAGACACAGATGAGTGCATCCACCGCGGAGGCCCCGACGATCCTTCTGACAACGATCGGGATAGTCAGGTTGTCTGGCTGGATGATAAGCATGGACATCCATTGGGAAATGGAAGTTTTCATGTACCGAACGAAAACCTTTGCCTGATATTTTGTTCGCTGCAGAAACGGTCTTTGTATTCCAGTCGGTCCAGTACATGGTGTCTTCGAAGATAGTCAAGGCAAATGGATGTGGTAGGTGGGTACTTAGAATCTGTAAGCGAAATTACAAGAAAATATAAGAATTTAGTAATTTTTCGGAGGTATTTTTTGGGTATTAAGTAACCCTTGCCTAGAAGTGAAAAAGACTCTAAGAGTATCTTTTGTCACCAAGGCAAGGACATACGCAAGGGGGAGCAGGGGGTAGGCGCTTGTTCCAAATAATTCATCAAGTTGGGTGGAGGAACACACGTTTGATGACTGGGCTATAGACTGCGTCTTCAAAAAAAAACAATATTTTCTTCTAGAAAATATAGCAGTACAAACAAACGGTTGCGTGTGTGCAATTGAAGAACAGTACTTGAACATATTCTTTCTACAAACAGTTGGCCCTTGTCTAGGGCAAAACTTCAATGAATTCTAACAAAAGCGAGTGGAGAAGATTGCAAACTCTAGATAAGCTTCTCAAAAATTTGGATCCTTGGCTCTTAAAGTCTTTTAGCTAGTAGAGTCCGAATGAAGATCAATGTTTCAAGGAAGAATTTCTTCGATTTACTGCCCTAAAGTTCGAGTCGATAAGAAAGACAGAGCTTAAGCTTGAAAAACCCAGAAATACCAAGGTCTAACGGGTTTCCACTTAAAACAAATTTTAAAAAAATTGCAAATCATGAAAATTTACCTTAACTCGATCTGTTCCATCGAAGTTAGAGCTCTCAATTGCGTGTTGTTTAGCATCTGCCCAGTACAATTTTCGACTTGGATAATCTATGGTTAGACCATTTGGCCAGGTAACACCTTTTGTAATGATGACTTTTCTCTGTGAACCGTCCATGTAAGCATATTCAATTTTTGGATTTGGACCTGTATTACAAAACAAACAAAGAGTTAATTTTTAAACTCGAAAATGTTGTCAAAAACTTACCCCAATCAGACCAAAATACCATAGCTTCACCGGGATGAACAACAATCGCTCGTGGTTTATCCAAATCATTTACAGCAATAACTGCCCTCAGATTTCCTTGAAAATTTGATACCTCAACTCTTCTTGTACCAGAATCAGTCCAAAATAACAAATCATGAACCCAATCAACGGCAATACCACCTGGTGATTCTAGACCCCACTTAATTACATCTCGCACGCGTGTCCCGTTGACATAGACCATTTTTATCACATCGGTTGATACGTCTGACCAAAACATCAGACCCTTCTTGAAGTGATAATCCAGAGCTATGGCATTGTGTAAGCCCTTCACTACGGCTGTGTAACGGTTATTGCTCAGGGTGACCTTGCGAATGTCCCAGCGATTTGCCACTAAAAGTTGCATAGCCCCACCCAAGGCCTTGCAAGTTCGAAGATCCGGCCTTAAAACATAGCCGCTCTCGCATGAACATCTGAAGCTTCCAAGGGTGTTCTCGCATTTTTGAGAGCAAACGGGATTTGAAATGAAGAGACATTCATCAATGTCAGTGCAGCTGCAAGATTGATAAAAAAAATATTGAGCTGTTAAATGGGAAAATGGAGTCTTCACTTACTTCTTCTTGTTATCATGCATCACATATCCCAGGCGACAGGTACACTCATCTCGACCTCGAGATGATGTTATGCAGAGCTGTTCACAGCGTGAATTGCTCGGGCAGTCCTTGACATGGGGACAGTTCATTTCATCTTCACCTAGAGGACAGTCATTCTGACCATCGCACACGTGTTTTTGATGCACACAGATTCTTTGGAAGAAAGATTTGAAGAAAAAAATTGTGAGCCCAGACTCAGAAAGAAAGTTTTAGTTCCTTACTTCAGATTGGTAATGTTCTTCTTAGCAGGACACAAGAATTGACCAGGATCACAAGCCAAATGACATTCCACTTCATCTTCAGCTGAGGAACAATCTGGATATCCATCACAGAGCCATGTAGACTACGTAAATGGAAAAGTAAGAGTTTTAGAATCAATTTTGGAAAAATATCAAGCTAATAAGTGGCAGTACCAGTATGCAACGTCCATTCAGGCAAGTGAATTCGTCAGGTGCACATGTTGTGGGCTGACTGCCATTCATGTAGCCACAATCTTTTTCATCTTCGCCACCATCACAATCTTGTTCCTTATCGCATTTCCAACGATTGGGGATGCATGTTCCGTCATTACATCTAAAAAAAGGTTAACAATAAAAATGTTTAGTTTTGAAATTTACACTGCAACCGAATTTTAACGAAATATCAGTCGAGTTAAAAAGAAAAGTCACATACTTGTATTCATTCGACGTACAACTCGATGGTTTCTTGGGGCAATTCTCTTCGTCACTCCAATCGCCACAATCATTATCGGTGTCACAGCGGAATCGATTCAAGACACACTGTCCACCCGGACCACCGGCTCCACCCAATCCCCCACGACACTTAAACTCTCCCTCGGGACAACTATTCATTACAGCTTGGCAATTAAGTTCATCAGATCCATCAGCACAATCTTTTTCGCCATCGCAGCGGAATGCCAGCGACACACAATACCCATCTTCACACGGAAAATGTTCTTGCGAACAACTATATTAAAATTGATTAAAGAAAAAACAACATACGAAACAGTAACGACACTGTTAAAATTTTTTTAAATAATGAATACTGACGTGATTCTAGAACAATTAGCTTCATCAGAAAAGTCCTTGCAATCATTTTCGCCATCACAGACCCAAGTCTTCGGAACACAAAAACCATTCGAACACTCAAATTGATCATCGGTGCAATTACTTCGATTACCTAATAGTTAAAAACAAAAATCCACAGTCTTGAGTTCATACAATTACAAAGTTACTAGAAAAGTCGTACCCTTACCACAATGAGTTTCATCCGAATAATCGCCACAGTCATCATCACCATCGCACAGCCATTCCTTGTTGATGCATCGGTATGTCTTCGGACACATGGCATGATCACCGGTCGACTCACAAGTCATTTGGATTTTGCTTATCATATCATCATTTCCATCGCAATCCTGCTCGTCAGTGCCATCATCACAGTTCTTCACTTTGTCGCATCTTTCGCTCTTTGGTATGCAAGAACAAGACATCGAACAAGTCCATTGGGTGTCCTTGCAGTTGTTGGCACATTCGTGGACAGATCCGTCATTTGGGGATAAAATGTCACTAACCAGAGCTATGTGGGGTCTGAATATTCTATCCCGGGTATTTAACATCCCCAAAAACCGTTCTGTACCGCGTTGGGCATCTGTCTTCCGATCACCGAATTCTTTGACTCCATACAAATCCCCTCGCACCAAAGGCCTTCGAGCTCCGACAGCAGCCCGATACCGTGGATCCGATTTATCATAACCTCCTCCATTGCCAACCATACCACCAACATTACCTCCAGTACCACCACCACCACCACCATTACCACCCGGCTGCAGTGGTTCCGTTGTGTAAATCTCTTGTGCCAAATAGTTTGGGATATCTTGTCCGAAATAATCATCATCGGGATGTGGTGGGAAATCTGATGGATGTGGTTCATACTGTTCTAGCATATCATCATCAATGCCATCCTGATGATGATGTTGGTGTAATTGATGTTGCAACATGCCATTGTGGTCGATATCATGGCGATCTCCACGACGTGATTGTCGCGGTTGTTGGCCATATCGAAGTGATAGCAGCGGTGATCGGTCGTCTCTTACAAAACTCGAACCAAGAAATTGCCTTGCCGAACCTTGTCGTACTCCGATTTTCGTACTTCCTCCACCACCACCACCGGATGCAGCTGCAGCTGAATTCGGAAATGCCGTCGCTTGTTCATCACACAATACAAACACTAGATAAGTGATAAAAAATAAAAATTCTTTGCAATTTGTTATGGATGGTCTTGAAATTTTATAAAAATAGGTTGTAAAAAATGGGAAAACACCTTTTTCAGGAGAGAGGGGAAGAGAGAGAGGGCTCTTGATTCAATTGAGAAATACATTTAAGTTTGGTTCAAATAATTTTTGTGTCAAATTGTTTTTGCTTTGTTTTGAAACCCCCGAGGATAAATTAGGGAGGTCAGCATTCTCCCTAACCGAAACATATCTTGATAACGAAACCGGCAATTACGCTTCGAATAAGGACTGATCGATCAGACGTTGGGGACTTTTGGCTTCTATACCCGGACAATGATTGAATTCGTGCTCCCAAAATGCCATATTTCCCACGTGGGAGCCCTTAGGAGACTAGTATCCTGAAAAATAGGTTTTGGACGTGCGTCCGCATAATACGTGGTATGCCGTGACAAATCCCCTTTCTGATAACAAAATGGAGGCTCTGTACATAACTGACTGGTTCCTGCTTCTAAAAATACATTACGTATATTGACATCATAATTCGGTTATGAGAAATTTAAATGAAAACAGCATATTGCAACGCTAACCGTCTTGTAATTGACGGTACCATGATTGAGAATATAACGTGCTAAAAATCAGCTCGTAACGACAGAAAGGCAAGCAACCTCCAGCCAAATTGTTCACTTTGCTATCAGCTGACGTTTCAGAAGTAGATTTCTTGACGTCACCATCTGATGGTATAGCTTCCGTAGTTGCAGTTCAAAGATCCCAAACAAACACCTGAATTGGTATTTAATAACATTTAATACCGACAAAATAAAAGATCCATCAGTACAGTTATTTCACTGATAGAATTTTAGAACCGACTTTTTTCGCAGTCAAGATACTTAGTAGAAGTACTAACTAGCAGTTAAAATTAAAGTCAATTAACTGCAACTGAATTGACTCCATTGCCAACTTAAAGGCTATTTAACAGTTCACCATGCAAAAAAAAGTTTAAATTGTCATAACAATTATCTGGCTTTTTTGTTAATAGGTTTTTGCTAGGGTTAAGTTCAAAATCCCGAAAACCGGAATCCGAAAAAAAACCATAATTCAAAAAACCCGAAATCCCGAAAATACAAAATCCAGAAAACCCAAAATGGCGAATTTTTCGATTTTGTATTTTCGGGATTTCGGGCTTTCTGGTTTATGGGGTTTCGGGATCGTGGGTTTTCAGAATTTTGGGTACCCTTTCGGGATTTTAGGGATTTCGGGGTACTTTCGGGATTTTGGTTTGAGGGATTTTGAACTCAACTCAAATTTTTCATTTTATATAATTTTCTATTTGAATTTTGGGCTTTCGAGATTTTGGGTTTTCGGCTGTCTGGGTTTTCAGGATTTTGTTCAACAGTTTTTACATATAATTGCGAATCATCGATTAAGGGGAGTACCATCAACTTTGTCCCTAAATCAAATTTCAATTTACTCTCTACTAAACCACCAAAAACGCTTTACATACAAGAAGAAAATAGTTTTTTAAAAATTGCTTTCTAAGAGGTTTAGTAAAATCATCGAAGCGAGCAGAGCAATCCGAGAAATAAATAGTCCACGTTAAGCATAGTTCTCACCATGCTTCGGCCGTCCGATTCTAGAGTCCACTACAATCAAGATATATATAAAATGGAAATGCATCAAAGGCTAAGGAAATACCAATTTACAATATGATTCGTGACCTACACATGCAGAAATGGTTACAGAATTTCAAAGAAAGTACAGAAAATACGCTGTAATGACAATAATTCTAAAATGGATTCGTTAGTTGATAGATAAGAAAGAACAAAGTCTCATTGTCATCAACTAAGAGTCTTTAAGCCATTAGAAAGAATTTGAACTTAAAATTTGCACCCTAACTATTTCCAAAATTTGAAAATCAAAAAATCACCACTTTAGATTGGTCTAGATTACGAGGTGGTTTTAGCGAGGTAAGCGGGAGTCTACTTTATTTTGTGTTAATAATGCGAAGTGTCATTTGAAGATTTTTACTTGCAAGCAAAAAAAATCAAAGATTTTGAAAGAAATAGTAGAAATTGTGTTTTTTTTTTTCTTAAGAGCTTACTGTTTGTAATTATACCTACATTTTGTTGTAATCCATCTTCAAAAACGTATTTAAATAAACCTACACATCAGTATTTCTCTACTTTTAAAAATCAAAGCAGATGCACTAAGTCCTCATTATGTTATTACCACACCCATAACTACATTTGTGACAGTTCTGTTGAATGAAGCTTAGGTAAAATTGCAATCGTAACATCTCTACTCAAATTGAACTTAAATCTCATCCAATTTTGCATTGGTGAAAAGTTTTTTTTTTTTAATGTAAAACTCCGTCAGTACCTCATTTTTCATTCAGTCCTGGCTGCTGTTCTACCACACAACACTTTCAAAACCAAAAACAAAAAAAAAAAAAAAACAAAAAAAAAGAAACACTATAGATGGCTCTTTTTATCTATTAACTTTTCTCGGGCGCACCCAAACTCATAAAATTTCGTCGTGAGGTAGGGCAGGGCAGGACGCAGGCAGGCAGGCAGGAGTTTGGATTCCAGTCAGCATAGATTCGAAAATTTTTGCGGCTCTTTTTTTCGTGTGTATCTCCTTTTTGAATCTTTATTATGCACGCAATGTTAAATGTTGAGCATGTCATGCTCTTCGTCGTTGTCGTCTACCACCGCCCGCCGCCGCCGCCCTCATTCATGTTAAATTTGCTGTATCCTGTCTCTTATATTATGGTGTCCTTCGTTACATCTCATCTATCTCGTTGTTCAATGTAAGTAGGTATAGAATTTGATGAATGAACAAAAGCTTTTTCATCGTAACGCATGTGTACAACCTTTCAACGTAGGAAAATTATACCTATCCAAAGGATCCACAAAATAAAATTCCTGAAGTTTTTAGAGGATTTGATTTTTTTGGAATTGGAATTTCAAAGAAGAGCAAGTGAGCGAAAAGAGAGAAAGTGAATGCGACGGCTGTATATTCAAACATGGAAGATGAATAATTTTACTTCTGACTTTAACCAAATAGGTTAGATAAGGTAAATGAGATGCTGAAAGCTTTATATCATTTACTTTCTCAAAATGTTGACTCCTATTTGTGGGTATAAAAATAAAAAAAAAAATAACAAATGAAAAGTCTCCAAATCTCTATTTTTAATGCGATGTGGATACTTTTGGAAATTAAAGGAATTATTATAGCTTTTTTTAAACACTAAAATGACTAGACTATTGTGAACATGTCAAAGTGTCTTACAAGCAAGATTGTGAACGTGTCATGTATGGCTGTTTTTAGTTTTTTTTTTTTTTTTTTCTATTTTCGTACAAGGGTTCTGGGAATATTCTTCTTTTTTTCTTGAAAGTTACTGTTTGCTCGGAATTAGCTTTATGTATTACCTACACTGATTCATTTACACATACACTAGTAAAATCATTATTTTGTATAAATTTTGTTTTTTTACTTTGCATTTTTCCATTGAAACAGTAGGAGTATTCATGCAAACATGATAAACTCTTCGTAAACGTGGTAAAGTAAGAAAACCTGGTGATCTAGCTCTCATTTCCATACACATTTTGACATGTTTGCCACATTTAACAGGTTTACCATGTTTACCAAGGTTGCATGAACACCCCTATTACTATTTCGAATAAATTGGCACTGTTATTATTGGTATAGATAAAATGTCCACTTATATTGCTGAAATATTAAATGAAACGATATTTTATATTAACAGGAGAAATTTCTTTCTGTGTCGATTAAACAAGTGACACGCAAGTAACATTTCAAAGACCATTTAAGGTCTTACAAGAATTTAAAAATGCTTAAAGATTCTTTGTGCTCTCAATAAGCTAATTGGTTTGGTTCCTCCATCAGACTTCTCCAAATTTTCTAGATTATAGTTTCCAAGAAACGTTTTGGCCTGCCTTAATAGGTTTTGGTAGACCTTTGTAAACTAATTATTATGACCTCCTGGTTTCCTCGTCATTTTTGATTTTATTTTTTTATAACGTTTTCTGCTTTACCAGGGACGTCATTTCTTCAGAATTTGCTAAAAAGTCCGGTTCTTCATTTTCATGGAACTTAAAGTGCCCAGAGGCTAGATTCCGTAAGTCTGAATATAAGTGTGTGTGAAAAAATTTGCATTTTTGTGCACAGTCTTTGACAAAAAAAAAAATTACTCCGTCGGAATTGTACCCCAGGTTTACATTGAAGATTGACATTTTCTATCTTGCAAAGTTCGTTGAGTTTTTCTTTATTTTTCATACTAACTTCAAGTTGATTGTACAGCAGTTTAGTGCCTGACTGTTAGACATAATGGTAATGGTTTTGGGAACGGGCTAGGTTGTGGGTATTTTGAAATGGTTTTAACTTCAGCATAAAATAGACTGCTAAAACTTTTGCTAACCGCTTTTCTCTTATTCTCTTCGCAGCCACCAGCATACGATAAGGCAAAAAATACGATAGGAAGGCCGACTTCTCATGAAGAAAAAGAGGGTGATCGAATCTAATGAGGATTGTACTGGCAGAGAGGATCTTCGAAAATTCTCCCAAAGGGTAAGAATACTTCAAAACTGGAACGAAAGCCTGCCAAGATGAGCGGGTCAATAGGTAGGAGATACACAGTCAGTGTTTAGGATATGGAAGGAACATTCTTCTGGACTCCTGAACGGGGAAGATAGACAACAATTCGCTGTTTATGTATTTAATTTGTTTGCTTGGGATACACTATAAACTCAAACAACGACATTAGTTCACAGATCAAACGGAGAATTATACTCTTGCTAATCTCTGTTTCTTTGAGCTGAGAGAGCATTTAAGTAGTAAAACCTTCTCTCATAGAACCAAGGAAACACCACACAAGACCTTTATTAACCCAGTCCTGCTGTATGGGATAGAAGCATGATCGCTAATAGATTCGGATGAAAATTTGCCCGGTTGCTTTGACAGAAAAATTCTTCGGTCCTGTGTGTATGAGAAGAAGATTCAACGACCTCAACCAACTTAGCGTGTGTACCTAGAATCAGCTAGCTAGGGACAGAGCTGGCTGGAAAGGCATGTGAAGAACTTGTTGTTCTAAGCTCATATATTCCTGCACCAGTGCCTTCAGTTGTCTTTGATCTTTATTGATGGTGTATTATTTGAATGTGTTTCTTTTAGTGATCATTTTACGGATTCGTGGCTAGGGGGTCGAGTAAATTTTATGCTGTGTTTCTCCCTAGCTTCGGATGCAAATGAATATTTTTAACCGAGATGTAGAGGTGTTTGTTACAGCCTAGAAGTTGATAATGATGAAGTGTTGGATAACCCGAATAGTGGAAAGATAGGCATTATAACCTGGAGGTCTATCTTTATGAGGCTATCCTCCTTGTGTTAGGGAGTTCGTACTGGCCGTGGTGGTTCTTCACAAAATTGATGTTGCAAAATCGGTTGCTAAGTACTCCGGTTGAGAACTTTGGTACTCAGCTGCAGAACGAGCAGTCAAAATTATGCCTCAACATAATCATGAAAGTTATACTAGAGACAAATTTAATGAGAGTTTTTCCTCTCATAACTAAAATTATCTGTCAAAGTAATCCAAAGGCATGCGAATCTGCACACTTTAGTGAGTAATTTTTTACTTTAAAATAGATTTCCAAAATTATTGATGGCGTTATTACAAAAACATGTTTAATAATGATGTTGTATTTTAAATGAAAACTCTTCATTCACAACCACCCCCTCATTATAAATATAATATTTTAAAATGTAAAAAAACCGCAAAATATTTCAAAATTGTTTCTCCTCTAACTTTGTCGGAATTAACACTTTTCGAGTGCACATTTTCTTTCCTGCATCCTTGATTGTTGGTATTATATGCTATGCATAAAAATGTAGATACAATATACAAATGTTACAACAACATAAGAAGTTTATCAAGCCTTACAATGTGCAACGTCTTACTACTCTTATAATATTTATCTCAATTGCCTTTAGGCACTTGTAGGCTTGCACTTGATGTATATAGCAGCATATAACATCTAGAGAGTGTTGAAGCACCTTCATTTTATAAATATTATTCAAGAACTATATTTACCCGTAAAACCCCATTAAAATAAAAAAAAAATTAAAAATTACACTACACATCATTTGAATTGGGATGCATTAGAATATTATTCTACTTTTATTTTGCATAAATTGTTTTAGAGAAAACTGATCACATTTTCAACTATACGCCAAAACATCAAAAAAGAAGTATTTTGAATTTTTTTTTTGATGATTTCTCATGTTTTCCGTGTCAAAATTAGCTGGATAATATTAAATTCGTGCTCAGCGCCCCAAAAAATATAAAGTTTTCCATTGAAAATTATTACTCCAGAACATTTCATCGCTAAATACAATTTGACTGTACTACAGAGAATATTTCGGACAAAAAATACATTTCACTTTGCAATATCTTTGCGTGGAAAACGAATTTTAAAAAGATTTAAAATGATTTAGAAATATAAAATGCAGTTCTTTCACATCTCATTAATAGTTTTTACCAGTGAAGAAATTCGACATTAAATGTACTTTAAAAATGGGGTTTTGACATGTTTATAGTATCATATCTCTACCATATTGGTTTCAAGGCGATTTTCGTTGCAGACCAGTGTTATTAGAATACCTATTTTTAAAACAAAGAACAATGACTTTAACAAACTGCATTTTTCTACGGTCGCATTTGAACCAAAAAAAATGCTTTTTAATGAAAGAAATAATGAAACATTTGATTTTTAATTTTTTGCCTCACGGCATACTGAAACTAAAATATTAGAAAAGAAAAAACAAACAAAATGCATTTTTGTGAATAACTTTGGTTAGAAGAGATGTCAGGTAGTGCAAATTTGGGTTTAAGCATTCCAAACGAAACAATATCCATCCATGATGAAAAACTAACAGTACCTACCTCTGAACGCGCAAAGTCAAATGACGGTTTGACGGGAGTATAATCATGACACAAACATTATATTCAAAATTAAATTGTATAATCTAAAATAGGGATTCACCTAATTGACTTGTTTGCCCATTTTTTAAATTATTAAAACGATTTTCTTTTCCATCCTAATTTTTGCATTTTGAAAAGAAATTTCGAGATTTCGACCCCAACCCATGTCTCAAATCAACAGCCATATAAAATTATATCGTGAATGGTGTTTTTAAAAGAAGCCAACTTCAATCATGTGGTCCGAAGTGTATCGAATGCAATACACACGCGAGTTTTTCTCCAACAGAGAAAGTTAATTATCCTAAAGCAAGGTTTTTTTTTGCTCAAGAACCTAACTTTTAAGTTTCATCTTCTGCATAAAATATTAGTTTGTAAATTAAAAACAAAAAAAAAACAAAAAACATTCAGAGACATATAAAACAAATAAAACAGAATGCAATAAATAGTGAAACCTCGACCCATATTGGATAAGTCTACATATTTATATATGTATGGTCGTATACATGCAACTACTATTATAATACACTTTATCTTGGGATCTTCTAGGGGTTGAATATGATACAAGTTTTATTTTTGTTTTGTTGCTGCTTAAAACGCTTCAAGTCATATTCAGATTAATAATGAACCCAATGAATGTTTGTTTGTTTGCCTTGTTAACCTCTGACTTTGTCTTTTGTGTGTGTGAATGAGAGGGAGATATATGTACACATATTTGAATCCTCTGTACTGTAGGTGCATGTCTGTTTTATGCTTCAAGCTGGTAGGTGATTGTTTTATTTGTTCATAGTTGCAAAACTTCTTGATTTTCAATTGCAATCGACAGATGATATAAAATCTTTGTTCACATATTCGAAAGTTGAGTCAATAATTTGTTTTTTTTTTTTTTTTTTTTTAAGTGACAGAAAGACAAATAAAAGCAATTTCTTTTGAATATCAGTTCTTTGATATTTCAATTTCATACAAGGACTGTTTGTAGTTGAAACAGGCGATTTGTAACCTACATTTCAACATAACTTGGGGGATTTTTTCAAAGAAAAATTACCCCAGGCGGGTTTTTACTCGTTTGTAAAGAAGTACAGCAATGCCTGCAACTATTTTAACATTTATTTATACCTACTTGGGCATAAAATCATTTCAAATATAAAAAAGTTTCAAACAATATTCCCTGAATCTTTATAAAAAAAATATTCTTCTATAAATTTAAATTCAAATACTTGTCAAGGGTCCTTATTCTTTCGATGTTTTTGTTCGTATTTGAGAACATAATAATTTTATATGTATTTATTAGAGAGAGAACTATACTTTAAATTAGAAAATAGTCGATTTGACCCTGAATTTGTTTGAAACAAGTGTACAGGCACTAGTCATGTGAATGTGGGTCTGTACACATTTTTACTAGCCTAATGTGTTGTAGACCTTCTTGAAATTTGATAATTTGTACCTAATTTCGAAAGTTTTTGCCTCTAGTTTCTTCGAAAATGGTCAAAACTATTTGATTGAATCTAATGCATGTTATGTTTTCGCCCTCTTGAATTTGCTCTACTCTTCTTTTTTTATGCATTATATCACTTGGTTTAAATTCAACATTTTTAGCAGATAGACTATATATTATAGACTTGAAATATCGAAGTGCCCCATTTATGCATTTATGTGACTCGCACGTACTTGCTTTTAGGACCAAAGTTGTTGAGGAAGTTAAAGCTTCCTAAACACAATTATTTTTTGCCAGTTGATTTCGTTAAGATATATGAGTTTTTAGAAAAACAAAATTGAAAATCGTTTGGTCCGTTTAAAAAAAAAATTATTTCTATATAAAAATACTCAAGCCATGTTTAAAAAAAAGTATGCCATTTTCAAGAAAATATGAATGGACTTCTTAAACCATAATTTAATTTTGTATAAGCATTTTGATCGAAATCCGTTGAGTCGTTTACGAGAAAACCAGAAAAACTGATAAAAGTACTACCTTTTTAATTGTAAATAGAACCTACCTACAAATAAAAATTTTAATCAAAATCTGTTGAGTCGTTTTTGAAAAAAAATAGGTTTTTTTTCATATTCATCATTTCGTAGGTACCGTAAATTTTGGTCCTAAGAAAAATTTCAATTTCCCGTCTAGGGATTTGCAAAACATCCGTAACAACCAAGTTTGAAGAAAACCGCCTTAGCCACTTAGACTGCAGCTCGATATAGAGACTAACAGACAGAGTTTTGTTTTTGTCCGAAGTGTATTTTTTTGGAATTATGTACAATTGCACTTTTCTGAATCTAAATCTGGTTTCAATCTAAATCTGGTTTCTATCAAGTACAATTTTTTAATTGATTATTATTCCACATAGCATGAGCTAAGACCTGAAATCAAATTTGTATTCATCAATGTCACATTTTACAATAGTCACATTTTAAACCATTATTTTAAAAAAATCACCATAAATTTCAAAATTCCGTAGATTTTGGGATGTACACTGAAAAAACAACTCAAAGTTAGAGGATAGTATGGAATTTCCTTACCCTTGATACTGATTATGTTAATTTTGGTGTAAAGAAGATAGGAATCAAAGGAAACCCAAGGAAATGGATATTTTTTTAGTCAATACATAAATTCAGCAATTTGGCCATTATTTTTGCTCTATATAAATTATTTAAGCGAAAAATATTCATATTTTGGATTACGTACAAAAAACAATAAGAAACAATTTTTTAAGTTTGTTTTAATGATTTTTCACGTTTCACACGATAAATTTTGTGGGATATCTTCAAATGCATTCATTCTTCACATCTCATTAATAGTTTTGTAATAAAGTATTTACCAGTAAGGAAATAGAAAAGTATAGTTTTGTTTGAAGGCGATTTTTGTTGCAGACCAGTGAAATTAATCACCACCCAAAAATTAAAATAAATAAAAAACGATTTACCGATTTTCGAAAAATTGAAATAAAAAAAAATTAAATTCCGAAAATTTATCAAATCAATTTAAATAAAATGCACAACTGGATCGCACGAACTTGCTCTTGTAGCTCAAAGTAATAATACATATTTTCGTTAGTAATTGAACTATAAAGTTTTTGGTATTTTTCATATTGAAAAAAAATATCAGTATTTAGTTTTTTTATTTACTTATTTTTTTTAACATCATTTTTTTGAAAAATTAAATAAACAATACTTTTAAAAATCAATAAAAGAACATGTTGCCAAATTTTAAACGAAATCGGTCGATCCAATAACGATATAGACGGAAATAGTTAAAATTTAAGGAATATTTCTCGAAAAACGTGATCCTCATATTTCCGTTATTCGATTTTTTTTGAAAAAAAACTAAACATCCGCCAAGTTTAATCGAAATAGTTAAAGCCGTTTTCGAGAAAAATCCAATAACTCGAAACCGTTATATGGGAGGTATTCGTTCTAATCGAGATATTCAAAAACAAAAAAAACCTTAGAAATTTAAAAAAAAGTAATTTGTACCAAATTTCATGCAAATTCGTCAAACCGTTTAGGCTGTGGCCCTCTGTACAGATGGACACACAGACGAACAGAGGAACAGACGCACAGACCGGCGGACGGCATGACGAAAACCACTTTTTTGGACTTCTCCGTCATCGCAATGTTGGTTTTGATTAAAACCTCGAAATTTTGTTTTGACACGAAACCAATATTTGCCCTATAAGGCAAGTAAAAATGATTTACTGAATTTCGAAAAATTGAATTTTCAAAATTAAAATTCCGATTAATTTAATGTTTATTTTTCATATTTTTTAAACCTCTTAACATAAAAATCAAATGAATTAGATGGATAGTCTAAGCAACATTCACTATAAGAGCAAGTATTCTAACTTGAGAGCAAAAAATGCCTTTGAACTAAAAAAATTAAATGCAGTTTCTTGGAGTCTACTTGTATATAGATAAATATTGTCTTGATGACAATTATTAGATAAATCATCGCTCACCCAATTAACAGATGGGCGCATTCATAAATAAACTTAATAACTAAATTTTTGAAACAACTCTATAAAACCATATGGTATACACAAATTTCAGTTAAAAACTATTTTTCTTGCAACACACCCTGAAAAATCTATTGCAAAATTTACTCCTACAAATTAATTATTTCTATTTTTTTTTTTAATTTAAAAAAATTAAAAAAAAAAAAAAACACAAAAGCAGAAATTTTACAATTACATATAGACCACCATTATAACCCTCTCATCTCTCATTCTCTATCACCAACTTCAAAAATAAAATAAAAAGCTCCAGATAGACTTATGCATACAATAACTCACTACCACCACAACACTATAAAGATGTAGTAGAGAGCGAAAGAAAATTATACAGAGAGAGAGAGATAGAGAAAGAAAAATTTTAGATAAATGATAAAATCCCAACAGAATATTGCATGGGCGTTACTGGATGAACTTTCAAAAAAAAAAAAGTTATAAAAATATCGATAAGTAAGAAATCCTTAAAAAAAATTACCAAAAAGTAAATTTCATTTCGAATAAATTAACTTTTAATAAAAATTTTTTGATCCCATTTTAGTTTTTTCAACATTTTTTTTTTTTATAAATAAAGTTGCCATCCGGCAGCCATATTGCTTCAAACCACCCATCATAAGTGAAAATTATCTCTTCCCTGGCGCTCTCTCTCTCTCTCCCACAAACAGGTGGTCTAAACTGATCCTTTGTATTATTTTCTGAAGAAATCTCAAAACTTACCAATTCGTATCCAAATAAAATACGAAAGCAAAGTGAGCATGTTCCAAAAATTATTCCTTTCAGTCCTTATTTTTTGAATTTTGTATATCCTTTTTGTTTTTTTTTTTTTTTGTTATAATTTGTTGGCTGTGGAAGGGAATGTGGAATGAATTTTTTTTCGCGAGAAATTCACTGCGTAATATGTTTTTAGGGTTTGGTTAGGATCTATAGTTGTTGTTGTTGTTGTTGTTGTTGTTGTTGATGGAATTTAATTGTTTTCTCCTTTATCCCAAATTAAGTTTTCATAAATCCTTTTATTTTTCGTTGAATACAAGTTTTGGGAATATATTTTTTTATTTCATGAAGAAAATATATCGTTTGTTGTTGGTTTTTTTAAAATATTTTTTTCTTAACAGAGAGAAAAATAAAATGGGTTTGGCCGAAACAATTTATCGGCGATGGCCCTTTCGTCTTCTTTTGTATCCCCGTTTCATCGTATTTGAGAATCCTTTGATATAATTTTCCACACTCTATACATCTTTTTGTTCCCGAAATATGCACACAAAACTTTTCTATTACTCGATGAAAATATTTTGAACAATTTTTCAATATTCTAAAAATATTTTTTTTCGTTTTTCAAACAACTGGGTGTGTATTACCAAGAAAGGATTTTTAATTCACTCCATTTTGGTGTATTAATTTTTTTTTTCAATTTTTTTGTTGTTGTAAGGACGAAAAACGGTCGAGGGATATAATGATAACCTAAGCTACAGCCCACAGGATGAGAGCAGCTGTTTGCCTTGGTTTTATGTAATTTTTTTTTCTTCACTTGAGAGAGGAGGATACTTTTTTTTTTCTTATGGAAAAATGTATCCTTTTTTCACAGGAAAATTCCTGTGAATCTAAAATAGTATTCACTTCACAATTTTGAATGTAATATTGTATAGATTGATATCAATATTTTAAAAACAATTAACCAGGATTAAAGGTCAGATATAATAGAGTCCTTTTGAATCCTTAAATTATATATTTAAATTTTTAGAAAAAATAAAAGCAAAAAAAGTATCCTTTGCAAATGTGTGAATAGATATTTTCTGATGTATAACAGTGCAAGGACTCGTATTCGTGACGACTGAAGTTTTCTCAAACGCGGAGTACAGGCACAGAAATTTTCGACAAAAGAAGCTTTTTTGTCGAGTTTGCGAGAGTGCGATGCTGGATAGATTTGTGGATGTGGAATGCTTTGGATGCTTTTTTGGATGCTCATCTCAAGGATATTTTTTTTGTATTTGTATTTCTTTCTATTTTTGCTATACCATTGATGATAATAATTGAAATAGCTTTGCGCAGGTTTTTTAAGCATATCACAGCAGCAGGGTATAACAACACCTACGCAATATTGTAGTTTTGTCTGTTTATGTTTTTGAAGGTAGGAGGAATATTATTCATCAAAACAGCTTTATTATCGTGGAGACTTTTTGACGTTAACAAATCAGCAGGAGCATAAGTATAGTATAGCCAGTCAGCACAGCTAAAAATGGGTTACTTATCATGAAATCAATTTAAAAATATATTTTTTTCATTCAAATTATGTGATTTTAAGTGTGTTTGTTTTTTTTTTTTTTGTTTGTGTAGATACCTATCTGAGTTTTCTTCTCAATGCAGTTTGATTAATCTTAAGTTACTTTATTCAGCAACACAACCTACATTTTTTTGTGGGTGGCTTTGGGGGATATCGATGTAATAGAAAAAGGATATTCTATTAATTTCTATTTATAGAGCAATTCATTGTTAACTTGTATGGATTTAATTTGATTCTGTATTTTGCAGAGTAAAAAGAACACACGCACACACATGTACCTCCAAATGAAAAAATAAAAGTTTAAGTTAATGAAGAATGTATGTTCTTTTGTGAGAAAATTATCAAGTGGGAGAAAATTGAGTGTAGGTGTTTTTGTAGCATACGTATCGTTTTACATGGAACTATTAGTTGTTCGCTGTTATTCTTAACTTCCCATTGGAAGTTATTGTGATTTGTCCAAGTTAACATTTTGATATTTCTCAAACGTTTTGAGGTCACTTAAATCTTAATCTGTTGTATTTAGAAAAATGTCTGTGTACGTTCGTACGTTCGTGACACTTATTTTCATTCAAGATAATCTCGAGAACGAATCAAGATATCAACTTTGAATAAATTTTAATTTACAACTTATAACCTCAAATAATGCAGAAAGAAGCTTCCCAAAAATTAAATTAGAAGTTTTTTAATACTGCAATTTGAAAAAGAAAAGTTTTAAAATAGCTTTCGTCTCAAATATCTTCTAAACAACTAATTTTAAACTTTTCAGAGTTACGTTCTGATGCACAAAATCGGCTAAAATTTTCTTTTTATTTTTTGTTTTTTGCACGCTGAACTGTATACTAGTCTTAAACCTCTAGCCTTTTCAGTTATATAAAACTATATAAAACTAAAACTATCATTGGTGTACAAATGTTTTAATTGTTGTGTTTTTAGTTTTTCTTAATCATCTTTTCAATCCATTTTTACTTGCGATATAGGTTCTATAGGGCAAGTTTAGAATTCTTAAAAAAAGTTTAAATCGAGATAACAATCAATTATAACATTATGTAAAAAAAGTGGGTCCGGCAATCCTGTCTGTCTGTCTGCCGTGTTCATATCTCAAGCAGCCTAAGCCACTGAAGCGATTTTCTTCAAACGTGGTAGTTAAGGCTTTCGAGTGGGTCTCCGGAGGAAAAAATTGTTTTTTTTTTTTTTTACTAAAATTAAGGGTACATGACGGTATATGACGACAATGGATAAACTTATTTTTTTTTTTTCAAAAACGAGGACAATTTTTAAACCCATGGTTCTTAGAACTTTTTTCATTATTTTATATCAAAATTTTCCAAACTATTTTTTTGAGTTTTTAAAAAATATTTAATTTTTTTGTTTCAAAAATCGATTTTTCGAAAACGTGTAAATGATTTTCTTTTATAATTTTAGTTTTTTATTTCCATTAATATTTTCTTTAAAATGGCATAACAACATTTTTCTCAAACTTGAGTATTTTCTTACATACAAAATTAATTTTTTTATAACGGCTTTAACGATTTTGAATTTTTTTCCAAAAATTCAACTTTCTTAACGAAATCAAATGGAACTCATATTAGTAATGAATTTTATGTTGTTTTTTTTCAAAAAAAATGTATATAAAATTATTTTATTTGTAAGAACTTTATATAAAAAGCTTTAGCATCCACAACATCTTTAGCCCTAAGAGCAAGTTAGTGCGACTCAGTCGTGTATTTTTTTCCGTACACGTAAAGTAAAGGATAATTATATGAATTGGCACACATTTTTTTTTTTCTCAGAATTAGTCTATTTCATCATGAAACATGAAACGTAAAGAAAACACGTTTTCGGGACATTTTTATGTGCGTTGGCGTTGAAAACTTATAAACACGATAACTTTTGATAAAATCAATGAAATCTGTGTTGTGAATTACTTAAACTTAGGTTCAGTAATTTATCCATTTTGAATAAAACCTTTTTGTACTTTTTATAGAAAAACCTTCCAAAACTGTCACATTTGTATGTGGAGTACTACAAATTTGCATTTTTTTTAATTGTTCCAATGAACAATGGTACTGATTTCTATCACAAAAGTCTCCATGAACGCCCTTTGAAACTGAGAGTGTACATTCTGAGTAATTGAATCAAAAATGTGGGCTGACCTGAAAAATGGCATATCAAATTTATTTTGAAAAATTTTTTGAAATTTTTTTAATAAGAAATTGTTTAAAAAAAATGGTACTAACGATTTTTCAAAAAAAAAAAATCCAAAAATGTATCTTTATAGAAGAAATCATATAAAAAAGTTTAATCAAAATCGTAAATTCCGTATTCGAGAAAACTCGAATAACTTAAAAATGTTGTATGCGAGGTATTCGTTCTAGATGAGATATTCAAAAAATAAAAATAAACAACTTTCAAAATTACATTAAAATTATCTATACCAAATTTGCCCACGATTTTGGCAGTGGAAATATGACGCACGTCTGGACGCACAGATGTACAGACCGACGGACGGCATGACGAAAATCAAGAACTTCGTTCCAAAAAGGTTAAAAACAAAATAGAAACAAAAATATACTTTGTTTTGAATTTTTTGCTTACACATAAAATTGTTAACTAAACTAGCATTCACAGCTTTAATACACACGAACAAGTATATATGTACCTGCGCACCAAGAGTGTATTTTACTTGCATTCTTGTTCTAAAACTTTTTTTTTTGCAATTTTAGAGGAAAAATTTCTCTAAAGTCACATAGGTGGGACTAAAAAAATGTGTGCTCCGTCGTATTACTTCAGTCTTGAAAAATAAATTATTTCTAACATAATAGAATTTTCAGAAAGCTTGGGGTGTATTCTTAGCATAGTGCTAAGAAGAAATTGGCTGTAAGTCTGGTAATTTAAAAAATAAATTTCGGTGGGGGGAGGGTTAAACCCCATACCCTTCCCCCATCTCTGAATACGGCTATGCAAATGGTTACAAAGAGATGATAATTTTAAACTTTAATCTTATTAATTTTTAGTAATAAAATTTTTACATTTACAACTGGTTAAACATTTTAGGAAGTAACAACATGCACCCATATCAGTTTTCTGAAAAAAATTAATTTCTTTACTTTTGGTACTATAATTCTTAATTTAACAGGTCATTTTGATATTTTGCTATTTCCATATGATATTTTAATAAAAAAAATCTCTAAAATTCAGCTTTTTCTTCTTCAAAAATCTTATACTTAAAGTAGCTAAAGTACCAATTTTAATTTAGTTTTATAGACTATGCATCCATATGATTAGAAAAAAAACTCTCTATGAAAATCATTAAAACTGATAAAATCAGTTTTAAAAGTAAATACCTACACCAAGTATAAGTTTTCACTCTACCCTCCCACTAAAAAAAAAAAAAAAAAACAAAACAAAAACAAGTCTGTTTACTTACTCTCGTTTCATTGATAAATAAAAAAACCTACGCAGAATGTGTCATAGTTGATTGCTGCGAAATCATCTCATCTACCATTTTAATATCCTGTGTGTGTAAGTGAACCCACCTACCTACCACCCATATAAAGCCAGTAATTTCTCATTGGAATTTACGATAAGATAGAAATAAAATTCCATTACCTACTTAATTCCGAAATTATAATTTTCGAACTTATCGCACGTTTGGATGTGTATATCCTTTTGTCTCTTTTTATTTTTTTACTCAGGACTCCAGGAGTATAAAAAATACTCCTAGAATGGCTCTCTTGAAATAAAACTAAACAAAAACAAGAAGATGTTCTTCTCTCTAACAAAATATCACAAAAAAAAAACAAAGCTTTTGAGATTTATTTAGAAAATTACATCCTACTTCTTATTACATGATTACCGCACAACTTTTACGTGGGAGATAACTGAGCATTTACTTTACAGTCCTTGCTGATAAAATAAGACAGAGACAACAAATCTGACTACAAAAACGAACAAACCTAGTAAACAGATGGAATTATTTTGCTTTCAAAGTAACACAAAAAAAAAAAAACACAATACTCAACCGATGATTCGAAGACCGACCAAACCAACGATGCTTTTTTGGGACCAGAGAGTAAAAAAAAAGGAGTTGGCAGTGTTTTTGGTGCCAACTGCAGTGAAACATATTGATGGTAGTCATGGTTGAGATTATGAATGGCCACGGCCACGAAGTCGTTCAGATTTTCGTTACTAAAAATAATATAGTTAAACTTCATGATATTGAGTCAACTTGTACTCTTCGTCTCAATGGATAAAAAAAAATCGAAAAAAAGTAAGTATACGCCCGAGTGAACTTAGTTTTCCATTGAAACATATCGAATTGAAAAATTCAATTGCGGAGCACCGCAATAAAATGAAGTTTCATCTTCGACTCAATGCAAATGTGTATACGGGTGTGTGTGTGTGTATATTTTTGTGTGAATCTGTACAAAATGAATGATATGGATCAAAAGTGACAAGGTTCGGGGTGTTGAAGGATAATGTGATGGGAAATGGCTTTCAATGTCATGTTCTTCATTCACTTGGCCCTCTTTTAGGTTTTTTTTTTTTTTTTGTTTAATCCTATTATATGTTATGTGTTTCTTGAATGAATGAAAATGATATCTAAATTACAAAAAAAAAGAAAAAAAAAACAAGAAACATGAAAAAAATAAAAATCACTTCATCTTTGACTCTGAATGGATGCAGATATTATAATGGAAGAGAGTGTGGGGCTCTTTGAATGAATTTCAATGCAATAGGATAAAGCAAGTTATAAGAACACATTTTATGTGGTTCTTTTAATAGAATAAGATATGAAATTAAATTCAATTTGATGTGCAAACATATGTATGTACTTAAGAAATAATAATCTAGGTCAACATAGTGCAGTGTTTTAAAGTTTTTTTTACACTTTGCACAGTTATTATAGACAAAAATGTACGTGATGTTATTTCAGAGTGAACAAAAATTTCTTTCGATTGCGAAAATATATTTTTTTTTTCTTAATTTATTGTTACATACAGCTAAATTTTTGTAAAACTTAACTATTTCGGCAACTGAAAAATTGTGATGTGAGACTGAAAGTCAAGAAGAACTCTATCAAAGTATTTTACTATGCATAGAAATCTAGTCGTCGCACGGTTGTCCAAAATGACTTATCTCGTTGCAAAAATCATAACTTTTGAACGGATTGAGTTAGCGGTACCATTTTTTTTTTTAATTTGAAGGAAATTTCTAGGGCTGTTATACCAATGAATTTCAATAAAATTATTTCACAGGGTGTTTCGGAATCATCCGCCGAAAACAGATTTTCTTAAAAAAAAAAGTTTAAATTAAAATTAGTATGCCATTTTGTAGAAATCCCTAATCCACATCTAAAAACAAAATTTCAAAAAAATACAATGTCCCGTTTTCGAAAATTTTATTTTTCAAAAAAAAATTTCAATTTTTTTTTAAAAATCCAAAATTTATTTTTTTTGAAATTTTATTTTTGGCTTATATTTGAGTTATATAAGTGCTTCTTCACAAAAAGTTTCGTTGAAATCGAACAAGCCATTTCGGAGAATATCGGATTTGAAAAAAAACGGTTCTATGGCAGGTACCGTTAATAATCCATTCGTGTCCTTGCATTAAGCCGAATAGGGTATGTGTACCAACCAATTGTTGACCCAAAATAAAAATATTTAGCTGCGCATGCTTGCGCACTGCCGAGATTTTGTACTTTGAAAAAATAAAGGCTTGAGAAAACGCTTACTTTGGCATACCTTGACCCACGTAAACGCTTAGTTCTCTGTTAATAGTAATGCTAGCAACGATTTTAAGGTTTTAATTTTTAGAAGAAATATTATCCATTGTAACTGCGTTTACAATTTTTTTTATCTTTTTTTATTGGTCAGATATTTTTTGATATTTTTTTTTTTCTTGTCCGTGATAATTTTTGACTTTGATGTCAGTTTTTTTTTCGAAAAATGCGTCGTAAACATAACGTTTTCTTACTTTATTCTTATAATGATAGTAATAATGAATAAAAAAGTCATTCATAAGGTTGTCGAAAAACCCACACATTGTATGATACTTGTAAAAACCAGCAAGGGATGAAATTTTAATTTTTAATTTAAAAGGCTAAGAATAAAAAAAAATATTATTTTGGATTTTATTACGAATATAAATTGTTATAGGTTTTGCAAAATTTTTTACCATATCTACCAGTTTTTATAATCTGCTACTTTCATTTTCCTATTTAAGTAGATTCCTGCTATTACTAAGCCAAAAGGATTACCTATTATAAATCTTAAACTAGGTAAACACGAGTTAACTTGCCAAAAGTAAGAGATTAATTTCTTTATTACCTACTAATTATATTAAAGGTTGAAGGATATGTTTAATTATAGATCCTTATTTTATGGTCCAATAAAACAGGTAGAGAGAAATATTAAGTTTTTTCACTAACCCAATAAAAGAGCTATTAAGTAATGTATTTTGGGTAGCTTAAATTTTACATGTAAAATAATCCTTGTGCATGTGCATGTTTTACTGTTATATTAACTCTGACTATGGATAAACTTCATTAGTTTTCAAAACGTTTGACTAAAGACCGGATCGTGTTAATTAAATTTGAATATGAATATTTTAAACAAAGTCCTTTTGGAACATTTTCACAATGCTTCGAATTCTGAAGAATTTGTGCAATTGTTTCAGAATCAATACTCAGAAATTAGTGTTAATGAAGAAATTAAAAAGAAACTTCAAAGGATATATGCCTTATTTAAGCAAAAATGGATACAAAGTAGTAGACACAAAGAAAGATTTCTCACTAAAAATGAAGAATTTTTGAACAGAACATTTACTATACAAGAGGTTGAAATTGAAGACAGTGACGTGCCAAGTACATCAAGAGGAAGGCCTTCGAAATCCTTGCAGGCATGTTCGGAATACACGAAAAGGAGGAAACTACTGGAAACTACGAGCAATATTTCGACGGAGAATGTGTCAATAGCTCTAAGTATGAAATATAACAAGGATCATAATAAGGCAAAAGCGGACATCACAAAAGCAGTTCTGAGTGCTAGCCCAATAAGAGTGCAGCGGATTAAAGCGAGTATTCCTACACCTCAAAGGGATCCAATAAAATATGATGGTCCGACTGCACTTGCCTTGTTCTTGGATATGGGACTTTCTAAGGAAAAATACAAATTGATGAGAAAATCATTGCGAAGCCATAACGTTGACGTATTTCCAAGTTATAATGTGTTAATGGAAGCTAAGATAGAGGCCACTCCATCAAACCTTATAATAACAGAAACTTCTGTTGAAGTGAATCTTCAAGATTTGGTGGACCATACAGCAAAGAGGATAATAAACAGCCTAGACAACAGGGAACTACAAACACTACCAACACAATTAAATTTGTTAAGTAAATGGGGATGCGATGGATCTTCTGGGCAAAGTGCATACAAACAAAGAATAGTTTCAGAAGATGGTGATGTAGTATCTGACGCGAACATGTTTATGGCATCACTAGTTCCACTTCGTCTAAAAGGTGATTTAAACGAACATTGGAAGAATCCAAGGCCGTCATCTGTTCACTTTTGCAGACCGATAATGTTTAAATACGCCAAGGAGTCCAGAGATATTATTCAGACAACTGTCAGCAATATAAGGAACCAAATTAAAAATCTAGCACCAACTGTAATCACACTTAATGAAGAAAAAAATGTGATGGTTCGACATGAATTCTTCCTCACTATGATAGATGGAAAAGTTTTGAATGAACTAACAAGCACGAAATCTACACTATCATGTCCAATCTGCAAAAGAACACAAAAAAATTTTCAAAAAGAAGCAGACGATTTAGCTGAAGCAGATGAAAGAAACTACGAGTTTGGAATTTCGCCTTTACACGCTAGAATAAGATGCATGGACTTCGTACTTAAACTAGCATATGGACTTAACCAAGAAAACGAGGCCACCGACAAGAAGGAAGCCGAAAAAAGAAGAAAACTTGAGATACAAAAGGAATTTAGGGAGCAGCTTGGGTTAATTATTGATACCCCAAAACAAGGATTCGGTAATACAAATGATGGAAATACTTCAAGAAGATTTTTCGAAAATCCAGGAGTTACATCAGCTATAACCCGTGTAGACGAAGAACTTTTGAAGAAACTGCAAGTGATTTTGAATGCACTATCATCTATGGAATCTATAAATATAGATAAATTTAACGAGTATACAAAAAGCACTTCGGATCTTTTAAAATCCAAATATAGTCACAAAATCTTGACCCCAACACTTCACAAGATTCTGGACCACGGTGGAGAACTAATTAGCCATCAAATTCTACCAATAGGGGAACTTTCAGAGGAAGCACAGGAAGCAAGGAATAAAGATTATAAGCGATATCGATACTCTAATACTTGCAAGGTTTCAAGGAAACGACAAAATGAAGATTTATTTAATATGCTATCCATATCATCAGATCCACTTGTTTCATCTTTAAGACACGTTAGATCCCACAAAGAGCTTAAAAAAAGCTACTGTCCAGAGCTGATTAGTCTATTAAATATTAAAAGTGATGATGATGGCAGTGAACTTTTTACTGAAAATTTATAATTATTGTTTAAGATATTTTACGTATATATTTTTATTTTATATATATATACCTATACATATGTTTTTTATTATACTTGATTTTTTTTTATTTTTTGGTCCGTTTATTTTTTCCCTTTACTGTTTCACATAAAATATGTCACTTAAAAATGTATAAACCATTATTATTGACCGCTTAAAGCAAAAAAAAAGTTTCTTTGCCAAATTTTAGCATCCACTGTTGTGATGAATTTTATTTTAGAACACCCTATAAACACTTAGGGGGTCATCATTTTGTTTTTACCAAAATTTGCAAAACTAAAGACAATTTTTAAAGTTTTACTTCAATTGTTTTTTCTGTAAATTCCGTTTTTTAAGAAAATCTGTTTTCTGCCGATGATTCCGAAACACCCTGTGAAATAATTTTATTGAAATTCATTGGTATAACAGCCCTAGAAATTTCCTTCAAATTAAAAAAAAAATGGTACCGCTAACTCAATCCGTTCAAAAGTTATGATTTTTGCAACGAGATAAGTCATTTTGGACAACCGTGCGTCGATATAAATTGGGCACGAAAAAGGTAATACTCCTCAATATGAATCTATCGTAACATAGTGGAGTATTTGAACAAAATGGCGTATTTTTAGTGGTTTTAGCGCAAATTTTAAAATTGAACTTAGAGTGGAGTAACTAAAGCTCAAAATTAGGCGATATCTCAGAACCGCGCAAAACGGCTCCAATTTGGATGGTTTTTTTTTCTTCAAATGTTGTTATTCAAAAATTAGTAGTTACCAGTTAAAAATTGCCACTCTTATCAAAATTTTATAAAAATAATATAAATATAAAAATAACTATGCCAAAAAATTTTTAAGGTAGTGGTCTACTTTCACCTGTTTAGATGCGAGGGGGAATTTTTTCAAAAAAATTTTTGAAATGTTTTTTGATAGCCAGAAAAATATTCTTTTATTAACATTTGAAAATCAAGTTAATCCAATGAATAGTTTAGAACAAAATGATTTTCGAGATGAGAATTTCGATTTTTTTTTAAATTTTACGTTATAAAATATAATATTTTCTACCAAAGTTCAATAGCTGTTTTTCATATCATGTAAGAGATCTTGAAGAAAATGTTGCATTAGGAAACGTTCCCGGAATGATTGTTCAGGTATGTTATATGAAATAAAATGAAAACCTAACCCTGTTTCAAACAAACTTAATACATTCGACGTAATGTAATTTTGCTTAGAAAAAAAATAAACATGGACATCCTCGAAAATAAATATTATTTCATAATAAAATTTTCAAAAAGAAATTTCAAAACTAAATTTTTGCTATGCCATATTTTTATCAACACCTAAAAACTAAATTTTCAAAACCGTTTTATGTGAGGTATTTGTTATAATCGAGATATTCAAAAATAAAAAAAAAAAAACAACCTTGGAAATTACAAAAAAGTACTCAGTACCAAATTTCATGCAAATCAGTTAACCCGTTTAGGCTGTGGCATTCTTTACAGATGGACGCACAGATGAACAGACGAAAAGACGAACAAAAACGCGTTAAAATTGAAAAAAAAAATTGGGAAAGAAAGACCATAAAATAGCACGATAAAATGGAAGAAAAATGTGGAAAATTTCGGAATAAAGCGTGAAAAGTCACTGAAAACATGCGCGAAGTTTCGTGAAAAAAAAGCTCGGAATAGTGGTTAAATATCGTAGATTATCGCGGAAAATTCCATGGAAAGTTATAAAGCTCAAAATACCGTGGAAAAAGTGAAGAACGTCACCTAGAAAAGTGAGTGAGTACCAAAATTGAGTTGAAAAGTATACAAAATATCGCAAACTATCGTGGTAAGATGCGCATAATACTGGTGAAAAACCACAGAATACCGTGGAAAACAGCATTAGAAGTCATGAAATAATACATATGGAATATGCGTAGAATATTGCGGAGAAAATAGAAAAAAACCACAGAGCAAAGTTTGTAAATCTGCGGGAAATATCCAAAATTGTGCGGACTACCGCTTTAAATGCTAGGGGAATAGTATAGAAAAGAACTTCTTTGAAACACAGTTCTTTTTCCATGATTTTCGTGTTGTTCCATGATTCATAAAAACTCCAAACTTATTTCCTAATACTGCATATGTGTTTGTGACACTAAATGTAAAGCTTGCATCACGCAGCATCACAAATTATCTGAACCATAATTCGGATGAATTTTATGCAAATCGTGTTTATTTGTAATTTTCTGTCATCCAACTTGTTGTTCGTATGGTTTTGTGCATATTTTTTCAAAAATACACAAGTTTTTACACAAATTTTGGTGTTTACACAAATCGTGTGATACTAGCTTAAGTACAAAATAAAAATCATTGGGCAGGACAACGTCTGCAGGGTCAGCTAGTACATAACATAAAAGTTTTTTTCATCAACCGCTTACTTTCCTTTTCTTGAAAAAAAATTTACTTCCTGCTTCAAACTATGACTGTACTGTAGTATTGTATTATCAAACGATATACCGTCAGTTTAATTATCTATACTTTATTGTAGATCATTAAATGTTTTTGTTTCCAATTTTTCAATAATAAAAATGTTATATGGATTCAGCAATGAGCTCTTTGTCGTTAAACTTTCTACAAAACACAGCTATGTGTGCCTTCTTGATAAAACTAATAAACTAAGCTGCTTTAATGGATTACGTTAACTTATCTATGGGAAAATGTGAAAACCGATAACATTGACCGATGTAAAATAATCAAGGTTGTAAAAATCCAATAAATTTATTTTCATCAAAGAATTGATTTGTAAATTATATTTCAATACCAGTTCCAAGTAAAATGGAACCAGTTAACGTTTTTTTGATTCTATTGTTACAAACTATACTAGGTACCTAAAGACACTTTACTTTTTTTTTAAATTTTGATAACTCTATTAAAATTGCATAAATATTAAGCTACTTGCACATCATATCCAAGGATCATCAATGGAACAGCAGCAACTATTGACAACACTCGCCATCAAGTCTCAATTCGACTAAAAGCAAATGAAATAATTTTCGGAACAGGTCATATTTGTGGAGGTTCATTAATTGCACCAACAGTTGTTCTGTCAGCTGCACATTGCTTTTACGAGTAAGATCTACGATTTTTCGAACATACAAATTATTTTTTTGATTAACCTCTGTTTGTAGTGATATTTCTTTGAAATTTCGAAGCGCACGATTCTATTTTGTCGTCTTGGGTACCCTGGACCGTTTTGAAAAGACCGAAAATACAATATCCTTCGATATAACTCATATTGTGCACAACGATTTTGACAGGCCAACATATAAAAATGACATTGCCATACTCTTCTTGGATGGAACTGTACCAGCTTCTAATCCAGCGATAAATGTGATTAAAATGAACCGGGAAATGATTCCAGTGGGCACTGTTTGTCAAGTTACCGGATGGGGTAGAACGGAAACGGTAAGTTTGTACCAATATAGCTTATAATTCTATAAGAGCATCTAAACTTAGTTACTCTTTTCAAAAGGGCTTGTTATCTGAAATTCTTTTGACTATTGATGTACCAATCATAGATAAGAAAACTTGTTCCACAAATTACGGAGCAAGCACCATTAAAGACGGAATGGTTTGTGCAGGATATATGAATGGAGAAAAAGATGCTTCCAATGGAGATTCTGGGGGTCCATTAGTGGCAAATGACAAGCTAGTAGGTATTGTTTCATTTGGAATCAATGATTCTAGCTTACCAGGATATCCTGGTGTGTACACAGATGTGAGACATTACGTCAATTGGATAGACGAAACAATCAAACAGAGTTCAGCAGGCTTAAAATTGTTGAGTAGCTTTATTGTTGTTCTACTTGGGTTAGTGCTAATCGTCATATTTCGTAGCCTGATTTGAATGACTTCTTATAGAAATAGAATTCTTTGTATGTTAATTTTATTTTGTTAAATTATAAGGAAACCATAAGAAGAAGTTTCTTTTAAAAATAAATAAAAATAAAATAAATACCTACATTTTGTGAAACGTCTAGCTTACGAAGAACCAAAACCTAGTGACTTACTCTCTCAACCATATTCTGTTCACGTGTAATTTAGCAGGAATGGAGGAGACCTTCCGTTTCCGAACAGCTAGTTGCACTCTTCGAGACAAGTAGAGCTTTTGGAGTTTTTTTTTTGTCAATTCCCCGCAAGATGCAGTATTCCTGGAAACTAGCTTACTAAGAACCAAGGCCTAGTTACTGACCCTCTCAACCATTTCCTGTTTACGTGTAATTTAGAAGGAATGGAGGAGACCTTCATTTTGCTGTTGCAAAAATTGCAGTTTGGTACTGCAGTTAATTGACTAAAAAGACTTAATTTCTTTTAACTTACAAATGTACTTTGACAGTGAAACTACAGTCAGCAGTCAGTAACAGAAAAACTAATTAAAGCAGTTAATTGACTAATAGTTTATTAACTGCAGTATTTTTTGACTGGTTTTAGTCTTCTAGTTAGTAGAAAGTTTGTGTACTGTTGCGTTTTTAAATTTTAGTCAGGCGTGCTGCCACACTTTTATGACACTTTCTTATGGGAATGTAGAGCTCGGAAAGTAACTTTAAGTTAAAAGAATACAAAAAAAAGAACGGTAAAAAATCTTTCTACTGACTAGAAGACTAAAACCAGTCAAAAAGTACTACAGTTAGTAACTTGAAGTCAATTAATTGCTTTTATTAACTGTACAGTCAGTATTCTAGTACTGATTGCTAACTGCTTATTTTGCAGTTAAATTACTTAGTAGCAGTATTAATTTTCAGTTTAAATTAAAGTCAATTAACTGCGACTGAATTGACTGCATAACCAATTGACTGCAATCTTTTATAGCTTTGCTATATAGTTTTTGAAGTGTTCTGCTGGTTCTGTCTGTCAATAGTAGCATAGGTTGATGAAGTTTGATAGTTAACTGCATTGCTACAAGGTTCGCGTGGCTGGGCAATATTGAACAGGTATAGTTTCTAAAATCTAGAAGTAATAGTAATAGAAGAAGATTTATTACCTAAATAAATTATGAAAAAATGGACTTATATCAGTATGAAACGTGTGGTAAGTTTGTATCTCTTGTAAAAGATTACATATTAAAAATCTGTCGAAAACTCATTTTTGTGATAAAAGAACTAAAGTTGTTTTGCTTATATGTCACAGATTTTATCTGTGATTTTTTTTCGAAGATCCAACACATATGACACAAACTTCAGCTGTTATTTAGTTGGAGATTTTGTTATTATATAATTTTATGCTCACGCTTCATTGAACAAATAAAGGTTAAAAGGGTGCAGCTAGCAACCTTTATTTTTGCTTTCTTACAATCGAAATTGATGTTTATATTAAAACAAATAATGACACAAAATTTCGATAAGATAAATATTTTTTTTTATTGTTTTCAATGATAAATTACAATTGAAGAAAATTGTTAATGGTAACTTGGATGGATAATATTCTTTAATACAATATTGATCAGTTTGTGCTGAGATTTGAAAGCGAATAAAATGTTAAAAAGATATTTCATATTACTGTGTGTTCAGAAAGTTATTTATATTGGTGCTCTCGGCGGTAAGAATTTTTTTTACAATTTTTTTGTTGTTGCTGTGAAGATCACAATGTTATTTGGTCTTGAAAAATTCAAATAAAATTAAAAAATTTAAATGTGTTAAATTGCATGAAATGATTCATTTTTTGGAAATAAAGTTCTGATTTAATTTTTGGGTTTGGCACCTTTTGCCTCCGTTTTACTGAAAGTACAATTCCTGTTAATATTATGTCGTCAGATTTTACAATTAGCTATTTCCGTTTTCTTGAGATCTCAGAAACTTTTCTTGGCAAAAGCTGCAAAACGGCATGAACCAAATTGGTAAAAGCGTAAGTGCTACAACAGAAATAATAACTTCGGCTCCAGTATCTGAGCTCCCTCTAAATCTCTAAAATTTACGAAAAATTTTCAGTTAATATAAATTAGAATTATAAAAACTAAATTCTCCTAAATTTCCATCTTAAAACACAGTTTTTAAGCTTCTAAACTCTTTTCAGAAGACTCAATCATCCGACCAAAAATCATCAATGGAACAGCTGCAAATGCAGAAGAAATTAAGTACCAAGTTTCCATTCACCTCAAAGAACGTGATTGGTACTTTGGATCAGGGCATATTTGTGGAGGTACTCTAATCAAGCCATCAATTGTCCTCACGGCAGCTCATTGTGTCTACAAGTAAGTTTTATTTATATTTTTTTTTTTTTTCTAAGAAACAAATTTTTCAATTCTCAAAATAATATTTTTATTTTAAGTGAACAATTGAAAATGATGCGAACAGCAGATGAGTTTTTTATATCAATGGGTTCAATGGATCGATTTGATCGTATCAACAGTACGACCTTTGAAATTCTTGAAATTTATTACAAGAACACATTTAATGCTTCAACTTTTATTGATGATGTTGCAATTTTCATTCTCAATGGATTTGTTCCAGAAAATTTCAAAAACATCAAACCGATTGATATCAATCAGGATGTTATTGCAGATGAAACTATGTGCCAAGTTTCTGGATGGGGTATTACTGAAGATGTAAAACTAAATAAAATATTTTGAGACTATAATTCATTACATCAAGCTCTTCCTTTATAAAACTTCAGGGTCTAACATCCGATTTTCTAATGATTTTGGATGTGCCAATTGTAAATCAAACAATTTGTATAGAATCCTACGAGAATTTGGTCTTAGAAAGTATGATATGTGCTGGCTATATGAATGCAACAGCTGATGCTTGTGATGGAGATTCTGGAGGGCCTCTGGTTTGTAATAACAAGTTGGTTGGCATTGTTTCTTTTGGTGTAGGATGCGCTGTTGAAAATTTTCCAGGAGTATATGCGGATTTAAAATATCATTCCAATTGGATTAAAAACGTGACTAATCGTTTTGAAAATCTTAAAAGCTTCGCATTCAACACAAAGCCATCAGTGTTTGGTTTTGTTTTAATTTTTTTTTTTGTTTTCTTAACTGAAAAAACTTTGAGTTAATCTGTTCTCTGTTAATTACTTTTGTAAAAACTAATATGTAAATGCTGAAGTTTAAAATACATGAGGTAAGGAAAATTGTTCGTAAACTGAACTTAAATGAAATCAAACACCGCATATTTTTTCTATTTTCTTCTTAAATAAATTTAATTTTTTGGTTCTTCATTTTTTTGGATACTTTATTTATTTCTCACCATCCTATCAGCTTAAAGGCCCAATGGCCCAAATATGAGGATCTCTCGAAGACTTTCCGAGGAAAGTTACAAAAACCATAGCAAACGTAATTCTTGCCGTAGAACTCGTCAATTTCTTCTGCATATTTTTTTCAGTATGGCAAATCTTCCCGAGAAATAAAAAATGGCGGATAATAGGATTTTGTTGGGCAAACGAACCTAAAATTAAAATTGGAATAACGATTCTTACACTTAAAAAATATTTTCGTCGTTACTTCGGAAATAAAGGTGGACTAACAAAAATAACACTGGAAAAAATCTTACTTTATTTTGTTATTTGGGTTAGTAAAAATTGGTTCTGACGTTACTTCGGAAACAAGAGTGAAGTAACGAAAAATAACAATGGGCTATTCTGGGCTAATCGTGGGCAAATGTGATCAATATAGAATGATCCAGCTCGGAAATCTCCTTGTTAGACGTCGCGTCGGACGGTCTTCTAGGTGTTCTTCAATAGCATCGCAATTTAATGATAATTCGTCACTCGTGTAAATTTAGCAGTCATATTCATTTTTATGCTTGAATCACCATAATATGACAAATAATTGAATCATTCGATTAATTTTGTTGCTTTGCTGTTTTCCACTAAAAGAGTTTAAAAAGTCTTATCTGATTTAAAAAAAAAAAAAAAACAGGAGTACTTTATATCTTTTTTATTTTTATGTAAATAAAATATCAATAAGGGATTATAAATAAAAATTTTAAACTAATGAAAATAGTCCCATTATCAATAAAAATATTATTTTATCAGCTCAGATTGCCAAACTGCATTAGATATCAAAACAAAACAAAATTTAAATTAAGCCCCGATACTTATAGTAAAAGTAAAGACACGCACAATAGAGGGGAGAAGTACATATAGATATTGAATTTGAAAATCAATTGATTAGATAAAAATGCTATTGGGCAAAAAATTTATTAGACTGAAGGCATTTTTATTAGACAGTCAATGTGAAAACCTATCAGCAGGTTAACGTAATATCGATACGATTAAACACTTACGGGCCACAAGATGCTAGCTTTTTAGTTTTATTTTATAAGGAAAAAAAGTGCTTTTTCTTAGTTTTTATTGTGGAAAAAGTTATTATTTAAAAATATATATAAAAATTGCTCAAGCTATGGCAATGGTCAACACATGTTTTAAGTTTATTGTTTTCATCCTAAGCTGTAGTTGTATTTTTGAAGTTGTTCAATGTGGTAAGTTAAACTTAAAGAAAAATATGTTTCTTAATTTTAAACTACCACTCGCTTAAAAAACTCGTGTTAAAAAACAAGTGTTTTGTGTACAAAAATTAATAATAATTGTGAAATAGTGAAAAGTATACGCGAAAAAAAGATTTCAATGAACTAAATTAAGAGAGCTGCTCGAAATCCCATTTCTAAAAAAGGATCTTCGATATTTGCATGACATAAAATTTATTAAAAATGGATTTCAAAGGAAATAAGAAAGATTTTCGCCAAATTTTTAAGTACCTAATAACGATTGTTCTTTAAACCAGTGAGTGGAAATTCTGACTATCAAATCGAAAATTTCTCAAAGCCCTCATAATAAAGCAACTATTTGATTTGATAAAAAACACTCGCATTACATGCATGTGAAAGTGCGTGAAATTAAATTCAAAAATTATTATATGAGTCATATTTTTTTGTTTATGTAATTTATGTAGAATAAAGTGTTTTTTTATTGTCATAACAGTCATTGTTTAGTTTTTTTTTTTTTTGTGTATTTGTAGAATACGGAAAACATTCCACTCCCTTTATCAGCAATATTATTTCGCTTATCTGCAATGATTAGAACTCAATTCTTTAACATAGGTATAAAACTACTAGCTTAACAGTATGCCCTTGGAGAAGGTTTCCCACAATAACTTTCAGTTTCTTCAATTAATACATTTTTTTTAATACTTTAAACTACACAGAGAAAAAATGTACCATCTAAAAACAAGAAAAGCTTATTGAGCTGTTATACTTAGAAATGTTATTAAAATGAATGAACAATAACATATTTCCATTGAGAAACCTTCTTGATTTAATGAAATTGTCACGTTTCTTACTCTGGCGGACACTTTGTGGCAGAATCAAAAAAATTTTATTTCAGAAATTGTTGCAAATTCAATGCTTGTGTGTTGCGCAAACCAACATTTTTTAGATCGCATGGTTTTTGAGTTTTTGAAATTCCGCTAAAATAAGACTGAAGTTAACAGACGAAAGTAAGAATATTATTATTTTTTTGACGTCCAAAATTGTAGCTTTTTAAATGCTAATTTGGTGCCCAAAAATTGATTTTTTAGCTCCATGGGCCATTTTCTATTCCAATTTTCAGTTTTAAGAGAGTACTTTCAGTCCACTGAAGCCGATGGAGAAAATTAAAAAAATTGATCAACAAATTAGCATTTAATTTGCTACAATTTCTTTGATAAAAACCATAAAGAAATCTTATTGTTTTTAAGTGGTTCCATTTCAATTTTATGTGGTCGGTTTTTCTCTGTGTACTCACTGCACTCTGGTCAATAAAACCTTTAAAAAAGAAAAACAACCGACTGTTAAAACTAATTTATATTAAAATTGGAGACCACCTTTCAAATACAAAAAAAAGAATCATCAATATCGATCCACCCAATCAAAGGTTCTGAGGTAACAAACATAACAACAACAAAAAAACATGCAATCGAATTGATAACCTTCTCCTTTTTTGAAGTCGTTTAAAAAGGTAAACTTTACTGAATATTGTTATGTTTAGTCTTAATTGACAGATAAATAGGCGTATTTATTCACAAAAAATTAAGGCAAAAGAGTGTTTTTTTGGGTAAATAATTTTGTTCTTCTTATTTAGACAAAACCTATACAAGGACCTTTAACTAAAAGCCAACATCCGTTGAATTCAATATAGTATAAGTATATGGCCTCAAGGAAAACAACTGCTAAAGTCGATTATATGTAAATTAATACTTTTCAGGGATGCAATTTAAAGTTTTTGTAAACATTTTGAATGTACAATTTTATTTAGAAAATTAAAGGAAAAGTTAATATTTTTCGACTTTTTATTTCAATAAAGGTAGAGATTTAGTTCAAACTAGCTATTTGGTAGATATTAGGTAGGCTCAGTGATCGCTAAGTCGATAGTTCAGTTACAGTTCAGGCCTCAGTTTTTCAAATAAATCAAACATACAACGACTTAGAACCTACTAAAGAAAAGAAATCTAATAATCGGGATCGGCATCGGGTGTGACTGTCTGTGAAATTGCTATAATTCCAGCCTATTACCTTGGTGGTAAAACACACAGGTTATTGTTGTTTCATTCAAAACTTTTAATTTCAAATCACCTCAAAGACTTTTGTGCACTTAATTTTTTAATGAAAACATTTGTAGAACTGTACCATCACTTTCAAAAGTTTTACGATGATAAGTTTACTGTAATATTGATAAAATAGATAGAGGATAAATTTACTGCACTATTGAGTAGTTATAGGTTCAGAAATTTGGGTTTATGGGTTCAGTAATGTCAGAAACTATTAACACTTCAACATTCAATAGTTTTTTTTTGTTAAACATTTACTCTACTTTATCTTACACTAGATGTCGTTGACGCACGTATTTATGGAGGATCAGAAATTCAAATTACCGATGCACCGTATCAAGTTTCAGTGCGCCTAAAAGAGGAAGACGCTTATAGATTTGGCTTTGGTCATGTATGTGGTGGAACTGTGATAACAAGTCGAGTAGTGGTAACAGCAGCTCATTGTATAGCCTCGTAAGTATTTTTTTTTTTTTTAATTATCCTTATACGAGTCTTATATTTTAACAAAATTAGAAAACCATTTCTTTTAGATCTCTCGATAAACCAATAAAATTCCGAACACCTGATGATTTTACTTTGGTAATGGGTGACACACTTCTCAGGCGAAAAACTACAGAAACCATACAATTTAATGTTCAGGACATAGTTGTACATCCAAACTTTAATATGCCTGCTCCACTTGAGAATGACATTGCACTGATGTTTGTCAGGGGAAATGTTCCCGCAAATCGAAATAATGTGCGCCTTATTGCCCTTAACACAGTACCACTTCCTGCTACAACACTTTGTACTGTTTCTGGATGGGGAAAGATCAATGCAGTGAGTTTTTTTTCTTCTTGCCTATATTTTTTTTTTTTTTATTAAAAACGAAATAATTGTATAATTTGAATTCAGGTTCTAATACCAAACAACCTTATGGAAGCAACAGTTCCGATTGTTGGTCGGGTAGCTTGTGCAAGAAATTACGGATACCTTCCACAAACTATGCTGTGCGCAGGATTTATGGCCACTGGAGGAGTAGATGCATGCCAAGGTGACTCAGGTGGTCCATTAGTTTGTAATAACAAGTTGGCAGGAGTTGTTTCTTGGGGAACAGGATGTGCAAAGCCAGGTTATCCCGGAATCTATACGAATGTTTCGTCATTTGTTGATTGGATAGAACAAACAAATTCAACTTTTAACTACACTTCATACACCGGAGGATCTGATGTCTTGGTCAAAAGATCATTGATATTAATAGTTTTTAGTACATTTATAGCAGTTCTTAGATAAGTTTACTTATAGGTAGATACAAAAAAACAATAACACTCTTGACTGTTTTATTCTGGGTTATTCCAGAGATTGCTTGATGGTTAAAGGTGTGAGTCACCAGGAAGGTGTCTATGGATGTGTTTTTATTTACGCCCAGGCTAAATTTGATAAAAAACGTTGTCAGGGCTAAGCACTTTAAATATTAAATAGAATAACAACTAGTCGCTTTGGACTTAAGTGATAAGCCCCAAGAACCCTCAGGGATAAGTGTTTTGAATAAGTTAAGATCTGTACGTTACCAAGTTATTTTTTGTCTCCTACTTAGGTGTCGTAAGTCAACAGATCGTTTTAATAGCGCTCCCAACTATAAGAGTGGTCGATACCACTCATAAGTCACTAATATTCCTTCGTGAATAGCTTCATGAGCGCTCTTAAATTTAAATTATGAGCACCCTTTGAATACCCCCCTAAATGTATTACAACTGGCTTCTAACCTTCTAAAGGTGTTATTAAAATAAAAAAAATGTATCAACGGTGCAAAATAATTTATTCTCTTTGACTAAAAATTGACAAAAAAATGTGTTCTAACATCTTTTTATATAAATAACCCTGCCGCTGTTGGAACGGACCTTAATAGTTCTACACGCTCTTTTTTCTCTTGCACTCGGTTCGTCATTAGAATCTGTAAGCTCGTCTAATGAAGCTGGATGCTAAAAAGAAAGTATACAGATAAAAGGTTAATTCATCAACAAAAGTAGTGTTGTTTCAAAAATGTGTACCTAATTTTTATATTAAGGGATATAAATGCAAGGGCGGTGGCGTGACTATTTGATAATTATCGGAGACCTTATCTGGTTCCCGAGCTAAATCAGGGTTTTACTGGCGCAGGTGCGATATTAGCCCAATAACTTTAAAAATTTGCTCCCATATTTTGTCTATTCCGTACGAGAGAAATCGCCATGTTTGAATCCATGTGCTCAGTATTCACATGTTAAATTTCAGTGGAGAAGGCGTTTTTTGTCAGCACTAGGCCATGGACACCAGGGAAGTGCTAAACGAATTTCTTTCTCTTTTTTGTTTGGTATAAGAAACCCTCTGTAGTGTCAAACGCGTCTGTCAGTAAAAATTTAACAAGAGGAAGCCTAAAATAACTTAAAATATCAAATCCTTATGCGGGCCTTACACGACACAATATTATTGTGCAATAATATTGTCCAAAAATATTGTGCGAAAAAGGGTCGTCCTTACACGGCTCAATATTACTGCGCAATATTTCTATGTCTCTTTGCTTTTTCTGTATCTGCTCGTTGTGGAAACGAAAAATATTGAGTAAAATTTCATAAAATATTAAACTTTTTTAATATCACTCAATATATTGTGCAAATCGAAAATATTGTGCAATACAGCCCTTACACGGTCAATATTACTGCACAATACTGAGTATTGCGCAATAATATTGTGTCGTGTAAGGCCAGCTAAACGAATTTCTTTCTCTTTTTTGTTTGGTATAAGAAACCCTCTGTAGTGTCAAACGCGTCTGTCAGTAAAAATTTAACAAGAGGAAGCCTAAAATAACTTAAAATATCAAATCCTTACAAAACTGCTGTACCCGAAATGAAAACTGATCTTGGAACAAATATTGGAAATAAAATAACAGAAAACATGACCACTAACCAGGTGTGTAAATGAGGTAATTCATGAGGGTATTCATGCAACCTGATAAACTCTTGGTAACCGAAGTACAATATCTGGTAAACTAACTATCATTCCCATAAAAATCTTGACATGTTTACCACATTTATCAGATTTACCACTTTTACCATGGTTGCATGAGTACCCCTAATATTTAAAAAAATGATAATAAATACAATTTTAAAGTTTTTAAGAATACCAACCTCGAGATTGAAATTATTATCAACATTCTCCAACGAAAGTTCTTTGAAATCACTTCGATCTCCTATGTATGGCATATTTAAATCCGGAAAATTCACTTCCGGTTCCTTTAGTTCGACCGATGGTTTTCCATAGATTGAGACGAGTAATACAAAGAAACAGATAACTTTCAGAATCATTTTGTGTATTAAATCAAGAAGATAAGAGTATTTCGATTGAATGGAACTTTTGATTAACTGATGAAGAATACACTCTAATCAGCATTATTTATAGGTACTTTGTGTTTATGGTAAGGTGGGTTATTAGCTATCTATTTGATGACAGCTTGACGAACGTAAGGTCTATATGAGGTCAGGTTATACATTAGGAATATATTATATCCTCTCGGTATACTGAGATAAAATAAAATGCAACAAAGTTTTAATGTCTATGAATTCTTAAGAAATAAATCAACAAATTCGCTTGAAAAATAAAGCAGAGTTTAAATAGATTTGATTGGAATGTGAATTCCCAACCAAGCATCATTATAATGTCGTTTTGTGTAAAAAATATTAACTCTTTTCTTAAATTCTTAAATATTTACAAAAACAACTTATCATCTTGGGACTTATTAAAGCCTGTTCGTTATATGGCAAATGAGATGAGTTTGTGAAAATGAGCTTCCAATCAGATTACTTATAATGCAGATTTGAAATGAGATAATTTCCACCTCATTTGCACAAAATTAGATTGAATTATCAAACCCCGTGTAAAAAAAATTCAGTTGGTGGGTTTCGTCAACTGAACTTTTAAGTTTAAATTAAAATTAAAATTGCCAAAAAATGCGAAAAAAAAACATAAAATGTTAAATCCATAAATATTAAGGTGGATTCACATTGAGGTTTGTTTACATTACACAAATTGATCAGATCTTGGTATTAAAACGACCAGGATCACAGATGTTTTTAATTTTCAATGTTGGTATAACCACCAATGGTGAACTTTGCTCGAATGTCATTTCTGTGTTGGTTCAAACAAAAACAAACATTTTTTCCATTAAAAACACATATCGCATAGCCAAATCAAATCATTTTGATCTCAAAATAAAACAATTTTTAATCGATGAAGGAAGGAAATAATACGTAACAATTCATATATTTTGTTGGAATCTTATCAGTGGTACCAACCCATAGATACAAATATGTGTTGGATAGCGTTCCAAGAAAAATCTGGATCTTGTGTTGTTTTTATAATGCATGTATTTTCAAACCGGCACACATACACTAGCGACATCTGTTGTGATCAGACATCCAGTGGTGATTTTCTGAAGAAATAAAATAAAAAAATAGATTGGCACTTGAATTTCGAGTGCTGGGTCGACTAGTCACTCCCTGGGTTCAAAAACATTCAGTTCAGTTCAGTTGAGAAGCTCTGATTGGCCAAATGTCACAAAAAATCTAAAAAAAAAATAGATAGATTTTTTGTGACAGTTGGCCAATTAGAGCCTCTCAACTAATCTGAATGATATTCTTGAACCCGGGGATTGTAAAAAAGTCAAAAATCTTGTTGAGCATAGAGAGAAGAAAAAATTACAGCTTCGCAGGTAAGTACAAAGTATAAGAACAAGTATATAGAAAACAACAAGTAAGCAAACTGTCAAACGATAAAGAGTATGTGCAGACAGAATATTTGAATACGTTCCACATCCCATCCCGATGATTTGACATGTGTTAACACATCAACATTTTTAGCATCTAAAACATTCTAAAACCATCACACCTTCTTAACGTTTCAGTGTTCAAGCTTATGAACACAATTTTTTTTTTGTTCTGATTTTCAATCACCCAAATTTGACAGTAGGGCGGTTGTGACATACCACTTTTATTTTGACATGTGTTTATACATTGTGAGATAGTGTGAAGGCACTTTGCAGTTTAATCAAAATTTCCTTAAAGCAAAAGAATCCGAGGTGGCTCCAAAAAAACTCCGAGATAGGTCCGAGCTCGGTGCCGAGAACGGATCCATTTCGATTCAAATCACTTAGTAAATTATAATCACCTCAGAGTCAGGCAATGTATTAGTGTGAAGATTTCGTTTTCTTGCTTGAAGGGCTGTCACTGCTTTTTTATTTTTAATAGCCTAGAAGTAAACTACCTACTCGACAAGAGTACCTAACCTCGAAACTCAGATTCAATGCCAGGCTGTGAACCATTCTTTATTTATTTGTGGGAGACAAGTACAATGCTGGATACAATACAGAGGGCATTACTCCTTTAGCCCTTTATCTCCAAATGTAACAAGTAGTGCCTCTGAGTTGAAATATTTTTAAATTTATGGAAAAACTACCGCACACGATTGCACTGTCAACACTTATTCCTGTGCTTCTTATTCAAAAGGTTTAGGTTTTCAGTGTTCTTGATGTTAATATTGCTAATCACTACTTAAGCTGTAAATCCTACCCGAAAGTAAATTTTTCTTTTTATGCGCTTTATGAATACCGGCCTAAGAAAGACCGAATCCAATCAAAAGTCACTATTATTCCCTGGGAAACAGGGTTTATCGGTGAATAAGGGTCTATGAGTGGTCGAGACCAGCCATATGACATAGCTCGCTATTATTCTTTGGTGAATACCGGACTTAATGAATATCTAGAATGGTATTCACCAAGCGCTCATAATCAGAGCGCAAATATCAGAGTTTTCGGAGGATTATTAGTGACTTATGAGTGATATCGACCATTTCAAAAGTTGACAGAGCTGACTCCGAAAACTCCGATATGAGCACTCGATATGAAAGCGACAAGGGCTTTCATATGAAAAACGCTTTGTAGCTTGTCGCTCATAAAACTCTGTGTAAATATATTTTATCGTTGTTGTGTTGACAAAGTGATACTTAAAAATTGATTTTCATTAGCTAAACCTAAATGCATTCATATTTTTACTTTCTTTATAGGGCAAATATTGGTTTCGTGTAAAAAATATAAAGGTTTATATCAAAACAAAACATTACGATAATGGAGAACTCAAAAAAAAAACAAAAATTGTGTCGTGTCGCTCTTTGGTTTTGGCAAGCCTTTAAAATCTATTCTCCGATAGATGGCACACTTTGAATTCGCCACAAAAATTGATTTTGGCATTACTTGTTTTTTTTCTTACATTTGACAGCTCACAGAAATTTCACTTTTGTAAAAAAAAGTTTGTAGAAGTCCAAATAATTTAACCAAAAGTCGTGTTGCCGCTGAAAATATAATTTTCTTATTAATAAATTTATTAATTATGAATTCATAGTTTTGAAGGAAAACATTACGAAAATAGCAGTGTTTTAGAATTTTCCTTGCACCATCTCTCTCCACCAACTCAACAATGTCCAAATCGAAGAAAAAACAGCGTGAACCGGAATCGACTTTAGAAAAGGAAAAGGACGATGTTGTTAACAATTCAAACAACTCGGATTCCTCTGAGAGTCAATCGTCGACATCCTCATCATCTTCATCATCGTCATCATCCGAAGATGAAAAGAAATCTCGCAAAAAGTCTTCAAAAACTAATAAATCTTCCAAAAGTAAAGACAAAAAGACGAAAAAAAGAAAACATCAAAGTTCGGAGTCTGATTCCGACTCATCATCATCTTCTTCATCCTCATCATCGTCATCGAACGATAAGAAACCTGTAAAGAAGCGGAAGCATCCTGAAAAAGAAGAAACAAAGTCTAAAGCCAAAAGTCGAAAAGATTCGGGTGGCAACGACTCTGGAAAGGAATCACGACGACCATCAGATGGTAGGAGAAATTCTTCAGATCCCACAGCTAGAAGATCAAGGTCTGTCGACCGTGGAAGTGATGGCGGAAACTGTTCGAAATGGGACAGCCCTAGCAGAGATGGCCGACGTAGGCCGAGAGATGGTTATCAGAACAACCGTTATGTCGATCGAAGAGGTGGGAACAACTGGAACAACCGTGGCTGGAACAACAACAACGACTGGCGTGATCGAGGCAGAGATGGATTCGGCGGCAACCGTGATTTTGTCAGAGATCGGCGAGATGATGGCCAGTCATTTCGAGGAGGACGCAACCAGGACGAAGATCGAGAACGCAACGATGACAACAGAAATGCACGTCATGATGAAAGAGGTGTACGCAACGAGGACAGAGGACGCAACGATGACAGAGGAAGAAATGACCAAAGAGACAGGCGCCCAGATGACAGGGAAAAAGACAGAAATGATAGAGATCGTCAGTCTGACCGAGAGAGGGACTCCGGAAGGCGGTAAGTGATGTGTTGACATTTTTATCTTTTGTTTAAATTTTTAATTTTCCCCCCTTCCTTGCAGACGAAGTCGCAGTCCAAGAAGACCTAGAAACTTTCCACGGCGAGACAACGCCGACGATGAGAAAGATTTTGAGTGGGGTGGCCGAAAAGACGTCAAAAAGGAAGACGATCAGAGCCCAGCTGAGAAGGAAAAGCCGAACTTTGCTTTGAGTGGCAAACTCACAGAGGACACCAACACTGTTAACGGCGTGGTTGTCAAATATGCCGAGCCACCGGAAGCACGCAAGCCCAAACGCCGATGGCGCTTGTATCCCTTCAAGGGCGAAAAAGCCCTCCCCACTTTGCACATTCACCGCCAAAGCTGTTTCCTAATCGGCAGGGATCGCAAAGTGTGTGACTTGCCAGTTGACCATCCCTCCTGTTCCAAACAACATGCAGCCCTGCAATACCGACTGGTTCCGTTCGAACGAGAGGACGGCTCCACTGGACGACGCGTTCGACCGTACGTCATCGATCTGGAATCAGCAAATGGCACATTCTTGAATAGCAAGAAAATCGATGCGAGGCGATATGTCGAGCTGATAGAGAAGGATGTTCTTAAATTTGGTTTCAGTTCGAGGGAGTACGTGTTGCTGCATGAGAACAGCAAAGAGGACGAAGATGACGATGACGTGAAGCAAGAAGATGAAGGTCTTCAAATTAAAAAGGAAGAGCTCGAGTAGGAGCGCTGGACGTTTATTGTCTTATAGAATAGTGTATGTCAAGCAAAAACTTTTACCTATTAACTCCCTCACTCCCCCTTCTGGATTTGGTTTCGGAGGAAATAAAGAAAAATCAATTCCCTTCGTTTCGATTTTAGAGAAAGTTTGTATTTAATTTTTTTTTTCTTTTCTTTTTAATTTCACTAGAAACGAAAAGTCAAGATATCGTCCGGGATCACTAAATTTTAATTTTGCACCTTTTCACTGTGACACGAACATTCGAATTGAGAAAATTCAGCAAATGAAAAAGATGGCTTGTCTAGAAGAAGGTAAAGTATTCTGAGAGTAGATCTTTGTTCTAAAACGGATTAATCAATATCATGGATAGAAATTCTGTTGTCGGAATGATCAACCGTTCTATTGGTTAAGTCTTTGTTCCAGTAAAAATCGTATTTTGTGTAGTTAAGCCCCGGTGGCGCAACTGACGCTTATTCAACATATCCCTTCAGCGTACCTCGGGTGTGAAATTCGAAGCTCTTTATAGATATCTTTGTGCCGAATGCAGAGTTCTACTATCAATCATCAATCTTTTTTTCTACTCGTTGTTTATGCTAGCAGAAAAGTAGACTTTACTTCCCTATTCAATTTGGTTGTATGCGTTGGGACTTGGATCCCTACATTGGGATTGGTTAAACAAAAATTATTAATAGTCAAAAAGATTGAAAGAGGTTTACCCTTATTACTATAGTCGTTTTAACTTTTAACTAAAACGCCAATAAAACGACAGCGTATAATAGCGACAGTTGATAATTTGTTAGAAAATAACCTTCGGCATTCCCTCTGCTCTTCACATTTCTTCCTAATACATTCACCCTTATTCCGCAACGCCACGCTCTAGAAGCTATAATTCGCGTTCCGCAACGCAGACAGACAGACAAAATTGCGAGAGCCACTTTTTTTTTTGGCATTCTCTATCATCGCAATGACATGTCTGATGGTTATCTCGAGTTATATTATTTTTACGAATCCTAAACTTGCCCTACAGTACTTATATCGCAAGTAAAAAGCTTATTTCTACCGAGTGTATGAAGGATAACCTCAATCAAACTCAGTTGTTACTATTTGTACTTTTAATAGCTGTGTTATATTTTCCCCCAGATCTTATCCAGATATTCTTTTCTTTCAAAATTAACATTACTCTTATGGAATGTGGTATAAATATTTTATTTTCGAAAAGAATCAAGAACCACAATGGGGCATCAAAATGTTTTGGATGAAAGCGTGTCATCCATTTGGGGATGAAACCCGACAGCTACCAAAGAACAAATATAGACCGACCAATTTTTTCATAAGGAGAGATTCTTGCAAAATACTTCCATAAGAGATTCCAATCAGAAAATGAATTTAGACTAACATATCAAGGAAGTACATAGTCAAGTCAAAATCCGACAATTTGACACAAATAGACACTAAATGAGATTACCGAAATAATAAGATATAAATAACCAAGCTAAGACCCGAAACTATCGACTTTGTTTTAGTGTCACACAACCGTTACAAAAACAAGTCACGACTCAAAAGAAAAACTTTAAAATAAATCTTCCATTTGTAAACGTATTGAAATTCTCTTTCGTATTTAGTATCCAATCCTAGAGGCTTTCATATCAAATTTTACAGTCTGGCTTCACAGAGCTATTGAAGTCGGTTAAAAGACTTTTGAAAAGTCGCGAACGCTATCGACTCTTTTGTTTAGATTTTTACAAGCTACAAAAGAAATATATAACCAATTTTGTTCACTTGGACTTAACTTAGGCTTTTAAAAGGGAAAAATAATTTAGTGAGCTAAAGAGGGTGTAAAAGTGTCACGATCGTTTCAATGGAATTACCATTTAGTAATTTTAGTATTTAATTTTATATATTTTTTAAATATATTCTTATTAAATTATTAATTTTTAAGAACTTTATAAATATATGAAGCTTATACGTGTCCACAGCAACTTTCACCATAAGAGCAAGTACGTGCAGCCCATTTCATTTCGTTCATTTCATTTATATACAAGACATTACAGTCTAAAATTTGGTGTGTTTTAGCTTTAAACTCTGTAAAATATGGTACATTTTGACTGAAAAATTAATGTTTTTAGTGTTTTTTTTTTTACTTTATCCAAATAGAGTTACCGCATACTTATATCCATTTTAAAGTTGGCACCCGACATTTTTAAGATAGAAGAGAGTTAAGCCTAAAATTTTATGTGTATTTGTGCCTTTAACTCTACCAAAATGTATACTATTTTTATTCAAATAAGAATTGTTTCAGTGTGTTCTTCAGTTAAACAAGATTACCACATTCTTGGCAATATTAATATTTTCCAGTTTTCGTTCGAACAGGGTTGTCACGTTGATGTACCAATTTTAAAAGTGATAACCCTATGTTTTTACTTTGAGTATCAACTCATCTTTCATTTTACACCAATAATTACCCTTTTGGCATGCTCTGTGAGATAGTATCGAGGCACTTTAAAACTTCAATATTTTTGTAAGTTTTTGATTTATTTAAATAATGAATTAAAAATAAAATTACAACATCACAAGAAATATCATGGTTGGTATAACATAATATACTAAAAATTATACACATGCTGGTTAAATAAAAAAAAAACTTATATCTAAAATCTGGACAGTCCTTCATTAACGTAATGAACTGACTTTAGCTTTGGCTGATTTAAATTGTTATCTGGATCAGTTGGCATGGAAACCCTAAATGAGGTTAGTTCCCTTGGACTTTCATCCGATTGATTTCTTTGGTTTGATGATTTTTCATTAAAGCTGCTATTCAAACTGGATTGTTTATCGGACATTTTAGAGATATAAGCTAGGAAAAAAGATGCCTTATTAGAAGAACAAAATACATAAATCCTAACAAAACTTATACCTTTCGAAAAACTTTCTCCATCTGACTCTGAATCCGAGTAAGACATATTTGTTATTCCACCTGGACAAAGAGAAAAAAAGTTGTTTATATGATTAGGCGTTTAATTAACTAAAAAACCTCTCACCATCATAAGGTTTTGTATGAAGCATATTTAAAGCTTCCACTTTAACTGACATCAATTCAGTAAGACATTTTTGAAAAGTTGGTCTATCTTGAGGTTCATGACTCCAACATTCTATCATTAGATTGTACCTATGAACAAAATTTGAATTAAAATCACCATCTTGTTAAAACAGGATCTCTTATATGGGTTCTTACAGTTTCTCCGGACAGTCTTGAGGACGTTCCAATCGTCCACCATCTTTTACAAAGTTCAGTACTTCCAAATTACTCTGTGCAGGATATGGCTGCTGACCGAGGCTTAGAATTTCCCAAAGTAATATTCCAAATGACCATATATCCGATTGAGAAGTAAATACTCCATCGACAAGACATTCTGGTGCCATCCAACGTACTGGCAATAAACCTTCACCTTCCTTGCGATAATAGTCACACTTGTAAATATCTCGGGCCAAGCCAAAGTCACCAATTTTCACAACACGATATTGTGGATCAACAGATGAGACCAAACAGTTGCGACAAGCAAGATCACGATGCAGAAAATGTAGATCCTCTAGATAGCGACAGCCAGTGCAGACATCTAAGCACATACCAACTAGTTCTAGAAGTGAAAGTGTCCCTTCTCTGCCCATTGATGGTCGAGATTCCCGCAGGTAGCTTTGTAGATCTCCGCCTTCCATCAATTCCATTATGATACACATTGATTCCAGATCAAAGCATACTCCAATCAGTTTGACAATATTCTCATGCTTGAAATGACTCATAAGATGAGCTTCTTGCAAGAGTTCTGTTTTCTCCTGATCATTGGCACCTTTTCGAAGAGTCTATTAAAAAAGAAAATCTGTGTATTAAACAATCTTGAAGTCTTTTGTTGGGATACAAAAAATATACCTTAATGGCAACTCGATCCTGCGATTCGTCACTGGAATATGTCACTATTCCTTCATAGACCTCACCAAAGGCACCACTGCCCAAAAATCGTTGCATATTTATCTGGTTGCGACTAATTTGCGGTAATAAGGCTATATCACCGTCTGTCAAGGGTTTGCCAGTGTACAACATACTACTGGTCTGAGAGAAGTTTCGGCTTCTAGCTACTTGTTGGACAGTGGCTATGTCAAGACCCCAAATGCTCGGCTTCAAATCATCAACAAGCTTCTTGGCATGTTTTCTACGGCCATGAACTGAAAAAAATTTTGATGGTTTTAGGTTCCTTTTACGTACAATCAATTTGAAACTAATTTGCAATTTGATTAGGTCCTTTATCGATTTGAAAAGGGATTTGAAATTTTAAACAAAGCTCAGAATTGAATCCGAATGAAAAATTGTTTCGTTTGTAATGGATTTGAAACAAATCAGTTAACGATTTTAAACTGTTTTGCAATTTGATAAGATGACATTTTAATATCAATCAACTAGATTGAGTATCTAGTGTAGATCTATACAAAAAAAGACCTAAGGTTCGAATTTATTCCCACCACAATGATTTATTGTGCAAAATGCAGCTGCGAGACCTTCCCTATCGACTCGACATTACTCAAAATGGACATTCGTACCTTCTGTTGGCACATCCAATTTTTTGATCCTTAACCCCCAAAAAATAGCCAAATTTTAAAATATTCAAAATATTGCAATACGAGTATCAAAAGAATAGTATTTTTTTACTGAGTCATAAAATGTCAATTTGTTTTTATTTAAATTTTAAAAATCGACAAGATGGCTGCCAATAAACGCCATTTTGAAAATATTTTCGATTTTCAAAAATATCAATTAAAACATCCAATATTATAGTCAATTGAAAGGTATTTTTTCAAGGCATCAGAATATTTACTATTTTTTAATTTTTTTTTTGATAATCGACAAGATGGTGGCCAAAAATAAGAATCATATAAATCTGTGGCAAATAGGCACGTTTTGAGTAAATTAAGTTTTAATATTATTTATTAAATAAAAAGGTCACGAAATAGAAATAATTATTATCAAAACTTTACCACAGAAGTTTTGAAACAGAACTATGGTTTCGTTTGAGGCATATTGTATTAAATTGATGTGCTTCTCCTATTGTCATTTAAAAAGCCATTTAAACAAAAAAAAAAAAATACTTTTTGGTGGACATTTTTGTAGAATAAATTGTGAAAAAGTGGACTTACGAGTATATGTTGTTATGAAATGTGTTGATTACAGCTAAACTATAATGATTTTGTTCATGTAATAGAGTACACATAAGGATTCATGATCTGTCAAAATTTCATTTTTGCGAAAAATTGACTTAATAATGTTGTTCTACCTAACTGCCTCTAAATTGTATTTGACTTTCAAAAAAATACCTAACCTTCAATATGGGTGTCAAATCAAAGGGTTTTTCTTTACTGAATTCGAATTTGTTGTTTTTATTTTTGAAAATTCACATTAGCGGTCAAAAATCAATCTAAAAAAAACAAATCGATTTTCAAAAAAATACATTTAAACACTCAATATTTCAAATGAGAGATATTTTTTTGAAAATAATCAATGTGCTCTAATTAAGCAACGATAAGGTGTAAAGTATATTTTAAACCTAGGAATAACTCAAAAAATAGAGAAGGTTAATGTTGCATGTATATTTTATAATGCTCCGATTTGAATGATTTTTTTTTTATAATGTTGGTATTCACAAATACTTTAACAGTTACCGATTAAAAATTGCCGCTCTTAATGAATTTTTTTTTAGCTTTACAATAAGATTTTTGTGAACAAACATTTTTTTAAATTTTATTCGGTGTATTCATAAATGCAAAAAATCTGTGCTAGTACAATCGAAATTCTTTTATTATGCATTTATTAATGCACTAACAGCGCAGAGTATTGCTTTACTTAGTACAATTTTCATGTAAAATGCGTTTATAAACGTCGAAGAAATCATTTTTGAATTGAGAGTCTGATTTCTTCTTTGTTTTTTTTGTTTCAAAATGTGTCCCTTTTAAAACAATGAGTTAATATTTAAAACAAATTATCGTAGAACAAATATTTATTATAAGGGTGGTGAATTTTTTTGTACACTTTACGAAAAATTGTCTTGTCGATTTTCAAAAATAAACTAAAAAACAGACCTGCATATTGAATGAGTATCTTTCGTTTGATACCCTACGTTGTTTTGAGTATTTTCAAATTTGGCCATTTTTGGGGGTTTGGGGTCAAAAATATATATTTGTCCCAATAGTAGGTACGAATGTTGATTTTGAGTAAGTCGATAAAGAAGTTTTACCTAATTTTTGCACCATAAATCATTTTAGGGGAATTAGTTTGACCCTATTTGCTATTTCTGCGGTACTTACTAGAACTTAAATCTTGATCACAAGTATGCCATTGAACATAATATTTAACAGTTTGCATAGGTTAGAAAGTTATTTGAAATCGATTTTAAACTAAAGACTAAACTGCAATTTGATTGAATACAAATTTTATGATCGATTTAAAACTAACTTCCAAGAAGTTAGAAATGTACAACTTTAAACAAAACTTACGCCTCTGGATGACAGTGAAATATTGATTTGAAAATTTAAAATTTCCTTGCAATTGATTTGAAATTATTTTGCAATTTTTTGAGGTGGAATTCCACAATCGATGAGCTAGAGGGTTTTGTTTTCAAATATCAATATTCAATGCAATATTTTCTAGTAGTTATCAGATTTGAAACTACTAAGCAATTTTAGGATAGATTTTGCAATCAATTTTAAACTATTGAATGAATGAATTGAATTCCAAATAAATATTTAGTTTGTAATTGATTTAAAACTAGTTTGCAATTGATTTGAAATAAATTTATTATCGATTTGAAACTATTATGTAATTTCTGCCGGTGATGCAATCGATAACTTAGAGACTTCAATTTAAAATAGAGATCAAAATCAAAACTGAATGCATAAAAAATTAATTAAAACTTATTATTCAAAATTTAACTCACCATATTTAATAAGAAAAGCCATACTGACACAACTCGAAACAATTGTTATCGGTGCTACAATGGCAAACACCAACGTATCACGTTTTCTTGGCGATACAAAAGGTTCTGCAATCATCTCACTATCAGCACTATATGGCCCCCATCCAAAGACATTCCTAGCTCGTCCACGAAACATAAGCAGCCTCATTGTGTGAAGTTCCTTTATTATACAATTTGTATCAGTTCCATTACAATATGGTATCCACTTATCCTGAATCGGTTGAATTTCCTCCGCCCACGGTAACTGCCCCAATCTAGCTAAAGTCTTATTATCCACCTGACGATCATCACTTTGTGGAAAATAATGAGATCGTCGCACTCGTTTGACTTGACTCGATTGCAGTGCCTCAAGGGAGTACTCTAAAATTGGTGCTCCATTATTTCGTGCAGGCTCCCAAAATATCTTAAAAACTTCGCCTTTGATGTGTTCGATTAGTGGCTGACCAGGAGCACCAGGACGATCGCCAAGAGTTTCAAAAGCAAATCGATTGTCTGGAGGCCAAACGTAGGAATGCACAGAATTTGCGTAGAATAACTTCATTTGGAAAGTGTATTTCGTTTTGGGTTCAAGCGATTCTATAACTCGCCTCTGAGAATCACCTGTTATGTTTACACTTATATAGTCGTCTATATTGAGTGGAGAGTAAAGCAGAAACGCTGATGTAACATTAGCTGAAGCATGCCAATTGATAGTTAAGCTGCTAGAAGTTGAATTAATAAAAGTCAAGCCATCCGGTTCGGGGAATGTGCTGAAAGTATGAATTGAACTTTCATTAAATGCAGTCAAAGTCGAGAAGACAATCATCCATACAGTGTATGTATGGTCTGGTCGCAGCCCGGAAAGTAGGAAAGAATTCCATTTGTCATCGTTTTCAGGTATTATCTTCTGATGTCGATGAACAACTCCACTTGTGGGATTTTCGGTCTGCCAATGTATTTCATACCAAACGCGATCATTGTTCAAAACTTTTGGTTCCATCCATTCAACAAGACCATCTCTGGGACTTACTGCTGAAACTGTCATGTTATCTGGAGCCCATGGTGTCCCAGGTGCTGTTCCAATTGTAACATTTGGACCCGTCACTCCGGGAAGCTCAAATTTGTCGGTGTAATAGTTGCTAATGTGAAGTTGAAGATTATATTTTGTAAACGGTTTAAGATCGGTCACGTTTATTTGAGGCTCAAAGCAATTCAAGGTTTTTCCGTCAGTATTCTCATTTTCAGCTTCAGTTAGGAACAGAGTATACTTAAGACCTGGAACTTCGATTCCACATTCGGAGGGAGTTGAAATCTTTGGAAATTTCAACTCCAAACTGAATGTTGTAGAATTGATTAGTTGCGGAACTAGTAAATTCGTTTCAACCAAAGGTTCTTCATCGAAATCTGGCAAAAGGCATCTTCTTTCCGGATAAGGCTGAAAATTGAGTGCCGTGATCATGTCAACACGATCTGTGTTCACCATATATTCCAGCGAATCTGGAGACAAACGATTATAGGCTCGTATGGAATGATTTTTCAAAACATAGAAATAACCATTATCCTGTGCTATATACAAATTATTCGAATCGATTCCAATCTTCAGCGGTTGACAGGTTTCTTCTTGAATATTAAGAATACAGATATTCTCATCTTCATCCACTAAAATCACTGATTCTTCATTTTCTTCAAATGATCCTCGATAAAGAGTCTGATAGGTGGTATTCGATCCAGAGAACAATTTTATCTCTGTGGAATTAATGAAATTCCAACCATTAAGGTTTCCATCGAGCTCAAGCCATAACAATGTTTGACTCAATGGAATCATAACTAGATTCTTGATAGGCTTTGGATTCGATATAACAAGATTACCAAGCAGAGATTCACCTTCGAAACGATTTAAATCCAGGGAATGTATTGTACTTCCACCGCCATGGTCTGATTGTGACCAATAAACCACTCGAGAAACCCAATCAACTGTTAGGCTTTGAGCTTTTGCATCTAAATGAGTGAGAATGCTTACATTTCCATTGAAGTATGCCATCATTTGTTCGGTATCATCAATCCAAACCACATAATTCCGCTCGTCGTGTATGAGTGTGAGATGCTGTATGGCTCCATCTGATTTGGCCAAGATGTTTGTAGAATTCAAGTCAATATCTAATAGTTCAATAAGTCCATTGCCAGCTATTAGAAGTTTTGGAATCGACTGATATTCTGAATTGACTGTAATTTCTACCGGATTTGTGACCTGACCTCCTGCACCAGAAGTGAAGGCCTGCACTTGGAAAGAATATGTTGAATTATTCTCCAGATCCCAAAATATCGCCTCAAGACCTGTGGAATTGATAGTGGCAATATTTTCTTCACCTCTATGACAAACGGTTGTGTACTGAATTATTGGTCCGTTTGGTTCTGCGGGAGGCTCCCAACGAACAACAGCTGAGATGTTTTGAGTTCCCCCAAATGGATTTGCAATACGATGAATAAAGACTCTCAAGCGTTGAGGTTCCGATGGAGCTGCTGTTGGCGAAAAAATATCTACCACAGTTATTGGTGAACTTTTCCATGGTGAATTACTCCTTATCCAGACATTAAGTTCAGAATATGGCGGAAGATCAGTTCGTGGATAATGAACAGTTGGTTCAGAACTTTCTAGAAATACTTTATCACCTATTTGAATTGAATAGCTTACGTTGAAATAAACACTCTCCAAGTAAACAGGCTCCCAGGTTATGTTGAAATTATCCCATAATCCTACAACTTTCAGTGTAGAATTATCAACTTCATCGGGAATTATATCATAAGATGCTTGAAGTCTTAGTTTAGGCTCAACAACATAAACACCATTGAGGTTTTCTTCGAAATGCATGCGAGCTTCATTTCCTCCACTTGCATTTGTCATTACTACTGAGTTGCTTGTCGTTGGCCATATTAAACGATCAGCAGGTAAATGTGATAACCAATTTATGACGGGAAATCTTTCCAGTGGAGTCATCAAGGGTGATTCAGCAGTATTCGGAATATGGGCCAAAGCTGAACTAAATAGATATCCATCATGATCCGATTGGATTGCCCATAAGACCCGCCCGTTTCTCAAATCTAGCGCTGGACCGATAAGTTCTTCTTCAGAGAATAAAGAGGTTCTGTAGTATGTCATGCAAGCTTTTCCATTTAATCTACAAGCTTTGATCCTTAAGCCAGTGGAAAAGTATATGTAACCATTTTCCGAGTCTAGTTCAATATGTTTGGCATCCAAGATTGGCAATAGTTCCCGACTAGTTCCATCCACATGTGACCGAACTACAACGCCTTTAGAAGTGTCTGTAAAGTACAACTGATTACCCTTCCAATCAAATGCAACTTTACCAGCTGAATTGTCAACTTCAAAACCAGTAAAATTATTCATGTCCCAATTATAAAGTTGGGAATTTTTTACAACAAATAACGTTCCATTGGCCCAAGTCACCGATGTAATTGATCCATTCATCAATATCTTCAAATCGTCACCAACTTCATCCGAACGAAGTAAACCATTTTCCGTAGCCCAAAATAAATGTCGTTCCTCTGAAGGCATCCATGTTTTTGATTTAAACCATTCACTCCATGGACCTTCATCATTTATAAGATTAGCCTTGACTCGGAACCAATATTCTGTGTTCGGTTTGAGTTTTTCTACAGTGAAGAAATCGGTTTTTATATCTCTAATAGCCACACTAACTTCATCTTCCTTGACTTCAAGATCATACTCATAGCCTATTTGGACAGATTGACTTTGAAAATATGACTTTTTCGGTGGTTTCCAAGAAAGTTTAGCCTTATCGGCAGTGAGAAGAGCTTGAAATTCCTTTGGAGGACCATTCACCGATAACTGTTTCTGAGCAGAAGAGTGAAAAAGTTTTAAAAACTTGCATGCTTCAAAAAGAACTGTTATTGATTGATTATTATAGATTTGATTCCCGTCAGTCCAATAAACACTTGATCCATAATCAACAAGATCAAGGACTGTTTCCGTTGAAGCGTCAATATCAGCTTCAAAGGCAAATTTTCCGTCATAGGAAATTCTTTGGAATTGTTTTTCAGTTTGGAAAAACGCAGTTATTAGGAATTTTTTCGGATCAATAGAAAAAGCGGTGAGATTTTCGGATTTGAAAATATTTTTCCACATTCCGTCGGCGAGTTCGTATCGATAAACTCCGGTCTCCTGTGTAATCCAGAAAAGAAATCCATTCAATGGATCAACGTGAAGTTCAAGAGGTCTTTCGTTCAGGTCTTCTATGATAGGTTTAAGATCATTGCCGGTAGATGTGGCTTGAAATATCACCCAGGTTTTCTTCGGAACCTTTAAAAAATCGAATAAGTTTTGTAAGAAATAAGAATTCGTTCAAATTTATACCTCATTTCGAGACTCTCCTAGAACATACAAGTTCGAATTCACCCAATCAACAGAGAGTTTTGATGGCTTAAAGTTTCCGAAGGATTTCGGTGATAAGACAGCATCACGTTCCACTGAATTCGCCATGTCAATTCTATTTGAAAAAAAAAACAATTTTTATAGTTAAAATTTTTTGTTGGAAGAAGTTTTCTTACTTAAAAACGTGACCACTAATATCAGAAACAAAAAAGATTCTTTGGCTAATAAGGACATCATATCCAACTATCATTTGATCGCTATCATAGATTTCTGTGGCTGTAGAGCTATCACTTGAAGTATTCAACAAAGTAACTTTGAATTCTCCGACAACAATGAAGGAAGGATTTGAACTCTGCTTTGGTAGTTTCCCAGTTGCAGTAGAAGTTAATGCTGAAGGACCGGTACCGAATTCATTTTGCATTGATATTTCTATGTCGTATGTTTGTTCTGGTTCAAGGTGGTGAAGGATAGTGTAGTTATCTGCTGCAGTTGTAATCTATGGAAGAAGAATTCCTAATAGCTTGGAATCTTAAAAGATTGTGGAGTGAAAATGGAACCTACCACTTCAATCGTAGAATTTGATTCCAGTATTCTAGCTGTAATCTTATACCCTTCTAGCTGCCCATTGGTGTATTGTCCCGGCTTCCAAAATAAAGCTATTTTGTCATAATCTAGTGTCAAAACATCAGTGATCTCTGGCTTAGATAAAGGCACTCCCATAGGCATTGTTTCGAAAATGTCCGATTCAGTAGAATAAATGAAGTCAGAATGATCCGTGGTTACCAACATGGCGATTCTAAACTAAAAAATAAAAAATAAAAAGTAGTAACAAACCCAATTAGGGACCTTTGATATTGGAAGTTCCATCACCAAATCATCACAATACTCACCCTATACTGAGTATACGGTTGGAGTTTTTCAATTTCACAAGTATAATTTTCAAACCACTGAAAACTTGATGAATACTTCCATTTCAAGGGTCTCTCATTGTAAGCCCATTGTATGACAAGTCTTTTAGTCGAATATATTCTTTCCGCGATTGGCCAAGATAATGTCAGAGAAGTGCCATTAATTGTACCATCCACTAGTACTGGAGGTGTATTGAAATTATCCAATTTAGCAAGATGTTCTACTATTCCATAAATAGCTTGATTGCAACCGGAAATACAGGCCAAGTCGCATGGCGATAAATTACTGTGCCATGTGTCATCAAGCTAAATTTTCTTTTTTTGATTAGAACTATTTAAAAAAAAAATGTTAATTAGACTTGTGTATACATACGCAGACTTGCTTGCAGGTGGAGAATGTTGATTGTTTCCATTTATTACAGCCTTGAGTGCACTAAAAAAAATAAACAGAAAATATGGAATTAAAAAGAAAATATAAAGAAGAACAACTTTGAGTTCTAATTTTTTCTTAAACCGAGTTTTAAGAGCTAGAACTTTTTCAAGAAATTGGCCGTTAAACTCTTAAAGTAATTTAAAATCTTATAACAAAATTAAAATTTATTTTTCGACCTCCCCTAATTCTCCTGAGTATAAATCTGTAAGTCTGCAAGGCCTAAGCTGGTGGCACCACACACCAGGGACCCCCAGAGGTCAAAAAATAAAAATTAGAATTTAATAAAGTGATAAGTGATAAGTGATAATTGATAATGATTAATTTTTACATTTTTGTACTCTTTTAAAGTTTCTTGGTAAAATTGCTTTCCGCTTCCAAGTTTAAAGTGTAGGGGCCAAAGACCCCAGAAGCTGAAAAAACAACAAAACTGGATTTAGTTAAATTATTTGTTTACGATTAATTAAATTTTTCTTTTGTGTTTTGAGTGAAATTTCGGAAGTCTACAAAGCACCAGTATACAGATTGTGGGGAGCCAGAGACCGCTAAGGCCGCAAAAGCAAAAAAAAAAAAATGCGACTGGATCGCACATGGTATTTGCTCTTGTAGCTAAAGTTTCTTGGATTGCTAAGAATTTTAATTAAAGTTTAAAGTTTAAGTTTAAAATTTTGCAGTTTTATGAGAAATTAAAAAAAAACACTAAATTCGATTTTTACATTACTAAAATAGCTTCTTAAATGAATTTGACATGAAAACGCAGTATGCAATTTGAGTACTTTTAAAAACATGAAAAAAAAAACTTGAAAAAAAAATTGAAAATCGTTAGAGCCGTTTTTTTAAAAAAGGTATTTTTATGTAAAAAATTACAAAGCATTTTTCAAAAAAAAACATGGTATACGATTTCTTATCATTATCTAAAAACTAAATTTTGAAGAAAATTCAGTAACCCGTTTTCGAAAAAACGATTTTTCAAAAAAAAAAAAATAATTTTATTTAAGCCAAAAAAACAATTCTGGAAATTTATTTTCTAAACTCTATTAAGGCAACTTAAAAGCATTCATGTAAAAAAAACGTTAAAATCAAATTTAAAAAACGGTTCTATGGCAGGTACTGTTATTAACGACAAAAAAAGCGTTTTCATAAAAAAATACTTTTTTTTCCAAAAACATGTCCATGATTTTTTTTTATAAAAATCGTGGGGCCATTTTTGAGATAAATATGTTTTTATAAAATCAGTATATGATTGGTACCGTTATTTTTAGGCCAGAACAATTAATTAAGAAAACTATAAAAGGTAAACATTTGTAAAAAACACAGCTTTTACTATAATAGAAATTTGAAACATGCAGAATATTTTTTATTTAGTTCCTTCGGAAGCATACAAAATACATTTTTTTTTTCAATAACGACCACCCTAATACCCATATAGATTATACTTCTTTTTTTTGAAAATGATTTTTTTGGATTCTAATGCCCCAGAGCCGAATATTGTTCTAGACATTAAATACATATTTCTCACCAAATTTGAGCATTTTATTTAGTCCTCTGAAGTTTGAAAAATAATTGTTGAAAAGTTAATAAGAAATGAGAGTTCCCGGTAGCAAACCAAGAGTTCTATAGTTCCTCATACTTTTTTTCAATAGTTATGGCGAATTAAGGCTAAAAATCGAAAAAAAGTTCAGCAAGCAAGGATGATGTATTTCAACTTAAAATAAGGAGTTCTAGAGTTCCTGATGGGTTTAAGAAAGAGTTCTGCAAAATTGGAAAATCTCCTCTAGCCTTATCTTAAATCGGTATTGTAAATAACCTCCTTATGAGTAGAGGGATGTAATGCAGCTTTGGATATAGTGTAGATTGTAAAGGGTAAAATTCTAATAGATTACATATTTCTCTTGGTATAACAAGTGCCTTTAACTACGTCAAAAATTGCAATAATTGGTATAAACAGGTATTAAGTTTTGCAAATCTGTAACCTCAAACCACAAACATAATATCATGCATTCAGTTCAAACGCAATATTTAAAACAAATGTTGATTTTCGTGTTTATTTTGTGTCACATAAAACTCTACATTTTAACTCACAGGCATTGTTGCATGTCCGGGAAAAAAAGTCTTTTTGTTAAAATTCAAAACCCGAATGAGGTTCTTTTTTTTTTTAATTTATAATCAAACTTTGTATTGGGTTACGAAAACATTTTCCACACAGTAATTTCTATACTGAATGTCCCTTTAATGCTTCCATGTGTCAGTGTCAAATATCGTGGGAAAAGTTACCTTAGCTACCTCTACCTCCACCTGTATTTAAAGTTTTACTTGAGTTCTTCTTTTGTTTTAATTTCTTCAATCACAAGGGAATGCAACTCTGAGATATTTGATGAGGATAAACATATAGGATACATTTAGTGCATTCATTACATACGGATACCGATACGGGTATATACATAGTTCACTTATTCACTTTAGCAAAGTACTACTTCTTAACCGCTAGACACTTACCAAATCCTTATAACTCTGGCATCCGACTGCTTGTAGGTTCCCATAAAATTGGTCCTGTAAAACAAAATAAAAAAAGTTTTAGGTAAATATAAAAAAAAAACCATGGAAATACTAAAGTGGTTGTATAAAAAATATGTTTTCACTTTTTGTTCATATGTAAAATTTCAGGTATATCTAATTTTTTAGATCAATGAATGGTCAACAAAAGTCAACTGTAGGTATCAAGTTTCTTAATTTTAATACAAAAAAAAATAAATACTATCGCTGACTTAATAATGAAACCAGTTGATCAATTCTTTCAAGAGACATTATTAGTTATGATAAATTTGACATTATACATTATAATAACTGCTAGCTTACATCTTTGAGTATAGCCTTGAATAACACTTTAAGAATAATGAATAAAAACAAATGTATCTATGTATATTAGAGTGATTAAAAAAAAACTATTTTCTTCAGGTATGCATGCCGTGGCACCAAGCTCAAAAGTTTTGTTTAGGCTAAAAAATAAGCCTTATAAAAAAATGAAAATCCTAAAAAAAACTGTATCAAAAACTTTGTTGGACGACGTACCTTTCGTGAGTTACAGCATTTAGAGTAAAACAAAAAAAAAAACCTGTACAATTTGTATGGAAAAACAAAAAGTGTACGCGCGCATACTAAACATTAATTTTAAGAGCTTATTTTTTAGTGTAAACAAATTTTGTGAGCTTGGTGCCGGAAGTAAATTTTGTTTTTGAATCACCCTAATGTATTGTTACGAATGTAGGAGGGAACACATCCAGACGAAAAGACACATGTAGGTCTTTGGTTATGATTAATAACTAAAGTTCTGAACGCTTTCATCCGAACTTCGAACTTTCGAACTTCGAACGGGACGAAATGGAACGGAACGAAACCTGTCTATATCTGTCTCTATCTGTCTGTGTGTATTTGTCTCTTTCTCTTAACGAAATTGGAGATTTTCGGAACCTTCGAGAAGAAATGAGAGGAGTATAAATACGAGCTCGGAGAATTAGATTGGGACAGTTTAATTTTGACAGTGGTATAGATAAGTGATTGTTTAATTTGGTTACGAATGTAGGAGCGAACACACCCAGACGGAATGACACATATAGATTTTTTGTAATGATTACTGACTAAAGCTCTGAACGCTTTCATCCGAAATTCGAACTTTCGAACTTCGAACGAAACGGAATGGAACGGAATGGAATATGTCTATATCTGTCTTTGTATATTTGTCTCTTTTAATTCGAAACTAGAGATCCCTAGAACCTTCGAGAGGAAATGAGAGGAGTATAAATACTAGGTCGGAGAAGGAGATCGGGACAGTGATAAGAATAAGTGTTTGTGAAATTGTAATTTGGAAGTGTTATTTATTGTAAATTGTAAAGAGTTATAGCAAAACAGTTTGTTATAGATGAAAGTGTTTGTTGATTAGAGAGTAAATAAAAGTTGAAATAACCCAGTACCTACAGTACATTCACTGCATTAAAATTTCAAAGTTTTTAAATGCAATTATCTTCATTTCATTGTAGTATAAGGAATACATACGAGAAAGCCCATGGACCAGATCGTGTGTACTTGAAAAGTTATTCAGAAGCAAATGATGTCAAAAATATTGTTTTTTTGCATTTAACTTTTTAACGATATAAACCTGTAAAACAAACTATTTTCTACAAAAAAGTCTGTGACTCTATTTTCCTCCAACTGATCATTTAAAAGATATCGCTTTTCAAAAAAAAAAAGTTAAATGACGAAAATATTGTTTTTTCATAAAAAAAACTAAAAAAAAACTTTTGACTTTTTATGAAATTTCTATTTCAAAAAACATTAACTTTATTTTGCTCGGTACGATAGTTTTCAAGATATAGTTGTTTTTAAAATTTTTTTCAAAAGCCAAATAATTCCTTTTTTTTGTTTCAAACCCAAAATGAAAAAGTTTTCAAAAAAAATAATGAATGCTCAAAATATACCTAGATTATAAAACTTTTTTCCATATGAGCTGTCAATTACAAAATATGTTACTTCAAAAAAGGTGAAGTTTCGAAAAAAGAGTGTTTTCGCTTACAAATAAAATTCTTAAAAGGTACATAATTTGAAAAAAAAATTGCATTATAAAATATTTTTGCAAATCACAAATTTTTGAATTAAAAAAAGAGGTACCTACATAGGTATTGCAAAAAAAATTAAAATGCACTACTGGTCGCATTGCTCATATGGTTGCTGTGTCGATAAAGAATTTGCAAAAAAAAAAAAACTGTCTGTTTTTAATTGTATTTATAGATAAAAAGATAAGTTACGGAAAAATCACAGTTTCCGCTAAAGAAACAATAAAATTAAATACAAATTTATAAAAAAATGTAATACCTTTCGACCGTGACAGGACTCGAACCTGCAATCTTCGGATTCGAAGTCCGACGCCTTATCCATTAGGCCACACGGTCCTTGTACAGCATCCCTGTTTTATTCTTTAAAAATTGTTTAATCATCCTTTGAAAAATCAATAAATTTATCAACATACAACAAGGACACGGCAGAAAACTACTCGTTTGCTTTTTCATCCCCCATGAAGATGCTCAAGTATGAAAGATGAACTGCAATAGGTATTGCAGTTTAAGAAAAAAATAAATTTATTTTAAGGAAAGCGAGCAATAATAATAATTTAATACCTAAATAATTTTCAGATAGGTACATTACATAGATAATATAATAATGTGAATTAATTTTATGACACAATCAAATTATATGCTGCTTGTAAAATAAGCACTAGCACTCAGCGAATTAACCAACTCGCATTCCTTTTTTTTTTATTTATTAATTGAATAAAAACATGACACCATAGTGTTTATGAATTTAATTAGTAATTGAAAAAAAAAAAAAAATAATCTTAAGTAGCAATAAACAGACATCAAATTTTTAGTTTGCATTATTAACGAGTTTTTAAAGTAAACAAATGAAACATAGATTTAGAAGAAATTGATATCAAGAGAGGATATAGATGAGGGTATTATTTTACTGAAAGCTAACTTTAATCTTTTTATTCTGAAAAATGGGTTTATTCCAGTTTTTTTTTTTTTTTTATTTCTCTAAAACTTTCTATTTGAAGTAGAAAAACATTAGGTTATGCAATTTTGTACCAAAAAGAACATCATTCATTTTAATATTTCGATATGTACTCATTCAAAAATCAAGAATAAAGATGAAAATAAGCATATCATCTGTCTGTTTCTATTTAACATAACCTATATTGGAGTCTCCAACTCTTTTATTCAATTTAACTATGTATTTTTGGGACTAGGTATCAGTTCCAACCCAGTTTTCAGAAGGTAAAAGTTGAAAAAAATATTAGCAGGATAAGAGCGATAGGAAAATTTAGGAAAATTAATAGTATATTAGAGGCAAAACATAAATTGCCAACCAACAAATTGGAAGAAAAGTGTGGGTGGGCGAAAAAGTTGGATGGGTGTCGAAAATCGTTTTTTTTTTACGATTTCTTACTAGACCTTTGTAATTTCTATCTAGATCTAAGAAGCGAAAAAAGTTCAATACAAGAGTTGTAGGTTGTAGAAAGATCTACAAGTTTTGTTCAAATAATTTTTCTATATATTTACCTCAAAAATATTGTGAAAAATGCAAAAACGATTTTTAGTTTTTATTTATTTATCTTTTTTAATAATATGTAGTTAGATTTTGATAAAACTTGGTTTTAACGTACATTTCTGTATATTTTACTCCAACAAGTTTTCTTGTGTGTTTTGACGAATTTATTTTGAAAAGAATAGCCTAACTTTCAATTCCTTTAATTTTTGATTTTTGAAAATTTTAGGATGGATTCTTATTGGTTAAATTCTAATTTAAGACTTAGTAAAAAGGCAAAACAGTTACTGTAGGTAATAAACTTTTTCAGAAATTGAAAAAAAAACAAAAAACCCATTTTTATGATCGATTTTTCCGAAAATGACAGTGGCCATAGAAATAAAATTAATGTTTTTTGTTAAATATTTTGACTCTTTTAAATTGAAGTAAAGTTTTTGAGATACCAAATTTTAAACATCCCAAAAACACGGCTTTTGTGATGTTTTTGATAAAGAGAGATTCCATTTTCAGAAGACCAAATTTTTTGAGTTTTAGAAACACAAAAATTAATATTTTGCTTAAAATTATGTGTATTAGTGAAAATTGCATCAACGTACGTTAAAACCACGTTTAATCACAATCTAACTATTTTTGAAAAAAATAAAAATAACAAAAAAAACACAAAACATTTTTGCTTGCATATTTTTGAGGTTATATTTATCAAAAATTTTGTGAACAAAAGATGCAAATAATTTTTTCAGCTATAACTCTTTAGTTGAACTTTTTTCGCTGCGAATTCTACTTTAGGGACCGGTTATAGCGATCAGGAAAATTAATCAGGAAAAATTTTCTAATGGAATTTTTTTTGTTGTTTCTACTCGTTTTTGAGTTTTTAAAGTTGAATTTTCTCAAAAACGGCTCCAACGATTTTGATACAAAAATTTGTAAAAGCAAATTTTTGTTAGCAAGGTCGTACTTTTGAAGTGATAGGTATGTTTTTAGATATGTTAATAACGGTATCTTTTATAGAACCGTTTTTTTTTATTTTTGAGTTTCTCCTAAACGATTCAACCGATTCTGATGAAATTTTGGTATACGAAAGCTTTTTAATAATCTTAAAAGTATTTAATATAAAAAATTAAAAATAATAATTTTTGGAAAATGGTTTTGGTTTTAGATTTCCATTAATATTTTCCTCATAGTGGCATACCAACTGTTTTTTAAGAAGATTTGAGAATTTTTTTAAACGGTTCCAACGATTTCCAATTTTATTTTTTGTTTAAAATGTACATATATCTTTCTTAATCAAATGAAATGAAATAATTAGTTTGGAGCTCAAAACAATTTTGGATGAAGTTTATTTCATTTTGTTTATTTCATTTTTCTTACCTTTTTTTAAAGATTTTTCGTATAAAATGATGTATTTTCAAAACCTATATATAAGAAGCTTTTTTGCTGTGTACATTACAGCAGCTTTGAACTTTAGAGCAAGTGCGTACGACCAAGTCGTGCATCATTGAGTTACTAAAAAATACTGAAAATACTAAAACTCAACATTTTTACCCCACTCAATGTCTAAATTTCAATGAACTTCGACAAATTTTTACTTTTATTTTCGTTTAAATTTGACGTTTGTCTAAAGTCTTTTTAAATTGAACAAAATAACTTTGTATTTTTAACTTTCCTATCACACATCATATGAGTGCTACACCCATTTTCTTTCTTAGCTTGCGATTTTGTGATCTTTTTGTCATTCCAATTTCTTTTTGGTCAATATTAAAAAAATAAATCGAAAAAGTAATTTCCCCAAAACTAATTCCATTTCGATTTAAATGTTCGTTGTCGTCTCTTTCAATTGCAAATAACAAAATTGATCACAATGGTATTATTATGAACAATACACACGCTACTTTGTATCGCTTCAGTTTTCCCGCCATTTGGAATATAATAAACGTATAAGCAAGATGACACTAGCGTTGTATACATTTGCTTATTTCACCCCAAATAACTGTGATACCCAGACTATTAGCGATACTGATACCCAAACTTTTATCCGAAAATCTGATTCAATTAAAGTTTCTTAAATAAGAAAAAAAAACCCACACAAACATAATAATGAGATACATGAGCAAAGAACGACAAGCAGAATTTTTCCAAGATTCTTTCTAGAAGCAATGTCGTCAGACGTCGTCGTCGTCGTTGGCCGACATCACAGTAAATTCGTCCATTTTGCTCCAAATAGCTCTGAACGATCTGTGCCTCAGCCAATTATTTAATTGCAACACATTGAATGGAGAGAGAAATAAGTAATAATAGCAATGATTTGTAAGTGGCTAGGTTAGATAGGTACCAACCTACGTTGTTGGAATACTACTACAAGTGGTTACAATAAAAAAACCAGCTCACGACACAGTTCAGTTTACCTGCATTCTGTTGTTGCATGAATTTGCTCAAAAATAGTTTGGGTTCTAATTTAGTGTTAAGTATTCCAGAATTTGCAAATTACAGATTCTAAAATTCAATAAACTAAAGGATTTTGATTTCATGTAGCTTTGGACCAGCATGGTTTTCAGTATTTGTGTTTTCAGTATTACAGTCGACTCTGCTTTACTGCACTCCGCTTAGCTGAAAAATCGGTGAACGGAAACAAGAAATTTAGTACGAGGATTTTTTCAACAGCTTCCATGCAAACTACTTCTGAAAATTGAGCTTCGCTTAGGTGAAAACTCTTTTTAATTGAAACAAAATACTTGACTCAAATTATTATTTTTACCTATTCAGCCCCACATAAATAGAAATATCACTGAATCCTTTCACCTGAAAGGATTCAGCTGAACACATCTTTTCAATTTGGAGTATCAAAATGTTTCTTATTTCTTCATTCTCGAACTTTTTTTTAATAAAACTCCGCTTATGTGAAACTAGATTCATTTATCCGCTTAACTGAAAACAAATTTTCTGCAATTTTAGTGTTCCAATTAAGCTGAGCCAACTGTTGATGTACCGCAAAAATTTAAACACTGATTGATAGAACAATTGTTTTTCTACAAAATTTGTTACATGCCTTTTTAATGAGCAATGAGTACTTTTTGAGGAAAATGCAAAAAACTAAGAACATATTATTAAACTAAAAACACATTGTTAAAATATATTGAAAATTGAATTACAGTAGAATCTCGAAAAGATGAACAGCTGTTTAAGTCAAACTTTAATTGCACTGAGGTATAAATAATTTATAGGAAGAAGAAATGCGTACCAGTACAGTGGAACTTCCATAAGTCAAACTCTCAAAAAGAAAGACAAAAAGTTCGAGTTATAGAAACTTCGATTTAAGGAGATAAGAAAAAAATGTTGAGTTTTGTTGCAAAGTTCTCAATAAAAATTTGAGTTATAGAGAAATTCGACTTAAGGAAGTTCGTGTTATGGAAGTGCGACTGTAATACATTTTTAATGAGGTCATTTAAAATATGTTCCAGAGATATACACTAATAATAAAAAAATAATAATAATAAAAGAAACATGTCAATTTTCACAAAACTTCAACGGCCTCGTTTTGAGAGTTTTTTATTTATTTATTTATTTATATATTAAGTAACATCAATCAGAGATAACAATAATCATCTTGCAGACTACATACAAAAAAAATATATAAATTAAATACAAATAAATATATACATACATACATAAACCAATAATAAACTAGTAATAAAAATACAGTGCATCAATTATTTAAAAAATGAAAGACAAGTTTCCTTTTTAAAGTGAATCTACTATAATGAAAGTTAAAATCAACTGAATTGGAGATGGAATTAGTTTCCCTAACACAGCGAGTTATCGGCTCATTAAGTGCATAATTCACCCTATGGTATCTTGCACGTAAAAAAATATTTTCTCTTAGGTGGCGAGATGGTATATTTATATCAATTAGGGATAAAAGGTGAGGACAGTTGATATGATGGGACAAAATATCACAAATAAACACAACAGAGAAGATTTTGCGACGATTCTCAAGTGACTCTAAGCCGATAAGTCGACATCTTGTAATGTAGGAGGGCATTTCAATGTTCCAACCTAGTTTCCATACTACGAACCTTGTAAATTTTTTTTGGATACTTTCTAATCTATTAGAATGAGTGTTGTAGTATGGGTTCCAAACCACACAACAATATTCCAAGATAGACCTAACATATGCACAAAACAGAGATTTAAGAGTGTAAGGGTCTGTGAAATCTGTTGAATTACGTTTAATAAAACCTAGCATGGAATTGGCTTTGGCAGCAATATATTCAACATGCTTGATAAAATTAAACTTATGGTCAAAAAACACACCGAGATCTTTCTTTTCATTGACTCTTTCAAGAACAGTACTTCCAATTTTGTATACGAAGGAAATTGGGGAGTAAGATCGACAGAAAGAAAAACATTGACATTTGGAAACATTTAAAAATAATTGATTTAAGTGTGAGTGATTTAAGTTTTAAGTGTATTAATCAAAATCGTAAAAACGGGTTCCAAGAAAATGGTTATACTCCAAAATATTATGCAGAATGTAACCGTTTAATAATAACAAAATATTCAGAAACAAAAGGAAATAAAATGTACGCCTGGATCGCACGTACTTGCTCTTATAGTTAAAATTGCTCAAATGCTCACAATTGTATGTTCACATAAGACATAAGTACTAAAACACCGTAGCTAGCTGTCTAAAACAAACCGTTCCTAATCAAAATGTTCTATTTAACCTCAGTAAACGATATAGTTAACAGTAAAAATTCTTTAAAATATTACTTGAAAGCCTCCAATACTTCGGAGATATGGTTTGTGGTGAATAATGAAAGTTTTCCATATATGGTCACTGTGGCGTATGTGTAATATTTTCTTCCATTAAAAAAAAAAACAAAATTCAACAACAAATGATTTATTTTGCTTCCGATGTAAATGAAATAAATGTGCGATTGGATTGCACGTATGAAGAATTATAGTATGTCAGCTGGTTTATGTATTAGGAACGCATTTGTAAAAATAAAAGATAAAAAAGTACAAAACAAAAACATATTTTTTTTTATTTGTTCCTAATTTTTATTTTTAATGCACAATAATCTTAAAAATGATAAGAAACACTGGTTTAAATTGAAACCAACTGAGCTGTTAACAAGTTGTATGGCCAATATAACCAATTTCTGTTGGACTTCCTCCAACGATATTTTAGAAAAAATAAAAAATACTGAAGCGAAATTATTTGTTTTACCGAACTAGATATGTGAAGTGTGACACCTTTTAAGAAAATGTTAGAATATAATGAGCGTTTTACAACCACTAAACAGTCATGGTTTTCTTTAAATAAGTTCCCAAAAAAGTGAGTGCAAATGTGTGCAAATATTGAATGTAGCACCCGAAACAATGGAGTAAAATGGTCAGCTATTTTATTATTTTTTGTTTCTTTTTTTTCTTTGAAACCCCTACATGTGCCATTAAACCGTAATTGTAGGTGAAGACATCAAAATGCAAAATTATTCCAGCACAATCATTTAAACTGGATGTAAGAATACATTTAGCAAAGTATCAAGCAAAAAAAAAAAATATATAAAAATAAAAATAATAATAATTGCCTTTGCCATTTAAACGACATGATATATGTTCACAAAATGGCCTTTTGTGTCTGGCGGAGATTAACATAAATATTTGTATGGATAATAACGGCAACCTTTAGCCTTACCTCCTTTACACATTTATCCAAACACATGCTGATGATATCATCAAATCCACTTTCAGTATCATTTAACCAAGAATCGTAAGCTAAAGATGTGGTGTTTTGACCCAAAGAGACGTTCACTGTCGCTTCCACCCCCATTACAGTCACTGCCTCCTCCGTCGTCGTTGTCGCCGACACTGAACGCGACCACAAATTAATTACAATCAATAAAATTGCGAAGAAATTACTCAATGAAAACACTGACCCGCTTTTAAAGATCGGCTTTGCGATCACAAAGCCGATCGTTGTCGTCGTGGATGACACACAACGCATGTTATTATTTTTGTTAATTAATTTATTTTGCTTTTTTTTTTCGTTATAATTTATTTGAAGCCGGCTTTGACTAGACTCAACTCGACTTGAATCCCTTGCGACCTCGGCCTGTTTTCATTGAAAACAAAAAAAAAACTTATTGACAAATTTTATCCAAATTGTTCCTCATCTCCGAAAAAAAACAAACAAAACACACATAATTCTGATTAAAAGATATTTTGGGCCATATTTGTATTTATTTTTCCGTCAATTGTCATCACGCGTCAGAGAGAGAGTGTTCTTTTATTTCTTTTAATTAATCACATAATTGATAAAAATTGGCACGACCTTGTTTAGGGTTCTGTTTAAAAATTCAAATTTAAGTAATTTAATTTTTATTGAACACCTGTGTCATGTAAGTTGTTTGTTTTTTTCTTGTATCTTTTCTAAAAAAAAATGATAGTTTATAGACAAAAACCGGTTTTTTTTTATTTATGTTTTTAATAATGTTCTGTGATTAGAACAAAAAAAAAAAAAATACCCAACACAAATAAGCACAAGCAATTAATTGATTGGTTTCAATGCAACTTTTGCAATTCAATTAGATTCAATTTGCAAAGAGATACAAAGCGCGCTCTGATCGCAGCAGTGCGTTGAGCGTGTCTAGAGTCTACCGCTGTCGGATCGCAACTGATTTTAATTTGCTGGGACAACTGCTTCCCCTTCTTACTAGATGTTGTATGGTTTGGTAATTGAAGATGTCAAGTTTTGAAAATGAAAAGAATCTTTTGTCACTTTAGTTGAGCCTAAGCTGTTGTTGTAGATTGTAGAGTATTGTCTCGAAATGTGCTCGGCTCGTATATATGTAGATATCGGTCGAGTGAACAAATTGTTGGGGACAAAACACTTTGATATGGATGAGTAACAATTTATTACTTTCAAGGGGGTTGATGAAGATCGTCTGAAGAAAACAGAGCTGTGGTTTTAAAGAAAATATTTAACAATTTGAGTTTGCAAAAAGCTATTAATTGTTGAATAAGTAAACTCTTTTTTAGATCTTTTAACAAAGCATCATTTTTTCTGATTATAATACAAATATAAACACAAGATTATAAAGCCCCATTAACGTACCTACCTATAATATATATAAAAAAAAAAAATAAAATGAGAGAACGTGAATCGTTTGCGTCAAACGACTTTTCGTTTGTTGGACAATAAGTAATTTTTCTACTTCAACTTCGTTTGCAGCAAACTCTTAAATTTGTTTCGGTGAAACAATTAATGCGAACGACTATATAAGAGAAAAAAATTAGCGTAACACCGGTGATTGAATCTGTGACATCTCGATTTCGAACCAAGGCTGTTGCCATTGCGCCACGAACCAAATAACTTGTGTGTAGCATAGAATGCGTATGAACACCACATGTTTCCTGTAATAGAATTAGGATATTCACTGAAATTAACTATTTTTCTGAGTGTACCTTCTGACTCCGGATTACACTGAAATTCTTAAAATTGCCAGCAATGGGCCACTCTCATACAAAAGTGCCCAAAGATTGGAAAGATGCATTGTTTTGCAAATGAAAAGGGTTATGGAATGCGCCAATTGAACTTTCAACTTAGCTGCGTAGTGTTTTTCAGTCAATTAAATTTTTATTAAAAATGCTTATTTTTCTCATACAAGCATTTTATAACGTAAAATGCATCCTGCACGAAATACAGACCTTTCCCCATACAAAAAATACTACACTCATCGAGATCTTAATGTGATAAGGTACATCATAGGTGAAAATTTGACCGTACTCCCTTACTTCAAGACTTCAAGCCTAATCCGGAGGCAGTTTTAGTTAATCGACGGCAATAATATTTTATACACGTATTATCAACCCCAATTGACAACTTTAACTTATTACAAATGATATCGGTTCAATAAAACTTATTACCAATTTTTAATTTATCACTTTTATTAATATTCTTAACTAGTCTATTGACACAAGAAGTTAAATGATACATTCATGCCAAATTTTATCACTTACAAATAGGGAAGGAAAGGAAAATACAAGAATTGATAAGTTTATTGGAAAAAACAGTAAAATTAACAGCGTTCTCATTGCTATTCCTTGGGTATCACAAAACACAGAATTTCACTGCTTCAGGTATTTATGATTAAATTAATGACGTCGTAAAATTGCACTTTCTTCATACATTTTTTACTGCCGGCAAGGAAAAAAAAGTAAAAAATGGCACTATTTAGAACTTTGAGGTCTTCCCAATCTCTTATATTGAACTTGAATTATAAAATATTATGTTTTCCTGCATAACAGATTCAAAGCACATAAAATTTATGAGGGACGCAGATAAACTCTCATTTTTTCCAAAAAAAAAACGATCCGCCCTATTGCGTATTCAAAATCTATTAAATAAAGTGGAAAACTTCGGAACAGAACTATCGAAACCAAAGAGGTACCAATAACAAAATCGTCTTTTTGTTAAAAAACTAACATTTTGTATTGTAGCGACAACCCTGCTTAGTATTAAATACAACACAAGTTTAATTATTTTTTTGAGAGAGTGGCTTTTGCACCTTGTAAGTATAATTTCTTTACTCTTTGGTGACTTAATGTCTAAAGAGTTTCCAATGAGTGACTACATAGACATAATAGTTCTGTAACCGGAGACACGATCAGTTGGGTCAGCCTAAATAGGGCAGTTTGAGTTTATTCAAAGTTTTAATTTTGGTTTAACAACATGTATCTTCCTTTTTTTACTTGCTGTATAGGTACATTAGGACAAGTTTAAGATTCGTAAAACCATTCGAACTCGAGATATCAGATATGATGATGATAGAGAATGCAAAAAACGTGGGTCTCGCAATACCATCTGTCAATTCTTCAATTCAATTCAATTCTGGTGACTTTTCTTAATTGTTGAGTTACTCTTAAACGACTCAACCAATTTTGATGAGTTTATACGGAAAAGCTTGTTAATAATAACTTAAAAATTATTTGATATCAAAAATTTAATAAAAAATATTTTTGAATTTAAAAAAAAAATATTTTTTTTTTAACAGACAGACAGACAGAATTGGCGGACCCACTTTTTTAGACGTTGAAGCCTCTTATGGATTTGGTTGAGTTATAAGAATAGTACAAACAGGACAAAAAAAAAAACGAATTAAACCAATTTAAAATTTAATTTTTTTTTTAATGTTTTTAATTATTAGATACATTCAATTTTTTTTTTTTGAAAATTCCATAAGATTATTTAAGGTTATAAGAAATACCCATGCACAAGTTTAAATCAAAATCGCTTAAGCAGATGTTCACAAAAAAGCAAAAAAAGAGCATTTTTGGAAAAAAAACGGCAACGCTGCGCTGTTTCTTCGTTATTCCATTTTTTTGAGAAAAAAGAAAAATCCAATTTTGTTGGAGTCACTTTACAGAATACATATAGACATTTTAAACAAAATCGTTAGAGCAGTTTTCGAGAAATGTTCAATAATTCCAAACCGTTATATGGGAGGTATTGGCTCTAGACGAAATATTCAAAAAAAAAACTTTCAAAATTACTTAAAAACCATCTGTACCAAATTTGAAAAAAATCTGTCCACTCGTTTGGGCAGTAGAAATGTGTAGAGATGGACGCACAGCCGCACAGACCGAGGGACGGCATGACGAATACCACTTTTTCGGACTTCTCCATCATCAATGTTGGCTTTGATTAAAACCAAGTTTTTTGCCACCTTTCACAACTGATGTATCAATTTTAAAATTTTTGCATTTTTACACTGGTCAATAGCTGGAAAATATTATTTGTTGAAATATTTTCTATTACTTTTACAATTTTTTTTTTCATTAAAATTAATGTCAGCATGAAATTTTCATAAAGTTAAATCTTTTACATCAATTCAAGAGCTACTTCTTAGAAAAATTGTGTAAGCCGACCCAGTGGTACTTTAAAAAAAAAACTGTCTACATTTCTGCAGTTTTCAAAAATATTATAAGACTTTCGAAAGCTAAGCTCAGATCAAAAGATATTATAATTTCAATCCAAACAGACAAAGTTTTGCAAAATTCAAGATCTAATATCTAAACAAGCTTCTGTAATAAACTGATAGTACTTCCAACAAAAATACCACAATCGAAATTCCTATGAATATACCACAAATCACGTACAACGCGTATAGACACTTATTCCGAAGTGGTATCTTCGTTTCTTCCAGCATTAAATATGTTTGAATTACTTTGTCCTTCTCACGAAATGCATTTACTAATCTTCCCAATATTCCTACAGCAGCAAATTGCTTTAATTTTTCATTAAAAACAGACAAATATAACGAATGTTTCGGCATAAGCATAACCAACTGAAAATTGTTAATCACTTCAGGCATAACAATAAGTCCAGTTCCGAAAATTAAATTTTGTTGAAAATAATAAATGATGGCATCTTCAGGGGCAATTGTTGCATATCTGCCCTCCAATTCTTCCAACATTTTAAGTCTTGGTTCAGTTCCATCAATTTTAACTATAATTGAACGCTCCGTAGGAAAATCCAATAACTTTTTGTAAATTTCCGGCGGAAATAGGAGGGTGTAGTTCCATTTAATGAGATCGTCATATCCTAAGGGAAACCAAACAAAGCCATCCTTACGAAAAGCATCATACAAAGACCCTTGATAAGCATTGCGCAAAATGAGAGTTAGAAGAAGAAGTTGTAAGAAAATATATCTGGCGAAATTACGTCGCGGTGTTCGGGTAGCTGGGTATCCAAGAAAAACGGCTATCAAAATTGTCACTGGATGGTGATTTTCTTTTCCGAATATAAACTGATGAACTTTAAGATTGGCAACTTTCAAGACTAGTGTGAGGAATATTGCGAGGAAAAAAACAAAACCCACAAGAATCCAAACATGAATGGTAAATGGTTTCGCAAGACGACCCAGTGAACTTAATTTATTCTTCCCTCGAACCACATATAAGAACGCAGAAGTGTGGTACGGGCGGGTTGGAGAAAAAATCCGTCGCTCATCAGTTGTATCAATAAAGCCTCCAATAGTAATGTCTGCTTCGCCGTTTTTTAACTGGAAGATCAATTTTTTTGTAAATATTAATAATGAATTGTCAAGATCTACAAAGTTACCTGTTCCAAACAACCGTATGATTGATTGCCTCTTACATAGCTCGATTCATTTAGAACGGGTTGCAAATCAATTGTAAAGTTCAGTACCTTGGCCAGAAACTTGATCAAAGCTCCATCAATACCGGAAATATTATCCCAATCTCCAACAGGCTGAGGTTTTTCGTTGCTCCCAACAAATGTGAAATATGGTGGATAAATGCGGGCTGATACTCTTAATGGACATCCGTGAAAGTTTGTCAGCTTTTCGGGAAATAGATTTTGAAATTTCTCAAAACCTTGCTTGAAGCTATACCAGGGTATTGGTACAGAACGGCGGCAGGTAGTTTTCGTAAATGGAAAGTAGGTAAACATTTGAACACCTCTTTTCGGTTGATCTGTTATGACATTAACATCAATGATATCAAAATGATAGCAAAATGTAAAAAAATCGTCCATGACAGTTAGAAAATTTGGTGTGGATTTTGTTAAAAAAACTAGAAAACGAAAGTTTCTGTCAGTAAAAGTGCCTTCAAGCAAATAACGGAGGTTTCTTAGAAGAAAAAAAAAAAAAAAAAAACAATTATTGCATGAACAATGTTCAAAGTATATAATATCTTACTTGAAAACCTCAAAGGAGTCTACTATGAATACAAAGTACTGCCAAGGTTTATGAGATAAGTGGTTTTTGTAAATTTGAACTGCAATCTTTCCATCTAGATGCTGAAGAATATAATCCAAGAATTGAGCGTTTGTACTTTCCGATTCTTGTATAATACTTTGTTCAGATACTACAATTGTTGACGTCAAGTTGCTTAAATGCTCTCGAATCATATAAAGTGCCACTTCTTGCAAAGTTATATTATCTGGTATAAGAGCTGAGCTCTGTGGAATAAGCAGCAAAAGCAACAAAATCACCAGACAACTTGTGTTAGCCATTTCAACTCAACTGTAGTACTTCACATATTTGAACTTATACATGTTAATAGTGCTTAATTCGAAATTCCATTTATGTAAAAATCAATTTAATTCGATTCGTTTTCAAACAGCGATGAGCTTATTTTCATAATCGTCAAATGTTGACATGGTAGTAGTCTTTGAACAAAACTGAACCTCAAGGTAACTACATAGGCTTTAAAATTCTGTCAGTTTCAATTATTATAATTACATTTTTGTTACTTTCGCACAATGGATCCTAGTTCTTCCTCAAAGCATTGTTTACTTAACAGCAGTATTCTCAGGGTATACTTACCGTTAATGGAGCTTTAAGCAGTTATTTCTGTTTGTTAACCTAATTTCTATTAGCGATGATATTGATACCCAATAATAATTTGTTCAAGTGTAGTTAATCGGATACAACTTTTGTTAAGTTAAATGTGAAGTTATGCATTGGTAAAAAAAAATCGGGGGGACAATACGATGATGGAAGGTTATTCAGCCAAAGCCAAAGCCATGGGGTCGATTTACTTCAAACTTGGTATCTAGAATTTTTTGGAAACTGAGAGAGGTTTTTTAATATAAATTTTCTTGGGCCAGAAATGAAAGATTTATAGCACTGGTCTGCAAAAATTAAGTTTTTTTTTTCTATCATATAATTTTTTTTTAATTATGTAAGATTGGACAATTCTGAATTTAAATCTGGTTTCGGAAAAAATCTATCATTAAGAAAATGGGATTGTTTTGTAGAAAAGAGCCCTCTTACATTCGGTTGAGAAGGTATATATTTAAAACTATTAAGCCGATTCTGTTGAAATTTTGAGGACTTATTCCAAATAGCATAAGCTAAGATTTAAAATGAGTTTTAATTTATGAACATTTTAAACCGTTATTTAAAAATAAATCACAATACATTTCAAAATTCTGTAGTTTTTGGGATGCACAATTAAAAAAAAAGTCTAATTTATGTAATGGTTCAAAAACGACTGATTTTAATGGATTTTCAACATTTTTTTTGTAAATAATCCAGAATTCGTACAAAAAATTTGGTAATTTTGTCTACATTTGTTCTACATAAACAGTTTTAGCGAAAAATGTTCATACTTTTGATTTTGCATCAAAAGCAATAAAAAACAATTTTTTGTATCTTTTTCAATGATTTCTCATGTTTCACGTGATAAATTTTGTTCGATAACGTCGGATTCATGCTCAGCATCCAAAAAAAAAAACATAAAGTTTAGCCATTGAAAATTATTACTTCCGAACTTTTAACCTTTAAAAACGCTTTAATTGGATTAAATACAGTATTTTGGACAAATCATAATTTTCACTTTGCAATATCTTTGCGCTGAAACTAATTTTTTTATGATTTAAATTGATTTAGACATATGAAATGCACTTCATTCACATCTCATTAAAAGTTTTTTAATAAAGTATTTACCAGTGAAGAAATTCGACGAAGAAAAAAACGTGTTTTTGACTTATTTAGCATAGGTATCTCAAGCACCGGGTTGGAGGTGTAGGAGCCATACGAAAAATTAATTTGAAATATGTAGTTAAAACTCTTATAAAACCAAAACGGAGTGAAAACGAAAAAGATTACCTCATTAGTTTTTCAACCTTAAGAAATCATGGTTTTCATCTGCATTATGAATACACGATACAAGGAATGTTCCAACAATTTCACAGAATTGTAGGCACAACAAATAATTTTCGGACAGACACAAGTAAACACATTATAAAATTTCAAGCTATTTTCCAGGTCCCATCTACATTTCCATTTCTAAGTAAACCCTTACGTAAACATCTTTAAAATTTAATAAAAAAAAATCTTTATTAAAAAAATTTAAATAAACCATAACATAATTCTTTGTAGTCTCTCATACCGAACTGACAGAAGTTCAAAACTAAACACAATTACCGATATTGCAAGCAAACTCACATAAATATCATACAAAGCCAAAAGCCGACTATTGCTCAATGGTATACGTTTAGGCTTCTCCATAAGCTTACGCAGAACTAAAGGATTCAATGTAAAATTCGAACTTAATTTCGCCGTAAGCCCTGCACAGGCAAAATCTTTTAATTTCTTATTGAAAACATTCAAATAAATCGAATGTTTTGGTAGAAACATAACAAATTGATAATTGTAAATGGCTTCCGGAATTAAAAAGAGATCACTTCCATTTCGCATAACTCTTTCCAAATAATGAGTGTAGCCATCTTGTATGGCAACTGTTGCATATTTCCCATCCAGGGATTCTAACAATTCAAGTCTAGGCTCATATCCATCACTTTCGACTTTTAATATTCGTTGTCTTGGGAATAAATTTAAAGCTGCTGTTTCGGGTGGCAGTAACATTGTGTAATTCCATTTAATAAGATCATTATATCCCGAGGGAGTTCGTGCAAATCGATCCATTCGAAAAGCATCGTACAGTGATCCTTGATAAGCATTGCGCAGAACAAGAGTGGCTAAGAGCATGTGTAAGCAAATGTATCTGGAAAAATTACGATGAGGTGTTCTTGTAAGTGGATAGCCAAGAAATAGGGCCACAAAATTCGTCACTGGATATTGGTTTTCCTCTCCAAATACAAATTGACGAACTTTTAAGTTTAACATTGATATGAATACGATGGCCAGGATAAAAAAGGCTGCCACAAGGATCCACACTTCGCTGGTAAATGGCTGAGCCAGGCGACTTAAGGCACTAAGATTTCGCCTCCCCTTAACTACATACATGTACGGAGTATTGTGATGTGGATTGGTTGGTGAGAAAATCCATCGGCTTGGATTTGAGCCAATGAAGCATCCAATTGCAATGTCTACTTTGGAACCTTCTAACTGCAAGAGTGTTAAATTTAGGCACACTTTCTAAGAATTGGATCACAATTACCTGTTTAAAGCATCCAAAAGATTGATTGCCCTTAACAAAGCTTCGTTCCACAGGGAATGGTCGTAAGTCAATAGTAAAGTTCAATGCCATTGCCAGTAACTTGATAAGAGACCCTTCAATGCCAGAAAGATTTTCCCAATTTCCAACCGGTTTTGGATCACTCAAATTCCCATTAAAACTTAGAAATGGTGGTAGAACACGACTGGTCACCTTAAATGGGCATTTCTGAAAGTTTGTAAGTTTATTCGGAAATAATTGTGTTAAATTTCCGAAGCCACTATTAAATCTGTACATAAGCGTAGGTAATCGACCGCGGCACACATGTTCCGAGTACAGAAAGTAGGTGTACATGGAGACCCCTTGGTTTGGATGCTCTGTAATGATATTTGCATCAATGACGTCATAATGATAGCACAAATCGAAGATTTCTGCCATGACATGTCGAAAATGCGATGTATATTTGGTCAAAACAATTAGAAAACGAAAGTGTCGCTCATAAAAGTTATACTTGAAGCTATGATAGACTTCTCTGTAACAAAATCCAAAAAAAAAAAAACAGAATTTAGAAAACTATTTTCCATTTTTAAAGAAAAATTAATTTACCTGAAGGCCTCAAGGGAATCTACTACAAATATATAAAATTCTATAGGTTGATCCGAGTAGTCGTGCATATAAAGTTGAACTGCAACCCTTTCATCCAAATGCTGAAGAACATATTCCATGAGAAGGATATTTTGAATGCTTAATTCAGGTATTATGCTGTGTTCAGCTACTACAAGTGTTGACGTCATGTAGCTTAGATATTCTCGAGCTAGGAATAATGTCACCTCAGCCAAGGAAATATTTTCCGAAGTAAGATTTAAAGTGTGTGCCATAATTCTCATTGGAATTATGACCCACAATAATAGAAGAAAACTATTCGCTTTAGCCATTAAATTTGAACTGAATGAGTTCATTTCTATATTGTGAACTTTGAGTGTGACCACAATTTCGATTAATTAGATAGATAATATAAGTTTTTTGATTAATTTTGCTAATTTATTATGTTTGATATAAGTTGTGCGATAGAATTTTAGTTTATTGGTAAAGGGTCAGTTTTAGTACCTACTTGTCTCAAAAATTTAATTGACGATGAGACAAAAAATCCATTACGTAAATTAAACTATTATTCTTTTTTTGTTTCCAATATGGAGTGACTTGTAGGTACTTACTTTTCAAGTTTTTTTTAGTTTTTTTTTTAACTGAGGAATATATTTGTGCTTTCAACTATGTGGAATTGTAGGTTCATTCAACCATTGTGTCATATATGTATTGTACACTGTACAGTGCTGTTCGAAAAATGTTGGTCAAACTTTTTCAAACACTTCCCACGCACAGTTCTTCGAATTTATAAGATCTACGGGTTTTTTTTTCAGTTGCTAGCAAAATGTTGTTCAAATAGTGCATAAAAATCGTTGTTAGTATGAACGAAAGGTTAAATGTACCAAAGTACTGTTTTGAATAAAAGTGGTAAAAAATCAGTTCGGAGTGCAAAGCTAATATTTTTTATTTCTGTCACGTCTCAATTTAACAAAACATGAAATTTCTAAAAGATTAAATCAGGCCATGAGAGCCACAGTGGCCTAACTGATTTTTTCAACTTTCTTTTGTAAAGGTATACAATTATAATTTACTTTAACAGTATTCAGTTCTTTTTGAAAAAAAAGTGTGCCTGGCGCGCGTGCCTTAAGTCATACATTCTATCGTTATTAATTTTTGTAAAATTTTTTTTGGATATGTGAAATTATTTAAGAAATGTAGTGAATATTTCTAGAAGGGAAATTTTGTCAAAGAAGCATAATGTGGTTTTTTGCGAAGTTAATTCAAAAATGCATTTCATAATTGATATTTTATCGACCGGAAATTTGGTATATTTTTGCGTTTGCACATTCTTAAATGTCTTTTTTAAGATTGTAGCTAACCCACATTATTGTTTGATACTTTAAAATCACCGCTAATTACTTTGTTCTATAATAAATTTAAATGAAAATAACAGATTAAAAAAATGGAAAAATTACGGCAGATATTGTAAAAATTGATCATTTTTCTTTTGTAGAGCCTATTTTTAGACAATTTATCTAACAATTGTAGGAGATTTAATTTTTGTATTTTTACAGAGGCATCAATCTTTCCATTCATACCTCAATTTTAAAAATCAGCTAGATTTTTTTTTTAAAGTTTAAAGCTATTTTGTTTACGTGTAAAGTATATTTCTAACTTTTTAACAGATTTATGTGAGAAATCGGTATTTATATTTACTATTTTTGATATTATTTAATGATATTGCGAAGCTTGTGAGTCTTACTAAAACAAATTGTGTATCAAAATAATTGTTGACATTTTAGATGTTGTTTTATAGACATTTAAAATTAAATTAGTAGACATAGTCAGATGTTATGAATGGTACAATTGGTCAAAGGAGCATAAAAAGTGCATTTTGTTCAAAGTTTTTTTCTGTAATATATCATTTACAGTCTTTGTTTTTAATTTAATCATATGCATGGCATTGCTTAAGAGAACAGATACATCTTGAAATTGAGCTAAAAATATGTTCAAAATTAACAAATTTTGCATTACATTTTGTAATTTTAACGCATTCTTTAAAAACAATTTTCCACTTCACGACCTCTGTGGTAATGTTTAATAAAATAATTTTCCAATATTCTTGTGCAGGATTATAGTCCAATATTTTATCTAATAGATTCTTTTAAATTTATTAAAATCCTGCAACAATTAAGTCATACCATTTTGTAAAAGGAAAAAGAAAACAAAAATTGATTTTGCCTTCTATTACGTTTTTATCATTATTTTTATATGTTCCTGTTTTACAAAAATTACAATATGTTGTAGTCTGATATTTCAGCTAAATTAAAACACCAAAATCCAATAATAAACAAAAAAGTTACAAATATTATAAGCGAACCATCTCGAATCCATTTGTGAGCCAACGGTACTGTTCTCCACTGGTGGCTAGTCGACTCCGACGACCAAAGCAGACAATTTTGTTGAGTTTTGTTGAATTTTGATGAAAATCTTTTCAAGTTTGTGACGTTCTTTATAGCATGTACAGTTATGTGTGATATGTAAAATTTTAATGTAATTTGATAGTGATGCTCTATAAAGTTGAATCAATAAAACATCAACTTTACTTACACCAACATCATTTTCAAAGGCCTAAAATTTTTTTTTTTTTAATAATTTTAAACTTGACAAAAACTCATCATTATTTCAATTTATCTATTCAATAAAATTATTTTCACTATGCTTATACTTTTCGAGATAAACAAAAAGTTTTTTTATTTCTTTTTGCCCCGTTTTACCCTAACTTCGCGGTGGAAATTAAGAAAATCCCGTTTTATCGAAATCTTAAACTCTACCACCAATCTTTTGGTGTATTTAGATTTTGTCTATCACTTTAAGTGAAGAAAATGAATCAGTCAGATTATCAATAACAATGGCCCACTTCTGTAATTTATTATAGTGGCTGTGTGAAAAAAAACAGTAATAATGAAGTGAAAAAGTTTTTCTTCGCCCTACTTTTAAACTAAGTGTGGGCTATCGAAAATAAATGCTCGGCTATCCTTGGGCAAAAGAACCTTAATGTTAAATCGTCAATTTTTATATTGGAATGAAACAAAATTTTTCTTATGTTTTTGTGGTAAATAAAATATTTTGCGTTATAACTTCATAAGTATGGTGGTTTTGCTAACTATCCTGGACTAACGTTGGGCAGTCGAACCATAAACTTTTTGAAAAAAAATCGAACAATCACATAGCCTAAAATATTGGTAGAGACACAAACCATTTGTAGTTTTTTTCTTCTTTTATTCTAATAAACAGTTTCAGCAAAAACTGTCTACATTTCGAACTACACGCAAAAAAACATTAAAAAAAACTTCTTTTTTTAAACTTTCCGCACATTCTTTGCACATTGTCACAACCGTGCTGAGCAATTAAAAAAAAAATAAAGCTAGTTGTATTGAAAGTTATTACTACAGAAACTTCCACCTCTAAAAACGAAACTACAGAGAAAATTTTCAAAAAAGTGAATAAATTTGACGTGCAATGTACCAAAAAATGGGTTTTTCACATATTTATTTCATAATATCTCAAAAATGTGACGTAGTTTTGACCTTAGATTCAGCACGCAATAACCCTTTATACAAAATAATGGTTTGGTTGGCACTGCGGACCAGTGTTATTATTCAAGCATAATCTTTCAGCCATACATTTAATCAAATAAAATACATTTTTCAAGCTCACTATCTCTGATCAATATTTGTAAATTGAAATGCATATTATTTTATTTTATTGTAACAGTTTTGTCAGTTAACTTATAATGGCTAACGCGAATTGTCTTCTAAAGGTCTTATGGCTTTTAGTCCTCTCAACACAAAGTTTGACTGTTTGGTCAAACGATGATAAAACAATTTCGGAGGCGGCAGTTTATATTATTCAAAAACAAATAAGCAACTTAACGACAGCAATTGTAATAGCTGAAAATAGTACTATACCAGAAATGGCAAATACAAACGCCGAGATCTTGGATTATATTCTTCAGAACTTGCATGAAAGCATTGCAGTACAATTTTACAAACCTGGGTATCCCCATTCCCCTTTTGAATACTTTGTATTCATTGTAGACACTTATGAAGCCTTTAAGTAAGAAATTTACCTGAAACAAAATTCAGTGGGTGAAAAGTGTTATTTTTTTTGTTTAAGGTCACTTTTTAGTTCCTTTGTGGACACTCGCTTTGAGAGAAACTATCGTTTTCTTATCATTGTTACAAGATTAGGAGCTATAACACAATTTTTTTGACTGTGCTCCAGCTTTGACGTGATTGATGTTACTATTTTATTAAATGACTCATATTCAGGGACTAGTATTTACGTCTACTATATGTTTTCGGAATCCACAACGTGCCGCGGCTATGAACCAGTACAACTGTACAGTTTCCTTTGGAGCCCTGAAAGTTTGCCATCAATATTTCCAAATAAGCTAAGGAACTTGCAAGGATGTCCATTTAAGGTATCGGCCCGAATTTATCCTCCGTATTTCACTTTCATTGGGAACCAAAGCAATCCACAGCCGATTGGAAATTGGGATAATATTTCCGGTATTGAAGGAATTTTGTTAAAGATTCTTGCCAGGACAATGAACTTTGAAATTGATTTGCAACCTTTTCCAAATGAACGAAGTTATGTAAAAAACAACCAATGCTATGGAAGTTTTAAGCAGGTAATATGTTTTTTTATTTAGAAAAGTATTGTGATTCTTTTAAAATAAGCTAACACTCTTACAGTTAAGACAACGTGAAGTGGATGTTGCTATTGGAGCCTTTGTTGACTCAGTTGATGGTCGCTGGGCTTTTTCTCCAACGCGTCAGTATCATAATTCTGCGTTAAGGTATGTTGTTCGTGGCAAAAATATGTTAAGCTCTCTGGGTCGCCTTGCAAAGCCATTTACCAAGCTAGTGTGGATTCTTGTGGCAGCATTACTTGTCCTTACTATATTGATTATATCAGTTCTGAGAGTAGTCAATCCTGAAGCACATCAGTTTGTTTTTGGAGAAGAGAATCATAACTCCGTGTCGAATTTTTTGGCAGTTTTCCTTGGATATGCAGTAACCCAAACACCACGTCGTAATTTTGCCAGATATACCTTCTTACTAATACTTTTATGCACTCTAATACTGCGCAATGCTTATCAGGGCTCACTTTATGATGCTTTTCGTATGAATAGTTTTGCACAGATTCCATCGGGATTTGACGATCTGAATAAATGGAACTACACTATGATCCTGCCTCCAGAGACCTCCGAGTTATTGACGTTTCCTAATGATCGTACAATCAATGTCTTACAAAATGGATATGAGTCAAGACTTAAAATGTTGGAAAAACTGGAAGGTAAATATGCAACGGTAGCTCTTCAGGATGGCTTCTCTTATTATGTGCAGAAAAATCTGCAAAACGGAAATCAACTTCTTTTAGTTCCTGAAATTATTTTCAATTATCAATTTGTAATTTATTTGCCAAAGCATTCGATTTATTTGTCGGTTTTTGATAAAAAATTAAAGGAGTTTGCATCGACTGGAATATTGGAAAGATTAAGATCTAAATTTACAAATAATGAACAATTTATTTCAAAAAAATTAATGCAACAACATAAGAAGGTTCCACTGCAGAACAAGCGTCTGTATGCTTTGTATAGTATTTGTGGTATATTGATAGCAATGTCGCTGGTGGTATTCTGCTTGGAAGTGCTTTCAGTTCGATATATAAGATTGCAAAAAATGTTTAGATGGATTTTTTAAATATTATATGTTAAATTTGTAAATTTTAAAGATTAAAGAATTTTATTGCACTTTACACCAATGTTTTTGTACAACAATACAATTTGTTCTTTTCAAAGTGCAATTTTATACATATATTTACATACAAGAAATACTAATGAAACAAAATGGATTTTTTGGCCGTCATATTGAAAATTGGAAACAAAATGAGGCAAAAGATATAGACCGTTCTCTGCTTCATTCGGATAAAGAGCAGCTCAGATGGTTGAAGGAACATTTCGTGACGGTCCTTAAACGTGAGTTTGTGAGCGATTCGCATCCGATATCTACTTATTGACTCGTATCCGAAGTAATAAATGACATCGAGAGATCTACTGCATCAATTCATAGAAATAGCTTAGAACTCTGAGTGCTATCCACAGGAGTGAACAAATTAATGATCGTCAAGCAAAGCCCCCAAACAAAAGAAGATTTGATGCAGTTTGAAAACTAGAAAGCTATTTGCTGTGTTTGCCAAGAGAACAAATAAAATTGTTTTAGAGCGAATAATAGAACATCTAGAAGACTTACTCGACGCCCAACATGCGACAAAATTCATTCCCGTGGCAATTTCTTGACGAAAATTGGTGAAATTTGGTACACTTAGAGATTTCATACAAAATGTCTGCTAACTTTTTTATTTACAAATGGTGGCTCCAATATGGTGTAGAGGATATTTTTTGGGTATATTTCAAAAGAAACGCATCCTTTTCAACGACAATTTTTCTGTCAATATAAATGGTATAACGGTATATGAAATGGTATAACGGTAAGTGTTGAAATAAATACAATAGTGTTTAAACTGTTGCAATTAACATGTTTGCACAAATCAAAAGAAGTGTGGTCAACATTTTACTCCAAAACGTCCATAAAAAATGATTTAAGAAAAAAAAAACATTTTTCCCAAAGGTACTGTATCAACCGAATCGTTGGACTGATCTTATTATCTATTTTCTATATTATTTCTATACCACTGAAAAAAAATTATTTTCGCTACAGATTTTTATAAAAACGGCCCACAGAGTGGAGCGGGTAAGCAGAGAAATGAAAGGAATTGATAACCCAAAATTGGATTTTAATCTAAACACGACTTTAGATTTTTAAGTTTTTGGGCACATAATTTAAAAAAGCTGCAAAATATGGACCATCATAAATTTTTACATCCGGTTTTATCAATCTTGTTATTATCAAATAATCGTCGCTACAAAAAACGCAATCCGGTATGATTTTTTTGACAGCAAAGTCATAGTTTTAGTATAAAAACAACCTAAAGAAAATTTGAAAAATTATGCAACCCAAACTCTTTACTTTATTAATGCACTGAATTTGCATTAGTTTCTCACACCAATTTTAATAATGGCCAAAACTACTCCTTCCTGTAAACTTCCTTACTTTTTGTCAAAAGGAAAAAAGCTTTAATTGACTGCGTTGATAGAGTAGGTTGAATTGTTTATGAACCATTGTGTAAAGAAAAGTAATTATAATAATTGAAATTGACATAAATTTTAAACCTACATATAAATTAAGTAAAACGAATGGTTACAATTCGGTAATAAAACTCTTGTCATATCAATGTTTATTAAGAAAACACTTTCTATTTTTACATAATGTGAGTGAAAACTATTCAAACATAGTTTTTGTAACCAATTACCTATTCAATTAAGCTAAATTTAACAACAATATTATCTCTGATCATTTTAATACCTTCAAATTGCTTTTTATATTTCTATATTGGGGATAAGGCAATCAAAATGTGAAGTCCTTCAGTTAACCAAAAATGGCTGAAGTGAATTGTCTGCTAGTTTTTTGGCTTATGTTCCTTATACCACATTGCTCAACTTTAAGTTCAGATAATAATAAGACGTTATCGGAGGTGGCACTTTATGTAATCCGTGAACATATAAGCAACTTGACGTCAACTATTGTAGTAGCTGAACAAAGTTCTGCATCTGATTCTGGCCAAAAAAACGCACAGGTTTTAGATTATATCCTTAAGCACCTCGGAGGAAAGCTAGCTGTTCAATTTTACAAAAGTTTATACTTTAATCAACCTTTGGAATACTACGTATTCATTATAGATTCTCTAGATGCCTTCAAGTAAGAGAAATTTACAGAAGCTCATCAATATTTACTAAATGATTGGAATTTTTTTTTATTTTTCTTTTCAGGACACTCTATCAATTGTTTAAAGACACTTCCTATGAGAGACACTTTCGTTTTCTAATAATTTTAACAACACATTCACCAGATTTCCTAAATCTAATGGAAGAAATTTTTAAACTTTGCTATTATTTCGATGTAATTGATGCAAATATCATAGCGGAAACTGCAAAGGGCAATGTCCAAATGTTCACTTACTTTCTATTTTCGGAAACTAGGTGTCGCCACTCTGTACCAATACACATGTACAATTTCAATGAGGGTTTTGAAAATTTGCATGGTGTTTTCCCAAAAAAACTTGTAAACTTTCACGGATGTCCATTTAAGGTATCGGCTCGTACTTATCCTCCATTTTTCACATTCATTGGTAATAAAAGTCATCCGGAGTCAATTGGATATTGGGATAATATTTCCGGTATTGAAGGAACTTTATTAAAATTTCTAGCAACAACATTAAACTTTACTATTGATTTGCAACCATTTCCAACGGAACGAAGTTTTGTTGGAGGTAACAACAATACTTATGGATGTTTTAAAAAGGTATTTTTGCTATCATAATTATTTTATCATCCTTTTGAAACTAAAAAAAAATAGTTTTACAGTTAAAAGATGGTGAAGCAGACATTGCTGTGGGGGGATATGTTGATTCAAATGATAATCGATGGATTTTTTCTCCAACTGGCTCATATCAGTCATCAAAGTATTTGTTTGTGGTTCGTGGCAAAGCTATGTTAAGTTCATTGGCGCGTCTCGCTAAGCCATTTTCGTATCAAGTGTGGATTCTTGTGGCGTTTTTTTTTATGCTTACCATACTCTTTACATCAGTTTTGAAAGTGCTGAAGCTAAGACTTCATCAGTTTACTTTCGGAGAAGAGAATCGTAATCCAGTGACGAATTTCTTAGCATTATTTCTGGGCTATTCAATTATCCAAGTACCTCGAAGAAATTTCGCCCGATATATTTTCCTACAAATGCTTCTTCTAACTCTCGTCTTGCGCAATGCTTATCAAGGGTCTCTCTATGATGCTTTTCGAAAGGATGGATTTGCTTGGATTCCCTCAGGATATGGCGATCTCGTTAAATGGAACTACACAATTTTACTTCCTCCAGAGCCGTCTCGGTTGTTTTCGGTTTTTCCTAAAGACCGTATAATTAAAATTGAAAGTGATGGATACGAACCAAGGCTTGAATTATTGGAAGCACTGGAAGGCACCTATGCAACAACAGCTATTGAAGAAGCATACAATTATTATGTGCAGAAAAATTTAAGAAATTTTAGTGAACTTTATTACATCCCTGAAACTATTCACACTTATCAATTTGTTATGTTTTTGCCAAAACATTCGATTTATTTGATTGCTTTCAATAGAAAGATTAAGGAGTTTGCTGCTGTGGGAATAATTGAAAAAATACGTGCTACATATAGGATGGATAATCAATTAATGGCAAAGTATTATATGCAACAACAACGAGAGAAGGTACCACTGCGCAATAAGCGCCTTTACGCTTTGTACAGTATTTGTGGTATATTGATGGGAGTTTCGATAGTGGTTTTTTGTTTGGAAATTCTTTCAATTCATAATGCAAGGTTGCAAAAAATTTTTCGTTTATTTATGTGAGTGTCAAATGTTTTCTTTTTTTTTTCAAGTTACAATGATGAAAAAATGTTTGTTTAACTTAAAAGTAGTTATGTTTTTTTATTTGAGATTTACAGTAAACAAAATTACGGCAAACAAAATTGTACGGCAAGTAAATAATTTTAAAGTTTCTTCTTTCTCTCATTGGAAACGTTACGGTGGTTGCATTAACGTCACTTACTTTGGCGGACACTTTGTGTCGGAATTTAAAAAATGTAACCACAGAAATTTTAGCTTATTCATGGAGGTAAAAGAACAAAGAGAAAATCTTAGAAATTTTCATTGTATACTTTCTATTCTATTTATGTGGATTGAGTAGTATGGAGCCCATACAACACACTTGAGATTCCGAGATCAGAAAAACTAGATTCACTATATAAATGCTTCGAGTTCGAATGATAGTCATAATTAATTTAATTGCGCTTGCGTGTAAAACTCATTGTCTTACACTTGTCTGTATTTAAAATCAAGCGATTATTGTTGCACCATTCCCAAAATGTATTTAGATCATCCTGTAGTTGCTCACAATCTGTGATGAAGTTAATCTTTCTAAATATGTTTACATCATCATCATAAATTATTGTTATTGAATGTTTTAATATAGATGGAAGATCATTTATAAATAAAACAAATAGCAGAGAACCAAGATGACTCCCTTGGGGAACACTAGAGTTGACTTTATATTGACAAGAAATGTTTCTTCTACACATAACACTGTAAAATCTATCTTTTAGGTATGACGAGATCCACATAACATAATTATTTTTGAGTCCCATTGAGTCAAAAAAAAGTTTATTATGCTTTGCTGAAATCTGTGAAGATGCAATCTACTTGAAAATGTTTTTCGAATGAATCCAAACTAAAAGTGGAGAATTGCAAAAATTAGTAACTTTAGATTTTTTCTTCACAAAGTCATGTTGATTTTCACATAAAACAGAAGAACAATTAAAAAGAAATTATGTCACAGACAAGAGACTTGAACAGTTTAGGAATAGCAGAAAGGACCATTATGTAATTTGTTATTAAATTCAAAGGGGCCTTTTTTATGGACTGGCGTAAGGTAAGAATATTTTCAAATACAAGAACATTTCAGAAACTCGTTAAAAAATATAAACAATGGATAAGAAATTTAAGATACACATTTTTTCAACATAAATGTTGGTATACCATCAAGAGCAGGACTAAAACATTCATCTAGTTTTAAAATATTTTCCCGTAAAGAAGCCTCAGAAATCGAAAAATTAATAAAATTAAGAAATAGAAGAAGAAGATAAGTCTTCAAAAGCGCTTTTAAAATAATCAGCAGACATGTTAGATATCGTCTCTGGTAGATGACTAGAAGAATTTTGATAGTTTATACTAGCTGAGAATCAAAGAATGACTTGGAAAATATTTTGTCAAAACGACCTTTAGATTTAAATGTTATTTTTACACAAGTGTGTCAATAAATAACAATAAAAATAAGATTTTTCAATACAATATTGTTGGTACAAGTGTTACCAATAGGCATTAAACATTTTTATAGATAAAAAGGCGTATTTACATATATTGGAGAGAAAAATTAAAAAAATAAACACATAAAAAGTAGATTTAATTAGATATTAAAATCTGTAACTTTAGTTTTAAGTGCAGAATTTTAATAAATAATTTTAAATTTCTATAAATCTACACCTTAAATGTCAACAATTATTTTGATAAACAATTTGTGTTAATTAGACACTCACCAGCTTCGCAATATCATTATAAAATATCAAAAAAAAAAGTATAAATTCGATTTCTCACATAAATCTGTTAAAACATTCAAAATATACCTTTCACGTCAACAAAATAGCTTTTAACTTTAATATAACCTAACCAATTTTTAAAGTAAAAATACAAAAATAAAATCTTATGCCATTGTTATTTAAAATGTGTAAATATAGGCTCCACAAGGGAAAAATTATCAATTTTTACATTATCTACCGTAATTTGTACATGTTTTCTTTTATTATTTTGATTTAAATTTATTTTAATAACAGAGTAATCAGCGGTCATTTTGAAGTCAACCGTAAATGTGAGTCAGCTACAAGCTTAAAAAAAAAAGATTTAAAATTGGCCGAATGCAAAAATATAGATACCAAATTACAGGAGTTTGGTCGATAAAATATTAATTATATGAAAAAATATTTAAATTAATTTCACAAAAAAAAACATTATGCTTCTTTGAACAAAATTCCCTGCTAGAACTTTTCACTACGGTTTTTAAATAATTTTACATATCCAAAAAAAAACTATACAAAAATAAAAAAAATGCCAGGAAGTATAGCTCCTCGAGCGCGTACATGAGTACAAACACACTAATTGATTTTCCCACTCAAAATTACAAGATGATCTTCTTGGATAAAAACCATAAAAAAATGTTACTGTTTTTCTTCTATTTCTTGTGGTCAATTTTTTTCTGTGTTTATGTATAATCAACTTAAATAGATTTAAGTTAAGTTCTTTTAAAAGTCAAGAATAATGGCAACAATGCCCAACAGGTTGGGCCTTTCACTAACCTACAGTTCACGTAATATGATATAATGATAAACCATATCAACATTATATCATGACCTTATAAATGAATACAAATTTTACTCAGTACTTTTTTCCACATACTTTAACCGTCATCATTCTAGAATAAAGTGTGTAAACCAAAACTATATCAACTCATGTAAAAGCAATTATTTTAATGAATACACTTTATGTGTAACTAGATACAATTTGGATTCATAAATAATAAACCCTAATTTTGCCACTAATCTACTATTTAATTTAATTAAAACCTCAATCGGCTTTTTTGTCTTTGATTAATTAAATTAAATTCACAAAATGTTTTGAATCCATAAACACTTATTTAGTTTACTGCTTGCAATGGTTAATATAAGAAGATATATTGTGTTTTATTTTATTTATTGGCCATTGCTAAATTTTATAACAGCGGAAATATATTTATCACCAGTTGTTGACAATGACAGCTTTGAATTATATGAACTTACATTACACATCACTCGAAAGTTTATAAGCAATGTTACATCAACCCTTGTTGTTGTGGAAAAAAGTGCAAAGCAAGAATTAGCAACTACGAATTTTGATATTTTGGAAACTTTTTTGCAGAATACAAAAGAATATATTGCAATTAATTTACAAATACATTCTGAAAATAAACAACCATGGGAATATTACATATTTATTATAGATTCAATTGATGCTTTTAGGTAAGAAGAAAATATTACAGTATTAACACTCAAGGAAGCAAATGTGCTAAGGCATAGTTTAATATGTGCTTTAGTTTGAAATATTACACCATTATTGCCAGGACTATAGAGATAAAAGCTTGTTGGCAGTTAGCGACTGTTAATAATTATAATTTTGAGTTATTTAACAATAAAACAAAATTAGTACTGAAAACAAAGATTTTTTAAATAAAGTCTATGTCATCCTCTTTGCAGCAAAATTTGTTTAGTTCTCTTAAGAAATGGAACGGCATTTTGAAACGTAGTTTTCAACACAAAAAAACGTAACTAATTGGTTAAAAGTTGAAGTCATACAAGCTGAGTTGAAAAATTATACAAACGTAAAAACAGGAAAAAACAAAATTTAAACAATTGAAGGGCGCAGGGAGAAAATGAGGTCCACTTTTTATCAAAATGAAACCAAAGATGGGATTTGCTGTAATTTATTGAGTACATATCTGATGTTTTCTTACTTTTTGAACACCAAAATTTATAACTTCTAAAACAAAAAAAAAATATTATAGAATGATTTGCCTTTTACATCGAACTATAGACCAGATTTTGTGCAAAAAGTACGTAATCTTATCGAAATGTTTGTAATCTAGATTACGACGAAATCTCAGCAAAATCTTCTTGATTTTGTTAGCGGAGACATATTCAAAACACATTGATTACGTTTGTATAACAGTTATAGCATTTGTAAACGTGGTAAGCCTGGTAAATGTGGAAAACAGACAAATTTTGTATGGAAATGAAAGTTCGTTTACCAGATATTGTAGAGTTTGCCAAGTTGCATGACAACCCTATTGTTTTTTTAGTAATTTTTTTTAATGACTCACAAATCCCACTTTTAATTTTTTTCTTTGTTCCGCCATTTTGTAGCAGCCATATTAATTTATTAATTATTTATTATTGAATTTGTAATAAACAAGCATTAATGTCTTTTCTATGTAAATCCCATCAAATTTTCTTAAAAATCAAACAGGCTACTAATATTGTTTATTGAATACACCCTTATTGTTAAAATTAATATCGATTAATCGATTTCTTACACTCGCGAAAAAATGTATATGTATCTTACATTTTGTTGGTAGTCCCAAAAGATAATGTTTCAAAAAAACCCGAGTTCAATTCTTTGCAATTTACTGGGAGAATGATAATTTTAATTCAAACTCTATCAAGAACTCTATCTTGAATTTAAGTTGTTTGGCTATTTTTCTTAATGAAAATAAAAATTTTTCAATTCAATTCTTCTACCATTTTGAGCTAAAGATGCACAAAATTACATGACGTTCAATAATTTTATATTTTTTATAAACAAATAGCTAATCCAAAATTTGTAAAGGATACAATTTCGTAATTTTTTCACTTATAGGTAATCAAAATATATCTTTATTTCTTTTTGTCTTTTTTTTATTCCAGAATAATCTACGCCCTCTTTCCGAAAACTTATCATGATCGTCATTATTATTTTCTCATAATCGTAACAAAATACTCCCAGAACTTTGACGATAGTATCAAAGAAATTTTCAGACTTTGCTATCAATTAAATGTTATCGATGTTACTATAATCGTAAGGCATCCAACAGATGGCGTTTGCATGTTTACCTACATTCTGTACTCAAAGCATGCCTGTCGCACGATACAACCTATTCTCTATCTAAAACTCAACAAAGGTTTTGAAAATCTCGAAACAATTTTTCCTGAAAAACTTAGCAATTTCTTTGGATGTCCATTAAATGTTACCGGTAGAACATTGGGACCATTTTTGGATCTTATAGGAAATAAAAGTAACCCGCAGCCTATTGGATTGTGGGAAAATCTCTCTGGTGTTGAAGGATTGTTAATAAGAGAACTTGCATCAACGTTAAATTTTAAATTGCAGCTATTACCGTTTCCAGAGGGAAGAAGTTACATTGAGAACACAACTTGCTATGGTTCCTTTTTAGAGGTAAAAATATATTTATAAAAGCATGCATAGCCACAATTTTTATAAATACATAATTTTATTTACAGTTGAAGGATGACAATGCAGATATTGCAATTGGAGGATTTAGCGGTTCTGATCCCAGTCGTTGGCTCTTTTCGCAATCATATGTGTATCACTCGTCGCCATTTGTCTACGTAGTACGAAGCAGAGAACTAAGTTCAATGGAACGTTTAGCAAAACCGTTTAGTCATCAAGTTTGGATGCTTCTGGCAGCAGTCCTTATCATCGGTTTGTTATTTCTTTTAGTCCTGCGATTCTTGAATATTAGAATTCGAGAGTATATCTTCGGGGATGATAACAAAGCTCCAACATTAAATTTCCTTGCAATACTTCTTGGCTATCCCATTAATCGAACTCCATCCACTCACCGGAACTTTGCTCGATACGCCTTACTACTATTGCTCCTGTTATCACTAATAGTCCGCAGTGCTTATCAAGGATCTTTGTACGATGCAATTCGCAGAGATGGATTTATCAGAATTCCATCGGGATATAGAGAAATTGTTGAATGGAACTATAAAATCCTAATTTCACCAGAATTAGAAGAATTCAATGCTTATCCGAAAAATTTAACAATAACCATTTCACAGGGTGGCTACTTGGCAAGAATCAAAATTTTAGAAACAATCGAAGGTCGATATGCTTCAGCAATTCTTCGTGAAAGTTTCATTGATTATATGGAGAAAAATAATTGGAAACGCAATGGCTTGTCTATGACCAATGAGGTGGTAATTATGTATCATTTTGTGATGTACTTTCCCAAGAACTCAATATATTTGAGGACATTTAATAAGAAGTTGAGGGCTTTCACATATGGGGGCATTACAAATAAGTTGAAATATAATTTAACATCGGAAACTGCTTTGCGAAGCATGGCCAAAAGGCAACCATCAAAGGAAGCACTTGGAATCAGGCGCTTAAGAGCAATGTATGATATTTATATATTTATTAACATTTTAGCGGTTTTTGTATTTTGTTTGGAATTAATTTCGATTCGTTGCAAAGGTTTGCAAAGAGTTTTTCAATGGATTGAGTAGTAAAAGTGGGTTTTTGACATATACACAAAATACTTGATAATGAACAGATCTTAAATATTTTTTCCGGCAGATTTTTAATTTAGGACACATTTTGCTATTGAAAAATACTAAAATTTCAGTAAGTTCGAAGTAATTGGCCCAATTCCTATAAACCGAGTAATTTTTATAAAATGCTTTAAAAATCTACTAATATATTTTTTCGTTTGTAGCTAAAAACTATCTTTTAAATTAAATTAAAATCGTCCAATTGAAAAATTCGATGTAGTCAACTTCAATATTTTAAGGTATCTCACGGTTTGAGTCACTTTTGGTTACTCAATTTACTTGATTCATAGTCTCAGATTCTATTTGCCATTTGAGGTTATTTTTGTTTTGATCCAATAGATCAATATTATCAAATCTTGATTTTTAGCAAGAACTGCACCTATTTGCACACGGAAAACACCAATGTGTTTTACATTTTAGGTAAGCATTTGTTGTTGTTAATTTTGACAAGGGGTTTTTTACAGAAATTTGGCTTCCATTCAATTGCAAACAAAGATTAATCATTTTTAGTATATATATATGTTCCAAGAAAAAAAAAGTAAATCTCATACCAACATTTTCAAAAATCTCTATTTCAAGAGTCAAGAGTAAATTGATGTATTGTTTAAAAATTTGTGTGTTGTTGTAGGTTCAAATTAGTCAATACATAAACAAAAGTCGAGATCCGATGTGTTAAAAAAAAGTAAATTGAATAGATTTACTTTTTTTTCATCTTTGAGACTAACCGCCGATTTCACCAAGCCCTTTTAAAAATTTAACAAGATTTTAAACCTTAAAATGACGTTTGTTTCATACAAAAAACGTCATTTTAAAATTTAAAAGCCTTTTAAATGTTCGTGCAATCGGCCATAAGACTGGTATTCACCAAGAACTCATAGGTTATGAGCGCTCGGTGTATCGGTGTTTTCGGAGTCAGTCCTCCCAACCTTATATTCCTTGGGGAATAGGTTTATGGGCACTCATTATTTATTCATAATATAATTATAAGTTAAATTATATTTTACTACTGTGGAGTCTAAACTAAATTAAATTTTTGCCAACCCAGAAAAAATACTCAATAATCGCATATTCGCCCGAAACATTATTCCACTTAACAGAAAAATACAAAACAAACAGATCCAATATCAAAATAATCGCATATACTTCAACACTTTACCTATTAACCCACAGATGTCGCCACCAAATTCGCTCAGACAAAATATATTCGCCGCATTATTTTTCTATACTCATCTCCCTCTATCACACCAAAATTATTAACCTACATCAACTTATCTCTCAACTGAGAATTTTAATCAGAAAAAGAAGACAGAAAAAAAATAAAACTACAAAAAAAAAATGACACTTGACATTGAGGCGAAATTATATCCCCAAAATGGCACCAGTTAGTTCATTCGTTGGCTGTCAAAAATTTTACTTTTTAATAAATGAATACAAATAGTATAATTTTCCAAGAAGATACAAAAAAAAAAAAAAAAACAACCTCCATTAACTTTTAACCTCACCACACATAATCGCTGTATATTAAAATAAATCGAATAAAAATAAATTAAATAATATGTTTTTATTAAATGCATAGATTTTGCTAAATACTAATCAGAGAAAGTGCAAACAAAAATAATAGCAAAAAAAAAGAAAGAACGAAAACTTATTTAAATATAAATGCCCTAGCCTAGGAAACGATGACGGAGTTTCATTTATTCTTTTCATAATCTAGTCGGAGTCGTATAATTCTCGTCTTGTCTTTGCCCTAACAACAACGACCTTCAGTTTTAATGTTTTTTTTTTTGTGTTGTAGTGTTCACCGATGAATTCATAGATTCTCAACAATAAATGTACAAAAAAAAAAAAAAAAAATAAACTTTAAATTGTGTTCCCAGTGAATTCCCTTTTCTTCCTCTCTATTTAATCGTGATAGCGAATATCGGCGCGACAGTGGCAGGGCGGAATAAAAAAAAAAATAACTATCAGTTTGCGTTCGCTTCGCCTAATCAGTGTTCCAAGTTCAATGTTACAAGATTTACAAAACTATGGGTGGCCTTGAAACAAAAACAAATGTCAACAATTTAAATGGTGCCCAGGGCTGCAGTGAAAGGGGCTGCGCGAAATAGTATAATTATATTAATTCAAAACGTAATAAAGCAAATTGATTCTGTGTCTGCCGAAATAAAATCAAATAAAATATAAAAAAAAATTGACAGTTGGTGAAACTATCAAAATATCCAAGTCTTGTATTTTTTTTTGTTTCATTCTTGTACTCGAATTTAATTGCCGCATAATATTCCAACAACAAAACAAACACCACGGAAATAATTTGTTTGTGTTTTTGTGTACTTGTAGTGTGTGAAGTGAAGTGAGTTGTGTCTCTCTCCTCTCTCTCTCTCTGGCTCTGGCTCTGACTACTCTGTCTCTGTTCTTATATAATTAACAATTTTTTTAACCGATACTAATAATAATAAAATGAAGCTATAATTAAGCAGGTAGTAGTGTAATCGTAGTTTAATGCGTCGAAATACAAACACCTGATCCAGCCAGACATCATCCCGAGTTGTGAATAATTGTGTGAAGCAAGTGCCAAAGCGGTAAAAGCAGACACAATATACAAAAACAAAAAAAAAAAAAACCTAAGCTCTCCGATTCCAGCAACAAAAACAAGGGCAAAAGTTAAATAAAACAAAAACAACAAAAACTAAACTGTCAAGGTTAGTGGGTAAGTTGTAGTTGTAGTGAATTAATTGTAGGTATAGAAGAGATATAGCAAATAACGATAGTGGTGGTGTTTTCTCATTCTAACTTTAATAAAAAAAAAAAAAAAAATTAAATGACAGTGTTATTTGTTGATTTTGTTTTGTGCATGTTCAGAACTTGCTAATTACTCTTAGTTATTGTGCAGTTATGTTCTTAAACTATAAAGTCTTGAACAAAAACAACAACAAAAATTGATTTAGGGTGTGTACCGTACAGTGAGTGACTGTCATAATGAATATGTGTGTTTTTTTGTGTTTATCTTTTTGGTCAAATTCTTTGGGGCTCACTTTGACGTTTGAGATTGAGCCTCTTTTTTTTTTGTATGCGATTGTAGGTAGATACGAAAATATCAATCATGTTGACGTAACTGACCTCTCTTTTTTCGATTTTTGTTGCATTAGGATAAGGATTGAGTTGGGTGTCATCAACTTTTTGTTTTCTTTTACACACCACACCTAAATGTGATACATCCCTGAACTTTTGTTGTTGGTAGGTATAAGAAACGATTCATTTAATTCTTTTCAAAGATAAACCTAACTGGAATGTTTTTAGGCACTGATGTGCCGAGTACTACAAGACTAGTTACCAAAACGAAGCCCCTAATCCGTTGAAGATGGCCCAGCAGACGATGTTGTAGGATAGAACCAGAACTGCCGAAAGAGAATGCAGGAGGGATACAGTATATCAAAATATTATGGACAAAGGGACGGCAAATATTCCATAGAATAATCAGTTTGAAGCAACATCGAATGATCAGTTATTAAAAATGTGTATACTTATCTTTTACAAGGCATACGAAACGATTATATTTCAACATCAAATGAGCCTAATAATGGTCTTATCGCAAAGAAAGCAAAACGCTTTGCCTAATTTGATGCTTTTGGGAAAATGCTTACACATTTTGCCAAGCTAGTTTGAATCTTTCAAGTTCAGTTGGATGCTGTTAATAAAAGAAGAAAAGAAAACTTTCGATGAATTTTGAGAAGAGTTCTGGAAAAGAAGATTATCCTTAGGCAAGGGCTTCGTCAAGGGCCCCACAAATTTGGTCTAGCTCACGTTGCTTTTTTGTCTTGTGTTGCGCCTCTGATTTTCACACAACTCAGCAAAATTATAGGAGTCGAAGAACAAACAGAAATGAAAAGAATTCATATTTCCAGCTTAGCTTTTTGGACAAAACAAATATATTTTGCAACATATTTTTTAAGTCGAACCTATCAACTCTGGATGGTAGAGAATCCTTAGAATACAACGTCTTTGAAATTTTGAATTTACTTATTTTACTCACATATCTACACATCATAATGCAGAATAGAAAGAAAGAAAATGTAGGCATAAGGAAGCTGTAAAAGAATATTTAGTTGGAAATGATGAAGACAATTGATATAGAATATTCAACAGGAAAGATAAAAGAGTAAAATTATCAAGAAATTTTCAATTCTAAGAAATGCCTAGAATTTGTGCCAGTACAGTTAAGTTACTTTTATGTTATGGATAAAGAAGAAATATATGACATTAAGTAACTGGAAAAAGAAGAACCACCAACGGATACAAAAATACAATATCTAAAATGACATTGATTTAGACAATGAAGAAATAATAGAAAGTGAAGCAATAATTTTTCTGATTTACATTAAGGCGAAGAGAATCTTCAATAACTTTAATGAGAAATGCACGTGTCAGATATTGTGATGCTTTTTTTCTGACAGGCTCGTTGGACTTCAAAGTTTTTTTTTTAAAAAAAGGAAAGTAAAAACTCGATCTAGTAGAAAAAAACGAATTCTTTCCAATTATAATTTAATTTCTTCTATTGGATCAGCAGAATTCTTAATTCTTTAACTGCAATACGGAATCTTAAATTCCATAACTAACAATATTCTCTAGGGGATCGCTCTGGACTGGAAGTGAGCAGATGTATTCGGAAGGAACCAAGTGATTTTAAACGCTTAGACTCGGAGTGAGCAGTGAGCCAAGGGGTTCAGAAGGAACCAAAAATTAAATATTAATGTCAAAAAGGGAATTCTACTTAATATAGTAATAAGCCCTAGCTTAAAAGCAGTGTTTTTATTACCAAAGTAGGATCTTGAAAGAGATAACAACAACAGGTTGTACAATCCGTAGTCGTAATCTCGTATTGTTAACAAATTTTACCTTCTATTTATAAATATTTTTGTACAGACCAAATGTGAATTATATAAAATTGAAGCGGTGGCTGTTTATATGTCAAAAAATGCTAGAACATAGTCTAGGACGTAAGGCTGTCGGATGAAAATAACATGACATTTAGTCAACCTTTTGGTACTGTCAAAAGTTTATTCCAGTGGTGATGATACAGCCTTTTTTAATGGAGAACTTGAAGCAATTTTGGATTGGCTTCCAATAAAAAAAAAAAAACGTTTCATCAGTTTGTGGTATTGTCAATTGAGTTCTGTTTAGAAGTTTTTGACATTTCAAAGAAGTAATTAGGAATAAGTCTTAATGAGCTGTCCCCATCCTTGAACAGTCGCGTTGCTATACAAAACTTTCGCCCATTTGCAGGTTTATTGCAGTCTGATTTGCCTTCAAGGAATGATGGCGACAAATTTCGCTTGAATTTTTCCATCTCCTCTCGAATTGTGTTACCAAATTAAAGCTTTAATTTGTCCAACAAAAATTGTCAGTACACATCCTATAAGAAGGCTTTTTTCCAGCTTTTTACATGCGATAAACTTATGACTTACGTTGCAAACAAACTGAGAAGCAAACGTCTCATTTCCTCTGTTAATCGCAATTGGGTGGATGCCAATGTACTATAGTATAATTTTAATATTTTTAGCTTTGTTCAATAAAGTTTCTCAGATCAAGTCAACCTATGACAGCATGTTATAAAGAAGACAAGGTATGCTTAACAGTTTTTTCTAATGCTTTGGGACCTCATCGGGAGTGAAGAAATTTTTCTGGAATAAATAACACTTAATTTGATTTACCCTGTACTCTTCTAGTTATACTTCCTTCTTCTATTCGCCTTTTAAAAAGTTACTTACAAATAAGCATTTTATTAAAAATTCTTAAAAAAAATATATTATTTGTATAAATCTTCAATATTTGGCAATACCAAGCTTAAAAAAATGTTTATCACGTCAGCAGCTACTTTGGTTTTTATTGTTATCGTTATTTTTTTTTATTTCTTCTACGCCATGGCCTTGGACAACTTTTTTTCACTGTGAATCTCATAGATAGAGAATTTGGTATTTTGTTTATATATCATTTTAATTGCAGCTTTTTCCCAGATAATATTTTTTATTCTAAAAATATATGAATCATTTATAGTAAAACAAAAAAAAAATGTAGGTAAATACATACCTAAAAAATAAATGTATAAAATTAACCAAATACACTCTAATGTACAAAAAAAAAGCAGAATCTGTTTTTTTTGCCGCCAAAATTCAAGAAACCATCAAACATAAAACACGCAGGTATCTTACCAATCGTAGCTACCAATACAATCACATTTATAATTCAATTGATCATAATATGATGTTACCAGACCGGCCCACGTCGAATAATTCACATATACATTCTAGATCGTTTGATTATATTCCATATAATTTTATATTTTTTACAAAAAAAAAAAACTATTTAAATTTATTTTTATTTTTTATCAAACAATTTGAGAATACACAAAAATTTATGCATTTTTGCCATTATTTTATTATTATTTTAACCACAATTTGGATGACACCCAATAATACACAAATCGTTTTTGTACGTCATTCGCTGCCATCCAATTTGTCGTTCAAATGGTTTTGTGCTTTCTTGTAACGAAAATACACAAATTTTTGCACAAATTTTGGTATTTACAGAATTTGTGGTATACTAGCTTTATATTTCGCAAAAAAAAAAGTGTATTAAACTTTGTGTTGAAAATTTATTTGACATTTATTCGGTTTTGTTTTTTGTACAAACATTTTTCTACAGAAATCCATGCACTTTAGCATTACCACTTTCCAATTCCTTTAGAAAGGGGTCAATTCTCAAATCTCCCATGAATTGGAACATACATTTTTAATATCCGCTAAACAGATTCAATAAAATGTTAAAGAAAAAAAAAAGGAATATAGTCAAATGATTGGGAGTGTATGATGTAATGCAGCTTAAGTAGTTAGCAGACACCTGCCCATTTAAGTCTGGTGTTTACCATTCCGTATATTGATTGTCGTATCGTATCGGTTGTCGTTGCATTAAAGAATAACTTACATAGGTCAAGGAAAAATACGTACCTATAAACCAATTTAAAAAAAGGTTACCTTTTGTTTTTTACTTGTGATGCAGTTTAGGATTCGTAAAAAAAAAAATCCAACTCGAAATAACAATCAGACATGAATGAAAAATGCAAAAAAAGTGGGTCTGGCAATTCTGTCTGCATGTCGGTGTTTACCTCGCGCCACAGCCTAAGCCCCTAAAGCGATTTTCTTTAAATTAAGTAGTTAAGGGTCTTCTGCAATTCGCTTTAGGAGAAATTGAATTTTTTTTTTAGGTTCAAAATTAACTGTTCCTGCCATATAATGAATATGGAAAAGTTGAACTTTCTCAAAAACGACTCTTACGATTTAGATAAGAAAATTTGTATTTACTTTTTTTTAATAAGGCCGTAATTTTGAATTTTTTTAGAAATGTTAAGAACGGTACCTACCATTGAACTTAATTTTTGAGTATTTCTTAAACGGATTAACCGATTTTTATGACATTTTCTTACCAACCTTAAAATTATTTGAAATCAAAAAATTCAAAAGAATAATTTTTGGATTTAAAAAAAAAATTAATTTTTTTTGAAATAACAATTTTTCGAATGCATTAAAATTTTCTTGAAAATGGCATAGCTACCAACTTTTTTTGAGAAGTTTTATATGTAAAAAATATTTTTTTTTAAAAACGGCTCCAATTATTTTCAAAGTTGTTTTTTTCTAAAATTTATCTTTCCTAATCAAATTAAATGGCATACTTAGTTTGGAGTTTTAAATATTTTTTGTAAAAAGTTATTTATTTTTAAAAACTATACACATAAGAAACTTTAACGGTACACAGAAACTTTGAACCTAAAAGCAAGTACGTTCGACCTAGTCGTATTATTTTTTTTTTTTCGGAAAAAAGAAAATAAAACACGCTTAGATTTTAAATGAAATCAATTGTTAAAACTATAGGCCATTCATAACAATAAAACAAATAATAATATAATCTTATTAGGAATGATTATGGTTTACTGAGTGCATATTTAAATTGGTATATGCATTGTATACCTGCTATATACACATACATATTCATTGCTAAGGAATATAAATTGAATTAAACATTTCTAGCGATTCCCCAATCAACACAAAGATTATTACTTATAGTTATGGATCCAAAATGAATATTGAATCTTTTAATTTGCATATATTGCTGCTTTTTACATATACAAATGCATATTTTTAGATGAAACAAGCTTTGGGAGTATGCATTGCATATTTTCTCGCAGTAGATTAAGAATGGGGGTGGTGGAAAGAAGACATTTTTCTTAGCAAAATAATAAAAAGCACATAGAGATGTACAAAAGTTGACATGGTACCCGGAAAAACTATTTGACCAGAATGGTTGAAAGATAATAAAAGACAAATAGAGGTAGGTTCAGGCCAGAGCAGAAGTGAAGATGTTTGCAATAAACTAATAGATGGTTTTGCTAAAAAATTGTGTGTTTGACAGTCAAATGCATGACTAAGTCGCACGTACTTCGTACGTAATTTGGATAAGAATCGTCACAGGGCTAGAGCTATTATTAGTTCGGGGCATTTAGACTTTTGCTGCGACTTGGAAAAAACTCCAAGACGAATTTTATCTCTTACATTGGAAAGAGTTTTTACTATGAAAGAGTTTTAAATCGCACTTAAAATGATACTGAAATTCTCATAATCTTCATATAATGTTAAAAAACAAAACATGGGATAGGCTTTCATAATACCATTTGGAAGGTAGTGCGCTTAAAAGGTAAGGTTATATCGAAAATATTGTTTTGTTTTGCCTTAAATTACTGCGTTTTAAGAGCCCCTAAATGGTTCATTTTCAACTAATCAAAATTTCTTTTTATAGAAATATTTGTGCTTCATGACGTTACGCACGTAGACCATGACAGATTTGTCCTCGAAAGCGTTAAAAATATCCTTGTTCCAGAAAAAGTAATAATACATTCAAATGACAATACCCTACTAACTAATATTGACTCCTTGCTGCGCTGCTGTGGTTGTTGTGATGACAATTCTCTTTTATGAATAGGAATAAGTTTTGCCAATCACAGTCCACACATAAAAAAAACGAGTATTAATATACCCACCTAATACATGTATATGGCGAATTAGTATTATACTCCTCCGTTCATTTGGCCCTTCCATAACACTGTTCTTTGGCATAATGTTGCAGGAATTTATCATGAATTATGCGTTTCTTTGGAAATATGAAAAGAAAAACGATAGACAAGTGTATGTAGAGGTCATGCTATGACCTGATTGAATAAAGCAAAATAAAGTTAATAATATCAAAGTGGATGTGGTGTTTTCGTTTTGCACCCCAATGGCGAGGATAATCAAAGTCACCCATTCAAATAACAAGGGCTTCTGATTAAGAAAATATAATAATAAGATTACACAGTTGTTGTTTTGTGTTGCACAAAAATGTTGACGAAATAGAAATCAACATCTCAACAGGTGGTAGCATGTGATAATGTTTTATAGAAATAATTCTTCAATGTTGACGTAGAAGCGTGCATGCCATCATACACACCTACTCGTATGGCTTGTTAGCAAGCTACAAACATGTAGGCATCGAAAAGCTATACTAAGTCGTGCTATTTTCAAATCGCTCATTGTCAATGACAACAACTAAGCAGCTCGAAAACTGATTTACATTTTCAGAGTTTACATTTGAACTCAAAGATTTAATGGTGATTCACCGCGAATGAAAATGTTTGGGTAATGAAGGTGATTTACTTCATAAGCCTTATTATTCCAGTAAAATTGTGTGTTTACTAGGAAAATTTTGGGGTAGTTTTAATTTCATTTTTATTTTATGTTTTTGGGGGTGCTGAATCCGAATATAAGGTTTCCGAACAAAATTTCGTGACCCAACGTGGTCAATCGCGAAATTTTCAACGATTTTGCAGTTTTTAGAGAATTTTACCATGAAGGACTAGTTTTGGGTTACAACTATGTACCTACTCAAGAGTTTAAGAGAACTGAATTTGTCAAAATTGTCTACGTAGCCAAAATATTTTCCAAATTGAACCTCTTCAAACTTTATCAATTTTTCAGTTCAGTTTTATTTTGACCCTGAAAACCTTTTTTAGATCTGAAATTTGTCTTAAATTTTTTCTTTGTTAAAGCCGAAGTGCTGCGTGTATTTTTAGATGGTGGACCATAATTGGAGGTGTTTGTTGTTGGTTTTCAGAAATCACCTCTAGGGGCATTGTCGTGAATATTGTGCAGAAATTTCAGATCGAAAAAATGTTTCTGGAAACTGAACTACAATTTGGAAACTATTAGGCCTACGTAGACAATTGTTTGCTCAAATTTTGGCAAATTTAGTTTTCTTGAACACCTAGGCGTTAGTTGTAACTAAAAACTAATTCTTTATCGTAAAATTTTCCAAAAACTCCAAAATCGTTGAAAATTTTGAGGTTTTCTGCATTTTTGACCATGTTGCGTCACGAAATTTTGTTGGAAATCCTCACATTCGGATTCAGCAAGTGAAAGAAATCAAAACCACCCCTAAAATTTCACATGCTATTTGATCACAAATTTATTAGTTTTGCCATCTAGATCATAGAAAATCAATTTTAAGTTGTTCCCACACGTATGCATGTGAAGATTATTATACATATGTGTGTACAGTTGTTTATGTGCGAAATAACGTCAACAGTCGCGGGAAAAGTGTAAAATTCCTCAGAAAAAAAGTGTATGGGTGTGAATCAATCCGCGAAAAGTTTGTGTTTAAATGTTCTTTCATTATCATTATTCTAATCTTTTTACCGCGGTGCGGTGTTGCACGCTTATTTACAGGTGTTTCGCATAAATTTCCTCAACTTTCTTTTTTTTTTTAATGCGGTACGAATCTTTTTTTGCATGACTTCCCATGCGATTTCCCGCGGTATTCCAATTCGATCAATTATCAGCAGAGCACGGATTTTTATGTTCTAAAAACCCAAAATATGCACCTAAAATCCATAAAATGTCATAACATGCCTAAAAATATGACGAAAAAAATCCAATATGCATTAAAAATTCCAAGATATTGCAAAAATATAACTTTAAAAATCGGAATCAATTTTTTTTTAAAGAAAACTTGAAAAAATTGCTGATAAATTTAAGAGCACTTTTTAAATGCTAATTTGTTGTGTAGCTTCCATAAGTCATTTTCTATTCCGAATTTTCAGTTTTAAGATAGTACCTACTACTACTGGTCCGCTGAGGCCAGTGGAGAAAATTTAAAAAAAAAATATTCTCTTTTGAATTTTTATTTTTCAGTTATTGTAGATTTTCAAACACCGATTTTGTAACTCAACTAGTGTTTTTGTTATTCAAGATTCCGCTAAAATAAGATCTGCAACGGTCAAAATTTTCAAAAAAGTTGAATTTTCAATTATTTTCTTTTCCAGAAATTGAAGCTTTTCAAAACAAAATTTGTTGCGCAAACCTCAATTTTGTAGCTCTTGAATATTTCAAAAAGTGCTTGAGCTACAAAATTAAGGTTTGCGCACAAATTTTGGTTTGAAAAGCTACAATTACTGGCGAAAAAAAAGATTGTTTTTTAAAATTTTCTCCACTGGCATCAGTGGACCGACTGAAAATTAGAATAGAAAATCACTTATGGAAAATACATAATTTAGATGTCACCCAAAATTATTTAAGATTTTGAGGTTACATTTTTTTGATTCCGCCACAAAGTGTCCCCCAAAGTAAGTGTATGATGGTTATAGGTTAATGGTATGAAATAGATTTCGCAACTTAATAAACTGTCAGGGATATTTGATGCACATACAACAATATACTGGAATTTTCCTTGTTTTGTTTCTGTCATTTATCAGAAATGAGGTGAGTCTATAGTTTTTAGGAACGATTAGTTCTTCTTTTCCGTAAGTGTTTAAATTTTATTTCAAACGTAAACCTACCTATTCATTAGCATAATAGAAGGCAATTTCTAGTAAAATGAAGAACTGCACAGAGCAAATTACACATTACTATCCGATTAGGAGAGCCATTGTGCAATTTGTTAAAGGATACAAAAAGTTTTGTCTATCGGATTGATAACATCGGAAAGATTTATTGGTTATTTCGAAAATGAAGATGATATTATTTCAGTTTTGGAAAGTATTGCACTTGCATAAATTGATAAGATCAACCCCCCCCCCCCAAAAAAAAAAAACAAATGAAAATGTTGTCCACTAAACAAACAAAATTTATTTGCCACCCTTTTTTGTTATCTCACGCAAAAAGTTGATACGCTTTCCATTTAAAATATAAAATGTGTATATACTCAAAAGTTGAAATAAAAACAAAACAAAACAAAAAACAAATACCAACACATTCTTAATACTTTCAAGGACGCGTTAAACATAATTATCAGCCGTTCTTCTATGTAGAGTATTTTGTTTTTGTATTGCTTCGCTCACAAATAAAAAAAAATAGATTTAATTATTCAGGCTTCCGGGTTATTCTCTTTGTGAAGATGCTTCTTTTCTCTTAAATGTGAGCTTTTATTTATTTCCTGTTAACTTTGTTACTTCATATAATATTTAGTGCTTTTATGTTGATTAGTTTATAAGTTTTGGGGATGGACTGTTTCATTTTATTTACTTGATTGACCTAAATTAAATACATATCAAGGCGTAGTGGGTGGTTTATTTAAGAATTAAGGACTTGATTCGAAGACAAAAAAAAAAATAAAAACATAAAAATTGTGTAAGCACTTGTTGATATTTTTTAGTACGCTTATGTTGCTTTGAAAGCAAACTAAAGGTTCTTATGCCAGAAGCAAGAATGTGCAAAGTTCAAATTTTTAGTTTTAAAAATTATATATACTATAGTATGAGAAAAATAGAATTTGTCGTGGAACGAAATACAGAAAAGCTGAATTTCTCATAACTGAAAGTAAAGTAATAATACTCTAGAGCTTAAGTCGTGATTTTTGGGACGATATCGCCACCCCTTTGTAAAATCCGCCATTGCATCTGATCAGTTATCTTTGTTTTTACACTTCAAATTCTTTGATGTAGTGAGCTTAGGACAAGCTGTTATCTACAATCAGAGGCTCATCATAAGTGCATGTGTTAGTAGTTAGTAAAGAGAGAGACCGTTTTTCCTACACCAAACACTAAAATTTTCAATATCGGATTGATGAAGAATGCGGTCGTTATTAGAATTTACTATCTTAAGAATCTTCATGTAATCAGCAAAAATTAGGATCTCACTTGAATGAATAGAAGTGGGCCCAAATGACTTCCCTGAGGGACACCCAAATTAGAAATGAGAGGATCAGAAAGACTTTTTCTAAATTTGACTTGATAAGATCTATTAATCAGATTTTAATAATTGTGCTTTCGAAATTTATCTTTTCAACATTCTACATTCTGGGCTTTTAGGATTGTGTGTTTTTGGGATTTTGTTTTTTTTTGATTTTGAGTTTTCGAGCTACTTCTGGATTTTCTGGATTTTAGATTATAGCTTTTCTAGATTTTGGGTTTTAGTAATTTTCAGTTTTTTGGAGTCTAGATTTCGGCATTCTGTCGGTCTCCATTTTCAAAGTTCTCCATTTTGGGAGACTGAATCCTTAAAAAATAATAAAAATATATACTTATTTATAAAAAATATCAAAAATAAATAAATTAAAGCAAAAATACAAAAAAAAAAAAAAGTCATAAAAAGAGGATTTTAACATAAACCTTTTTTTTTTATATTTTCAGCTCATGTCACAGAGCAATGTAACTGTTGCCTTAAAAATACTTGGCCCAACATTAAAACCTAAGAAAAAATCAAATAAATTAATGCAATATTTCGAATTCTTACAAAAAAATCTTTATTTATTGTATATAAATAAATAATTGTAAACTTACCAAAAAAAAAAAAAGAACAAACAAACAAACAAACTCCAAAGAGTGGTTGATGCAAAAATAATATAAAATAACAACAAAAATGAATACCCACGTAAAAAAGCAAAATATTATTATAATCAAACAGATTAAACGAGAACTTATGCCAAATCAAATAATAAATACAATTAAATGTGAGAATAATCCCGATGGTAGTCCAAATCGAGTGATAGTGACGACAACGTCAGCTGCTAGGCCAGTAATGCCACTGGCGGTATCCCCAAGTACATCAAGACGGCCGCCTCCGCCACACCAGTTGATCGAAATTGAAACATCACCATCTGGGACGACAACAACAACCACAACAAAACTACCTCACATTCTAACCAGTGGCGGTGCAACTGTGAGTTCGATATCAGCAATGGCAGCAAAGACAGTCGTTAGATCGCTGGCAGTTTTGACTTCACCTCCAGCCACAGCAGCAGCTACTGAGACACTGATATCTCCGGTGCTATCAACGCAATCATCATCCACATCGGACGCAGAAACGTCTACGGATATGATGGCCAATGTGTCTGACTATTCGGATAATCAAGGCGATGATAAACTTATAAAGTGAGTACAATTTTATTGTAATTTTATTGTTTTATGCAATTTTCGGGAAAAACTAGTAAACTATGTGAGGATGGATGAAATAGGAAGAAAGTCCAATGGCTTGACGGAATATTCAATGTCTTTTATTGAATTGGTCATTACTGTATAATAATATGTATTAATTAAATGTGTGATATCGACGTTCTTATCAAAAAATATGAAATAGTAAATCAGTGACGGTCACCCCATTACCGGTCACCCCATGCGTAAATCTGTTACGCCATTGAAACTACACATAATCATTAAACGAAACATATATCTTGCGTGTAAAATTTTTAATTTTAATTTTTATTAATAATCAACAGAAACTTGTTGACCAATTATAAAAAAAAAATATTGAGATCAACCAGAATTATTTACAGGTAATAGCATATAGTTTGACATTGCACTCAAGTTTGTTAATTTTTATGCAGCAAAACTTGATGTGAGAGTTTATGGAATGTCTTGACTACTTGAATTACTTATATCGGTAACAACGCAATGCATTTTTTTCGTAATTTTAAAGCAAGCCTCAGCCATAACAGTTACAGCTAGCGATTTATGGAAAAACAATGTTGGTGTGAAAGGATTTAGTATAAAATTTTACAAATTGTTTCAAAATCTTTTGGAATAGCTGACAATCTAACTCTAAATAGGTTATTTGGTATTTAAACTAGGCCTGCTAGAACCTACACGAAGTCAAAGCACAATAACATATAAAAGAATGCACCACCTAAAAACAAAAAGATTTCCTTATTGAGCATACTTTTACTAAGAAACCTTATTAAATGAATGAATAATAAGATATTTCCCTAGAGCAACCTTCTTGAAGAATATAATTTAAATAAAATGTTCATTTATTTTTGCACTCGGCACTTAAACAAAAATTGTCGCTGTGATTTCATATAGCAGGCTAGCTTAGTAGTAAGGTGCCCGACAGGTAATCTCTCAGGGTCGATCCCCGATGTGATCCACTTCTAAATTTTTTTTCAATAAGGTTTTCCTGCTAAATTTAAGAAGATAACCTCTTGGATCAATCTGTGGTTTTAGGGGGATAAAGAAACGCAATTATTCCAATTCATCTGAGATCGATAAATACACTTGAATTTAAATTTTTAATATTGAAAATGATGCTCTGTCATTTTTTCTAAGTCTGTAGACCTCAATCTTGACGATCCGATTAAAAGAACTCAAGATATATGCTATTTAAGCGAAACATTTTTGGAGACATTTCTAAAGGGTTTTCCAATAAGAGGTGTTATTTTGATATTCAAAGAAAAATGGCAGTTTTGGAGAAAAATGATCGGATGTTTATTTCATTATAAAGAGGAAGGTATGTCGTTAATAATGGAACACAACATCAGCCAAATGGCCGCCAAGACCACGCTTACAGGACCATATCCTTTTCATGAAATTTTCCATAACCAAATCGCAAAGTGGCTGCCCTATGTCCTCGACAGCCTCACGAATTTCATCTTTGAGGTCTTGAATCGACGCTGGGCTGTTGGCGTAGACCTTATCTTTCACGTGACCCCAAAGGAAGAAGTCGCAAGGTGTTAAAACACAAGATCTCGGTGGCCAATTGGGATCACCTCTTCGAGAGATAACACCGTCCGGAAACTTTTCCCGTAAAAGATCGATGGTTTCATTGCTTGTGTGGCACGTAGCGCCGTCTTGTTGAAAGTAAACGTTGTCCAGATCAATACCATCCAATTCAGGCCATAAAAAATCATTAATCATCTCTCGATAGCGCAATCCATTGACCGTAACTGTTGCTCCAGCCTCATTTTCGAAAAAGTAAGGTCCAATGACCCCGCGGGACTATAAACCGCACCAAACAGTCACGCGTTGAGGATGGAGAGGCTTTTCAACAATAACTCTTGGGTTTTCCGAGCCCCAGATGCGACAGTTTTACTTGTTGACGTAGCCTCCGAGGTGGAAATGGGCCTCATCAGTCAAGATGATTTTTCATTTCATTTTCATGCATTTCAAGGACCCAATCAGCAAAGACACGACGTTGTTGATGATCAGTCGGCTTGAGTTCTTGTGTTAACTGAACTTTATAAGCCTTAAGACCCAAGTTTTTATGCAAAATACGGTGTAATGACGTTTGTGGAATGCCTAATTCCAAAGAACGACGAGGAATGGACAAACCTGGGTTTTCTTCAACACTTTGGGCTACAACAGCAATATTCTCAGTTGTTCTTGAGCGACGTGCACGGTGTATTGAGTGTATTGAGTGTGCTATAAAGGTCACAGTCAACATTTGTCATTTTATGGATAGATGTAATTTAACCGTTATTTGTTTAAAAGTTCATAAATATGCTTTTTTTGATTTTTTTTTCAAATTAATGTCAGAAACGAAAAAAAATAAGTAAAGTTACAAAAACATTATATACATAATATTTTTTAACGATTTTCAATTTTTGTTCTAAAAATATATCCTTCTTAATAAAATCAAATGGCATACTTTGTTTTGAACTAAAAACAATTTAAGATTTAGTTAATGTAATTTTAGTAATGGATTTTTGTTTTTTTTTTTTTACATTTTTTAAAAATATTTTTCGTATATAATTTTTATTTATATAAACTTTCTCTAAGTATGTACTTGTGACCCAGTTGTGCATTTTTTTAAACTTGATAGAATTAAGCAATACATTGCTGAAAGAGCCAGAAGCTATTGTGCCATAGTAAAAAAGTAATTATAATAATTGAAAGTGACAGAAATGTATATCCTAATAACAATTGTGTATCGAAAATATTTGTTGATAAGCCTACTGTCGTGTCAAAATTTGACGATTATGACAATAAGTTCACCCTCCTGCCTAAACATATGCAATGAAAACAATTCAATAATTATGTCTCGCAGTCATTAGCTAATCAAAGTAAATACATTTTGGAATTTATGTTCCATCAAGTAAGAAAAAAGTTTTTCAGTTAACTTGAAATGGCTAAAGCGAATCGTTTACTTGTTCTGTGGCTTATGGTTCTCATAACACAAAGTTCGACTCTAAATTCCCATAATAAAACCTTATGGAAGGTAGCACTTTATATAATCCGAGAACATATTGGCAATTTGACGTCAACTATTGTTGTAGCTGAACGAAGTACTGTAACGGAATCAGCAAATACTAACGCCCAGCTTTTGGATAACATTCTACAGCACTTGCATGGAAGAATTGCAGTTCAATTTTTTGCACACATCAACTCGCTGCAACCTTTAGAGTACTATGCATTCATTGTGGACTCTTTCGAGGCCTTTAAGTAAGAAATTTACTAAAAATAAATATTCTCTAGTTGAACATAGTGTGTGTGTGTGTGTTTTTTTTTTAAGAGGACTCCTTCAGTTGGTTGAGGACACTCCTCATGAGAGACATTATCGTTTTCTCATCTTCCTAACGAAGCCAGATTTTTTGAATGCCATGGAGGATTTTTTTACGTTCTGCTATAAATTTGACGTACTTGACGTAAATATCATAGTGGATCACCCAACAAGAGGTGTTGAAATGTTTACCTACTTTCCATTTTCGGAAATCAGCTGTCGTCAACGATCCCTCCCAATACTCCTGTATAGTTTCAATGAAGGTTTTGACAAATTTTATGGCGTTTTTCCACAAAAGCTACGAACCTTTTACGGATGTCCATTTCGAGTATCGGCCCGTATTTATGCTCCATTTTTCAGTTTTAATGGCAACATACGTCATCCAGAACCGGAAGGAGATTGGGAAAATATTTCCGGCATTGATGGATATTTGATAAAGATTCTTGCTGAAGTATTGAACTTCACGATTGATTTGCAACCTATTCCAAAAGAATGGAGTTATTTAAAAGACAATCAAACTTTTGGTTGTTTAGAAGAGGTAATTTTGTAAAAATACATCTAAATTAGGGGCCCTTATTAAATATAACTTAATACTTTGCAGTTAAAAAATGGTAAAACAGATATTGCTATTGGGGGCTTAATTGACTCAAATGATGGCCGAAGATTTTTTTCACCAACCCGACCATACTACAATTCGGCGCTTTTGTTTGTGATTCGAGGGAATTATAAATTAAGTTCAATGGACCGTCTTGCCAAGCCATTTACCAAGCATCTGTGGATTCTTGTAGCTGGTTTTGTTGTCTTTGTCATATTCTTATCATCAATCTTGAAAAAAACCAAGTTAAAAGCTTATCAATTCATCTTCGGAAGAGAGAATTACAATCCAGTAAGAAGTTTTGTGGCAATTTTCCTTGGATATCCAGTTAGCCGACCGCCTCGACGTAATTTCGCCCGATATATTTTCACACTATTGCTTCTTCTCACATTGGTATTGCGTAATGCTTATCAAGGATCCCTCTATGATGCTTTTCGTAAGGATAAGTTTGTTTGGACACCCTCAGGATATGAAGATCTTCTTAAATGGAATTACACATTTTTACTATACCCGGAGGTCACTATTGAATTTCCGAATTTGTCGGATAACCATAAAATTATAGTTGAAAAAAATGGATACCAAAATAGACTAAGAATGTTGGAAAAACTAGAAGGCAGATATGCAACAGTAGCTATTGAAAATGGCCTCAATTATTACTTCCAGAAAAACCTGATACGCCCATCTCAACTAATTGTAATGCCTCAAGTGATTTTAAATTTTCAATTTGTTATGTTTCTGCCAAAGCATTCGATTTTTGTGGACATTTTCGACAAAAAGATAAAGGAATTAGTTGCTGCAGGAATAATGGCAACCATAACTAATCAATTTAGAAGGTGCGATCAAATAACCAAAACATATTCAATGTTTGAACAGAAGAGAATTCCGTTGCGCAATAAGTGTTTGTATGCTTTGTATGGTATTTGTGGTATATTGATGGGAATTTCGATGGTGGTATTTTGTTTGGAAGTACTTTCAGTTCGTTTCAGAAGTTTGCAAAGAATACTTCGACTTGGTTAAGTTTGGTTAAGATTGCAATTTTTTTTTTTAAGTTTTAAGGATTTCAAAGAGCCTTGAATTTTTAAAAATTTTGTACAAGAAATTGGTAAATTGTGTTTAGAAAAAAAAAAAATACTTAAAATATGTTCATTCAATTATTGAAATAAATGAAATCTAAACCATAAACGACGTGCTATTTGATTTCATCATTTAAGACAGATTTTGCAAAACAAAAACAAAAGAAAAAACTACGACTAGCTCACGAAAACCCAAACCTAGTGATTGACTCTCTCAACCATTTTCTGTGTACTCAAAGAAGTAAAGGCAATTCCTCGCAAGAGGCAATGCTCCTAAAAAAATAAATGTGGCATAGGCTGGGAATCGAACACAGACCACAAACCTTGTAACTAAAGCAACACAGGTTCGTATACTGGTGGTGGCCATGATTTTTTTAATTTTTTTTGTTGGCTTTTGCGTATTCAAAGTGATTTTGATTTAAAAATTTCCGTGTTTGAACCTAAATTGTTAACGTTTTACTTTGATTTAAAGTATTTTTTTAAATTCTTGTTCGTTTTTTCCCTCAGTGTAGAAACTAGTTTGTTTCTAAACATTTTTCGATTTACTGCAGTTTTTTGAAAGTTTGAATAAACCTTCTTTATCCAGTATTTTGCAGCTTCTGTCCATTAATGATTTTTTTAATTTAGATTGTAAGTTTGGGCCTAAGTATTCCCCTTATCACAAATCAACATCAGAAACAGCGCTGATGGCTAACTCTGCTCTTAAATGCACTTCATGGCTTCCGTACTAACGATACAACTTTGCTATAATTGTAGTAGATCTACTACATTTTTGGTTTTTGTTTCTATTTTTGTTTACTAAAATTATATTTTGCAATCTACTCCAATTTTTCTCAATCTATTACATTTTTTTTGTCAAATCTACTCCGATTTTTTTTCCGGAAGTGATAACGCTGTTCCGGACCGCATCGAACCGTAGCCAAATATTACAGAAGTCAATAGTTTATAGTTTTTTCATAGCTTCTAAAATACTCCTGCGACAGGCAGATGCCCTACTAAACAGCGTCAGGAGTCTCAACATATTGTCTTGACATTTCTGACCATCGGAAGAGTTAAAAATGCTGCGTTAAAAACTAATAGCTGTTGTTTGTGAAAATTCTTTGCCCCGCAAGTTAGAGAAATGTGAAATGATAAATACCAATCAAAATCAACAAATAAAATCATAAAATTGTGCCTAATCACTTAACCTAATATTTTCACTTCTTCACATGATATGTGAACATAATTTAATAGAATACAAATATTATATTCAATCCATTTTGCCACTAAAGGCGTAAATTAAGCTAAAAGGTATTTACTTTAAGGATATTTGATAATATATAAAAGGGTGCATGTGTACTTGTAGTTGAACTTTAGAATTTGAGTCAATAGTCAATAATACACTATACCTATACTTTCTCTAAGCTTAATTCAAGTTCTCTTAATCATATGTTGCTTCAACTGATATCATTATTTTACTAATTTTCTCTCTCTCAAAAAAAAAAAAAAAAAAACAGTCATTTCCTCTTTCGAATGAGGGTGCGTCGCGTCGTGGTCGATGTTTAAAGAGCATTTTTTCTAAGGGTAGTTTAAGAGAACATGCTATTTACTGCGAAAAAGTTCAATTTCCACTTATTGAGATGTCACAATTCACGTTGGATGGCGTCGTGAAAAGTGTCTGTCTTCTTGTCTGTCAATCAAAAAATTACTTTTGTTACTACGAAAAGCTTTTGTTGGCCATAATTTTACTGCGTTGCTGGGTGTTATCAAAAAGCTGATAGCTTTATTTGTATTTTCTCAAAAAAAGATAAAGAAGAAAAAAAAAAAAAACAAAAACAACACAAGTAAAATATGAAGCAATACACCAATATTATACCATTCGTGTGTGTGTACACATGAAATCTTGTGTATATGACTCTCATAAAAATTCGAGCAATATAAAAGTACGCATTTTATCAATAGCATTTTATCAAAAACAAATTTATTTAGACTAGTGTTAATAGGTACCTACAGTTAATAAGTAGGTGTGCGTGTTTTTTTTTAAGCAGAAATAGGGAGTATTTATGTGTACATTGATATCAAAAATAACCCAAGGTCAGTTCTCAGTTGTTGTTGGTTTTTTTTTTCTTATGGGAGAAATATTGTTCTTAACTTTCTCTTTAAATGTATTTTTTCTAAGCCTTAAATGTTAACAAAAAAAATGATTTGAAATAAAAAAAAAAATCTTACCCCAAGAAATCAATGCACAGGAGCAGGTGTTTTTTGAAACCCATTTTTTGTAAATCTAATATTTACTTTTTTATTTATTTTTATAATTACTTCAACACCACAGGTTTTTGATGATTATGATTGTCGGTACAGTTTGAAATTGAAAAAAAAATAATCGAAAAACTAAAAAAATGACAATGATAATATAGTCTAAAACCCTGCCCATCACTTTATACCATTTGAGACTTAAAAAAATTTAAATTTCTTGAAAATTGTGTTATAAAATAATTTGGCAAAAAAAATCGGTCTATGAGAGGTAAATTTTAATCAAAATCGTTAGAGTCGTTATTGAAGAAAATAAGTTTTTCCAATTTTTAACATGTTTGGGTCCCGTAATTTTTGTGTTAAAAAAATTGCAATTTTCCCTCTGAAAACCTACTCAAAACCTTTAACAACCAAGTTTGAAGGAGATCGCTTAAGTAGCTTAAGATACAGACAGACAGATAAAGGTTTTTGGTATGCTGAATTTGAATCTAGAGAATTTTAGTACAAGTTACAACCTCTTGATATCCTAAGTTTTGCCCATACTAAATTAATTGGCTGAGAGGAAATGGGGGCGAATTCGAAATTTCTAGGAATTTGATAAATCCACCCTTTACCTAGCTCGCAAGAATTGAAAAGGTCACACTGCAGTGTTGTCTATGTCTATGGTAGGGGCCCTTAGAGCTAAGAAAAAAATAAAAAAGAAGAGCTAAGAAAGCCACAACATATAACAAATGCCTTGCGAAAGTCAGTAAAGCTAAAAATTGTAACCTCTCTGATTTCATGAGGTATTTACTTGTTGTTGTTGTAGTTAATCTTCTTTACCCAATGCCTGGTATTTTTCTCTAAAATTCATATTTTAAAAGTTAAAAGATAAGAATTTTAAAAAATTGGAGGTTTTGTTGCACCATACAGTAAGCACAGGTTTTTCGAAGCTGTAAACTTGGTCGTATGCTGTTGGATTATTTCCTAAGAACATCCCTAAAAATCAGCGATCTGCAATTTCTTGTAGTACTGGTCTAATGTTCTTTTGTTCAAAATTCGAGATCACAAAAAATTTTGCATCATATAGCAGTTTTGATTTATTATTTTTTTCTTAATCAATATTAAAATGTTCAAAAATCAAAAATTTGTTCCTTAAACTTTTAAATTGAAAGTAAGGCTATTTTTGCTAAATAAATTCGTCAAAAACACAAATATTAATATTTTGCTAAAAAAAATCATTATAACTAAAACACATAGTTAGTTGGTACGTTAAAACCAAGTTTCAACAAAATCTAACTATTTTTAAAAAGATAAAAAATAAAAAGCAAAAAATTCGTTTTCTGGCATTTTTCACAATATTTTCTAGGTTAAGTAATAAAAATCATCTGCACAAAGGTTGCAGATCTTTTTACTACCTACAACTTTTGCCTTAAACTTTTTCGATAGGAGATTTAATTTTTAAGGAGATCGTCAAAAAAACACGATTTTCAACACCCACCCCACCTTTTCGCCCACCCACTACCTTTCCCCCAATCTGAACGGGTGGAAAATTTTTTCTCCTATCATATACCATTTTTTCAATTTTTTCCCATCATCCTGCTTATAATTATTTTTTTTTTCAAAAAATTATTGGCGCTAGTCCATCTGGCACTTTTCGTAAAAAAATAGTTTTTTCACCTTTTTCTAAGATCACCGCAATTCACCCTACTAAAACTACGAATATCTAAAAACCAACTCTGAATTAAAAACTTATTTTTATTATTTGTAAGGCTTAAAATTGAATTTTAAGGCGTGGCAGCCCTACTTTTGGACGGGATATTGCTAAGCAACCCCCAACTGTTTCCTTAGACGAACATAGGTAGGTAATGTAAATTCAATTTTGGTCATATGTTTGATTTAATTTTTTTTTTTTAAATTGATTTAAAGTTTTTTTAACACTTTATAACATTTGGGTCCACAAGGTGTAGAAGTGAATTTTTAGTTTATAAAAAAAAAGCTATCCTGCGATGCTTTTTTCGAAGGACTTGTGCGTACATACTATACATAAGTAAGTAATGTACTAATAATTCGAGATTTGTTTACCATCATCCACCCTTTTACAGATTTTCCTTCAGCACAAGGACATAAATTTAAATTCAAAAAAAATAAAATTATTCTTGTGTACCTACATTATTAAGGTTTCAGAGTGGTATAGTATGATAAAGTAAAAGAATCACTTAAGTTTGCAGATAATTAGTATTCAACTTGAGTGTAGCGAGTGAGTTTATTTTTTTTTTTTGTTCTTCTTATTTTCATTGAAGTACCTAGCATAGAATATTAAATAACACAAGATAATACTTTTCCTAAGGCAAAGATTGTAAAAGTTTGTTTTTTGTTTGATGAGAAGTTTATTCAATTTGTGTATAAAGGCCTTGAAGTTCTCAAATGAAGATTTACTTTCTTTAAGTGTAATTTAACATTAAATGGTTAATATAATGAACTAACACTGAAATTATCGCAAAAAGAAAAATCAAAATTTTGATATTATAGGTATATCGTTGTTGTCTTGAGTTTTGATTGCATGATTGATCAATGTTTGCTCTTTATAGAGTTTTATGAAATTTGATTTGTTGCAATCGGGTTTCAATATTTTGTTTGTCAGCGAAGGCATCTGTGATGGTGAACCGCACTAAATAGCTAATTTTGAATTGATAAATCCAGTGCCTGGTTCTTAAACATAAGTCAAAGACCAGTCCATAGCATTTTTCAAACCCAACAGTGTTAACAAATTGACGTGCAGTTCACAGTCTCTTAGTGCCAAGAAGAGTTACAAAACGTTGATTTCGAAGATTGTGAAAGTATGACAAGCCACCTTTTGGGCAAAGTTAATACTTTGCTTTAAGATCTTTTTATTTTGAAAGTCAATTTTAATTTTGGTATTTCTTTATCTTTATCTTTATCGGATCTTTTATCTCATTATTTATCATGGTATACACATATTTGCATTTTTGATTTAAATCTCGATGCCAATTTTTTTTTTTAATCGTCGTCGTCATCATGACAACGAATGCATTAAGTTGCAGTTAAACAATACAAAAATATGTCATAAACATCCTAATTGAACCTGTTTTCTGAAATTTCCGAATTTTTGCTTGGAATTTAAGATCCAATTGCTCGAGTAAATTATAAACAACCCAAAATTCAATAATCAGCGATTGTTTTTCAAGGAAATATTTAATTTTTTAATTGAAAACAAAATTCATGAGATGATGATGAGTAAAAAAGTTCATGCATATAAATATTTCATGAAATGTGAAAGTTGTGTAGTGAAGTGATTGTTATTTTATGGATGTTTTACATTCAATTTGAATCAGTTTTTTAACATCAAATCATATGCCAAGAAGATTTATGAAAAAGATAAAAAATAATATCTTTGTCACAAGATATTATAGATTATATATTAAAATATTTATTACTTTTTTAAACAATTTAAAAATTCAGTTGCAAGCTTTAAGATATTTTTGTTTCGATTAAATTTATTTACAATATAAAGAGGATACTAATTTGTGCCCTATTTGATTTTTTAATTAATAGATAGTAAATTTTGTGGTTAACTGAAAACATTCCAAAAAATATGAATAACTTTGGTAAATCCAAATTTGTCCGTAGGTACTGTTGTAAGAATTTTACTTGCGATTCAGGTATTATAGGGCAAGTTAAGGATTTTTAAAACAAATTGAACTCGAGATAACAATCAAACATGACATTACGATTATAGAGAATGCGATGCGAACAAAGTGGGTAAGGCAATTCTGTCTGTCTGTATCTCAAGCTACCTCCTAAACCGCTTAAGCAATTTTCTTCAAACTTAGTAGTAATGAGTTTTGAGTGGGTCTCCAGAGGGAAAATTTAATTTTTTTTACCCTAACGATTTTGATTTAAATTTTTGTGCGCACTATAATTGTAAAGGTCATCCTCCTGAAATTAAAAAAAATAATTAGGGTTCCTCCCAAAGACACGTTATTCATTTTTCGTAAACGACTCAACAGATATCAATGAAAATTCTTACACAAAAGGTTGTTAGCGATTTTCAAATTAATTTATTACAAAATTAAAAAAAAAAAAAATGAAATTTGGATAAATATTAAAATAAAGATTCAACATTTTTTTTTTCAAAAATCTATTTTTCGAAAAAGGATGAATGATATTTTTTTTGAAATTGTGGTTTCCGATGTCCTTTAATATTTACTTGAAAATGGCATCCCATTTTTTTCTTAAACATGATTTGAGGATTTGTATATATAAGAAAATTAAGTTTTTTTGAAAACGGCTCTAACGATTTTCATTTTTTTTTTTCAAAAAATAAAACCTACTCATTAAAAACAAATGACATACGTAATTTGGATCTCAAAACAATTTGAGAAGTTGTTTGTACCTAATAAATTTAATGTTTTTTTTTTTAAAACTTCTTATAAAATTATTTATTTCCCTTCTGTAGCTTTAAGAAGCTTTAGCATCCAAAGCTATTTTGACCCTAAAAGCAAGTACGTGCGACCCAGGAGTGCATTTTTTTCCACAAAAAAAGGTTTTAAATATTGATTTTTACCAAAATTTTTAAAAATTTAGTATTTCGGTTTTAGGTTACCTCTATTATTTTGAAATTCATTGGATCAAAAAAAAAATGCAAATTTGTAGTACTTTTCATACAAAAGAAACATTTTTTGATGAAAAGTACAAAAAGGTTTTATTCAAAATGGCTGTATTTCGAACTTAACCTAAGTTTAGCTAATCCTTTTTTTATTATTTGTTATATTATTTTATATTTCCTTTTTCGGTTCAAAAACATTTTTTAAAAAACAAATTTTTAATGGAATCTTTTGAATCAGAATTTTCATGAGAAATGAAACTTTAATACATAATTTAATCGAAAACGACATAAAATAGTGACAAAATAAGATTTATTTTAAATATGAGTAACATAAAATATTAACGCATATCTTGCATACCAAAAAGGATAGTTACAAAATTCCAAATATTATTGTTTCTGCTATCAAAAATAGTTTCTTTCTTTCATAACTTAAACTTTTCTCAAGATTTATTAGATGTATTGTATTTTTTCTCAGATCTACTCCGGAATGGATTTTGTTTTCAAAATAACATGTATCACAAAAACCACACACAAAACTGGATTTTGTGTTGTTTTTCTTACATAAATGTACTTTTGAAATTAGATTTCGAGGGTAAAAATACAGCTTTTGATTCAAGAAATTTTTTTTTAATGGAATAAAATTACATTTTCGTTCAGATTTTTGATTCTTTTGTTTTACATTTTTTGTCTTTAACAAATTTTTTTTCCAAGTTTAAATAGAATTTTATGGTCTAGTGATATCTTAATTGCAACAAACAACAATTTTAGTTCAATGCTTTTTGCGTATTTATTGCGACAAATGAGAATCAGTTACACTGAAACATAAATTATTGTGAAATTTATAATACATTATCAAATCTGGCACCACTAACAATTAAAAATATTGTAAATGGTTAAAAAAAAGTTATAAATATAAATTAGTTTTGGTTAACTGATCAACGAAGGAAAATTTTGCGACAATTTCACATTTGTCAAAAAAAAAAAAATATTACGTATACGCCACAGTGACCCACTTCGATAATAGTTTATGCAATTTGCTATATCTTTCACAATTGTCTATCAATTTTTAGAATTTAAGTATTAAATGAAAGCAGATACGTTAAGTTACACTTAAACATATTCAAATATTTTCAATAGTCATCATTATTGTATTATTACATCATTTAGGTAGTTTAAATATTTTATAATTATTTTTTTTTTATGTACAAACATAATTTTATAATTGCAAACAGGGTGATTTTCAGAAGATGTGACAAAATTTATGATTTCCCCCAACGCTGCCCCTCCCCCTTTCATCAAAAAAAAAAAAAAAAAAATTAAATATGAAAAAAGAAAAACATTAAAGGGGAACGTCAACTCTTGAAATATCATGCTAAACCTTTTTTTTTTTTTAAAATCTATATCTTCGAGTTGTTTGGAAAAAAAAAGATCTGCAACTTGAAATTCATTTTCTTATTTTCAAAAAAAAGTAATGAAATTATAATTTAGGTGCTGGTGTAGTGAAACAATAATTTTTGGTTATTCCAGGGGTGTAGTTATAAAACAACCCTCCTCCCATGTATGGGAGGCGCAAACAAATTTTTAATACGTATCACCTAACATAAAACCTAAGACACATACAAACATTTTGCTTGTAGTTTTTACTACCAATATTCATAAAAGAAGAGCCAGCAAAAACATTCAGGTAAAATAAGGGTTTTCTAGAAATAAAGTTTGAACTTTAAACTTTTATAAAGAATCTGAAATCATTTTTAAACAAATAGGTATGTGAGTGAGTTTTTTTTTGTATTAATTTTATATTCTAATTGTACATATCTTAAAACTGCCAAAAAGCTAGTAATAACTTGTAAAATGCAAAAATATTTACATTGAAAAAAAAAAATAATTTCTTAATGAGTAATTAAAAGAGTAATTAAACATTTTTAGAGCAAACGAGCTACTAAGACAGTTTATTTGGTAATGAAATATCGCCTCTTACCAACATAAATTGTTTCATGTTCTTCTCACAAAAATCTCTATAATTATTTTAAACCACAAATCCTTAAACATCCAATAAAAAAACTCGACAAAAATTAAACTGAAAACTACAATCGCACATAAAAAAAAAAGTCTATAACGAAGTGAAGAGCTTTTCAAATTCATCAAGTTAAGAGGTAAAAGGAAACAAAAACAAAATAAAAAATAATAGAAAAAAAAAGGTTACAAGGATTCCAAGTATGTACCTATCTCTGTATTAAACAACCACTTGTTTTGTTTTCACATTTCTATGTAAATTCTCTATAAAATAAAACCTCTTAAATAAGGAACAACTTTATATCTCATGAATAAATCTTCACAAAAAAAAAAAAAAGAAAGGGCAATAAAAAAGGATGAATACAATTTACTTTTCAATCGAACAAGTATTGAGTACATTGCTACTAAAAGTGTTTTTTTTTTTACTTCTTCTTCTTCTAATTGTAAGCTTGCTCTCTTCAAAGCTTTTTTTCTGTTATTTTTGTTTCCCTTTTTAAACATCCCAAATCGCAGAAGGTTGTAGAACACTTGTAGATCCCGGTGCTCGTATCTTATTATGTCGAATGAGTGCGGCAACCACCTTACTGTCTTGTCTGCTGTCTGCCTAACAATTTTCAAATTAATACAAAATTGTTTTTTTTTTTTTTTTAATTTCTTGTGCGCATAAAAAGTATCTTTCCCATGAACCACGACCTACACTCAAAAAAACTGATTATCTATCTTTTTCTCACAAAAATAATTCTCTCTTTGAAAGAGAGAATAACAAAAAAAAAAAAAAAACTGTCAAATACCATAATAAAAGCAAGATTTTTAGTTAGCTTTTAGTTATAGCTCACAGCGACTCACATTAGTAAATGATAACAAATTCAATTTCAATGTCGGAGTCGGAGAGTAACAAAGAGAACGCGCAAAGTGCTTTACAGACATCAGACCTCACCGGAAGAGTACTATAGAGCTTATAGAAATATAGGTACTATCACACAAGTAGTGATATAGGGCGGGCGGACGATGGGCGGTGTAGTGAGCGCAAAATGTGCCGAAACGAATACCAGTACCTTTATTTTACAGATACTTTTGTGTTTGAATTTTTTTTTCTCACAGCAACAACAAATACAACAACAACAAAAATCAAATAATTTTTCGACGACACTCTGTCAGTCATTTGAAGCCGCTTTTTGATTCAGTATACAAATTGAAATTCTACGAACAACTGTCGCATGAAATCACAAGGTCGGTTTTTTCGTCGTTTTTTTTTTGTTTTTGCGGACAGCAGATATAAAAAAAAAATTATTCGGATAATTTTTTTTTTTGATTCTTTTTATCTTTTTTAGTAATTTCGAGATACAAATTAATTTTAATTAATTTTTTTTTAACTTTGTAAATTTTCACCAAATTGAAAATTATTTCGGTGTATGTTTTTTTTTCGGGCAATCAAACAAAAAATAAAATAATAATAATTGTTGCTTTGAAGTTTTTTTTTGTTTTTTTGTTTATTTTTGTTTGTTTCTTTTTTCTGGCACTTTTTTTGCGCGAAAGTGGTGCTAATTTATGGATAAAGGGCAATACGGGGTGCGGTATTATTGCCTCTGCCACGAAACGGTGCGATAAAGTGTCAATCTATTGTATTTTTTTTGGCTTTTTTGTATATATTTCTTCTGTTTTTTTTTTTTATTTTTTTTTTGAAGAGACCGAGAGAGTTTTATTTTTCGTCTTCTTATAATGTGATTTTTGGTCGTGAATATCATCGTCGATCGTTCGTCGCTGTCGTCGTCTTCTTAGTTGTTGGTATCATATTTTTTTTGTTGACGTTGTGCATTTTCTTTTAAAATATATACAAAAGATAAATAGTAAAAAAAAAAATAATATAAAATATAAAAATACAAAAAAAATATACATATAAAAAATATTATATTTAGTTGTATGAAAGTGTGTGTTTCTATGTTAAAAAAAAAAAACACATGTGCGTTATGATTACGTTTGCTAATCAAGGTCTTATTATTCTCTGTTTTTTCTTCTCTTTTTGTCTTTTATTTTTTGTTTTTTAGTCAAACAAAATGTAACTAATTGAATTTTTGGTTATTCTTCAATCTATAAATAAATACCCTATTCTCTACTATATAAAGTGTAGTTAAATATAAAAAAAATCAACACTAAAATAAATCCCTGAAATAATTGCAGCGTAATTAATTTTCCCATAAATTACTCTTTTTTAAATTAAACAATAAAACAAAAAAAAAACTAAATCTAATGTCCAACTTAATAATCTATCCGGTAACCGGCTTAAACCGTCCCTATTTCTTACGAATTTCTTCAATAGAATAAATAAAATACTTTTAATCTAAACAAAAAAAAAAAAAAAAAAAAAAAAATACAATGACCAAAAATTGCGCGTAAATTCGTTTCAATTAAATAAAAAAAAATGTGTAAACATAAAATTTTACAAGGAAAAGAAAATTATTTTTTATTAATAAAACATTGTGATTTAAATTGAAATGTTTTCTTTAAACAAAACTAAAAGTTAAAATATATATAATATAGTTATGAGTGTATAAAAAAAAATCAATTTAAACAATTAAATGTTTAAATTAATATTTCTTAAATGAAATAAATCAAAATAAAGTGTTTGAATAACTATTTAAAAAAAATTATGATTGTGATGATGTGTTTTTAGTACAAAAAAAAAAAATACATACAACAACAAAAGTGTTTCAATTTCAATTGTTTTTAAGTGTCATAGTTAATTGTACAAAATATATCTAAACAAAACAAAACAAAAAAAATATAAAACAATTGGTTTCACAAATACACCTTATTTATGTTAAAAAATAATCATAGTGTAAATATAATATTAAACTTTATACAAAAATTAGTATGAAATATAAAAAAAAAACAAATTTTTACAAATGTTTACATAAATAGTAGATAATTATAAAGAAAATTGTTAGAAAAGGAAAAATGATTAAAATTCAAGAAAAGAAAACATTAAATAAAAGTATAATTGAAACTTTTAAAACAATTTTTAAATAAAAACAAAAAAATTAAAACAAAGTACCAATCATTTAATTTTTTTAATTGATAACAAAAACCCTTATATCTCATAACCAAATAAAAAAAAAAAAAAAACAAAATAATGTTAAAACCAAGAATTGTTTTAAACAAAAGGAATATTTATAACAAAAAAATATAAAAAGCAAAGTAACAAAAAAAAAAAAAACAAAAAAAAACAAAAGGTGAGAAACAAGTTTATCTTCTTCTTCTCTTATCTTGTCGTTTCTATTCCAAAAATTATAATTTTTTTTATGCATTTATTACGAATAGAGACGATAAAAAATGTTTATTTATTTTTTTTAACGCAATACATACATTCATCATAAGTCTATTATAGGTGTGTGTGTTTTTTTTTTCTTTTTTTCTATACATGGAAGAAAATAACTCAACAAAAAAAAAATACACCTGTCGTTGACAAGTTATATAGCTTCGTTCTTAACATTTATTTTAATTAAGTGCAACAATAAAAAAAAAGAAGCAAACAAAACAAAAAAAAATCAAGTATCGTTTAATTGATTGTACTCGCAATATTATACTCATAATATGTATTAGTTTGTTGAAGTATTATAAATTAATTATTTTGTTTAGAACAAAATTTGTGTTTTTTTTTTGGTTTATACTTTGTTTCTGTATATTTTTTTTTTCTTTGTAATTATTTTAAATTATTTTTTAATGACTATATAAATTGTTCAAATGTATGGGGTATAGATTCGACCGGTTTGTTTGAATTTGTCAGACAAATTATAAAATATTTAGGCATTTGTATTGGTAGTGGTGTGTTTTTTTTTTTTATGTTTCTATTTGAAAAATAATAAAACAAATTTTGTTTCTATTAATTGGTTTGTGTGGTTGGCGGTGTGTTTTGTAAATCTATAAACCAGAAATGTTAATGAAACAATATGATTTACCTACTTATGTTTGAATTTTTTTGAATTTGGTTGGATATTTCACTTTTTGATAGGTTAATTATTATGTAGGTATAGTGTTTTTTAATGGAAAAACCCATTGGGAATAGATATCATGAATCAATTGATCTCAAAAGAGCGATTTTTTTATTTTTGTTTATGATATTTAGCAACAAGATGTGGGTGATTGATTATAATGTAAATATAATGATATAAACATGATATAAACATACTTGGAAGCTCAATGGAAACATTTTCTCAGAACAAATTTCTGGGCACTTAAAAAATTTTTGTTTTACTTAAATTTTTATTTTTTGTTCCTTATACTTCATTGAGATTGAGATAATATTTGAACAAATAAACCTGTAAAGGGTCCAGAAGAAAACGGCTCATGTTAATTCAAACCTTTTTCGAGAAAAAATAACTCATTAAAAACTTCTTTTTTTATACCACTTAATATGTACTTACTAAAAGTATTGACCCACGATGGGATGAAATAGAATTCTAGCGCGCTAAAATTCAATTTTAATAACAGTTTCGAATTCGATAATTCACATCATTAATTATAATCAATTTTTTTCAACAATTTCCTTCAAAAGTCTGCAACCTCCCGCAACCTATTCTGCTTACAAATTTTAGGTTGGACAATGCTAACAAAATAATAAAAAAATGCACGTACTTGCTTTTAGGGCCAAAATGTCCGTGGATGCTAAAACCAAAAATATCGATTTTTGAAAAATCGATTTTTTGAGACAATTTTGATATGAAATAATTTTAATTGCCATGAACTTTTATTTGTTTGTAAAATTTTTCATCGAAATCCGTTAAGTCGCTCACGAGAACATCGGAAAAATTTAAAAAAAGGTTTATAGGAGATACCGTTATTAATCTATTGAAAAAATATTTTTGTTGTAGAACACATACAAAATTTAATCAAAATCGTTAAAGTAGTTTTGACAAAATTGAGTTTTTCATTTCCGTCATATGGCATGTACCGTTAATTTGGCCGTAAAAAATCGAATTCCCCTCTAAGGAATCACCACAAACCTTTAACTACCAATTTTGTAGAAAATCGCTTCAGCCACTAAGACTGTAGCACGAGATAGACAAACAGAAAGTTAGCCAGACAGACAGACAGGCTGAAATGCCGAGGTAAATAATAATATAAGTTCTATTAATATAGGATTAAGGCTAATAATTTATGAGGGAATCTCAAAAAGTAGCAAAGGGAGCTGAAAATTCCCGCGACTCTCTCTAAATCCACCCAAGAAGTTAGATATGGATTTTATATCTTGTTCGAATTTTAGTTTACGATCAAATAAGACATCAAAAACAGATACATTTTCCACACAAAATCCATTAAACGTAAAGCTAAAAAAAGTGAATGAATTACATTAATTTGTTGATATTGAGTAATAACAGTTCCTTACACATTAGTAAACCAAATTTATCAAGGTCACATTGCAACACTTCACGATCAGGAATATGTAGAAGAATTATTCTTAAAAAATTGTCCAATCAACTGCTTAAATGATGCAGTTAGAATGTTTTTACACAGATGGTAAATCATTGCATTAATAAATAAAATAAATAGTAGAGGACCAAAATGGCTACCATGTGGTATTCCAGAATTAGAGTAAAACTATTTAATGGCCAACCATTAAACTACACGCAATAAAATCCATTTTATAAATAGGATTGAAACCAGAACAAAAAATTTTCACTTAAACCAAGATTTTTAAGTTTTCTAAGTAACATATAAGAAGATTTTAGAGTAGTAAGACTAAATTGTTTGCATATTTGTATTTTTAAATAATAATTCTAGGTATACCATCTGGTTCTGGTATACAATTCTCACATTAAACCACAGTTTAAGGAATTAAAAAAAAAAAACTTTGAAAATAATTGTATAAATAACACATCTGTCATGATATTTATTTGGCCCTTCTTCTCTTAACGAACTGCTTCTTAAATTAAGTGAAACTTTTTTTGGAGAGAGAATTAACTTATTGTAAGTTATCTCAGCACTAAAAAATGGATAGCCAATTGAAACATCATAATTTTTTTTTTATTTTTGTTTATTTTCTTTTAAGAATGTCGCTTATCAAGAACACACATAATTGAACATTATGAACATAAAAACTTCTTTTTTTGAAAAATTAAATGTCAGCACTATATTACAAAAAAAATTATTTAATTCTACTGCATGGCTTAAAAAGAAAAACATGTTTTAGTGACTTATAAAAAATAAATTCACCAAACGTGTCTCTTCTTATAAAGATAAACGTGCTAAAATGTGTTTGTTTAATTTTTTTTTTATTAGTTTTGAGCATGTGTATAGATTTCAGAGTTCAGTAACTTTTTAAAAGTTGTTACTTTGGTTGTAAGACATAAGAAAAACACAAATAATTATTTTGTTTTGTTTTTTTTTTTTCAAAATGTTCTTTTCGGAGATCAATACACTTTTTGATTGAGAAAACCTTCAAATCATGTCCTGTTAATATCATCAATCGACTATCCAATAAATTTAAGAGTTCAATTCATCGTCGTCTCGTGATAAATAAAATTAAGATCGATGTTTTTTTTTTTTTTTTTTGAAAAAACAACCGGTTTTGAACCAACTGCGAAATATTTGTGTTTTAGCAAACTATTTGATATACCGGTAAAATCTAGCAAAAGAAAAAAACAAGCGTGTTTCCGCATTTCTATGATTTTTTCTAGTCTCAACTGTTTCAATCAACCAATTAAAACATCGCTCCTACTCAAAATTTAAGTAACAACCTACGCATAACTAATATCTTCTAGTTTGTTTGAACAAATTATATAATATAGAAAATATGGTTTTATTAAAATTAATTAAACCTTTTCGGAGCATGAAAACCTAAAAAAACCTTCTCTCCAAGTTCAATATTTCATTTAAAACTACGTATTTTGTAAAATTTTTAGGTATTTTTTCAATGTTTACTTCATGCCATCAAAATTTGTCTGTCGCCAACGGCATAGTAATAAAATATTATCCTTTTCCATAAAAAAAAAAAACAAAAATAGAACCACTCATATAACATTCATGTCAGCACACCACAGAGAGGTAGGTACTATTTAATTGAATTCACTTACTAGTTTTATAGCTTTTTAGACTTTAGGAGCACTCAACGCAAACAGTTGGGTTTATTTGCTTGTTCAAATAAAATTTCCCAATCCTACAAACTAAAATGTAAATTTTTATATAACATTTAAAACCAAATAGCATTAAAACAGCTACAATATATTAATAATGCATTTGTTAACACTTTTTGTTCAAAAATACAAACAAAAATATATCAATTGAGACCAACACTAATCTTTTCTTCTGCATTTAAGAGAAGAAGAAAAAAAAAATAAACAAAAGGAATTTTTCAAGCATTTTAGTTATTTTTTTTTTTTTTTTTTTAATTATGTTTAAATTCAACTTCTCGACTGTAGGTATACCAAACTTATGAATATTCTGGGGATTAAAGAATCCATTTTTAGCAGTAAATTCATTTTTCTAACAGCATTATTGTTTTTTTTTGTTAGAATTTACTGCTGCATGCATTGCTTCTTGGTTTCTCAAAAATACAGACAAGGCACTCTAAGTAATAATATTTATTTCCCTGTAAAAATACATGACTCTTAAAATCGAAATAAGAAAACGCAAATAAGGTACGTCCCTTTATAATGGTTTTAAGCTGGAAAAGATATTATTTTTAAAAGTTTAAAGTTGTTAAGTTAATAGGAAAAAATTTTGAAAAAGTTTTAATTTCTTTTATACCTCATATTTTGTGAGGTTTTTGTCGAGGTTTTCAAGCTAAATCACATAACGCATCATTGTCAGAAATGCAAAAAAAAAGATACAAAATGGTTAACTTTAATATTAGTCCAATAAATGAAGATTAAAAAAGAGAGGTTACCCTACAAAAGGTCCGGTAGTTCTAAATTTTGTTTAATAAAATGCACTAGAAAGCAGTTAGGGGCATATAACTAAAAAAATGCAAAATTTGTATGGTTTTTCGGTCATGCTTAAGGGGGCGGAGGGGGCGTGGTTGTGTCAATTTGATATTTCCATTTACCAACCATACCTAACAACATATCAAAAATTTAGAATTGCCGAACCATTTGTAGGCAGTTATAGAGTTAGTGACAACAGAACCGAGTGATTTGAGGGCTGCTTGACTTTCTGATTAAATACGAATATTTAACGTAGATATCACGTTTTCTTTGAGCCAAGATAGGACATGCTCAAATGGTAAGCGAGATGGAAGCAGAGACTTAGTTTTTCTTAGTATACGCCACCACCCACCCCATTTTCGGTATTTTAACCATCCGTATAGAAATGAATTGCTTCATCTCTCAATGAATACATCAAGTGGATCTTGGTAGGATGGTGACTTGGAGGTTAAGTAACATCTCCAAAGCGTTATCAGTGTATGCAATCACTTTTAACCCTTCCGCATCCGGGTTAACTAGTAGCTCGTTTGAGCTATCAACATTCTAGTTCTTCAGCGAGTTTGTAATTGCAAGATTGCTGACGTTATTAAAAGCGCCTTCTAAATCTGTATCTCGGGAAAAGTTATGACCCTTTTCATACAATATGTATGTTCTGAAAAATCGCTTTTCAATATTTTGAAAAGGTTTTTTTTTTTATAAAGATAGAAAAATACTGGTACTTATTGCACTACGTTCTTTCTTCCATAAAAAAAAAACATAACCTTTCATATTTGGTAGTTTTAGCTTGAAAGTTATACTACTGAGGCAAAATTACTCTAGATAAAAATTCCCTATAATTTATGTTATCACACTTTTTGTTTGTAAAATCGATAGTTTTGGAGTACGAACGCTACAAAGTGGATTTCAACGTGGTGTTTTGCTAAATAAAAACATATTTTCACACCACCTAAGGAAGAGTAAATGGCAATTTTTTTTTTTCATAGTAGATTCTTTTGTATGCCTAATCCGCATGCAATGGACCATTAAAAAAATTAGCACATTCTTTTTCCCTTTGCTATTCTTGTTGGGGCAGGTGCTGCGAGTTCATCGTCTTCAGTGATGTCTAAGAAGTCAAAAATTATCAATTAAAAAAAAAAGCACACACAAAACTTTGTAGGGACTTTTTTCAAAAACCTGTATTTGGTTGCAATTTTTCCAATATGGCGGCACAAGCAGTAAAAATTCGAAGTGGCAATGTTAAAATTTGCAAAAGCACACCGAAATCTACATACACATTTTCCAAAACTCCATGTTAACTTTCTAGGTAACCTTAGTTTTTAGGACCAAATGTCTATACGACTTAATACTAAATATTGAATAAAAAGCAAAAATAAATAATTCTATCGTCTAGAAGTAAATATTCATTCACTTATAAACTAAACGATACAGAGAGCTTCTACTGTACCATAAATATTGTTTCATAAGTAGCGGTCATAATAAGTAGGTATACCTTTACTCTCTCTCTATCCCGCTCAACTTTAATCAATTAATTTAATATTTATTTGCAATCGTATAAATCCACTATATTGACATTTGCAACAATGTAAAATGCCAGCCTTGCTGCTGATAAGCTTTGCCACCTTTCAAATGTAAACGGTCAAATAATATTTGCTTAACGGCTATGCGATTAGAATATAAATCATTTTTTTTTCGGTTCAAGTTTTTTTTTCAAGTAGTTGCCATTACATTGTATAAGAAAGACTTGAGCTGTCATCGTTGTTGTAGGTTTGTCAATATGAATGGACATTTTTATAATGACAAGAGCTATTTAAGTGTTTTAGAGAGTACCTATGGCAGCGTCATATACCAGACTTTTCAGAAAAAAAATGTATCTTAGACAAATATTAGATAGGTAAGTGTATTGAACACTAATTTCGCAAGTAATTAAATTGACATGACAGCTGATAAGAATTCTGTGATGCTATATTTGTTGGTGTTTTTTTTTTTGTCAATTATTGTTTTTTTGATGTTTACTTAGATGGCACATAATGAAGTGGATTGTGAAACAATAAAAAATTGATGCTTATTTTGATGTTGACAGTGGGTAATTGCAGAAGCAGATTTCCGATAAAATACTGCCCGGGCCAGATTCCTCAATAAATTACATGTTGTGGCAAGTAACCAACTATTGACTAATTTTTCTGTCGATTAACTAAAAGATGCATCATTAAACATTTTTTTCTGAGAATATATATATAAATACGCATTTGTCTATAAACAAAAAATCCGAAGAAAAAAACATATTTTTTTTACTCTTAATTGGTTAATTATGCACTTATTGTTTTATTATTTTCATTTTTTCAAAAACACACTACCACCTGTCGTATGTTATTCCAAGAAATATATTGCCATTGTTCATTGACCTTATTATCAGTGACTAAATTTAATGGAAAATTTTATCAAAAACATGAATTGCTGATTTTTACGGTAACTTATTGACCGATATCAGTTCTCGTGTTGAATTTTCAATATCTCTTGATATGAGCAATATATTCCATTAACACTTCGAAAACAATGTCATTAATGAATGTAAAACGTGCGAAGTAAGAAAAATGACAAGTTTTAAAGTTTTTTAATTCTCGCAAGGATACAAGTTTTAACAATAGCAAAGTTAAAAAAATTCTTTCAAAAAAACAAAACTATTATTTTCTCAAATTGCACTGCTGTTAAAATTATATATTTATTTGTATATGTGCTTTCCTAAAAAACTGGTTGGCATGTTTTAAAGGCATTTTAATAGTAAATCAAAGTGTTTTTTCTGACCCTGCGTTGTATTTTTTTTTTGGTGTAGAAAAAAAACCATAAATAACTGGACTATTTTATTTATATTAACCAGTAATTTATCTTAAGAAAAGAGGCATTTTTAAAGGTGGTCTGTCACTTATTTCTCTGTCATTTAAAATAACATTTTAAGTAAGGAAAATATCTGCATGTTTTGCATTTTTTTCACAATTTAACTATTACGGAAAATTTGTAAAATAACTTGTTCAAAAACGCAATAATTTGATACTTAGTTTTGAAAGTCTATTAACTGATGCATTTAATGAGGTATTTAACTTTGAAATTGAACAAAAAATTGCCAAGTTATATAAATTTTACGATAATAAGTGGAAATAAAAAATAAAAGTAATTACGTCTCAAAAACTGCAAGTGATAGAGAATAGTAATGGATTTCATTTTATAAAATGAGAATTCTTCCCTAAAAAAACCGGCATTTATAAAAATATTCAATCAGTAATAACACATAGACTTTTTCAGCCCATTATTACTGTTTTTTTTTCACACAGATACTATATTAGGTAAACAGTAACAACACACTTACATTATATTATGGTTTTATTTTTTTTCTTTTATTTAGCACTCACAATAAGATTATTAAAAAACATTGTTATTGATAAAATAACTAAAATTGTAGATTGCTACAATCTGAAGATGAGAACTGAACTGTTCTCGAAAACGTTCATATCAAATAAAACAATTCTTTGCACGAGTATAAGAAGTTTTTCATTTCACTAATTAAAATTGTAAATTTAAAAATCTCAAAATGATCACGAGTGCTTAAAAATCAAATTGGAATCAGCTTTTCTTAAGCTTTCTGTTATACAATTTGTTCGATAGTGATCGAATCCCAATCAAAACAATGTAACAATACACTCCGGAACGATAAAAATAAAGCCTTGATTTTACCATAGATAGCTCAAAATTTTAAGTATATCTGACTGTCGCACGTCATTTTCATCATGTTGTGGCTTTGTTGACTAATCATTTGCAATTTCAAAAGCTCTCAGAGACCCTAAGGTACCTGTAAACAACATTTTGACTTATTCCATTCTTGAGATCAATGAAAAGTTGGATTTATGGACTTGTAACCTTAAAGTACATCCACACTATCTTATACAAGGTATAAACACATCTCAAAAATGTTAGATGCGATTTTACTAAAATTCATCGGACATTAAAAATTCGAGTATTTAAACAAAAAATAAAAACCTTGTTTAAAGTGAAGGTGAAATTCTTAGATTATCAACATCTTTGAACAACTTTGGAATAAATTAACAAACAGCAAATGTTATTTTCAAAACCTTTGAAAGAATATTCACACTTTGTATTTACCTAATATACGAGAGCGTTACAATTTTATACTCTAAGGCTTTTAATTAGAGTGCGAAGTTACGCACTAAATAAGAATGTTTGTTTTCCAAAATATTTAACTTTTATAACCGCTGTACAAATAAAAGTCTCTTCTTAGTTTAGTTGGAAAAAAATATTGATTTAAAAACTAATTTCCTACTAAATTTGATGTTTGACTTAGGTATTTTATGGTTTTTAACCAAACAATAACATAATGTCTGTTTCATTGTTGTCAATTGATGGAGGCAACAGATGTTTAAAATTTTGTTTAATGAATAACAGAAATAGATTCAATATAGATCAATAAATTCTACACACAGTTTCCTTAACAAAATCGAAAGAAAACTAAAACCTTCCATACATTTTGTATTATAAAATTAGCCTAAATGCACCATAATTTTGAAATTGAATTTAATGATTTAATATAATTCTATAGGCACCTACTCCACTATTTCCTATTTTAATTTTCACTACAAATTTAATTAATAACTAAGCAATGTATAACTTGTTCAAATTTTGTTTCTTTGTTCATTTCAACAAATCATTTCATAACACACAAAAAAAAGTATTATTAAAGTGTCTCTTCCAAACATCATTAAAAGTTTCTTTTTATTAACTCATCTAACAATAACAATAACAAAAAAAAAAAAAAAACAAAAAACTCAATTTCCGCCAGCATTAAAAGCTCTTCTCCCTCAAAAAAAAAAAAAATAAAGCATACTCATGATGTTGATTTTGTGTCAATGAATTGCAGAAAAATTAAATAACGGTACGAAAATTGTATACAAAATAAACAGCTCAGTCCACATAATTTTCGTTCGATTTCACAACAGCAGGGAATAAAACGATTAAATTTAAAAAAATTAAAAAAAATACAAACACACAAAATTCAATCAACCTTGACAGTCATTTTTCCCCACCGGCATGGCATTGCCGGCAAATAAAACAAATTAAAAGATCGTGATGTGAAATATTCTAAACAATATGTAATGACGTATGCAAAGAAAATTTAACAATACAAAATTATTACGTAATTAGTTAACGTTGTTCATTCTATTAAATATTAATTTCGTCAATCAAAACACACATTATTGAAATCTGACGAACTTAGTTGGTTTTTAATGACGAAAAATCCATAATGGTGCACAAGTGCAATAATCTGTAACAGAAAGTAGTAGATTGCCATCATTGATTTGTAATTTTTTTAATTGTTGTATTTAAAATTTATTATATTTAATTATTTATAACCGCGTATCTCTAAATAGTTTGAATGTTTTTCTATTTTTATTTCAATTTCATCGAATAGGTAGGAAAACAATGTAACATTTTGCTGATGACAAGTTCGAAGTGAAATATTATTAAAATGCATATCGGCCGGCAACCGGCATGCTTAGCTATGTTTAATAGAAAATTGTTTATTTTATTTGTTTATGGCATGAATACTTTACAGTTTTAATTTATTTTTGATGATGCTAACAGTTTGAGGAACACATTTTTGTTTTACAAAAACACTTGTTTACTTTTTTCCAATTTACACATTCGTTTACAAAAGAGAAAAATTAGAATAACCAAGCCAAAATAAGTAGAACATGTAAGAACTCAATAAAAAAAGTTCTTAAATAAATAAAAAATCGTTTTCGTTATTTGCAAATATTTTTTTTTGGGCTTTTTATATTTCAATTTCTCATAATTTTAGTATTAATTAATGATATTTCGACTTTTATTTTATTTTATTCCTACGGGTAGCATTTAGTATTATTGGTACATTGATAAAATGTTGAATTAATTCATAAAAACTAAGATTTTGCTTTTAAAAATACATTAATTAATGTTCCCACAAATGATGAAGTCATCAGCAAATGATGGATGTTTAAAAAACTACTAAGTACTCATCCAGAATACCTAATAAGAAATAGATAACTTATTAAATTTTTTTTTAAAAACTTTATTATACAATTATTTATTCAAGCCATATTTGCATTAGATTCTGACTCAAAATATCAAAAATATGCAGATTTGTTTCGAGAATATTGTGTAACTCATTCATAGCCCAAAAGCGTTTTCGAAAATGACGTTCAGCAAAATGACATCTTGATCATTATTATCGTTTATTTTCTCTATCTAACAAAAGCAAACAGAATATTTGTGAGGTTTTATTGCAGTGGTCTTGATTTTGAATCATAACATCGTCAAAAAATTATAAATTTAATCCTTATTCAAACCAAAACAAGCGTTCCCGAAATGACGTTTAATTGATGTGCGCTTCTTATATATCAAATTTATTTTCAATTACCACTGCAATTAAATTTATTCACGAAGAAAACTATTTTTGCAACGATAATCCAATTGTATGACATACCGAAAAGACTATTGGTAGAAACATCTGCACTTTAGATAAATACAAAATTGTCAGACATATTCCTTCGGACAAATTTTATTAAAATATAGAAAAAAATAATGTTCTCATTTTTTTTCTGTAAGGCACGTGAATATTCTTGCAGAAAATTTAGCTTTAGTACCAACCTAATGTTAAAAATACGATTAGCTAAATTAAATTAATTTTAGTGTATATTTTTGTCACTTGAAATGCAGTTTTTGAGTTATGGAAGCGTTCCCGGAATGATTTTTCGGCTATTTTAGATGTAATAAAACAAAAAGTAACTCTGTTTAAAACAAACATTTTATTTGTTTTAACCGGTACGTTAAAAGTAACCCCCCCCCCCTACAAAAATCGCCAGTACCTACATCTGCTAGAGCTGCCTTCTTTCTTCTTTCAATTTCAATTTTGACTTTGTACATATTTCTTTTAAAGGCTTTTTTTTTGATAGAGTCATGAAGAAAGAGGGGGGGGGGGAAGAGAGGATTTGCACTTAGTTTTGAATAGTCCAAAAATGTCTCAAGAAACAGATTATGAACAGAAAATTGCTATCTTTTCTGCAACTATTCCAAATAATAGTTCCCATAACCATAATAATTCTTGTAGAACGATAAAAAATCATTAAAACTTATTGTTTTTCATGAGAAATTTTAGTTCAACTTTGATGTGGCTCTGCAGTGTCACTTTAATGGCATTGCGAGGACGTGCTTCTATATAAATTTTCATTTATTTGTAGGGATATATGGTCCGATGAATATTTTTTTGTGTCTTCTTCTATTCTTATACTATTATGTACATGCTGTTGCTTGATATGTTTCCTTCAATTACAATTTTCTGTGTTATGTCATGTTTCTGTTTTCATCTATGGGATTTGCTCTTCTTGCTTAGATACATGATAGGAGGTAATTTATGTTTGATACTTTCCTTTGCTTTTTGTTTTTTAATGAACAAAGAAAAATCTTTCATGTGGCCTTAAGAGATTTAATGACTTTGAAACTATTTGTCTAAATTCTAGGTGAGTGTATGTGGATTACACTCACCTATGCTCGAACAGCATAAAAAAAAACTATTTGTAAACCTTTAATCAACTTTTTTAAATCACTTTTTTCTTGAATTTTTAATCTTCCTTAGTCGCCTTTGGGAAAACATTTAACAATTTTTTACTGTTTTTTTTGAATTTTTCAAATAATAGGTATTTTGTACGTTGGGTTCGATTTCCCGCTTTTTTAAATCCCGTTTTTGTAATCCGCTGTTTAAAATCCTATTTATTATAAGCCCGCTTTTTTAAAATCCTGCTTTTTATAATCCCGTCGCTAATCCCGTTTTTATAATTCCGTTTCTTATAAACCCGCTTTTGCAATCAAAACTAGTTGTTTTATTTTTAAGAGTCACACGATTTTTTTTTTAAATAAAACAACTAGTTTTTGATTGCAAAAGCAGGATAATAAGAAAATTAAAATAAATTAATTAGTAGACTATTTTTCTAATGTATTATATTGTAACCTTTAAAAATTCTTATAAATATAAAAATAAAGTATAGAGGAACATACAGCTTTTTCACTTTAAATTCATTCTTTCGCAGATCAAATTTATCCTTTTGCTAATCAAGTTCATGTTTTGTAAAAAACGGGATTTGACGGAATTTTTTCTAAAGTGGGATTATAATATATCGGGATTTTGACTAAGTGGGATTTTAGGAGACGGGATCTTAAAAAACAGTATTTTAGAAGACAGTATTTTTGAAAAACGGGTTTCAGATGCGCTCCCGTATTTTGTTTTTTTAACTTATTCAAGTTTAAAAAAAATTTGCCTTAACAATGTCCATGAAATTCATTGCCTGATGCAGTTTTCAAAAATCTTTGACTAGAAAAGAAAAATACAAAATGAATTATATTTTGTACAACTTTTGATATATTTTTATTTTATTTTACATTTTTTCAGAATTAAGGCTTAACTACAATGGCCACTTTTTGTAAAAGTGCAAAATTAAAAAAAAATTGTTTTTCTTTAAAGGTCCATTTGTTTGAGAAAAAAAGTAAACCACTTTGAGAATCCAAAATCTAAGGTTTTTGACACCATTTTTTTCAAAGTTAAAATAGTCGAGAAAAATGGGTTTGAAAATTTTCACTTTTTCTGTGCGTGTGTCGTTGGTATTAAAAATTTGTAAGCACGATAACTTTTAATTATATTTTAATTTTGGTTAATTTCTATTTTCTTTAGGGTTTATAGTTGAAAACACAAAAAATGGTTCTAAAAACAATAAAAATGTTTTGACAAATTTAAATGTTTTTTTCGCTAGCACCCACCCACTTTACGCCAATCTACTTTTCTTAGAATCAGTATAATTGGAATAGTTGAACACCAAAAGTTGATAGAAGTTTGGATATAAAATACCGTTAGAAAGACAGTGTCTACACCAAAAAAAAAAACGGAAACACCCAATTTTTTAAGTTGGATTGTTGCTTTTTAATTATTTTTTTTTTTTTTAAATGTCACCAAAAACTGAAAAGACCTACAAATTACTGGAATCGTAGCTAAATTGTAAAAATTTCGCAAAATAAAAAAAAACACACACACGTCCCAAAATGTATGTATTGCGTTCAGAAAAAAAACAAAATTCAATTTTTATAAACGATTATTTCTTAAATTAATTTTCAGGTTAAAACTTAAAAAAATATACCAAAATACTGTTGAACCAATTTTTTAGAAAAAAAAAAAAATATACAAACAAACAAAATAATAAACCAAATAGAAAAAAATATTTAAAAAAAAACACTCCAATGGAACTAAATGAGACTTTCTACAATGAATACATCGAATTTTCGTCCTGCAACTCCAAGTGGTGACTTAATTGAGTTAGAACCAAACAATTTAAATGAAACCGATGGCAACACCGTCAATTCCCATCTATCAGAAACAAACCAAAATAATTATTTAAATTGTGATTTATATGGCGAAGAGCAATTTACAGCTGCCAAAGTAGAACCCCAACAATCGGCCAGTGAATGCGATTACTCCGATTCGGAATATTTGCCAAACAATTCTTATTATCCGTGTGGCAACGATAGTGATATTGGTGCATCTGGTGGTGCCACAAGTGACATCGACGACGACGAATATTTTGATCATCCATTCGACGAGGCACAAAATCACAATAAAATGGCAACTGCAATGCATTCGCGTTTGATGGATATGTCCTCGGCATATTCACATCATCATCATCAGCATCATCCGGTGCAACCAGTGAATCCTTATAGTTATTCACTGCAACCGCCATCATCGTCAGAATTGCACTATTCCTACAGTTATTTGCAACAGAATCGAAGGAATCTAATGGGACCACCTCCGGGCTACAATAATAATCAACATCATCAGGCTCCGTATGGACCTGGACCGGGCTTCCCATCGAATTTCTGGCATTCAAATAATTCTCACGGATATTATTCGCCCCCACCTACATCGTCGGGTGCTCATCTTCATGGGCATCATTTAGGACACTACCCACCACCATCGTCGCCTTTGACACAGGCACACTATGGAACACATCCAAATCATATGAATTTGCATCATCTTCATCATCATATGCAACCCGAGTCAATGTATCGTGGACACCATGACCAAATGGTCGATATGCTGCAGATGTCTAACAGGTATGTGCGAGGTTTATACTTCTTTGTTTCAGCATTATTGAAATTTATGAACATGATTATTCGTTGGAATCATTCCTTGAGGCCGAATGCGATTTAAGTGTACTATAATACCAAATGTTCATTTTCCAAATACGTGTAGTTTTAAAACGTGTTCCCGTCACATATCTTATCTTTGATTAATAAATTACTTAAATTATAAAAAATATAAGTGTGAAAATTATTTTTCAAAAATTGATTTTTTAAAATTACTTAATTTAAAAATAGGTGACAGGTATTTAATATCAGTTTAAAAAAAGGCCACGGAAATGAAGTTAAACTTTATCAAATGTTGACCCTCTGAATCCAAATCTAAAATTTCTCAATGTTTTTTATAAACTGAATTTTGAACTAAAAAAATAACAAATTTTTGTGATGTTTTGTTAAAGATAGATTTTATTTTCACAAACAAGAACATATTTAATCAATATATTATATTCGGGCTTAAAAAACATAACTAAAAACATTATTTTATTTCTGAAATTAAAATCTATCTTTACTCAAAACAACACAACAAAAATGTTTTTTTTTTTCTAACTTTACATTTTCACACCAAGATATGGGTCTTGCTTATAATTTTTTCAATGGACTCTGAAAACTATATTAGCACTGGTGTATATTTCAAAAATGTTACAAAATACCTGTTTGTGAGTTTGTAAAAAAAAAACTTTCTAACCATAAATCAATTTCAAAGAGGTTATTTAATGTTTCAGTTCACTAAAAAATCAATTTTCAATTTTGTAATTCATATTTGAGGCATTAACTAAGCACAATTTTCCAAAACATTTTATTTTAATAACCTAACTAGGAAAGAGATCTTGAGATATTCAAGTCTGCATTTATCGAGAAAATAAAATCTCAAAAATCACCGAAAATCCCTAAAAAGTTTTTTTTTACTTAAAAAATGTCGAAAATATATCAATAATAAGTTTGGGAAGAATTTTATGTTAACTAAAGCTTAAAATAAGCTTTGTTATAATTTTATAAAATAAACTATGCCAAAGGTTTTCCAGGTCTGTTTTAAGAAAACAACTAATTTTAACCCCTTCAGATGGGAGGGGTAATTTCCTTTAAATTTCTCGGTCTCAATTTACAGACCAAGAAAATTTTTGGCATAGCTTATTTTATAAAATTTTAACAAATTTTTTTGATAAGAAAATGATAAAAAAAATCCGATAAGTGCGGCAATTTTTAACCGTTAACAGTTAAGTTATTTTTGAATACCCATATTTGAAAAAAAAAAACAAATCACCCAAATCGGAGCAGTTTCGTCCAGTTTCGAAATAAATTGCTTCAGTTACTCCACATGTTTTGTGTTATTTTTTTAAGTGTTAGAAACTCCATCACTGCTAGTTCAGAAAAACCAAATAAAAAAAAACAAATTTAATTATAGTTTTCGGAAACAAAAATAATTCAAGCTTGTTGGCGAGAAAATTGTACAAACACTTGGTAAACTTTTGTTCGATAACATCGACCGTTTAACAATAAAAGGTAAAAAAAAAACATATTTTCTGTAATAACTCTACCTTTCTTTGAAGCATAGTACCTTCCAAATAAATTTAAAAAAATTGCAAAATTTGACTTTTTATGAAATTAAAAAAAAAAAACATTTTGGACATGTAACCTTAAATACATTTTTATGTAAAGGTGCGTAGATTTGATGATTTTATTTTTATCGATGATTTATTGATTTGCACGAATTTTCCAGCTCTATGCCAATTTTGTCTAGAATTAATATCTATTTTGTATGAACTAATGCGACAAAATTTCCATGTCTTTTTCTTGCTATTTTAGTATTCAGAAATTCTAAACCAATTTTTTCGGGTTCTTTTGTTAAATGCCTTCCTTTCTCCCAAATCCTTGCACTCTTATCAACTCCTTTAGTTCATGAAAACGATAAACAAAAAATGCCCTTAGCTATATAACGACTGGGTCGCACAAACTTGCTTTCATAGCTCAAGTGCTCAAATTGATGAGCCCAGCAAGGGTAGAATTGATAATTTAGTAAAGCCCTTAAGTTGGTAACGTGCCTATTCAAATCTCTTTTCCATGAAAAAATAATGACTTAATAAGAAATTTTAAAACTCAAATGACAAGCTTTGTAACTCTATTGAAACCATTGAATGTTCATTATTCTGTTTTGTATTTTTTTTTTTTTTATAAATCTTTCGATACTAAAATGTATGTAATATAATTTTGTTTTCTATTAATTGGATCAAATGTAAAACCTTTCGGTTACGGAACCATTTTAAGGCATTTCTAGAAGGTTTAAAATCTTTTTTTTTTAAGATTTTTTTTTTCTTACCGTTTCCAAGTGCCATCACAGAAAAATATCCTTGAAACAATTTGTCAAGAAAAAGTTAGGATATTCTTTTTTATGTATGTATTTTACTTTTCAAACATCTATACTTGGGTATGTTTTTATTTTATAGGTTTGGTGTATATAAATCCTAGATTTTATTATTCAAGATATTTCTTTTTAATAGTCTTTTCCTTGAAGATAGAAAATATCAAGAAACAAAAAATATAAAATTCATCCCTCTTCAGAAATACAAAGGTAATACAGTGATGTGCAAGAATAAAAAAAAAACCCTTAAAATAAAATACTAATACTTGTTGAAATATTTTACAAAATAAAAGTTGGATCCCTGTTCGTCAGACAGTTCACTGATTGTGAGATTTTTGTCTTCATTCTTTTTGCTGATAAGTTTTCAAACCATAGGATCTTTTTATTTATTCCACTATTTTTGTTATGATTTCCAAACCTATTCCAACAATTTTGACGAAAAATGTTTGCACAATACTCTAGTACCTATACTTGTTGTTGATGTTTGTAGGCAAGAAACGATCGAAAAAAAATTGATTTTCCCGGACTTGAGAAAGTAGCTTTTAATGATGTTCGATATATAAAATAAAACAAAACTTCCATAGAAACCAACATACATATACCTAGACAGACACTTATCAAAATGAAAAATATGGTGAAGGTCCTTATTGTTTTTTTTTTCTTTTTTGTTTTTATATACGCATATTTTGTATAATTTCCTTTTATTTGCTTTAATTTTCTAAGAAAAAAAATCTCTTTTCTGATTTGAAGTTGTTCAGATTTTTTTTGTACCTTTTTTTTATGTTTTTATTTTTAAACAAAAATAGCAACGTTCAACATTGAAACTTGACAAAATTAAATGAAGTATTATGAATTCAAACAACAATACAAACAAAAAATAAATAAATAAAAAAAAATGCCTATGATACCTTTGAAGTGTTTTTTAATTTTTTTTTTTTTTTTGTTTGTCAACTTTTGCGTCTCGAATTATTATTCAGTGGGTATTTATGAACCTACAAAAATATAAGATGACTTAAATGGAAAATACAAACTTCTAATATTTCAATTAATTTATTTTAAGTAAAATTCCAAATAAAAATATATTTTTGTAAAAAAGTGGGTATATTTTCCCTGGAAATAGTAAGTTGTTCAAAATTTTGTTAATTTTTCGTTAAATATTTCTATTTGTAAAAGGCTTCATGTAAAATTTTGGGTTCAGTTCTCCGTTATGCATGCCAATTTTTTTTTTGAAATAAATAGATTACGTCTGAGGCTTTTAATAATTTCCGAATAAGTGGTAATTCTAATAAAAAAAATATTAATTTCATTGGTAATTCTAAAGTTTTCTATACCGTTGCAAGAATTATTTGTGTAAAATATTTATATTGACCAAAACTATTTCGGTTTTCGAATACATCACGGTCGGAGTGGGAGTAAAAGGCCCGGGTGGCAAAATGCAAAATGGGGCCCGCTGCAAAGATTGGGATTAGCGTATATCCATCGAAAATTTGGGTTTTGATTTTTCATACACATACCGACATAATGGGTCGCATGTACTTGCTCTTTGTGTCAAAGTTGCTGTCCATAGCAAGCCTCTGATATAAAGTTTACAACAATAAATATTTATTTTAGAAATGTGAATTATTTATTTATTTACAAAAATAATAAAAACATGACCGAAAAGAATAAAACTAATTTTTGTTTCTTAATTATGAAGCATATTTGATTTTTTTTTGAAAATTTAATAAGATTGTTTGAGGTTATATGTATGAAATATCTTTGCACAAGTTTTAATCAATATCACTTGAACCGTTTACGAGATATTCACAAAAAATAAAAAAGCATTTTTGCAAAAAAAAACTGACATTATTCGTTTTTTTTTTTTTTTGAAAAACTAGTAATGCAGTTTTGTCGCAATCACTTAAAACACTACATTTACAGCCGTTTTCGAGAAAACTTTATTAACTCAAAACCGTTATATTGGAGGTATTCGTTCTAGACGAGATATTCAAAAACAAAATAAAGCAGATTTAAAAGTTACGTTAAAATCATCTGTAACAAATTTTGAGAAAATCAGTCAACGCGTTGGGGCAGAGGAAATGTGTACAGCTGGACGAACAGTCGTAAATGCTGTTTTAAAAAAAAATTAAAAAAGCATAAAATTCGATTTTCAAATGACTAAAAAAACTTCTTAATGAATGAATTTAACCTCAAAACGAAGTATGCAAATTGATTTCTTCTATAATGATACATTTTTGGAAAAAAATATTGAAAATCGTTAGAGCCGTTTTGTTAAAAAAAAAACTATTTTTTCTATATAAAATTTTGCAAGAACTTTTATAAAAAAAAATGGTATGCCATTTTTAAGATATTATTTATCAACATCCAAAAACTTAATTTTGAAAAAAAGTGTTAAATAGTTTTCGAAAAATGAATTTCAAAAAAAAAAATTCAGTTTTTTTTTTAATCCAAAAAAAAAATAATCTAATTTTTTTTTTTAATCCAGAAAAAAAATAATTTTCGAAATTTTTTTTACTAAACATTATTACGGCAAGTAAAAAATTTACGACTGGATCGCACGTACTTATAGATAAAGTTCCTTAAAAGTGGCTAATGGCCAATTTCACGAACATTTAACAGCCTTTCAAGTTTTTAAGTGACGTATTTGTTATGGAACAAACGTCATTTTGTGGTTTAAAAGCACTTTATGATTTTTTTAATGTTTTGTAAATGCAGTTTAAGAAAAAAAAAGGAAAAAAATCGATTTTCAAATAAATTTAAATTTATTGTTTTTAGAACCAGAACTATCGGTACCTGCCATGTAACCATCATTATGGACTTAACTTTTTCAAAAGCGGTTAAACGACTTTGACTAAAATTTTTGTGAATATTTCGATCAGTAAGGTCACTTTTTTGAAATGGAAGAAATGTCTGCCAAAATTCCAATACGGTACCAACCTGCCATTGAACCGTTTTTTTCGCTTACTTTTAAATTATATTAAATTTACTTAATCCTAAATTTTGATGAATTTATAGGGAAACTCCTTTAAAACCTTAAGATTATTTGATTTCGATATTTTCCAAAAATTAATTTTTACACCCAGACGAAATTGTCAGACCCACTTTGTTCTCATTTTTTATCATCGTTTTGTCATGTTTGATTGTTATCTCAAGTCTCAACTTTGTTTCTTTTTTTGTAAGAATGCATACTGTTCATTATAGTAGGCTTGGTACCTATGTGTATCGCAAGTAAGAAGAAATGTGTTGTACCTCATCCTCTATTTTGAAAATCCATTTTTTTTTTTCAAACGGTGTTTTGCCTTTTAGCTGACTATCTGATTTTCTAAGTTGCTCACCTAACACCGAAGACAAATCAAGATCTAAAAAAATGATTATAAAAATTTTAATCAAGTGAATCTTGTTGTTGATGTTGATATGCGTCTTAATAACGAATTGAAATGTCTGAGAAATTTCTTCATCTTGAAGCAAAATAAAAAATTTCAACTTTTTCTGACTCATTTTTTCTGACTTTATTTTCGGTTATCAAAAAATCACAATTTTCTCGTAACTTTGTAGAAATTAAAAAAAAAAAACATATAAACGCATATCTAACATTATATTGACACCAATTATGTTTATCGTTTACATGTCATGCAATTAAAAATTCCGTCAACGTTTTTGTTTTGCAAAAAAAAAAAAAATAGACAAACAATGTTGCATTTGCGTGACATCTTATTTACGTATAATATGCAACATCTACCAAACACTGCATTTGTACGTGACATGTTCAATTATAAGATAAAGAAAATGATAAATTAAAAAAAAAAAAAAAACGATTAACACATGAAATTTATGTTCTGTTACTTTTTTGTTCTTAATTTGGTAGATTGAATTTTTGCAGTAATTGTTGAATTTTATTATGAATTTAAACACACTATATGTTGAACTTAAAGATTTATTATTGCATTGATTCTGAAAACTTAATATTAGATAGATTATTCAGAATCTAAAAATTTAAAAATCTCGTTAGAAAAAATTAACTACAAATCTGTTTACGATAGGTAACCTGTTGGCTTTTATTCATCCTTTTCTCTAGTATTAACTAGATTTGTTCCGTACAACAATAATCTAAATCGGATGAATATTTGTTTTTAGTAAAAATTTCACCACATTTAATAATGTGACATAAGAAAATTATTTCATAATTTATCATAAAAATTCAACAAAATAATTTGTATTCAAGCCTATGGCTTAATCATAACACAAATTTATGTCTTTCATTTATAATGATCCATAAAATATACTTCAAGCTTTAAATTAGTCAGATTTTTGCTTCATGATAAATGTCTAGTTTTATGGCTTCTTAGTTTAAGCCATGGACAACTATATAAACAAAAAACAATGATAATAAATTAAATGATCTTAAAAAGTAATATAATCTCTTTTAATTTATAATTCAAAGTTCATATTGAGATTTTATAAATTATTCATAAATTATTTACTATTTGTATTAAGTTTATTTTTGTTTTTATTTGGTGTGAATCTTTTTTAGGCTATTTAATTAAATTTAATTCAAAATTTTAAAATCTGCCATAGGAAACACTATCCTCATCGCTATACCAGTTTAGACCTACATTTTTATATGAGTAGCTTCCAAATAAACAATTTGGAAATGGGTTGCCTTGCAATTTCCTATCAAGCAAAGGGTTGCCATTATGCCATGCGGTAAAGTAAAATTTTTGGGTTTTTTTTTTCAATTACGCGACTATCGCTGACCAAATTATGAAGCTAGTTGACTTTTTTTTTACCATTCATTAAACTTTAAAATTATAAAGATATAATTTTCATTAAAACAAAAAATGGTAGCACTTGTAATATTATAGACAAAAAATATCTATACGTTTAATTTTTTGATCAAATAAACTTGCCAACCAAGTTTATATAGTAAAATAAATACGCATAAATACACCCGGTATTTAGCTTTGATAAAACAAAGCTGTTTTATCATGATTCTTTCATCATCAGCTCACCTGTCAAAACAATTCAAAGTACGAACATTTTTAAAACAAACATCAGTTAAAATACTGTTTTTTTTTAACAACTTAAAGACTTAAAAGGTTTAACATTAAACATTATTTTATTGTATGTTTTTTTTTTGTTTTACAAAAATTAAGAATAAATATCATTCGTTGAATTTGAATTTTTCACAAAGATTTTCGAAATGAAAAAATTAAACGTAAGATGTTAGTATTTTTAAACGACCGCGTTTTCTTTGTTTTGAGCCACTAAATTTGTAAGAACCCGATTATAATGAAAACATTTTATTAAATCAAGTATTTTGGTGGAAAATTGTGGGTGCAAATTTTAATTCATATTATTTAAAAAAAAAAATTAAAACTTAGTGTTGCAAAAAGCTATCTTGATGTAGCTTTTTAACTTGCAAGTTTAGGATTCGTTCAAAATATCGAACTCGAGATAACAATCAGACATGCTTATACAATGATAGAGAATGCCAAAAAAAATGGGTCTCGATATTCTGTCTGTCTGTCTGTGTAAATCTCGAGCTATAGGCTAAACGTTACAAGCGATTTTTTTCAGATTTTGTAGTTGAGGGTCTTGGACAAATCCCTAAAGAGGAAATTGTTTTTTTTTTTTTATGAGATGCAAAATTAACGGCACCTGTCATATAACGAATATGGAAAAGTTGAATTTTCTTAAAAACGGATCGAAGGATTTTAATAATAAAAAAAAATTGTATTTACATGACAAAAGTTAGGCCGTACTTTTTGAAATGTAGGAAATATTTTTATAAATGTTATTAACGGTATACCTATCTTAGAACCGTTTTTTAAATTTTTGAGTTTACCTCAAGCGATGCAACCGATTTTGATGAAATTTCTTACACGAAAACTTTTTTCAACTTAAAAATTATTCAATATCAAAAATTAAAAAAAAAATAATTTTTTTTGAAAAATCAATTTTTCAAAATTGGTTTCGATATTTTGGTTTAAGACGATTTTAAAAATTTATCCTTTTTTCATGTCATTTAATTTAATTTTTTATGTTTTTTTTTTTAAGATTTTTCGTATAAAACAAAAAATCAATTTTTAAAAATTGGTTTCGATATTTTGGTTTAAGACGATTTTAAAAATTTATCCTTTTTTCATGTCATTTAATTTAATTTTTTTTAAGTTTTTTTTTTTAAGATTTTTCGTATGAAATTATTTATTCATAAAAAAAAACTACACATAAAAAGCTTTAAGGTTCAGAAACTTTGAACAAAAATATGAAACCATACTAAATCCATAAAACAAATAAGGTGAAAAAGGAGTTTATTGAGAGATAGGACATTTTAAATTCAAATTTATTGAAACATATGTATAAGATGACACGAATTCGAATTAATTCTGAATAGAATACGCTTAAAATTAATTTGATATTCTAAGGATAAATACTTCAACATTTTTCTTTTTGTATAAAATATCTTTTATTGTGGGATTTAATTAATTTTGTTATTTTTCTTTTCTTTCAGGTAAGCCTTTTTGAATTATTATCAACTGTAAGTAAGTTATCTTTAAAAAAAAATTATATAAATCAAACTGCGTGGAAAAGACATTGGATCAAATTCCTACAAAATCCCTCAGTGTGATATTTAGTCCGAAAGCTTGTTGAACAATATTTTATACTTCGATCAGCTTCTCACACTCGTTTTATTTTAATTGATTAGCTTGAAATCTCAATGCAGACACTTATTTATAAAAATATGAATTTATTAATTAATTCAAAACTACTACTTACATATATGGATATTAATATTTACAATGGATGTTTTTTTTTTTTGGTAACGATATTCGTAGTTGCAATACATTTGCTTAAAAAATCGTTTCTGCATTTGTGTGATTGTTTTTAAATTTGAATGTTGGTAGCCCCGTTGCAAGCAGATGTGAATTCACCGAATAATTTGTAGAAATTCTAACAACTTCAACAAATATATATATGCACTTACCTATTGCATGTTACCAACAAGTTTGTTTCAAAACAGTTGACTAGTTTCCATCTATCCGAAATATGCACACGAAGTATGAATTTTGGGTGCATCTTAAGGGCAGATGTAAATTTGTAAACTGACTTTTAAAAACCTTTTTGGAAGATTTATCTCAGTGGCAATGGCGCAAAATTTTAAACAATTTAGTAAAATGCTAAATCCGTAAATAACTAAGCTTAAACGAAAATTTTGTTAATTTTAAACGATTTTAAAACCCAATATAAATACTTTAACTTTTAGTAACTTGCTAAATCAATATGAAATCTGTAATTTTCTTCGAAAAAAAAAATTAAATAAATATAAAAGTAAGTATGTAAACAATTGTAAAAATATAAAAATAATTTAATACTTTTAATTGTTAATTAAAGCAACAAAAATAAATGGCCGCCAAAACTACCAAGAGTTTTTAAGACCCATTTTTTGATTCAGCTTTTCAAGTCCTACTTATAATCTCATAATAACCTATCAAATTTCTATAGATTTCTTGCAAGATTACTATGTCTAAGTAAGAAATACAAAACCTAGCGTCCGTCTACTATTCTGATTACTAACCGACTTAAAAAAAAGGAGGTTATCAATTCGACTGAATTTTTTTTTGTAATGTTTGTTAGTTTCAAACATTTGACTGGGTGAATCGATTATAATCATTTTTTTTATTTGATAGCTAGTGGTCCCAATAGGGTCCCTTTTTAATTTGATGCAGTTCTGCCAATGGCATCCATGAGAAAATATTAAAAGTCTTAAATTTGAAGTCGGTTGTTTTTCTTTTCAAAGCTATTATTTCTTTGAGTAAGACTTATTTTGTATCAAAAACTATCCGGATAGAAAGTATTTTTTTGAAAATATTTTTATACCTGGCCATAGTTTTCTTAACCGATCAAAAAAAGTATTGAGGTGTTCTTTTCTTTAGAGGAAATTTCAAACCCAAATATAATAAAGACGCTATTAAAAAAAAAACGAGAAAAAATTTAAAAAAACATATCTCGAAAACATTAAGGGTGCTAACTCGGTGTATATTCGAATTATTTGAAAAACTGATTACCGAACTGGGCTCGTAAAACTATCTATAGATATTTTTATGTGTTTTTTTTGAGTCCTGTAGGCTATAATTTATTTGAAAAATATAATGGCACTTAGGGTGAAAAAATGCTTTTCTTAATAAACTGACATCGAAGTAAAGAAAAAACTATAAAACAAGGCATGTGGCAGGTCCTGTATAAAATGATTTGCACTAAATAATTTAAGAATTTTTATTTTTAAAAGAAAATCATCATTAAATCATTAAAAAAAACTTTTTTTTTTTTAAATTTATGTGTGAAACTTTGCTATGACATAAATGGTAACTTTTTTTAAATCAAAAAATACAAACTTTGCCATACAAATAAATTATTTAAAAAGTGACTTGGAATACTGTGCAATTTTTACGAAACTAATCTTGGCATTCCATATGGCTTTTTAAATCTTTTGTTGTACTTTTTTCTCGTAGTCATTGAATTAAAGGGAATTTACTACATTATCAAGACACAATTTCGTGGAATTCCTTATTTATTTATGCATTCGAATACTATGATTAATTTCAAATCAAAAATAAAAACACCCAAAAAATTCTATGGTTTCAAGCAACAACAAAAAAACATTCAATTGTGTAGATGTATGTAGATGTAAATGGTTAATAACAATACACTTTAACATCGATAACAATTTTTCTAACAATAGGTTAATGTGCCACTCAAGGTCGGGAGTTTTTTTTTTTTTTTTTTATTCAATGTGTAGTAGAAAGCTTCAAGATAGAGGAGAGATAACTGTGATATTAAATACTGCTACAACTTATACTTGTATAAAATTCTTTTGATTTATTTAATGAAATATTATTTTTTTGAATGTGTGTGTGCATTAACGCTTCAAAAAACAAAAATATCCAAAAATAGTAACAAACAAATTTGAATATTCAGTTAAATAAAATTTAACCTGCTTTTTTTATTATCTACATAATAAGCCTAATTATGTTGACTTTTTTTATAGATACGTACGTTTTTATGATTTGGTGTGTATTTTGGTAGAAAATGAAATCGATTTTTAAGCTTTTGCAAGGTCAAAACATAACAATTTTTGTTTTCAAATTTTCTTTATTTACCAAGTACATTTTTAATCGAATATATTATGTGAATTTTATTTTTAAAGGGGCTTAGGCTTTGTTTGTTTTTTTTTTTTTTTTTTTTAAACACCATATAAATTAATTTGAAGCCAATCAGAATTAGGTAGTTGAAAATGTAATTATCTTAATTACAGAATGAAAACAAGCTTATATTATAGTAATATAATTCAATTGCCTATTAAATTATTAGGTAATTGTAATTTTAGTCTAATTAAGACTCCACCTAAAATGTTACTATTTGTTAAAGTGGAGTACTATACTGTAATTTTTTTTTTGTTAAGTTAGACTATTTTATTTGGGATCAAGAAAAAATTGAGCCATTTCCAAACCATTTCGAACCCTCCATTTGTGACCGACTTCAAAAACAGAGAGAGTTATCAATTCGATTTTTTTTTTTTTTGGTTTTTTGTTTGTTAGCTCAAATCTTTTGACTTTGTGCATCGATTTTGATAATTGCTCTTGTATTTGAAAGCTGGTCGTTTCCCATTTAAATTTGATCCTAATTTGGTTTTAACAATGGCATTCTATTAGAAAATATCAAAGTCTTAAATTTATATGGACAGGGTAGGTATCCCAAATTTGCATCATTTTCGAACATTTCTGTCACTCAAAATAAAAATAGCCCAGTAAAATTTTGACCTAAAATGGAGAAAACAGTCAAAAACGTAGCTTCTAAACTGATGGAGATAATATTGTGCAATGTATTTTTTGTTTTGTTTTGTTAATTTGACATTGTTTATTAGATAAAATAAAAAACAAATATAAGGACCCCGTCAGGACTTTCTGAAAAAGAAAGAATTTTTGTTTTTTAAGAGAAATTTTTTTCATAATTGTTCTAAGAGAAGATAAGAAATGTTAAAAAATATAAAATTCATTACTAAAATGACTTAAACAACTTCTTAAATTGTTTTGGGCTGTTTTTTGAAGCCGTTAAGAAAGATACATTTTTAGAAAAAAAAAAAAATGTTAAAATAAACAATTTTTTGTATAAAAATCGTTAACCCGGGTTTAAAAAAATAGTATGCCAATATGAAGAAAATATTAATGAACCTATAATTCAGAAAAAATTGCCTACACGGTCTTAGAATTTTTTTTTTAAGTTTTAATATGAAATAAAAATTTGAAATTGTTAAAAACATTTTGTACAAATAATAGTTAAAAAAAATGTTTTTTTTTATTTTATTATTAGGTACGACCTTGCTTGTACTCACACAAATTTTATTTAAATCGTAAGAGCCGTTTTCAAAAAAATCAAGTTTTTCCATTTTCATCATAAGGCAGGTCCTCTAAAGAAAAACCCAAAATCCTTAACTTCCAAGTTTGAAGAAGGTCTTTTAGTCCGACAATTCTGTCCGTCTGTCTGTCTGTTTGTATGTCTGTATGTACCAGAGGCCACAGCCTAGACGTCGATTTACTTCAAACTTTGGTATGTGGCGTTTTTTGGAGACTATCCCGAGACGTTTATTGAATTATTTTTTTTTTTTTTACCAAAAAAATTCCGTTCATATTCCAGTCTTAGAAAAAATCAGGTAGGTACACAATTTTCTCGGAGGGTCGTAGGTACTTTATTAATTTCATGTAATGTAAGCTACATTCTGTACTCTCTTAGCAATACTATGACCCTTTTTATGCATAGCTTGTGTTTGAGTTCCACAGGTAAATTTAAACGAAAACCCGTTTCAAATACAGTGAACCCCAGTTCATACCCACCAAAGCAACCGCTCAATTAATATAATTTTAATCATTGTAGCTCAGCAGAGTTCAATTGTAAGCCAAAGATCAAGATGAACCCAGTTTGTACAAGTGGCTCAAAAAAGTATAACAAAACCAAATATCCTTTACATATCACACAATACAAATAAGTAGATACATAGCTACTTAAAATCATTCTTGGAAACAAAAAAAAAAATTATCGTAGTATTAATTTAATCTTTTTTTAAATCTCGAAGCAGATATACAGCTTGTTGACCTTGGTCATTCGTTTATCTTTTTTTTTACAGATTTCAAAAAGATTATTATATTTTATCAATTTTTTTTTATAACAATAAATATAATATTTTTTTGTGCTGTGCACAAAATTTAAAAAAAAAATCTGAGGTATGACACATTGGCTTAAGAATTACGAGGACTTTATACTAAGTATTTCTGGTTTTATCTGGAGTTCGAGAAGAGGGTCGTAAAACAAATTACTTTTGAACAAAATTCACAGTTTTTTGACTTTTTTTTTTGTTTTTTTATTTTTAATTTCTTTTTATAATAATTTTCTTTTATTTATGTAGGAGTTCAAATATCAGTAAACAAAAGTTCATTTTGTTTGTTGGTATATTATAAAGATAATAACCAAAAAAAAGAATTACTTAAAATCATTAGGTATCTCAATACTGCACTGATAGAAACGAAAAACACTACACTACTACTTTGATTCCATAAGGCTACATAGCAAAACTGCATTCAATTCAGTGTAAACTGGACTCTAATGTCTGAAGTAACTCAATCAAAGCCCTTTATTTTTCAGTGTTTTAAACTCTCTTCACTATAAATACTTTAACTAATAATGGTTTTGCCTTGAAATGCGCCAGAAATTATTACTACTCACTAAGATAGTTAAGTTTTTTCCTAGAAAACACATTGGGAATAAGTTAAATTTCATTTAGGGGCATAAAAACAAATTTGATAAGTTATTCCTGGAAAAAACTGGCATTTGTTTTATACTAAAAATTCTCCGTGTTAGTTCATTTATTGTAAGTTTCTAGTTATAGTTAATTTGTTCCTTATTTTTGTTAATAAAAAGTCACCACAGTTATAATTTATTTTTGAAACAATTTTCTGAATAAGTGTTTAAATATCTATTTCAATAGAAAATATATTGTTATAAGAAAAGTTGACTCGTCAAATAAGATTTTCTATGTAATTTAACTATTTTTTGTTCAGTGATTTATTGGCAGATTAAAAAAAAACATACCATCAACCAAAACGAGAGTGAAATCGCATTATTGAGTTATCACTAAGTAGTCTATCAAAATGGCAGAAATTTTGTGCAAATGGTTTGCTTTTGTTGCCATGTTTAATTTCTTTTTTTTTACTTGCGATATAGGTACTCTATATCAAGTTATGCAAAAAAAAAAGTTGAGATAACAATCAAACATGACATTACGATGATAAAGAATGAGAAAAAAGTGGGTTCGACAATTCTGTCTGCCTGTCTGTATGTATCAGAAGCCACAGCCTAAACGGATGGGTCGATTTACATCAAACTTAGTAGGTGGCGTTTTTTGAATTTTTTTTTTGGCCAAAAATAAAGGTACATTTTTCTTCAAAAAAATCATGATAATTTTTTTTGGATAAGGGCTATCTTTAAATGAAAACCATTTTTTTTTCAAAAACCGTTATTTATGGTACCTGCCATAGAACCATTTTTTTAAATTCTGATTTTATCCTTCATGGCTCAATCAATTTCAACCATTTTTTTCATGTGAAAGCTTTAAAGTTGCCTTAATAATGTTTGTTAAAAAAAATTCGAAAATTATTTTTTTGGATTTTTAAAAATATTTTGAATTTTTTTTTTTTTTGAAAAATCATTTTTTCTAAAACTATACAATATTTTTTTTTTCAAAATTTAGTTTTTAGATGTTGATAAATAATATCTTTTAAAGGGCGTACCAATTTTTTTTTAATAAAAGTCCTTGAAAGATTTTATATGGAAAAAATAATTTTTTTTTAAAAAACGGCTCTAACAATTTTCAATTTTTTTTTTCTAAAAATTTATCATTATAGAAGAAATCATATTGCATACTTCGTTTTAAGGTTAAATTTATTTAAGAAGCTGTTTTAGTCATTTGAAAAACGAATTTTATGCTTTTTTAAGTTTTTTTTTCAAAAACTAAGTTTACAATTTTTTAAATAAAAAGGCTTAGCATAGATAGTAACTTTATCTGTAAGAGCAAGTACGTGCGAGCCAGTCTTGCAATTTATTTTTAAACAAGTTTTGATAATAGTCGTGTAAGTATAAAAATGATTTTCTTAAAAACCAATTAACAAGAAGTTTAAGTAATTTTGGTAATGAATTTACACTACGTTTTTTTTTCATTTCTTATAAAATTATAAATTTTGAAAACTGTGAAGGTGCAAGAGGTTCTAACGCCCAAGTCAAATTTGACTACAAGAGCAAGTAAGTTCGACCTAGTCGTGCAATTTATTTTGTTTTAATATATTTGAATTTAATATAATTTGTTAAAATGTATTGTATGTACCTACGTCTTTTATAAAGAAAATATCTCAAATCTCTTTTATTTGGAATCACTCAATCAAAATATGTAATTGAATATTATACAAATTATGACCCAGTAAAAGTAACTTGCCATACACATGTATGATATCTAATTTCGTTTCACATTTGTTTCTAATTATTGTGTTTATTTTTATTGTGACTGAGGAGTTATTTTAAAGCATTTTTTTAAGAATATCTTATTTTCATAAATCAGGGGTTGTGTTGCATTTGTGTTTTAGTTTTCAGTGTTGTTGGTACAATTTGTTCTAGAAGCAAGCGCCCACCTTGCTTCTGAAACCTATTATTTTCCACACAAATTCTCAAGGTAAAATTCTTAGGTACATATTTTTGCCTACCAATGATGCTTTACAAAAATATTAAAGTAAACTAATTTATTTTTTAAAACAAAAAAATAAAATTTTGATTCAAGACTCATTTCTTGTGCTTCGGTTATTGAAAAAAACTAAAATAACGCAACAACTCAAATTTTCATCGTTTGATTTTACCGTGGTTGTACTGTATAAGAGTGTGCCTTGTTTTTTTTTGTATTTCCTTTTTAATAGCGTAAACGCCTTGCCTCTTCTATTAATATTTTATAAATACAAAATGCGAAATCGATAAGGGAAAGCTTATGTTTCCATTTCGGGGTAAGTTTGTCAATAGCGAATAGGGGTCGATGACATACCACCAAACAAAACTATAAAATGATAGCAATCTTCTTCATTCTATTGCCCCCGCCCCCATCAATCGAGGAAGAACATAAAAAGCTCTGTATAAATGTTGATGACATTGCTTCTTGTACATATCTTCATCTCGATTGATAAAAATAGTTTTTTGTTTTCCTTATTTCTTTTGGTCTTCGAAAATGTTCTAAGACGCGAACGACTTTACTTTAATTGGTTTTTCCTTCCATTCCAATTCTTTATTTTCTTTCTAATTTTGTTGATTTTATTTGACTTTATTATATGTTCCTTTTGAGTTTTATTCCCCGTAACCTGCTTTGCCATATATTGTTTTTATCAATAAACTAGATTTAATGTTGTTTTTTTCTCATCGAAGAGAAAAAGCTTCTTTCATTTTGGGAGGAATTTCTCTTAAATGATTTTTAATAGTCTTAAAATATTAAAATTATAGACCTTCAACAAAATATGTATAAAATTTTGTTTGTATGTATCCATCTGTATGCGTAAATGTAAACTACAACTACGACATTTCAAATATTTCCATCAACAAATATTTTATGTTTATTTAACGATACAAAGTAAGTTTTATAAGTGAAAAAAAAAACAAAAAAAAAATTAAAAATAAATAAAAACGAAAACGAAAATAAGATTTAGTGCAAACATATTTTTGGTATTTTATTTGATTATCAGTTTTATTAAAATAACGATACAGGATGTTTTAGAATTAAGTTGGATGTGGTGATTGTTGCTGCCAAACTTATATGACATCAAACTTATGTTAACTTTTGAAATACACATTTAAAATCAGGGCTTATTTGGTATATTTTCTTTTTTAAATTTTTCCACTGAACCCGGTGTTGGTATTCATTTAATTTAAAAAGAAAAAACGTTTTCGAGATATGAACAAAAAATGGTATGATCATAATGTACTAATGTATGCACGTATATTATTTAATGATATTGCGAAGCTTGGGTGTGTCTAATCAAAACAAATTGTGTATTAAAGTAATTGTTGATGTTAAAGGTGTAGTTTTGTAGAAATTTAAAATTATTTAAGTAGACATAGTCAGATGTTTAGAATGGTACAATAATTGGTCAAAAGAATAAAAAAAGCATTTTGTTCTATGTTTAAAAAAAATTCGTAGTAGATACCCAATTAATTGCCATCACTTATCTATAAAATAACCAAATCCTGGCAGGTCTAAGAAAATTACTAATTATAAAAAAATTCATATCTTAAGAACTTGATTTTAAGAGAAGTTTTTGAGATATAGGATTTGGAACTTTCAAAAAACTCATTCAAACCTTTAAAACTGTTTACGTGATGTTTTGGGTAAAGAAAGATTACACTTTCAAAAATTTAGAGCATGTTTCAGTACTCAAAAACTTTCTTTGTAAAAACAAAATTTTACTGGATTATTAGTACCAAATATACAAATGTTAATTTTAATTAAATTTCTAAGAACAATTTTTTTTTTAAATAAAAATCATAAAAATTACACTGTGTGACAAAAATAGGGTAAAAAATATACGCGGGCGGAGACCTCTATCGCGTTTTGTAGAGCTTGTTGCACTGATTACAAAACGGTATCTTAAACTTCCGTAACACCCCCAAATTCTTGAGTTAGGGGAAAAAACGTTTTTTTTTTGTTTCAATCATTGCAAAAAATCTAGCTTCGTCAAATTTTATCCATTTTAGATTTGTTTTGCTATTTAAAAAAAATGGACAGTACACTTTTCATGTTTTTAAAACAACATGCTGGTTTAAAAATATATTCTAAAAAATGTTAATTTCCAAACTAAACGACATATAGTTTATAAAAATCGGTTGAAAATTGGTTAAGAAAAATTCTAACGATTTCAAGCCATAAACAGAAATTCGAACGTTTAAGTACCGACAAAATTTTGGTACCTAACTACATGTTTTTTAAATTGTTGAAAAGGTGTAAATGTCTTCTTTCCAAAACAGTAAAAATTTAAAATATGTCAATATTTGACAAACCTGAATTTTTTGCAATGAATGAAAGTAAAAAAAAAATGTCTTTTGCCCCTAACTCCAGACTTTGAGGGTAGGTATTAGGAAGTTTTTACATCTCATTTTGTAATCAGAGCCACAAGCCCTTCAAATCATGACAGGTCTCCGCCCGCGCATGTTTTGAGTGTCACACAGTGTTATTTTTGGCATTTCTTTAAATATTTTTAAAGTTTTTTTTTGTAGGTACATCACTTTATTATTTACTATTTTTGCATTAAACTCTTTTCGACAGGTAGTCTACTTTATCCAGAAATTGTAAAAAAAACGGTTTTCGACACTCACCCCATTTTTTCGCCCACCTACCCCATTTCCTTAGATATATAATATAACGTTTGTTCTTAATTTCTCCACCAACAAATCCTTCTTATAGTTTTTTTTTCAAAATTGGGGACTTTACAACAAAAAATAAAAATATTTGTATACTCATATCAAGTTTTATGCTTCCTGTGAATATCACTTGCTTGTGGCCTTATTGCCGTTGGTTGGTCTAAATGCCATTCATACCTACTAAGTTCCTGGAATATGATTCGATAAATGCTCCAGTGTCGCTTTTTCCTATGTGGATTTGCATCTGTAACTAGCAATACAAAAATGAGTGTGCTCATTTCAGCAACAATAAAGCATAGAAAATATAATTTTGTTAATCAATTTTTATTGTTTGATGAGCCTACCAAAACCAAATTTCTTAGATATAAAAAATATGAAATAAAATAAATGAAATAAAAATCTATGTGAATGTTTTCTGTCTTCATAATATATTGTGATAAGGATATCACCAACACAATTTTATTGAAGTTTGATTTGTTGATTGTTCTTCTCTGTACCCATAAAACATGTCATCCAATCAACTGTTGTGTGATTGACACTGTTAATAATAATAATAATACCTCAGCCATATCCTTAAAATCCTTGAAACATTTAAACCAATTAAAATTCATTACATAAAAATTAAAATCCGATAATAATATCTACTTATTAATAAATATAATATACAATTAACATGTGAATTTAATAATAATTTATTCTTTAAATTGATTAAGTTAAATTATCCATCACACTTGTGCTATCATATCCTCGTGATTTAATTTTGAATAAATGTGTTTTAAAAGTGCGAGCACGTGAAAATTGATTATACCATGAAATCATATTTTTTTTTCCTCTTTGAAGGCTACAACGAAAAATTAAAAAAAAAAAATATAGTAGTTAAATCCAATTATGATAATTTTATCTGAATACAAAATTCTGCGTAATATTTTGCGAGCTTAAAGTCATTTATGTTTTCTTTTTATACCACAGAATATTAACTTAAATTATAAAAAAGTGGCATATATTTTTTTCTTTTTTCAATTTGATTTTTATACAAAAATTTATTAAAAACAAAAAACACATTTTTTTATTGTATCACAAAAAAAGTAGATTTTTTTATTTATTTTATTCTTTTTAGAGTAGTGTTTTTCATTTAAAAAAAAAAAAAATTGTGTCAAAAAGCCCAACAATTTTCTGCAAAAAATAAGGCTTATCTGGATAATTTTGATGGACGAAAATTGAAAAACTTTTTTTTTTAAAACGATTCTAAAGATTTTGATAAAAAATTTTTGTGCAATTTTGTACACCTCCCGATGACAATTTTTTAACAAAGATTATAACAAAATTGAATGAATTGAATGAATTGAATGAATTGAATGAATTGAATGAATTGAATGAATTGAATGAATTGAATGAATTGAATGAATTGAATGAATGAAGGAATTGAATGAATTGAATGAATTGAATGAATTGAATGAATTGAATGAATGAAGGAATTGAATGAATTGAATAAATTCAATCAATTTAATCAATTGAATGAATTGAATAAATTCAATCAATTGATTGAATTAAATGAATTGAATTAATTGAATGAATTCAATGAATTTAATTGAATTGTATTACTCTATGTCAATTACGATACGAAAAATTAATGATTTTGAGTAATTTTCTGCATTCAAACAGGGTTGCCATGTATTTACCTCTTTCTGTTTTTAAGATGGGACCTATATTTTATATTTTAGATAGAAGAGAGTTCTGGCTAAAACTATATGTACTCCCAATATTGAACCTTATTTTGTTTTAAAAAAATTGTGTTATGTTTTTCATTTGAACAGGGTTACCATATTCTCACCTTAACACTCTATGACTTATGTTTATATTTTTTGTGCATATTTTGTACTTTTCTTTGGCATAATCAGTAGGTATTGTTTGATTGTTTTAATATATTAAAAAGTTATGCAGCTATTTTTTCGTTCAAATAGGGTTGCCACTTCGATGCCCCGCCCTTTTAAAAGTGACAATCATGTGTCAGTGTTAACTTATCTCCCTTTTGACTGCAAATCTTCAAATTTTAATCTCTTCTTTATGAGTTAAGTAATCAAAAGGCCGCTACGTATACTATTAAATTGACAGTTAAATACTCTCAAAAAAAAAAAATTATTAAAAAAAATATTAGCAAAATGTATTACATCTCTCGAAATTGCTATTGGTGGAAATGCATTTTTAATTTTTTCTTTCACAATAAAAACAAGCTTATACGAATAACATTTTTTCAAGGCCATATCTTTCTTCCTTTAAAAACAAATTGCGTTGCATAGCTTAAAGTAATTAACATAAATGTCAAGAACATTTTAAAATTGTTTCACTACATCTCCCATAGAAGTGCGACAAACGAGGACACTTGGGATATTTTTTTCATGTCAAATGCAAAAGTTAAGAGATGTTAACGCATTTTGAATGCTGCAGGAAATAACCACCAGTAAATACATTTTCAAAGAATTTTCTTATACAAATTGAAGTAAAACTTTTATTGTTGTTTTTTTTTTCTTTTATGTAAACATTGAATAAAGTTGAGAATCTGTGCGGTGGTGTAAATAAAATCTTGAGATTTTGCCCTAAGAGAATTTTAATTAAATAATGTTCAAAATGTATGTCTATCCTTGTGACATATTTTATAAAGGACGTCAGTTATATAATTAAAATCTAAATTTCTCATCGTGTTAACTGCAATTATTCTGTTTGGTTCACTTTTCTGCTTGAATTGGTTCACATATTTTGAACAATTTTACTTTCATTATTATCTTTAATTTAAACTGTTTCTTTGGTTTAGTTCGAGCAGGAACAATCCAAATTTGGATTGAATATGCTACAAAGGAATATGCGTTAGAAATGCACAATAGTACTAATAATTCGACCAATTCGAAGTTAATAATAATATTAGGTAGTAATGTGGAAGTTCAATTTTGAGGGTTTGTCAAGGTCGTTATAGAAAGGTTATCCAACTAGTTGGGTTCAGAAATAACATTTCAATTTTCTTCCATAAAATGCTGATGGAAATGTAGTTTAATCGGGGATTTTTTATTTTTGTTGTATTCAGTAACTACCTTAAGGGTCAGCCAGAGACATGAACACAAATTGCAACAATTGAATTCTAGTGTAAGCCTTTCAATCAAAATGATATTGAAGTTGTTTTATGTGTTAGACTTAATAATAATAATTTTATTAAAAATGTTCCATTGAAATAAACCTGATTAAAAAACTGTAGTTGACCTATACCCACTCTCTGAAATAATTAACCAGAAAATAGAAATCAAGTTCATTATAGAAAATAGACATAAAATGTAATATGCGTCACTTGAAAATTGATGTCAGTCAAACTGTCACATTTGGATCTTATGTAGCAGTTGAATTTATTGCTTGATAAAATATGTAGTTAAAGGGGCTTATTGACAGTTCAGTGTTCAAGAAAAAATTATACAAAATGGTATATGAAAAGTGAAAAATAAATTGCCTACCAACAGATTGTTGTTGATTGTTCAAAAAAAAACACTAAGACAAAAACTATGCAGCTCAAAACTATTTCCAACACCTGATGTGATTTTACTTGACGTAATTGGTATATATGTATATTCAAACATGTAAACGACCTTGATTATAAACATTCAAAAGTACCACTTCAGTAAGTCTCAGGAGTGCCACTAGCCCCAACTCGATGACGCTTTTAACACCTACACTTATGTATCAATATTATATTGGCATATATCTCGATTCTTATAAAATAACTATCGACTTTCCATATACATATGCAGGTAGCCAGTATAGAACTTCAAAAATGTATCAACTATTCAATCTATAACAAATGAGCGACTAATCCGAAGCCCAAAAAAGATAATAGTTTCGATTGATGACATACCATTACCATAATCTCACCATCATTGTGGGTTCATTTTAAATTCATTGAAAAAAAAAAAATAAATACTATCCTAAACTAATCTGTTTGGCACACTCTGATGGGATGCCAAAGTAACATAATATTATCTCCAGGAAGAGTTACCTATACAAACTCAATTATTATGCGTTTAAATTTGTTTGTTTTTGTTTATCATAGCCCGGCAGCAACTTTTAGCCTAAAAAACTTTGCACACATTATTCCCACTTTAGCCAGACAAAATAAACACAAAATCATCATTTGATCGGTCGACAACATACATAATTTTGTTTTGTTTGGTTCAGGTAAAGTTTTGTTTATGTGAGTGTGTGTTGTTAATTTTGTGCTGAACAGGTGTCCCTAGTACCTATCTTTTAGGGTATTTATGGATACAAATTGATTATATAGATACAAAAAAATTCCACACATATGGAATTTTCAGTGTAGCTTGTTTTGGTAAGAAAGAATAGTTTTGCCATAGATATGTTGGTGGCTTTTGAATTATTTATATCAATCAATGATGTAGGTATTATAGAAAGAAAGAAAAATAAAATACAAGACTGGATCGCACGTAATTGCTCTTTGGGTTAAAGTTGTTATAGACGTTAAAGCATCTTATATAAATTTTATAAAAATAAATAACTATGTTAAAAATTAACAAAATATAGGGTTTTGCTTGAGTTATATATTTTTACAAGAAAAGTTGAATATGTGTAAAAAAGATAAAACTAATTTTAACTTTTTTTTTTAGTTTTTTAATTCATACATAATTTTTTTTTAACTTGATTAGATTCTTTAGGGTTATATGAAACATCTGTGCAAAAGTTTTAGTCAAAATCGCTTTAACCGTTTACGAGATATTCACAAAAAACAAAATAAAAAAAATTTGCATGACGAAAACCACTTTTTCGGACTTCCCCATCATCGTAATGTTGGTTTTGAGTAAAACCTCAAATTTTTTTTGGCACGAAACCAATAAGACAGGTCAGTTCTTTATGACAATTGCAATTCTTTTTCGCAATTTTCCAACTTTAACGAAGAATTCGTACAATATATTGTTACGTTCAACGAGCCATTAAAAATTCAAAATCGAGCAAAAATTTTAAATTAAAAAAAAAACTACAAATTCAGCTAAAAAAAAAACAAAATAAATTAGAGAATAAAAAGTATGCATTACCTACACTGGCCGACAAAATTCTTCGTGCGATGACTTTTTTCACCATTCTATAAAATCAATTTTTTACTTATATAAAAATATTGATGCACTATTTTTGTTCAATCTTGTGCTAATACTTTGCATACTCACAAAGTTCATTGCAAAAGAAGCAGTCGTACGAAGAATTTTGTCGGCCACTGTATGTATGTTTTCATCTATTTTATTGGGAAGTAAAATTTAGTGCTTTTTATGTCACTAAAGTAAGTAAGTACCTGTAGAGTTCGAAGATTTATTATTCGTTATTGCAATTTCTTACAATTTTTTGAAGATTTTGGTTAGAGATCAAGATGAATTTAAAATATGAAACCAAAAGAAGAGAACTAATAGTATTTTGAAGAATTGGGTAGCAAGGGTTTTTGGTGAAAAATATTGTTACCAGATATTTGTAAAATAGTCCTCACAAGTTCATCTACCATTTGCAAAACTATACCTAGAAGTGAGAATACCTTTGATACAAAAAATTTACACCGATATGAGTTTTTTTTCACAAGTTTTTCACAAGAGAAACGAAATAATAGAAAACGAAATAAAAAAGTCTGAGCAATAGGTACCCAAGTCCAAGAGCAAGTACGTGCGATCCAGTCGTGCATTTTAATTTTTTTTTTTGTTTTACAAAATTCATTTTGCAATGAGTTTTATGTATTAAGATCAACTAAGAAAGCCTAAAAAAAACTGATAAATAAATTTATACATTAAGTTTAATAAAATATTTTGTTCTTAAAACATTCAACACTAACATTAGCCTTAAATTTGAATGCAATACACAAGAATCTATACATAGTTTCAAATATCGTATTTCATTTGATTTATCTGCTCAGTTTTCTCCATAAATCTAAGTCTAAACGATAAATCTTAAAAATTGACTGCAAATTTTCCGATCTGTAATCTAAATTTCCTTTTAAGTGGTATGTGTTTAGGTTTATGCCAAGTACTGACTAGTCAAACGCCAAATCATCCAATCAGAATTGTTTTGTATATCTAACCAAACCAGACATATTCCTACAAACAATAAACAATTTCATCAATGTACATTTTTGAATGTATCAATCTATCTGTCATCCGTCGACTCTATAGTCTCAGTCTCAGTTCAGCCAAGACCTCTTCGAAGATACAATATATAGACAGTTTTGGCGGGTTATATTTCAGCAAATTCATTTTGCTCGGGACAATCACAATATTTCCGGTAGCTGTACACTAATGTGTGTGTTTTTTTTTTATTTGTGTGTCTCGACTCGCACAGACGATATGGATACCTATACTCCTATTAAATTTCATTCATCATCGTATTTAGGCTGTCGCAGATCAAAAGTGTATGAGCGATAAAGTCGTTGTGCCATACTCACTGTCATTATACCTGCCGCTGCTATCTTCCGCCAATTCTCACAAATCGTACACCATCCTACCCATCATCATCATCATCATCATCATCATGATATTGGGATAGGTAACTAAACAAAAGTCCACCACAATTAGAATTGTCATCCATGATCGCCACCGCGTCACTTAAATTTGCCATTGACTGAGTACAGTGGGGCAATTTAACTTCAAATTTGAAATCATAAGGAATGTATTCTATACCAGAGCTGTAAAAGATTGCAGTCAATTGGTAATGTCAGTCAATTCAGTCACAGTTAACTGACTCTAATGTAAACTGCAAGTTTGTACTACTGCTAAGTACCTGAACTGCAAAATAACCAGCTGGCAGTCAGTACTGAAATACTGAAAGTTAATGAGAGCAAGAGAAATGACTATAAGCAGATAAATGACTAAATTAACTGCAGTATGCTTTCTGACTGCTTTTAGTGTTTTATTTAAAAGTTACTTGTACTGCTGTGTGAATAAACTACTGAAAAAGTAGGTACTGCAGTTAATTATCTTTCACTTAAATAACTGCTCTCATTAACTGTAGAGGCAGTATTTTAATACTGACTTTTGACTGTAGATTTACAGTTAAAATACTTTTGTAAGTTAAAAGAACTAAGAATCTTTTTAGTCAATAAACTGTAGTACTGAAAAGACTGCAGTTTTAACGATAATACATTTTTTAAAATTTAAGTTAATAATGGAGCATAAGCCGCCCCACTGTACATCGCCGCCGGCGGCGGCGGTTCAATGAGTTATCTTATTATTTTTCCTCACTAAGTTTAGCTTTTTTGCCGTACGGTTTTCTTTTGTTTAATATTTTTTTTTTGTAATAAAATGGCGGTAGACGGATTTTTCTTCGTCACATATTATAGATATTCAGTGTTTTCTTTGATATTTTTTTTTGTATTTATTCATCAATCAAATGTATTTATTTATGATGGCATATATGGTCTCCCATTTCAGTCTAGACATTGTTTACAGTATGACCATTTCTTGGATTTAAATTCAAAACGACTTACTGAGCTTTTCTTTGTGATTAAAAGAATTCAAAATTGTACTTATATTGACAGTGTTGGAAGGGGGTAGGTATGCAGATGATGAAAAAAAAAACATTGCAGGAAAGTTGATTTCTCAGAAAAGTCGATGTAAGATGAAGAAATGTTATTGTTTTTAATTTTTTTTTTGCATCATGTGAGGTGGCTTTTTATTGAATCAATTTTAAGATAAATTATATAATAATAATAAAATATGCACATACTTAAATTTATGTTTGATTGTGGTTCTGTCTTATGACTTTAAATTAAGTTTATGCTGGTTTATATAAGCAAAATAAAAATTGTAAAATTTTTTTGTGAAACTTTCCCGTCTTGTTCGCATGGCGAAATTTTCAAATACTTTAACAAAATATAATCACACACAAAATTACAAAAAGCAAAGAGGTTGGGTATAGCCCGACTCAAGACAACTCGTCTACGGTGCAAAGTTTAGATATGTTTGGGGGAACAATGCTGACTCCCTGCAACCCTAATACATGGGATCACTAAAGGATTTGTTGTAGAAGCGAGTTTGGTTGTATGCCAAGTTTTATCTGTAATAATTCTTAATTTAAGCTCTCCTGAGTCGAGTTGTCGCGAGTCGGGTTATCTTGACCCGAAGAACAGTTTTTGACCACCATTTTTTAAAATGGTGAGTTACGCCGGAGAAATACGGGAGGAAAAGTAAAAATTCGGAAATAGCACCTCAAAAACTATAAGATCAACAATTAAAAAAATGTACCAAAACTTTCCAGGTAAAACTACCAAAAGATAACCAATGTCATGCATTTGTAGCACTTACCTAGAGATTGTTAAATCAACTTGGAAAATATTGGAGAGAACTGTAATATCATATCCTACGAAATCGAAAACGATGACCTGTATAAAAGACCCTAAATCCTTTGATATGAATCCTACGGACCGAAAAGTTTTGAAAACTTTTGCGGTGTTTGCTTCCAATTTTTAATTGAGGTATTAAACTTTTTTTATTTTTCATCAAATTTAAAATTTAAAAAAATCTCTGCCACTGATAAAATGACATGAATTTTTTTAATCGACACATCCATTAAAAGAGAAACCGAATTTGAATACTTCCAAGTCCTTTAGTGCTTATTGCAAAATAATAAACATCTAAAAAAAAAACAGATTTACGTTGATCCTTGTGTAGGTACCATATAGACGTATAGATTTCTTATCATCAATGCCACCAAATAGAAAAAAAAAAACATTAAAACGCCTTGATGTCTTTTCACGCATCGAGATTTATATAGAACGTATTTATGTGTTCATATAAAGGAAGTCACATATGTTAGTAGAAGTATATTACATACATGTAGGCAAGCAAAAATGTTAAAAAGAAAAATAAACTACATAAAATTTTCACATAACATAAATCATAAGCCAGCCACACAAACGCACAAATGACCTTGTTTCCTGTTTCCTATCCCTCATGTTATACCTGTCTTTTTACCGTTTTTTATATATATTTTTTTTGTTATTCCGGAAAAAAGCAGCTAAAAGAACACACATAGCCAAATCAATAAACTTCAAAAGGAGGAAAACCTTCCTCGCCTCTTGTTTAGTTAAAAAAAAAAAATGTAAAAAAAAACCTCAAGGACGAAAAATACACAAACAAATTGAGATAATGTTGATGGTCGTTGGGTCCTTGCAAAGGCAAACAACTCTCTCGTCGTCGTTGTTGCTCGTCATTTACCCACAACAACAACAACGACGACGACGACAAAACTTTCCTTGGACTTGTTTACTTGGTCCTTTGAGTGGTGAAATAAATAAGGACACACAAAGTTATGTGTGTGTTTTGAGTTACAAGTATTTCGTTTGGGATATAAAAAAAGGTTTATACCTACTTAAGAGCAGAAAAGTGGAAAATGCGGAAAGCATTTCCTTCTCTTCTTGCCATCAAAAGAGAGGTGGTGTAACTTAGGACTTGAACAAGAGAGAAAGACTTTTACACAATGTACTTTACTTACATTATGTACGCACTAATGTTTATAGAAATCAGAACTGTTTTGTGAAATTGGATCGTGTGTTGGGAGGTTTTTTTTGGTTTTCACAACAAGGGACAACTCTATCACGACAACGCAAAGGAGGTGAATTATAAAACCCTAAGGCTTGGGTTATCCATATCCACCCATTTCCAACTTGAAAGTAACAGCGACAATATTCCCGGTGGACAAGAACCGTATTACATTAAACAGTTGATATAAATAGAAAAATATATATAAAATATCTCATGAGAGATCTAATACTAAGTGTCAGGCGATATACGTACTGATTTTTTGTATGTGTTGAAGCTGTCAGTTGGGGGAGTAGGTAAGTAACACCCCACGAAATGTCCTGCCCCACACTCATCCTTTTATATTTGTCGCGTCAAAAGTCGAATTTGGGTTGTGGTGCGTGATATTTGAAATTCAAGGACACGACAGACATCAGGAACTTCCATGTACATAAAGAGAACATTGTGATACCATCTACTCGAAGGATATTTAGTTGTTGTTGGTTCTTAATCATATTGTTGCGGGATACATGCAAGAATTTCATTTATTTGTCATGTAATATTTGTAATTCCAACTCAGGCCGGTATACATAGAATAGATAAGGCAGGAATAGTCAGGGAGACGATATAATTTTATTTTATGTTTTCCGACGATTAAAGATGTTCAGTTTGTGTGAATGAAAGTTTATTAAATTGCTATTAAACTTGATTTATTTTGTTTTTTGTAGATACATTTTATTGTTTTTAGATGATGATCAAAAAAGCTGTTCCAATTTATATTAGAAAATTGGTTTTCTTATAAAACCCACCCCATTGTTAGATTGATATTTCGAAATCATAATTTTTTATTTGCAATGTTTTTATGAATGTATTCCAACTGGTTTTCAAATTTCCTGTAAGTAATATTAATGTCTCCGAGTAATAGTATTTGTTCTTGTAAGTGACACTTAGCTAGTTGTCGAACTTCTTCTGTTTGCCGTTTCCTAATGCTGAGCTGAACTGAAGTTTAAACGGCTGAACACTGTATTTTAACTAGAACTACTGATTAAACTTAGTTTATAATTGTAAACCTTAAATTGACATCTTAAAGTGGAGTTCAAACTTCTACTGTCAAACTGGGGATTAAAGTATAAAATAACACACAAAAATCATTCTGATTTCGAAAACAGAGTTCGATGCTATTTCCAGTGACAAAGTTTTGTTGTTGTTATAATCGCATGAGACTTGGTTCCATTTGAAAGCTCTGTCCTTTCATCCACACTAACAATGTGCTGTGCGTAGGTAGAATAAATAAAAAAAATTTCTTTTCTATCTGATTTTGTAAAAGATATTTTAAATGAAAATTACAACAACAACAAAATACAACAAAGAAGCAAATAATAATATAAATGGCCTTTGATCAAAATTCACATTAATTTTATTTCAAGTGATTATTATAATTTGAAAACCACAGGATATTGTTTTGATATCAAAAAAGGACCTGTTTACCAAATAATGTTGATGATTCGGATGATGATGATGATGATGATGACACGTGCCAAAAAATATGTGTAAAGATTGGAAAAACATGCACAGCATGGAAATTTAATTGCCAGTTACTGTGGAGATGAAGATGTTTAGGTAGTAGTTAATTTGGGATTTTTCTTTACTTGAGAAAATAACAAACAAAATAAATTTTTATTATTTTCCATCGATGGTAAATTCTTAAGTTTGCTTGTGCTCAGTGATATTTTATCTAAGTGTGTGACATTTTCTTAAGTATTACATTCCGACACGCTCTTATTTTTTTTTTTTTAATAACAAAAAAAGAACTGTTGACATTATTCCAATATTGATTTGTTAAGATTTGTGAACTTTTACCTTTACACAGGCAGGTATACTGTTTCGTCTGTAAACCGAAGGGATTTCAAGAAATAAAAAGAAAAAAACAAAATTTATTTATTCTAAAAATCAGGAGAATAAAATACTTCCGGGAAAGAGACATTTGTGTTATTTTTTAATTTATTTTTTTTTATTTTCTTCGTTTATACATAAATCGATAATGTCAAAAAAAAAGAAATGGTACGAAGAAATTTGCAAATTTTTCATTTTAGTATCATTTTTCGGGTTTCTGAAGTTTTATTTCGGGATCTTAGGCTTTCCGGAGTTTGAGTTTTCAGGTTCTCGATATTTTAAATTTTCAGATTTTTGCATTTTTAAGATTTTGAGTTCTTGGAATTTCTGTTTTCGGGATTCTGACTCCAATACAAAATTTTCTAATAAAAAGTATGTGTGTTGTCTTTGCTTTTATCTCCTAACCCTTACAACTGCTAACAACTTTGTCAAGGTACCTAAAATACACGCCCTTTTTTGAACTTATACTCTGAAAGTATTTTAATTTTATAAGAAAATTATGCATTTTAAAAAGTAATGATCATATCAGAAACTCAAAAAAGAGACATATTAGTCCAAACATAACGAAAACTACGAGCTTACTGACAATCAATCCCTTCTAAATGGTAGGTATGCATATTTTTAATATTTTGAATCTGAAATACTTTTCTTTTAGTTTGGATAATGTAATAGAAAATATGCCTCAAACTATTAAATTGTGTCATTATCGTCATGCACTTAAAATCTGTTAAAAATCCGACACCTTAAGATTTTTGTTTTTGTTCAGTTTTTTTTTTTTACATGGTGCTCTATTCTTAGATAAAAAATATGAAGTGGCCTCAAATTAATGTCCAATTTCATAGCATTTTTATTTATGTACTTGAATCGAATTGATTTTAACAGAGCGTAAAGCAATATTCCTTAGTTAAGAATAAAAATAATGCGAAACATAACACACATTTTCTTTGGTGATTTAACAAAAGTTCTTTTATAGGGTGGACCAAAGTCATGTAATTTTTTTGATTTTTGCAAAATAAAAATCATAAATTCCATCAAAATAAGATTTAAATGAAAAAAAACTACTCTAATTTCAAATTGAAAAACTATCGTCCCCCCTTAACATTTGTATGAACTTTTATGATTCATTGTTCTGATGCCAAATGAAACCATCATACCAAATTTTATCAGTGCACCATTTTTTGTCGGAAATATTTAACTTTCCACTGAAAATTAAAAAAAGGTATTTTATTGGATCCAACATTATGTTTCTATCCCAGTCATTCAAATTTATGAATTAATTGTTTTGACCCTAGAATCTATCTTTCTTGTACTATAATAGTCTCCTAGAAGACATTCAATTTTATATCTTTCTGTCCAAGAGTTGTAAAATTAAATTTACCCTATTTAAAATATTACACACAAGCGTTATACATTTTTATCGTTTTGTGTAATAGCTTCGGTTTGAGGGTTCTAAATTCATAGTAACCAAACGATGAGGGTGTCGGTCGGGTCGAAGGAAATACCATAGCGATTATTAGCAGAACAACAAAAGAAAAACACCAACTACGACTTATGTACTACATTGTAGCACTGTGCTATCTGTTGATTATTAATTTTATTGATGTTTATTCAAGTTGTTGTTAAATATTCAATTTTTGTTTTGTAATATTCTAAAGTTTCTGAACTTTTAGTGAGCGCCAGATAATTATTTAGTTACTACTCGAATTATTTTACTTTGTGTGTTTTTTTTTTTTTTTTGTTTATAACAATAATGTGTGAAGATGGTGGTGTAATTTGTATAGAAAATCTATGGCGCAATATTAAATATGGTAGGTATGGGTGGGGTGGTTTTAGAATGGAGTTCCTACAAATAAAATTAAAAAGAGATAGGTTAGGCTTTTGGAAAGGTCAGGTTTATTTTTAACTTGGTACGATTGAAATTTTAGTATAGAAAAGTTACCTAGATGTAGTTTTTTCCCCCCTTTTGCTTGGTTAATATAAATAAGAGTCGCTTTGAGAATTTACATTTTAAAAGAGAAATAGAAAAATATGATTAATATGTGCAAACAAATGGATGACGATTTTAAGTTGTGTGTGCATTTTGGGCATCACTTTTATTTGAATATAATATGAAATTTCACGAACTTTTTTGTCAAATTCACTTCAATCACAAAATGCTATCTAAATGCTTTCCATGCATCATAATAGAGTTTTTTTTAGAATTGACTGATTTTGACCTGATTTGCTCATCTCTAGTATGCTAGCCTGAATTCGTCAATTTGACACATACACAAACTGTCCATTGTTATAGGCTATTTCTCGAAATTTTCTGTTAAAATAGGTATAATTATAACCTTCAAATCCCAATTAAGGTCAGTGCAATAGAAAAAAAAACTTTTTACACAAAATTTAAGCAAATTACATTAGTTTTGACTTCCCTCAAAAAATCTGATGTGAGATCTAGCAGCAATTAAGAGGCTTACAGATTTTTTTTTGTGGTAAAGAGGAAAATGGTGCCGCAATATAAACACAGGATACATGATTTTAAGGTATTTTTTGATACTGAATCTAATGACATCAAAACGTAAGTCAATAAGCCTAATCTATAAAAAGTTATACTCTATTTTAAGCAAAGGTGTCTATATTTTTGCTTAAAGAGGTAAAATGGAACCAAAACCCATGAAAAAAAGATGATACACTCGCGAAATTCGGTAAGAGCGTTTTATTTGAAACAAGAACAAGGAGTCTAGATAGACTTGAAAAATATTTTTGGTAAAAGGGTGTTTTTTTTAGGGGGGAAGTTATCGGTGAAAAATGATACATTTATGAAACTAAAATGTTACATTTAACATAGAAACCAAGAATATAAAGACTTTATAAAAATATTTTGAGTAAAAGGGTGTTTTTGTCATGAGAAACGAAAATATGGGATAAGTAGCGATAAAATGTATAATAAAACCCTGATGAAAATTGGTAAAAGTATTTTATTTGCCATTGGAAACAAAAATCTAAAGAGCACGTACAAATATTTTAGGTGAAAGGGTGTTTTTTTAAATGAAAGGGTGTTTTTTTTTTGAGGTAGAGGAAATATACGGAGTTAATGCTTAACATCTCTTACAAAATTTGTACAAAATTGAATACTGGTAAAAATGTTACATTTAGCCTAGGAATTAAGAATCCACAGAGTTCATACAATTATTTTGTAGGGAAAGAATGTTTTTTCGAGAAGGAACATAAGGCAATAACTTTGAGACTGAAAAATAAATACGTCTTCCTTTAAAGTAACTAAATACAAGCATTTTTTTTTACTATTAAAGGGATAGGTCTATCGCACCTTGTTTAGGCAGGAGGGGCAATTTTCAAAAATATGACTTTAAATGAAAAGAAAATTATTTAATTACAACGGCAACACTTACAATCAACAAATATACTATATCTGGATTTTATTTCCATTTTTAAATTTTTACTGGCCACATAATTTTTAAATCCAATTTCAAAAACCAAATGATTTTATGTTTCTTAGTTTTTGAGGAAATTGAAAATTATAATAGCTTTTTTTTTCAGAAAATAAAAGAAATCTAATAAAAAAGTATTGTCAGAAATTTGTAATCTCTTCGAAAAAACACCCTTGATTTTATGGACTCTTTTGATTCTTCAATCTTATAGCAAATGTAATGTTTTTGCCAAGTTTCATGAGAGTAACAATTATTTATTTATTATATACCTATTTTACCCGTACTATAAACCCAAAAAAACAAACTCAGTGACGCATTTTTTCGTATCTGTACCAGTTTATAAAAATAACGCCAGTAAAAAGAAACATTGGTTTTTTCTGTTATTTTGCGTTTATCTTGAAAACTATTTCTCGTATCAAGAAATAATTTTTTACAAAAATTAAACTCATTTAATTTCCCAAAAAAAATTGGTATAATATTTTTTGTGTTTGATGTATTAATTTATGAAATGACTTAATCAGCATTGAAGGTAAACAAATATTTTTTGTTCACGCTAATCTTGGGAATACTTTTATCTATTTTATAGACAAGAAAAAATGTACCTTCTTAATTGATACAATATCATTTTTCTATATCATTTATTGGACAAGTTATGATCAATTATTATTTACAAAAAAAACTAAAATCTCTGTTTTGAGATGATAATCTCAACTCTTTCATGAACGATTTGAAAAAAAATAGTGAATGGAAGAATTTAAATTAGGAAAAAGCACACCGAAGAGACTATCCAGCCCATTTTTAAAAGTCCTAGAAAACAATCGTGTATTTTATTTAAAAAAAAAGTTCATGGGTGCTAATTCGCATAAAACCAATATTTTTAAGAAGGTCTTTTCTATTTTATTTGAAGTTTTGTTCCGAATATGTAAGTTTATTTTTTTTGTCAATAAGACTGATTGAATATTTAAATTTAAGCTGAAAACAGATTATTTTTTTTTTAAGTTATGAAAATGAAAACGACAACGTACACGTTATTTTTATAACTTCAATATAATCATAAGGTTCTTCTAACCTTTCAAAACCATTTTCTTTTACTTTAATGTAAATTTTCTAGATTTTCATTTTGTGCTACAAAATAATTTTACAACTACGATCTTTTTTACTTGGAAAAGTATTCGCATTTGGAATGAATTTGCAACGTAATTAATTATTATTTAAATTGTAAGCTTAGGGTTATAAACAATACCTAATTCAAAAACTCGTGATTGACTTATCATGTTTTTCATTGCATAAATAAAACGTGATAGATTTTAAATTGTGTACAGGTAGGTAATAATCTTATTGTTCAGGTGAACAAAATCATATAAAATGATTTACAAAGATGAGGAAAAGGTTGGTATCTTTTATCCTTAATCTTTGTTATATACAAAATCCCTTTTTTCTGTTCATTCAAATTTACCTATATGATATCAAACGAACATCTGCACGTAATTTCAAAAAAAAAAAAAACTTATTTGTATTTCCTATATAAATGTAATCTATTGTGTTCGTTTTACAATGATGTAAATTTATAATAGCAGAATAAAAAGGGTCCTGGCATAATGTACATATTATCGGTTCATGTGTTTTTTTTTACATAATTGTAGCTATTAGTACTATTAGTTCGTTTATCAAGTGTTCAAATCCGAAAAAAAGGGTTTTCTTTTTCTGGAAGTTTATCGATTGTCAATTAAATCTAATTTGCAATTAACTTGAAACAAATTTTATATATTCCAACGTTTTCTTTATCTGATACCTTTATGGGAAATTATATAATTTAAGATACCTACAAATATTGCTGTTATACGTAAAATCTTACATTAGATAAGCTAAACAAAAACTCTCTCACGTGTCTGAAATAAGGGCTAGGAACCGTCAAATTCAACATCCGAAAATTCCAAAATCCTAATAATCTAAGAACATCTAAAATTCTAGACACCCAAAATTCGGCAGACCTTTTCATAAAAGCCAGACAACTCAAAATCCCAATTCTTTAACATCCTAAGAAAATAAATAAAACGTAACATTTTTATGCAATCATTGGTGTTTCCGGTATTTTTTAATATTTTTAGACGGTATTTGCGATTTAAGCTTTTCCGAATTTTGGATTTTTCAATTTTTTTTTACTTTCGGAATAATATAGGACTTTCAGATTCTTGGATTTTACTAGTTTTGTGTATTTTTCAGAATTTGTATTTTTTTTTGATTTTGGAATTCTGTCCGCTTTGTCTGAAATTCACTGTGCACTGTGCGCTGATATAGTTGCTTATAGATAATAGCGAAAAAACCAACCACAAATTTCGAAGTCTTCGAAAATTGAATAAAATATTTTAAAGGATTTGATTTTCAGTATAACTGAAATTTTGCTTTATGTTTGAAGTTGTAGAGAAAATTTGCATAGACTTTTCGAAAGAAGAAACAAAATCGTATGTGAGAAGGGTTCATCCCTTGATAAAATCAATTTCCACTTTTTTTTAAACTAAGTATGAAGTTTTGTCCTCCATACTCCAATGCTTTATTTAGTGGGGTAAGGTAAGGTTAAAACAATAAAGTAGCCCTACAAATCGGACTCGGCAAACAGGTATGTAAAAAAACCTGAAATCCAATGGAAAATTACAATTGTTTTCCTTTTTGTTTTTTCGATATTCTGAGAAATGACAAAAAGTGTTTTTACCCCCTTTTGAAAAGTAATTCCTCAAATACAAAACAAAAATAGTTTTAAAAACCTTTTGAAAAATCAGTTTGCAACAAAATCGTCAAAAATAATTTTAGTTTTGGATTATTCCAAAAACTATTTACTTTATTCGAGAAGAATTCATGACTTTTGAAAAAATTGTAGCATGAAAGTGTTCTTTTTAAATATTTTTTTTTCTTATTCCAATCAATTTTTTTTGGAAAATTGCCTTTCTCACATAAATTTAGGGAAATACTTAATCTACACGCCTTTTGTCGGTACAATTTTGCTCCGATATCAACCATAAAAATTCCTGAACAAAATTACTAAAAACATATCTTTCATACCCAATAATAATTATGGTACTGGTATTTCATGCAACGCAACAGTCTTGTTATACTTTAAGTAATTGTAATAACTGTTTGTTTTCAAACTGGAAAGTATCAAGGAAGTGTCAATATTCAAACAAAACAAACTGAAGTTGATGGTTGTAATTATTGAACTAACGAGTTTGTGTTACAAAATGCAATCCCTACTGATCTGAGACTGACATTGTAATGTACTCAAATCCTTTCCTAATCAAGACTAAGTTTTTTTTTTTTTAAGATTGACAGACAGTGATAAGTTCAAGACACTCCTTTCATTCAAAGCATTGTTTTGTTTTTATTTTTATTTCCTTTATGCTATTTTCTTCTTTGGATTGTTGGTGTAAGTGTGACAGTGACACATAATAACGGTAAATTGTTGGCAAAGCTTTGGGTAGGTGAGGTAGTTGAACATGTTGCTCTTGTTGTGTTGTTGCATGCGTGTGTGTGTGTGATGGTGACATATTGATAGAATGACATTTTACATTTTGTAAAATAGATTTTTCAAACGTTTCAATTCTCTTAAGCGGTTTTTGTTTGTTTTTGTATTTTTTTGTGTCTTGGAGGAGGGAAGGGTCTTTAGCTGCCAAACTGTAGAAACAATGTAAACATCTGAGAATTAAAACTTTCGGAAGTTTTGAAATTTGGTGGTTTTATAGATTTTGATGTGTTCTTTTTGAATTTTGAATTTGCCACCTCATATCTTTTCTGCTTTCACTGCCATGCCATATTCGAAAAATGGCGCCCAATTGAAGTTTTTTGACAGTATATCTTCTTTCCGTCTCACCTTAAGATAAAAAGATTTAAGACACAATTAAACTAGATGAAATTCCCTTCATTATTTATTTGATACGTGATCCAAAATTGACATTAAATTTATACCTCATTCAAATTACATATTTGAAAAAAAAAAAAAAATAAAAATATTGACTAACTTGATTGACTTGTTTTTATATACAATAGGACAGAATAAATTATCAAAAAATAGCATTTCAGTAAAAAAAGAAAGAAGCAAAATATGTACATACATTATGTATATTTTTTATTTATATTTTAAAGCTACATGACAATTTTAAATGTTAGCTTGTCATACAATTTTAACGATTGAAATTTAACTACCCATTTTTTTTTTAGTATCTGTCCTCGTCGTCGTCGTCGTCAGTCGTTTCACCAATTGTCTGAGTTGGGTTTTTATTACTTTTTTTTTTCTATGTACCTTTATGTATCTATTTGTAAAGAAAATTTAAAAATGTTATAAAAATTCTATTTAAAACCTTGATTGTGGGTTGACTCGACAGTGGTGGGTATGGTTGTCATAAATAAAAAAAACGAAAAGGGACTAGGAATACGACCTGCGATACATTGAGTATTAATCTTAAACAAATAACTTGCTACTTTTAGTAATAAAAATTCTTATTTGAAATGACTTTTATATTTGTTTGTATAACAAAATCAATGGCTTTTTCTTAGAACCAGTACCTACAGCCAAGCGTTAGGAGACGTGTTTTTGCTGAAATTTGTAAAAATGGATTTGGCAACGTTCATGACTATCCAATTGTAGGAATACTCATAAGTTCAAGTAGAGATTGGCATTAATACACTCAATAATCAGTTTTAGTACTGGCCAAATCAAACGTAAAAAAAACTTGTACGAAAAATATATTCTAACTTCAGTTTAAAAAATTAAACATTCAATTAAAGGGTTTTCCAATAAGAGGTGTTATTTTGATATTCAAAGAAAAATGGCATTTTTGGAGATAAATGATCGGATATTTATTTCATTATAAAGAGGAAGGTTAATAATGGAACACAACATCAGCCAAATGGCCGCCAAGACCACGCATACAGAACCATATCCTTTTCATGAAGTTTTCCATAACCAAATCGCAAAGTGGCTGCCCTATGTCCTCGATAGCCTCACGAATTTCATCTTTGAGGTCTTGAATCCACACTGGGCTGTTGGCGTAGACCTTATCTTTCACGTGGCCCCAAGGGAAGAAGTCGCAAGGTGTTAAATCACAAGATCTCGCCGGCCAATTGTGATCACCTCTTCGAGAGATAACACGGTCCGGAAACTTTTCCCGTAAAAGTTCGATGGTTTCATTGCTTGTGTGGCACGTAGCGCCGCGACCCCGAGGGACCATAAACCGCACCAAACAGTCACGCGTTGAGGATGGAGAGGCTTTTCAACAATAACTCTTGGGTTTTCCGAGCCCCAGATGCGACAGTTTTGCTTGTTGACGTAGCCTCCGAGGTAGAAATGGGCCTCATCAGTCAAGATGATTTTTCGATGAAATTCCGGTTCATTTTCATGCATTTCAAGGACACGACGTTGTTGATGATCAGCCGGCTTGAGTTCTTGTGTTAACTGAACTTTATAAGCCTTAAGACCCAAGTCTTTATGAAAAATACGGTGTAATGACGTTTGTGGAATGCCTAATTCCAAAAAACGACGAGGAATGGACAAACCTGGGTTTTCTTCAACACTTTGGGCTACAACAGCAATATTCTCAGTTGTTCTTGAGTGACGTGCACGGGTTTTATTCTTCACATCACTAACTTGTCCCAACAGCTCGAATTTGTCCACCAATTTCTGTATTGCGGTCCGACAAGGTGCTTCACGACGACCCAAAAATGTTTTAGTTTTACGAACCGTCTCTGCCAAATTTTCACCATTTTTATAGTGAATTTTAATAATTTCAATACGTTGTTGAAGAGTGTATCGTTCCATTTTTATTAATAGCGTAGTTTCTACTTGTCAAATGTCAAAAAATGACAGCTTCAAAAGTGACAGCTACCGAAATAACGGGCTATTCAAAATAACACCTCTTATTGGAAAACCCTTTATTATAATTCTCAATTTATTTTTATTGGTTAGCAAAAACTTTACCTCTTCTGCTTTTTTTTTTAATTTCAGTGGTCGAGAAGCGAGAAATCGAGCAGAAAAAAATCGTCGTGACAAATTAAACGGATCGATACAAGAACTATCAACGATGGTGCCACATGTTGCTGAATCACCACGTCGAGTAGACAAAACTGCAGTTTTAAGGTTTTCAGCACATGGTCTTAGAGTTCATTATGGTAAGTAGTTTTGTTTGTCCTTATCAATTTTGTTAAATTAAAAAAAAAAAAAATTAATGAAAATTAAATAAATTTTAGTATTTGGACAATCGAAAGAACCACCCGAAAGCAAGCCACAACTGACAGAATCCCTTATGAAGCTGTTAGACAGTTTTCACATAACCATAACGTGCCATGGACAGATTGTGCTAATATCGGCTACTGTCGAACAACACCTGGGCCATTGTCAGGTAAGAATAAATTTATCTATTAAAATGTTCAAAGAAAATAACAAAATTAAAAAGTACAGTTTTTATACTCGTGTATATCAAAATCAAAGTAAGGGTGCTGTCTATAAATGTGAAATTTTTAGTAGCTTAAAGTACACTTGCGCATTAAAATAAACAGAAAATTGCCCTTTTATTATTTTATAATGAATCAGGCGTATAAGTTACATTGTAAAAATTAAGTTGTCAATATAAGTAACTGGACAATTCCGTACCTGTGACTTACACTACAATGATAAGCCTCCTGACATAAAAGCATTTGAACAAAAATAACAAAGTAATTGAAAAAGTCAGAGATTTTTGTGCCTTTGATGAGTTATAACATTTTTGACAGAAAGATTTTGAGTTTTTAAAGTGTAGGTACCAAAAGTTTGTATGTTAAGATTAAAGTATATCATACAACGCTGTTTGATTCATCAATTTCTTTGATTAATTCCCGTCTTTGAATTGCCTTTTCCTTAAATTCTTAAAATATAATTCACATAATCTTAGCTTCTCGATTTGCTTTCTGAACCAAAAGCAAGGGGTTTATAAACGGTTTTTACTGTAAGGACATTCGAAGAAAACTTTGAATGTGTTTTTGTGTACTATTCCGAGACGTTTTTGGAAATAATTTTCTTGGGTCAAAAATAACATTAGGTACCTACATAAGATCGCTTTAAAAAAAAATTTAATTTTCTAAAATTTGCTCGATAACACACAAATATAGTTATTTTTTAGAACATGGTCTTTTTTCTTATGAAAAACAATTATTTCAAGGATGTACTTTTGAAGTATTAAAAATAATTTTCATCGATCCTATACACGCGCAATTATTTATTTTTAAAATATTTACATAAAAAGCTTTAACTACGTCCACAGCAACTTTGATAATAGCTAATAGCAAGTGCGTGCGACCCAGTCGTGCATTTTATTTTTTTAAAGTTTGACTATTTTTATGCCGACATAAATGAAAAATTATTATTTTTACTTGCGATGCAAGTATGTAGGCATTTTTTTGAATATTTGGTCTTTGGTCTGAATACATATTTTCTTGAAAATGAAAACTTTTTTTTAAACAAGGTTTGAGAATTTTTTTGAAAAACAAAAATTACTTATTTTTAAAACGGCTCCAACGATTTTCAAACTTAATGTAATTTTTATATTTTTTCTAAAACTGCATTTAATTTACGATTTTTAATTTTCTATAAACTTAAAATTCATAATTTTTTTAAGTTTCACATAATTAAATAATAATTAGTAAAAAATAAATAAATATGTTCCTCAGTTGAACATATTTCATGCAATGTCTTAAAAAAATAAAATAGAATCTGCTTAAATCAATAAAACAAGTAAATAAACGTTTTTGTTCCTAAATCTGACGTTTGGCATTATAAAAGTACCCTTTCAAATGAATTAATAATGAAAACATGCCTTATTAAAGTTTACAAACAACCTCAACTGTTAAATAGAAATCGTAACCCATTCCATTCCAATTAGTAGTATAGTTTTCTCATACATATACATACAAACATTTATATCTTATAAATATTTCATTTCAAACTAACAACTATTTTTTGTCTTGTGTTTGTGTTTCATTGAGCTTAAATTCAAATAACCATGTTAATTATTATTTTCCAAAAAAAAAAAAAAAAACCCTTAATTCCAAAAACAAGCATATAATTTATTTGAAACTTAAGCGAACAACAACCAATTATTTCAAGTAATAAGCCTCTTTATAAGGTTGAAGGTACTCGTAGGTATGTAAATGTATGCTCTGGTTGTGGTATTAATGAAACGGAAACCACTTTTCTCTATTATCGACAAAATTGCATCCTTTCAATGATTTAGGTTTTGGTCTCAGGAAAGTTGTTTCTCATTAAAATAGAATTAAGGCTTTCAAATGCTTTCTAGGAACACACACTTGGCTAAATAATGAATGAGTTGTGTTGAATATGAACAGTATTGAATTTTGACTTAGTGCACCTGTTATGCATTTGAAATTGAACGATACCTACTCCTAGAAAAACGAATTGATCCATACTTGACTTTCAATAGTAAACACAATGTAGTGCAACGATTTATTTGTGTAGCATAAGCCTTTAATAATGCATGGAGATGTAGATTACAGAGAACAAAAAGTATCATTTGAATAGAAGACATTGATTACATTTACCGAAATGATCCAGCTTCAATTCTTACTGTGGCCTTGGCTACGTGTTATTTGTCATAGTGAATTGTGTCACAGTGATTGTATTTTGCACGACAACTTTCAAATTGTAACAATATGCTTTTTCTTAGTTCTTAATTATGTCCGTAATGGTCACCTTAGGGAGCATAGGGACTCCACTTCTCCTACGCGCCATCTGTTCTCTTCACCTCATCACCAAGAATTCTGTTTGGCTGTCCTGCGCTATGTGCTTGTCGGCCGACCCGCTCCACTCCCTTTTTGGCTTGCAATGCAATGATTTTTTTCCGAAACCCATGACCAATCCACAGCCACTTACGTTTTCGTCTAGAATTGTCTATTAATCAATGGCGAAAATCCTTAAGAAAATCCTATTTATGAACGATTGCAGCTGTCTTGTAACGGCAGATACGATTTTCTACGTGCTACAACCATAAAAGAGCACGGATTCAATATTAGAGCGGAATAGTTGCAGCTTGGTCTTTAAGCTCAAAGAAATGTTCTTCCATATTAAAAATTAAACCTTTGAGACCTTTGAGACTCTTAATACGGCTGTTGATGTCTTATTCAGTTCAGCCTCTATTGAAAGTTTTCTACTTTCTCTACAGCAGATGAGTTAGGTTTCGGAGGCTGATCATTTCTGTTTTTTGCATTGGTAATTCTCAGCCCCAAGCTTTCTGCTTTTTTCTCTACCCTTTTTGTCATTTGATGGAGTTCCATAATCCTGTGAGTCCGAAACATTGCCTTTAGGATCCTGGACTTAGGGTTTTCGCTCGTGCGAAATCAGTTTTTTGATTTCTCGGAAGCTTCCGATTCTTTTCCAGATTAGAGTATTACAGTGTTACGGGTAGGGGATTGATATTTACACGACCCCAACCATTGCACCTCACTTAATCTTAATACCTCCAGTTTATAAAGCATCTTTTTGGAGGAACTCCTGGCGTTCTCTTTGACCTTCTTTATAATAGTCGAGAAGGGTGTTTACATTCTAGAAACTAATCTTTGTCCGGGCCAAAAGTCGTCTATGTTTAATGAGTCCTTGTACGAGGCGTTGTTTCAGTTTCACTAGCTTGATGTATCAGTTATGGAGAATAGTTTCCTCCGTATTATGTATAGTGTTCTAATAGCTCTCCACCGTTCAGCACTAGTTTGAAAAGGCAAGTCCAGTTTGACGAGACCAGTATCCGGGGGTTTCTACGGGTAGGTTATATAAGAACAAAGTTGACATGCATCAGTTTCAGTGGTCAATCAATATGTTTCATCGTTTACCTTTTATAAAATTTTAAAAAGTTTTTCAAGTTTTCAATTTGACAAACTAATTCTATATATTTACTTGGAAAAGCACAAGTGCCCAGTAACAACAAATTAATTCCTGGCATTTCATTTGCTGTATAAAATCTTCAACATTTCCATGGTATTGCTATTATTTTAAAGATAAACAAATTTCATTTCGAAAATCCAATCATTTCTGATGTCTGTCCAATAACAAAACTTACACTTTGCATATAAATTCTCACCACGCTATCAGCACCGAGCCACCAACCGCTTGCTCCTCCTCTGACCCTATTCCAATCATACATTATAATGGTCACACTCAATGCAAACTCAATTTTACACCGACATTGAACAACTTTGTTACGAACAAGAACATTGTGCTGTGCACAAATTGAGTTACTGCATTACTTCGTGGAAATATTTTTCATTTGATCATAAATTTTTTCCAATTATTACCCAATTGTATATTCATACGAGAATATGTATATGGACATTGTGAATTATACATACTCAATGTTACAATGTAACGGGGGAGGAAGAAAAGCTCTCGTAAAATTTTGTGTGTGAGTCGGTGCACTTGCTCATTGGAAAGTGCAACAAATTTAATTAAATTTAATTACATTCATCTGGATTTGAGTTGTTCTTCCCTCAGACAGAAAAAGCGACAATTTTACGCACTACCATATTAATGTGGCAAATGCCTGCCCCATACAGTTTGTATGGAACACTTGATTAATAAAGTTTGTTTGTTCCTTTCCATTTGTTTGATGAATAAATTAATAATGAATTTAATGCAATTAACAACAAAAACTGATGTTAAAATATATTTTTAACAGCTTACGGGGAAGCAAAAAGAGAAGGTTTTTATTTTGACCGAAATGTTCATATGTTCTATCATAAATGTTCATATGTTCTAAACAACTTATTATAATTTGAAAAATGATGAATAGTTTAAAGGAAGTTAGTCGTCCGCTATGTGTTATCAAATAACATATTGAAAATGGTGCTCTCTAGAGAACATAAATTCAACTTAAACTTTTTATATTTTTATGTATTAAAATGTAAAGTTTTTTTATTCTTTGTTGAAAAACTAATGTTGTTAACTTCTATCAAAGGGCACTGTAGTTTCCAGCCAAGTTCTAGCAACTTTGGCACTACACCCTTATTTACAGGAACACACTCAGGCCATTTTCGATTTCCCTCTAACTTTTGTACAAATTAGAACAGAAATTTTAAATTTTCAATATTTGTTGAGCTAGTCAAGAACTCCCAGCTTAGCAATATGACTAGTTTATGAGATACAGGATTTTGCGGTGAAAGTTTCCATTCAAGGGGCGTGGCATCCAGCAATATTGAATTGGATTCAAATGTATGGAGTAATTCTAATCATCGTAGAGTGTTGAAATTTTGGCACAATGGTAAATTATGCAGAAGGACAAAATCGAAAAGTTACTATTTTCCATTAGGTGGGCGTAGTATCCACCCATATTCACTAAATTCGTATCAAATTATGGTGGATTTTTAAAATTTTGCGCAATGGTTGAATTTGTGATGTATATGAGCAAATAAGGACCCATTTTATTTATTCTGATTTTCTCGTAAGCGACTGAACGGATTTCCATAAAAATTCCTACGAAAAAAGTTTTTAACCATTTTAATATTACAAAAAAAAAACAACAATTCCATTAAAAAAAATTCAATATTTTTTTTGGAAAATCAATTTTTCGAAAGAAAACATCTATAGCAATTTTTGACCCAAAAAGCAAGTACGTGCGAACTAGTCGTGTATTTTATTTTTTTTACCATCGATCGATAGATGTATAATGTTTAGTCGTAGATTTAAAAAAAAAATTAAAAAGGTTTTTAAAAATTTGGTATGCCATTTTAAGATAGGTAGTTTTTTTACTTTGTTTTTAATACCTAAAAATCCAACAGTGAGTCACTGTTGGAAATCTTTCGAGGTTTTTTAAATGAAAAGTACAAAAAGGTTTTATTCAAAATGGTTTCAAAAATGTCTGAAAACGTGTTTTCTATACGAAAAACAAAAGTTACAAAAATCCATCTTTTTGCCTACCACAGAACTTTCTTCGCTGACTTTCGATCCGCAAGTGAAGTAGACACGAAGGTAGCTACGGAAAATGCAACTCTTAATTCTTAAAGGAACTCTGTTTTTTAGCTGTTACTTCTTACCACTGCTACTTTTAGCCTCGCTCTCCCCTACCGATTGATTTTAGTAAAGCTGATTTTGCTCGAAAACGGCTCCTATAATTTTAATGAAGAAGACGGTTTTGTTTTCCAAAAATCTCTATTGATGGTCTCTGCCATAGGACCGTTTTCCATATTTCTAGTTTTCTCCTTAACGACTATTTTGATAAAGTTGTTGCTTTTTTTTAAATTGATTTTTTTTTTTTTTTTTGAAATCATTTTTTCCAAAACGGGTCAATGGAAATTTTACGAAATTTGAGTTGTAGATTTTAAATAAAATTATGCCTACATACACATACATTATATGAAAATTGTTTAACAAAAAAAAGTTTTAGTTTTGCCGTGAAATTCATGTAAGAAGCTATTTTAGTTTTTTTTAAATGGAATTTAGGTTTTTTTATTAAATTTTTATGCAAAACTGCATTTGAAAAACTTTATTCAAAATGTTTTAGCAATCCAAGCAACCTTAACTATAACAACAAATAAATTTGTTCCAAGAACAGGATACCAGTACTAACATAAAATTAACTATAAAATAAGTCACAAGTAGTGGAAAATTTAATTATGCACCCATATAACCGCGCCTGGTTAAATGAACCGCACTATAGAAAAACAAAATAAATCCTAAATGCATGCCATGGAAATGAGATTAAATTCAATTTTTATTTAATATCAAAAAAAAAAAAAAACTTTAATTGAAATTAAAATCAAAACAAAATACCAATCAGACAAATAAATGAAAATATGGTCGGTCCTAGGGCTGGAAAAACAGCAAAACTATTTTGCCACATCGCATCGCATCGGTTGGTGGGGGTTTGACGTGGCTAATACGTGACATTCGTTAAAAACCACGGCCAACATGAGTTCGTGCCTTCGTGTCACTTGATGCTATGTGGCGTACAACAGTATAGTAGTTATTGCCAATGCAAAAAATAAGCTTTCCCCAATGTCCTTGAAAAACAATCGAATAAAGATTGGAAGTGCGCAACGTGCAATATTTATGTATATTATGTGTGTAGGGGTAGACGCAATTGGATGCAAACATATCTATATAGTAGGTATATTGCTGCAACATCAATAGCAGCAGCATCATTAGCATTTTCTGACTGACACGTTCCAAAATGCGCAATATTTTGCTTATCGCTATAATGTTGCTTATTTAATATTCTATTTCAAATTTTAAATCAAACTAAGCATAAATTCAAAATGTGCATCTGATGAGTGCAGAAAATGAGTACAATTTCATTAATGAAAAACACTAAAAATATTTTTATGTTAATAAAAGTTTGTTTTCTTTTTTTTTTTTTTAAATTTTAGACTGATTTGTACGGCCAGAATATTATGAACATCACGCACCCCGATGATCAAGCAATGCTGCGGCGTCAATTGATACCAACGGATTTGGAGAGTTTATTTGATGTTCAGCCGGAAGATGAAAATGGTGAGCCCAGGCCTAGGACGCTCGAGGAAGAGGAAACAATCGATAGGCAGTTGAAAGCTGACACAAGGAGCTTCACTGTAAGGTAAGCACAGTGTAGAGTTTGCACTCAAAACTAAAACTGGAAAGTAAAAATTGCATAAAATGTTATTATTGTGTGGGTTGATCCCAATTTCTTTAATCTGAATTTCAATTTTAAAGTTGAGACATCTTTTGATGAAAAGGAATAGGTTTTGAAAGATATTCTGTACACAAAATCTGGCAACCCTTACAAACCCGTCGGATAATTTTTGACTCACTAAACAAATCAAGCCTTTATGTATGGTTTCGGAGTTTTTTTGTGGTATTCTATTCCTTTAAAATGCATCGCTGCTAACCAAATATTATAGAAATTTTAAGAAAAGCTCATTCCAGTTCGTATTTTTTAGTACACACTGTAGTTTTTGAAAATTTGTCTCATATAAATTTATTAATACCAATACCAAAACATCGCTTTCTTCAGAAATGCATTTCTTGCTTATGTAATTTATAGAAGCATTGATCTTCAAGCTAATAAGGAGCGTCTAAGCTAAACATTTACCGTCACTGGCACAAAAAAGGAACAGTTGGAACAATAAGCTTTAACGGAAAGAAAGAGCTAATTTCTCAAAGCTAAAAAACTACTATGTGTTCTAAAAAAAAAAAAATAAAATGTGCTTTTTTTAAGTTTTCTTTAATATTTGGTAGTCGCAAACGAAAACAAAAATATTATTTTTCTGCTAGTACTTTCCACCGATCGAACCCATTAAATAAGTTGGTGTATGCTCCTTGTAATCTTCCGCTGCTTTAAACAGGCCATCCGAACAAGGAAGCTTATGTGACATAAGTTTGTAGCAACTTTTTCTTAGTCACTCATTCTTGCATCATCGACAGTTACCCCAGTATCAAACCAAGAGAGCAAGGCCATTCACTGACTCCAGGAACGAAAAGCTGGATTAACAGCTTCTTATAAGCATTTGCTCTGATAACGTTGGAGTAGCCGAGAGTGTTCACCAAATCGTTACCGTTGATTAAACTGAGGGAATTCATCTGGCACCGTCTTATCTGATGGAAGTGCCTTTTTGTCCTTATTAAGTAGAAACACTTCTTCGTTCGGAAGGTACATAATTGGTAGCGAGATCCTACGACCAGTTCCGAGATTGCATAGCTCGGGGTTTCACTGCAGTAGTTATGAGTCACTTAAACCCGAGTCAGTGTACCTAAACCCATCTTCCACGTCTTATCCCAAGGAGGGTTAGTAAAAAAAAAATAAATTCATAAAATTCTTCTACCTCTAAGGTTTGAAACTTAAACCGTTGCAGAAATTTAAAGAAAAAAGTAATAAAAACACTTCGACTTTCCTGCCTGCGACTTCTGGGCTCCGATTTAACAAAGTGGTCTCCTCATTCATCCCTATAAATGTACATTATGTCACTGCCTACAATTTATATTCCAAACTCTACCTGATGCGTAGCAATTACAAATGTGGTTTAAGTCCATGCGAAAAACCAACCAAGCTTCCCTAAGCAACCAATAACTAGACCACTTTCAAGTTTGTCAGCTTGAACATTGTTTGTTGCTTCAGTTCGACAAAAATATCTTTTTTAATCCTTTTTATTTCCGTTTTTTGAAATCTTCAGTTAAGTCCTTGACAAAGTAATAATCAAAGAAGAAAAAATCCCTTCACGTTCAACATGTATCGTAAAACTAACACCCAAAGCTCCTTTCAATATAAGTATTTAATATCGAAATCCCCTTAATTCGTAAAAAAAAAACATTGCACATGACATTGCAATTATCCGCTTTCAAGACCTGCCAATCTCTATTCCTACATTCCTATATCCCATCCCATTCCAGCCCCTAGTCAAATGCATTTTCCTTTACACAAGCTTACAGCATATTACATGGACTCGACCACGTCGGGGCCAAAGTGTAGGATACCTACACTTTTAACATCTTTATTTTATTTTGTTTGTAACGCTATTTGTTTTTCCATCTCTTTCTTTCTTTTTTTTATTTCGAAACACAGATTGGCACGAGCTGGTCCCCGCACAGAGCCCACAACCTATGAAGTTGTACGGGTCGATGGCTGTTTCCGACGTGCAGACGCAGCGCCACGTGGTGTAAAATCAAGTAATTTTCCATCCGGCTTGCAGCTGATACGAAGGGCTAGAGGACGAGATGATAGCATACCTCTTCACAGTATTAGTGGGAATGATATTGTAAGTATATTTGTCAGGGAGGGTAGATTTTTTTTTCCTTTTTTCTAACGGTAGTCAATGAAAAACGACCAAAACAAAAGAACAAAAATTGATTTTATTTATAAAAATATTTGCAGGTCCTTGTTGGAATGGTACGATTGATACGTCCACCAAAAATAAACACCCACATCATGGAAGCGAATTCATTTGAATATCGAACTCGCCATCTAATCGATGGACGCATCATTGACTGTGATCAAAGGATTGGCCTTGTAGCTGGCTATATGAAGGGCGAAGTGACGGGATTAAGTCCGTTTACGTTCATGCATCAGGACGATGTGCGATGGGTCATTGTGGCTTTAAGACAAAGTAAGTCATTAAATTTATGGTTCAATTTATTTAATTTTCCTGTGCACCCTTCCCTCCTTACAACAGTGTATGATTGCAAGAGTGACTATGGAGAATCTTGCTATCGCCTCCTGACTCGGAATAACCGTTTCATTTATCTGCAAACAAAAGGCTTTCTAGAAATCGACAAGGAAACTAATAAAGTCCATTCGTTTGTGTGCGTCAATACTTTGGTAAGTGATGCTGAGGGACGTCGACGCGTCCAAGAAATGAAGAACAAGTTCTCTCTGATCATAAATACGAAAATTCCACTCTCATCATCGCAAGATATACCCGCATCTGAGAATCCCCAACAACTGGAGAAGGCAGTTTTATGTCTTATTCAGAATTTACAAAATAAAAATGGCGAAGATGATGAGAATGATGCCTCAACATCAAATGCTCATGGTCGTGTGCGTCATGATTCTCATAGTGATTCTGGTCCAACACGAGGTTGTATGAGTCCTGCGGCGCGGGCAGCCTCAAGTTGCTCGATACGTTCAACGAAAACGCCCCCGCTAGCCCTGATTCCACCGGAAGCAGCAACAGTCAAGTCGTCAATATCGAAGAGTGTCGATGTTGTTGCGAAGAATCTACGCAGCGCCCGAGGTTTGCAAAGTCCTCATTCGGGTGGGGCGCCATCTCCCATGTCACCAATTGTCAATCGTGATGAAAATTCGAGTGATTCCACCAGCACAAATGGTTCGGGAGTGCAAAATCGACCGTCGGTACTGCAGCGCGTTAGTAGTGTTAATTCTGAAGAGCTGTCACCATCAGTCAAAGTGAAGGAAGAATTCTTTCACAGTCCGCAGAGTAGGGTACCGCCGCTACCAAATGGCACCTGTAATTGTTTCTATGAAACAGGTGGTCCGCGACATGATTGCCTTTCCTGTCAAGAATTTGCTTTAATCACCTCACCACCACCACCATCAACACCAACACCATCGGCGGCGCCTGCTGCTGATGGACCACCACCGCCAAGGCAATTCCTCCGATCACTAAATTCAACATCATCGGTGCTCAAACGTACACATTCAGCGGGTTCGTCCGATGGTAGAATCTCTCCAACAACCGAACCCGACGACCAACGGACACAAGAATCTCCAAAGAGAAGATTAATTTACAATGAAGCCGCCGGTCAAGGTGAGAGGTGAATCAATTTTGTCATGATTTCTTTATTTATCTGACTTTTTTGTGTTATTTTTGTTTGTTTACAGATATTCGTCAGGTGATCTCGAATTCGTTTCAACAAATCAATCGATCCCTTAATCATATTGAAAGCGCCACAACGGAGCTACGGGGTCAGTGCAATAATTTTACCCTACCAAATACCGATCAGAAGCTGAATGAGATTTGTGTGAGTGAAGAAATTTAAATTTACAAAGAAATTGAAGAAAACATTCACTGAAAAATGTTGTTTAAAAAAAAACAGAGAGAATTCATATGACATCCCTGCTTAAGATCGCTTTTACAATCCAGGGATGATCTCGGCCTCAACCAACAAACATTTCCCAGGTACCCCGATCCTTATCCCTAATTTTGACCACCACTCGAAGAATGTTTCTCTGAAAGCAACCAAGAAGGTTTTCATCGAAACAGATGGTTGGACTAGGTAAGGTTTAAAGTAACTGTCATGAAAAGCACTTTCATTACGTTCCAGTTCTGAGTGGGCAGATCTGGATTAAAACTATGAATAAATTGGAAGATGATGTTCTTCTGCACTTTAAGGCGCTTGGGTTCCAAAGTGGTTCCCTCGATAGACAACGCTTTGATGTAAAGCTGCCACCGTAGCCTTAACATTTTAATATTTGGGCATGATGCTTATGGCTCATACTAATGTAGTGCCCTGCTTCAAGTTTTCATCAGTCTCTAGTTTGTTACCCAATATTTTGATTACTTGGAAGATTAGAAAGATATTGTCTCGTAGCGATTGAAGCAGATTCCACTTATCAAGGATGCCTTACCGCACTGAAATGGAATTTATTGGTTACCAGCCCTAGTAACTACCAATAACGCCTGGCTTAACGGTCTTGCTACAGTATGTGAATCGTGGGCTTACAGTTGTTCCGTAGACTGTGCTATGCTTGTTAGACGTCCCAACACTTAAGGATTCTTCATTGTTTCTAAATATTCTTGAAATTTGTTGCTTGTCTCATCTACTGCAGATGAATTTCTGGAGTAAGAAACAGGCCATAAGCCTCTGCACCACATCAAGGTCAATTTCGAGAGAAGATAAGGTTGTTTAGGATAATTAACGTCGTACTTCAAGCACCTAACGTTTAGTCTTCTCAAGAAGTTCATAGAATACTGGGTCATCTGTTTCTTCCGTAAAGAGTGCTTATGACATGGCACAAGTATCCATTTTGTAACCCCATAACTCCTGGCCTTAGTGTCTCTCTTGTTCCAAATAGCAGCTGCTTCTGTGACCTACATAAATTTAACATCTAAATAGTTTATGTTTTTCATTTGGTTTTCTTCAAAATAATCATAACTTTTTTTAATAAAATGAATTGCAAAACTCATCGAAATATTTTTTCAATCTATTCCACAGGAAGAACACCAAAGGCAACAAAAGATGCTGGTGAGCATCAAAAGTGAATACGAAGCAAACTTGCAAAGTACACCATTCTTAGATTCTCCTATCGTTGACCAATCCCTAACGCTGGCTCGGCCTGCTGAAGAGAGTTTCTTGCAGAAAAACGATCTTAAGCCAAGATAGGGAACTGCCACGAGCAGTAATAGCTCAGCATCAGCAACAGAAACAAAACCCTAAGACAAGAAAATATAAAAAAAAAAAATATATTTTTACCAATTTTTTTTTGTACCAACAAAAAAAATTATAAATACAACAAAAAAATAAGTGCTCGAAGAGAAAAAAAAATTATATTGTAAAGAGCAAGTGAGATGAAGAGAGTTCACTTAGTAGAAACATTGTTTTTTTTTTTTTTTTTAGTAAATCTGATAGGAAATATTTTTTTTTCGTTTTAAATATTGTAAATATAAAAAAAATATATATACACTTTTTTGTTAAGTTTGTAATTTCGTCCTTGTTGTTCAGTCTGTTATAAAGTGTAAACAAAAATTTTATTTGTTATGTAATTTAGTTAGTATTTTAAATATTTGATTTTATTTAGATCATGTGGTTGAAGAGAAAAAATAAAATTTATTATGTTTGTAAATATAAAAAAAAGTTGGAAAATATAAAAAAGGTTGGGTAATATTTGCTATCCAACAGTAATGGTTATCACTAATATAGTAATTCACCAGTGATATATCACTCTCAAATATTAACATTTCAAAACGCAATCCTTAATCTACAAAAAGAAATCCTCATCCCTATTTCACTTTTGTATATTTTTGCACTCATCAATAAATACCTTTTAAAAAAATATAACAAAATAAAAAAAAATATTAAAATTAACAAAACAAACAGATAAACAAGAACGACAGGATTTACTTCTTATTTAATAATAACAAAAAAAAAAAAAAACAATATATTTTTTAACTTTTGATTTTCAAACCAGCATGTAGTCTGTAAGCCTCTAATCGAAAGATAATATTACAAAAAAAAAAACGATTTAGTGTTTATTTGTGAAGATGAGAAAGAAAAGTGATATAAGACTGTTCAAGAATATAAAAAAAATTAAAACAATTAACAAAAAATAGGCATATATTTAAGAAAAAATAAAATACAACAGAAAATAAATAAATGTAAGAAAAAAAAACGGTTTATAATTTTACATCTTTTGTCATGGAAATATAAAAAAAAAATAATATATATAAAAAAGAAACAAGAAAAAAAAAATAAAAATATTACAATAAGTACCTACCTACCTACATACTATGATAATGTTTAAATATAATTATCTTCTATTTTATAAAGAATAAAAACAAATAAAAAACAAAGCAAAATAACAACTCGAGCATATTTCTGTGAATGAATTGAAGAAACAAATAACAAAAAAAGGTTAAAATATATTTAAATACATTACGCTATGTAATGTATTAAAGTTATTTATACAACATAAGTTTTGAGCTACTAAAACAATTATTATTGTAATTATATTCTATATACATACATAATATATATAAAAAAAACTACATAAATAAATGGTTTATAAGAAAACAAAAGAAAAATAATATTAATAAATATTATACTACATTATGAAAATCATGAATTTGTTTTTCAAATACAACAACAACTTAAACCAAAACAGAAACAGAAACAACAAGTGGTAAATAAAATAAATATTTAATTAAAAAAACATTGCATTTTTAAAACCTTAGGAGTTAAGGACGAATATTTAAAAATTTATTAGTTAACACTTTGACTGCCATGTCGCACGTTTTCGTGCGAAACCTCATGATTCCCCAGAAGCTGCGTCGCACATTTTCGTATTATTATTTTATATCAAGTTAATACGATAAATTGTTTTATAGAAAATTAATTTTTAACTCAGAATTAAAAAAAAAAAAACAAATTCAACCAAAATTTTAATTTTGTTTTCCAAAATATAATGCTCTTATGAATTTGACCTAAGCTAATTATTATTAATTAACATCTAGATGAATTATACGTACAAAATAAAATTTTAGAACTGCCCAAGTTTATATAAACAATTAAAAGAAAAAAACTTCTTAGACTCGTCCAACAATTATTTATTCCTTAGTAAACGTTTTCGGTGACTGAAGTTCTCAAAAACGTTTATTAAGGAATAAATAATTGTTGGACTAGTATAAGAACTTGTTTTCTTTTTATTTATTAACATTAAAATTCAACAAGAAAATATTCATTACTAAAATATTCATTACATTGGTAAAATAGTAGGTTAGGTGCATGTCACGCATGTTAGGCTGGATAATTTCAAAACTCAATGAAATAATTTGAGCTCGTTGAATTCCAACTCTATATTTGTCCGAAACGTGGCATCTTTTTTTTTAATACTAAAACAATTAACTTTTCTAACGATTTTGATTAAAATTTTTGTGGCTACTTTTCATACTTTCGACGTGAAAGAAATGTTTGTAAAAATTCTACTAACGGTACCTCCCATAGAACGGTTTTTTTTTTATTTTTGACTTTGTCTTAAACGACTAAACCAATATTGACGATTATTTTTGTACGGAAAAATAATTTTTGGAATTTTAAAAAAATTTATTTGAAAAATTAATTTTTTGTCGAAAACGGGTCACTGTATTTTTTTGAAATTTTAAGTTTAGAATTGATTTTAATATTTTCCTTAAAAATGGCATACCTACTTTTTTTAAACAAGTTTTGATTAATTTTTTAAAAAATCTCTTTAATGATTTTCAAAATTTTGTTTCTAATAATGTATCTTTCTTAATCAAATTAAATGGCATACTTTGTTTGGAACTCAAAACAATTTAAGTAGTTGTTTACGTCATTTAAGTAATGAATTTAATTTTATTTTTGCATTTCTTATAAAATGATTTATTTTTTTAAACTTTATATAAGAAGCTGTAACGTCCACAGATACTTTGACCCTAAGAGCAAGTACGTGCGACCCAGTCATGCATTTTATTTTTGAATAATTAGGTGGATTGATTTTGATGATTCTTTTTGTTGGCTTTCTTTTCAAATGTGTTATTTAAATCTGTGCTCTATAAGCACCCAAAAAGTGCACTCTGATACCAAATTTAAATGCCTCATAGGTTGGTTGAATGTGCCTCATAACAAAAATTAAATAACTGCCACGCATGCACAAAATAATTTAAAATTACCCAACGAACCAAAATAAAAATTAAAGTACTTAGTAAAAGAATTCAAAACCCAATATTTTATAAATTTCTTTTCAAAAAAGTTCGACTGAAAAATTATAAATATTTAAAATTTACGAAAATGAAGGGTCCGGGAGAAAAACGGCACGTGTCCACTTTTTGTCGAAAATAAACAAAGGATGACTGTAGTATTAATTGAGTATTGTCCGAAGGTATCCTTACTTTTAGAAAACAAAAATTTATTGTTAAGAAAACAAAAAAAGATTACCATTTCAAACTTACTAAGTTGTATAAAAAATTAAATTTTAAAATGCATATCTCTCGGAATGGGTTTGAATGTACTTGTGGCATTCATTTTTTCTCTGGACACTTCATATGTTTAATGAAAACAGCCAAAAGTAGCTTAAAGGAGGAAGCGTAATTGTTTTGTATGTGAAAAATTACATTTGAAGTAAATGACATAAAATGTAAGTTTGGTCAAACGGTTTTTATTTGATTTGCAAAGCAAAATTTCTTTAATATGAAAGTGTAACGTGTGTGATATTTGAAAACCACACCTGTTTAACCTTATCTGATTACATATTCTCAAGCATTAAATTCAATTTTTAAAACGAAATCAACAATCCGGTCAGCATGGAAACATGGAAAATTTGGAATTGATTTGAGTGAAAAACAGTAATTTGTTTCTTTGCGCTGATCACCTAATTTATTTTAATTATTACGATTCTTATAACTGCGAATATAGGCCCTAATAAATGTTTACTTTAGTTAATTAATTATTTTATCTAACTAAATTACTAATTTAGAAATACTCTAAATTCCAACTTTAACAAAAGTTTTCAGAAGTTTTTTTTTCACATTATTTTAAATTGTGTGTACTTATTTTCAACTTAATGATTGGTTTGGCATCAAATTCCAAGCAGTGGAAGATTTATAAATTATACAGATCAGCAAAATCAACTCGAGCTAAATTTTCAAAAATTATTAAATCATTAAATGTTATAAAATTACGAAAATAACAACAAACCTTACCAGCACTGACCAAATCCGTTACAAAAATGGCTTTAACTTTAACGAATTTACCGTTACAAATTTAAAATATGTTTCAAATAATGTTTTTTCTATTTCCGTTCTGTTAATGCTTTCGCCTAAAAGCCTGTTAAATTATATTTCATGCATCAACTTGAAGGTGGCGCTCAAATCAGTAAGAAGACAAAATTCAACAAACATGACAAAAACAGTGAAGCACTCTTGACAAGATTACAATACAACCTGTAAAGCTTCAACCTTACACAATCGATAATAATATTTTTTTTAAATCAAAAAAAAAAATCTTTCAAGTTACATTCGCACATCGATATAAATACCACTTTGAGTCAGGTAGTGCGGATAGTGGATTTAATTAATACTGCTGATATAACATTTTAAATAATAGAGTTTTAGAAACAAGGTGATGTCTTAGTTGTGAGTATATAAAAAATAAACATCTGAACATTCCGAGTGGTTCAGTTAAAAAAGCCTCAAAATTATAAAATAAATGCAAAACATCGTCTATTCTTGTTTGTTTTTTTTTTTTTAAGTTGTAGATTTGACCCCAAGTACAACATAGTCAACGGGGAACCAAGGTCCCTCTTTTTCGTTTTTGGTATACATAATGAAAACGAATGGTTTTATGAAAGAACATCTTCCGCTAAACAAAAGCTCTTAAAATTTGCAAAAAACATTGTCTTAAGAATTTTTTCTCTAAAATCAATACTTAGAAAGATACGGGAGGTGGAAATGTAATGAAATCTCAACACAACCATGATATTGTCGTACCACATTCATGTTTATTGAAAACATAAAAATATTGTTCAGGGTAATCCTAGTAACATGAGGATGGGCTGGTACATCATAAAAAAAGAAATCATTTTTTTCTTAAACTAATTCTATAAAAGAACCGTTTATTCTGGCTATCGAAAAAAATCTTGTATTTACATAACTCTGTTGTCATTCGATCATTCCTTTCTGCTTTAAGTTAACTTTTGAGAAAATGCCCCCTCCTATCTGAACGGGTGAAAATAGACCCCTATTTTTACTAAAACTCATGTAACTATTATTTTTCTTTACTTATGTTTTTTCTCTTTAAAGGCTTTATAAGATATGTATCTTACTATCCATTGAAATAAATAAATCTAAATTGTTTTTCTTAATTAGACCAGGAACATTTTTGGTAGTTTATTTATTTTAAAAAAACTTATCAACATTTTTTTGAAATCATGAAAAAATATGTGTTTGGAAAAAATTGAATTTTAAATTTAAAAAAATCCCGATAAGAGCGGCAATTTTTAACCCATACCTGTTAAAGTATTTTTGAATACCAATATTAGTTTCTCCACTTATATAGTGGAAAATTTAGAATTGAAGAAAATATATTTTTCCATCGACTGCAACGTTTCATATACATACTCGTAATCTTTTTTTTTATATAATTTTTTTTCTACATCATTGCGGAGAAAAATGGAACAAAAAAATGCTTCGAAATATATTTTCTTCGAAAAAGGTGTTTTTTTTTTAATTTTCTTGTATTTATTAAAAAAAAAAATTAATCCAAGAAAAAAATTTTCTAAGAGAAATCAAACTAAACACTTCGTATGGCGTTCGAAATCTCTTAGAAATTTTTAATAATTTCAGAAAATAATTTTATGTTTTATTTTTATAAAATTTATTGTTAATTTTTTTAATAAATTTGTTCTGCTCAACATTCTCAAATTGATTATAACTATTATTAAAGTACATGCGACCCGCCTGATGGTGCATTTTTTTCTGAACTTTTTCTACTTTGAATGAAACTATTTTAATAATTATTATAAACATGGTTAATGGTTTTTCTGTATATGGGGAATTGCAACCTAAAATATTTAACTCGCTTTAATAAAACTTTATGGAGAAAATATATTTTGGTTTTTAGATGAACATATTTTGTATTTTATAAATTTAGGCAGTTTAGCTTGTAGGCT